>JAGPOW010003316.1:14605679-14631556 GCA_030014935.1 Caiman crocodilus
TCGGAACTGCCTAACCTGGTCACAAGCTGACCCCTTTCCCAAGCATCCCTTGGTCACCTGAGCTGAGCGCGGGCCCTGGGCTGGGCTGCTCCCCTCCCAGGTGACGACAGCATCTTCTCCCGGGCCTCTGTCACATGAACAGGGTTGAGATCCCTGCCCTGAGGGATTCACCAGCAGCCCCTCAGGCTGGCACAGGGAGAGGTTTCTGGAGAGGGGCACCCAAGGTGGCTTTTCTGCCACACAAGGTGACCAAATTTATAGGCCTGTGTGAATAGGGAACTATTTGATTTGGATTCAGCTGATTTGGATGCCAGAGATTTGATTCAGAGATCCAAATAATTTTTCCAATTCAATTCAGCCAAATTGCTTTGGAGGATTTGGAGCCAATTCAGAGATTTGCCTATAGAGTATAATGGGGTATCAATGAAATATCTATAACATTGTTGTCTTTTGGCTGATTTGGATAAAACTTGCAGGAATGGTGTTATACTCTTAGAAGGAGCTACATGCCAGATTGTTTTTATCCCGCTGTGCCTTAACACACAATGTCAACCATGTCATGAGTTTTTCTAACCTGCAGCTTGAGGTAGTTTCTCCCAAACCCCTACACCTATCTTCTTGAAACTTTGGCAGACTTTGTGGCCTCAGTAAGAGCTATCATCCTGGCAATTTTCACTCCCCCGTGCTGCACACGTGCACGCACACGTTTTGCTTTTAGGACTTTGAGATCCAACTTCCCAGAAACTCCTGCACCTATCTACTTGAACCTTGGCACACATCATACTCTCAGAAGAGGCTACCATACATGCAAGTTCCATACAAATCAGCCAAAAAACAACAAAGTTATAGATATTTCATTGATTCTCCATTATACCCTATTGCTGAATCTCCAACGCTTTTCTGAATTGATTCAGAAAGCCTGAAGCTTCCAGTGATTTGATCCGGATTTGTAGGTTCGGCCTCTGAATCATCCAAATCATCTCTAAATCCGAATCATGATCTGAAGCTTTGCACAGCCCTAGTGGTTATTAAGAAAGGAATTGTAAACAAAACAAAGTTTCTTTATGCCCCTTTATAAATCCATGGTGTAGCCACTCCTTGAATATTATGCATTGTTTTGGTTCCCACACCTCAAACAGGATATAGAAAAGCTAGAAAAGGCACAGAGAAGGGTAACAAAGATAAGGAATTGTATGGCGGGGCTTTCGTATGAAGGTAGACTAAAGAGAATAAGCCTATTCAATTTAGAAATGAATTGCTGAGGGAGGACATAATACAGTTTATAAAATACTAAATGGTGAAGAGAAAGTAAATAGGAATTTATTATTAACTTAACTTTCTCAATGCAAGAGCTAGGGGCCATAAAATGTAATTAGTAGCTGATAAGTTTAAAACTAGGAAAAGGAATATTTTTCAGGCTGTATGTCATTAACATATCTAACTGACTGCCTCAATGTGTTGTGAAAGCTGACAGTTTATTAAGATTCAGAAAGGATTGGACAAATTCTTGGAGGAAACACAGGCATTAGCAGCTATTGAGCATGGGAACTAGAGATACAGGCTCTGAATTAGAACTTCCTAGACTTCAAATACTGGAGGCTGAAAGTGAGAGAACAACATGTGGGAAGACCCCTGGTCATACCCAGTTCACTCTCCCTTTCCGCATTCACACTCTGCGACTGTGACACAGTATAGTGGCCAAGATGGACATATAGTCTGACCCAGTAAATGGCAGCTTTTATGATGTTATGCTTCACTGAGATTATCCTAGCCAGCTTGAGGACTGGTATCATGGAGAGCCTCCTAAGCTAATGTACCCTACCATGGCTAAATGATTTTGGTACATGGAGCAGCAGTTTTGAGCTAGCTTGGGTTTCTCTATATTATGCTGCAGTGTACATATACTCGTAGTTTGTTAGATTGAAGACTATAAAAAAATCTATCAAATGTTGTCAATAAATAATACAAATTATACTATATGAGCTATTGTTTTGTAACAGGTCTGAAATGAGTGCACAGTTGAGGAAAGGAAGTCTTCCATTTTTCTTGGAGATAATGGAATGAGGAGAATTTTTGTGTCTTTCTGCAGGAAAGGGACATTTATTTTACAAGTGTTGAAGCAGGTTGTTCTTTTGGACTAGTTCATGCATGTCATGAGACAATGAACAAATGACTTAAAAATAAAAATGGCTGCAAAATAAATGCCAAAAAATCAATTTCTAAGGCACACAATGAAGATTTCCCAAAACTGAGACTTTTTAGAAGCTTTGTTTCATGAATTTTTTAAAGTAATTATAATAAAAGCAAAACTTGACATTCTTCCTGTGAACCACACATTCACATATTCTGAATTTTGACCAGTTCTGAGTGGAGTAGGTACAAAGTTACATCCTGCAATTTTTGATAAATGACCAGGATGCGGTTGTGGAGAATTTGGTGAGTCAGTTTTGGGACTGAAGAGCTTGAGAAACTGGCCAAAAAACCAGACCTATTCTAATACTTATAAAGTCAATGCCCTCATTCTAATAAGATGGTTAAAAAAAAAGTGT
The DNA here is from genome assembly GCA_030014935.1 of Caiman crocodilus. Classification (NCBI taxonomy): domain Eukaryota; kingdom Metazoa; phylum Chordata; order Crocodylia; family Alligatoridae; genus Caiman; species Caiman crocodilus. The sequence continues at coordinate 14,608,229 of JAGPOW010003316.1, forward strand.
TTAGGTTTTATTATCTCTGAGAGAAATGGGAGACATTTCATTGCTGCTATGTCAGTTGTTGACTGCTCAGAAGACATCTGAGGCTGCACAGTGTTACACACACACAAAAAATCTATATTGGGGATTTACCGGGAGTTAATTTCAGTCTAAACTCATAGGGAGCTAAACTGTGCTTTCATTTATAACAGCATAAATTCAAAAAACTCCACTGAAGGTGTTACAGATTACAGAACTCAGCTTTCTATAATGAAAAGCAGAATTAGGCCCATAGGCTGAAACTGATGCAGTCTGAAAGTTGGATGTCAAGATGTTAAAACCTAAAGCAATATGTTGAACTGCTGCAAAGTCTCCTATATACAAACTGTTTCTATAGTCATATTCCTTGTATGACGGTTTGCTGGTGGAGAGAATGCAGTGACTTCTGGGCATCCTCTTGTAATGGAAAGGAGATTCCTTAGTTCAGTGTTAATAGGTAACTACCTCAAGCTCAAGCATTTTAAAGTTAGCATCTCTAGCTACAACTTAAAGTCAGATGTGCTCTCTTTTCAGGTGAGATGACTGGTGTTCAGCCCCTGAGAATGAAAGTGTTGCTATGAAATTCCTTCACTCTTAACAGTGGTTTCTCTTGATAACAAAGAAGTATTTGAGTTTACAGCTGAAACTGATATTTGAGGAATAGCCAGTCTCCTCACTGAATATTATTCCTTGAAAAGGAACATTATAAAAATTGGAAACTTGGTCATAGTACTAGAGTATTAGAGTATTGCATGGGTATGCAGGGAGAAAATTAGAAATGCCAAGGCACAGTTAGGTTTGAATCTGGTAAGAGACATTAAAGGCAATAAAAAGGGATTCTGTAGGTATGTCAAATTCAAAAGGAAGACCAGAAATTACATAGGCCCAATATGGAATGCAGATGCCAGTCTGATCACAGATGATGCAGTTAAGATATAAGTATTTAATACATTTTTACTTCAGTTAGTTTTCACAAATAGTGGCAGCTACAGATGATGACTGCAGTTGGCAGCAGAGGTAGGGAAGGAGACGGACAGCCTAGACTAATGGCGAAACAGGTTAGGGATTACTTGGAGAAGCTAGGTGCTTTTAAGTTGGCACAGCTGGATGGGATCAACCTGAGGGTACTGAAGGAACTGGCTGAAGTAATTTTGGAGCTGTTGGCTACACTTTTTTTAAGAACCTGTGGAGGCTGGATGAGGTTCAAGATGACTGGAAAAAGGGCAAATACTACCTATCTTTTAAGAAAGGGGGAAAGGAAGATCTGAGGAATTAGAAACCAATCAGCTTGTCCTCTGTATCTGAAAAGATTATGGAGCAGGTCCTGAAGGAATCTATTGTGAAACCCTCAGAGGAGAACAAGATGATCAGGAAGTCCTATTTGCCAAGAGCAAGTCATCCCTCACCAATTTGATTTCCTTCTATGATAAGATAACAAGCTCTATGAGCGAAGGGAGAGAAGTAGACATTGTATACTTTGACTTTAGCAAGGTTTTTGACAGTATCCCACAACATTCTCATTAGAAAGGATATATGTACCAAGGATATATAAACTAGAGGAAAGTACTTTAAAGTGGATATATAATTGGTTTGATCATCATACTCCCTAATAGTTCTAAATCTCTTTGGGAGGAAGTGTCAAGTGAGATTCACCAGGGGTCTGTCCTGGGTCTGGTATTGTTCAATGTCTGCATTAATTATTTGGATGATGGGATCCTGTGCATGCTTAGTAAACTTGCTGATGACACCAAGTTGAAGACTAGACTTGAAGACTTGATGACCTTATGAAGTCCATTCCAGCCCTACTTTCCTATGATCCTATCAAATTAATGTTTTGTTTTAAGTTATAGGCCTGGCAATCTTGGTTTGAGTGCCTTCAAACCTTACTGGAGATACAAGAACAAAGTATAAACAATTATGCTCTGTAGTTCATTGGTACAGTTTCATCCAAAAACCTTTCTGCACAGCTAAAACCATGGTAACTGAAGGGTATAATATAGCAGGAATCCTCCTGTTCTGGTAATGCTGACATTTTCTTCTTGGGTACTGTTTGTAAGCAGTCATTTAATGCTGACAAAATACAAAATTATTTTTCCTAATATCTTTAAATTTGTAAATAATCATTTAATTATTTAAGATAATCAGTCTTTGCAAGACTTGAAGAAATTCCAAAGGGAAATATCAGAGGGCTAGGCATCTGCTTTTGGTGTCCACATTGATCCTGTCTTCAACCTCTTTTCTATCAATTCTCCTCTGTAATTGTTTATTGTCAATGAAAGACTCTCCTTTTCAAAAACTTGGTAAATGAAAAGGAAACTGATCATGCATTATTTAATATTATGCCTGCAACATAATCCTTTAGAATTTGGCATTAAGTTCTCATGTATTACAATGTCAGGTCTTAGGTAGTGACTGCAGAGTAGAGAATGTGTGTAGGTTTCAAAAGCATAAGTTTTTGCACAGCAAGTTTTTAGACCTGACTTTGAATATATTCAGTATTCAAGGCATATAGGTACAGGCCAAAGTTCTTAATCGAATATCAAATTTTTGAGTTTGAGTTTAATTCTAGTTCTGACCGTGAGTGTTCCAGCTGGCTTCAGTAGGGCCTGGCATGGATAGAAGGAAGGAACAGATGATACCAGAGAGAGAGAAGCAGACAAGAGAATGGGGACCAAATCTCTCCCATCACACACACACTTGTCTGAGAGAAGCCCCTCACCCACAAACTACAATAATGGCCACCAATAATGAGGAACTACATGGTTTTGAATGGGACGGTCAGGGATCTGATTGCTGTATTCCTTCTCCATGGTATCTGCAGGCAAGCGCAGCTGCCAAAAAATGTCATTCACTGCAGCAGAAAGCAGGGCTGTTGGCCCCAAGCTGTCTGCGTCTGGCTGGCTTTTCACAACATCACATTCCCTACAGAGTGGGTCTGAGACAAAAGCATGAATCTGAACTCTTGCAACCTTTTTGGGAACTTCTGGATCTGCAGCCTAACCAGAGCCTTGTGCTTTGGCCAAGTCTCCAACTGAAGCATACACGCATTTATGTTCTGTTAAATGACTGGATTCTGCTTGAAAACTCTGAGATTCTATAAGAGTCAAGCCTAAGAGCAGATTAGCACAATCTGCAAGAGTACTGACAAAGGCTCCATGCAAACCCTGTGACAAATGTCAGTCATAGTGATATGTAGAGGAATATCAGCTTTTTCCTTGTCCATGCAAAGTGGAGGTAGTAGAATATGCCAGCATAGTAAATCAGAGTTTAGAGGGATCTGTTAAAGATTGGACAATGTTATTTCCATGTGGATTAAAAAAAAATCACCATTACAATAAGGATGTTTTAAAAACAATTGAAAGAGATATAAAAGCATATGTTTCACAAACAAGCTAAACTCACTAATAGGAGAAGGTTCTACCCACTGCCATTAATGAATTCACCAATAACTGCTCTACTTTAAGGTTTCTTGACTCTTTCTCTGAAGCATCTGGTGCTGAGTAAAGTCACAGGGTTGATATAGGATTAGTAGGCCACTAGTTTGTTTCAGCACATCAACTTTTTTCCAGTGTTCATTCCTACAAAGACCTGCAGCCAGGCATTTTATTCTCTGCATGGCATCTACTGAGCTAAATCACAAGTGTCTGACCACCTGAAGAATAAGATATTAAGGTGAAATGTTGCATGGTTTGCTTTTTCCCTTAGACAGTTCAGTGAGCATTTAAGTATTTGCACAGCCCAGCTGAGTTTAATGATGATCTTTTATCCATCCCTGTGATTTCTGCACTTGCCATCCTTACCCCTGAAATTAAACATGTTTCACCACTCTTTCTCCGATGATTTCTCTAGTGGGCATTAATGTCAATCCTACTTATTATGAAATAGATTGAAAAGGAAACCTACTTAACCAGCACATTTCTTTCAAATAGCTAATTGCTGTGTGTGCACTTTGAAAACAATATTAATTCAGCATTAAATTTGACAGGCAAGATTGAGGCGCTTATGAAGTTAGTGTTTCAAGTAGGGCCTGGCATGGGTAGAAGGAAGGAACAGATGATACCAGAGAGAGAGAAGCAGACAAGAGAATGGGGACAAATCTCTCCCATCACACACATACTTGTCTGAGAGAAACCCCTCACCCACAAACTGCAATAATGGCCACCAAGAATGAGGAACTACATGGTGTTGAATGGGACGGTCAGGGATCTGATTGCTGTATTCCTTCTCCATGGTATCTACAGGCAAGCGCAGCTGCCAAAAAATGTCATTCACTGCAGCAGAAAGCAGGGCTGTTGGCCCCGAGCTGTCTGCATCTGGCTGGCTTTTCACAACACCACATTCCCTACAGAGTGGGTTTTTCATCCACTACTTGAAGCTGGCCTGTGATCTGGCCCCTTGTGTTGTTTCCAAGGAAGTGAAGAAGCTGGGGTGGGGAGTGAGTCTGCCTCCATAAAAAGAAAAGGGAACAAAGCACCAGTGACTGTTTGGGTCAGAGCTTTCCTTTTCCCTGTGATGGCTATTCTTGATAATTACAGTCCAGCACTCCTGTGCACAGGCAGATATGGGATATGAGAGGGCACTCGTACTGCTTGTCTCTGGAAGGACCAATTACAGCTGTTGTATGGTGCGAGAGCAGAGATGCTGCCAAAGCCAAATATGTGCAAGTGCCAGCACTGCCTGAGCGTTGAGAAGAATGAGTGTTCCCTTGTGTTTAAATTGTATACACTGCTCAGTGCAGCCCCACGTAAAGAAATCTAGCTACCTTGGATACTGGAAGTGGTATAGCCACAGTAACATGGAGCTCTTTCTGATTTATCTTTTCTAAGAAGGGCTAATTATCCCAGGCAAAGCACTTGGATAATTAGCTCTGCTACTTAGAGCAGTGGCTCTGCTGCTTCTTGTATATAAATTAGCTCCAATATCTCTACACAACAGTACATTGGACAGTACTGATGCACCTTGAATGGGTCAGTGAATACAAGGGTCAGCAAAAAAAAAAAAAAAAAAAAAGGAGCTATGATTTCACAGAATGAAGGAGTCAGCAGCCGCTGTTTTAGCTCACAAATTGTAGAGGGCTGGTGAAGAATTGAGGTATAGTTCTTTGTTGTTTAATCTGTTTGTGGGGGTGGGGAGCAGAACATATTTTTTTTTATCCCATCTAATCTCTGCTTAGGCTCTTGCATAAAAAGAAGAGTGCCTCGTGTGTGAGCTGATTGAGGAACTTGGCACTGAATATGAATTTGAAGAATTTTGTTCTGCTAGCTCGAACCTATTAGGATTTTCTTCCTGGGTCATGGAGACCAGTTCTGTGCTACTGCAGACAGCGATGCCATATGTTCCATTCATAAACTGTAAATAATCTGTCTTTGAAATCAGCTAGTTCCCAAAATGTAGTCCCTTAGTAGCTAGAAGTCTTCTAATTTCTAGTCTGTATTGATTTGTTCTTATACCCACCTAATTCTTTGGCTTAAATAATGGTTTTCCCTCCCAGGTGTTTATCCCTTGATCAATAGAAAAAAAAGCTGCCAATTTTTTTAAAGCATATGATGATACAGTGGTCACAAAACAAAGAGAAACATATTCACAATTTTATATCTAAATTTTGCAGCCAGCTGACTGCCTCAGATGCAGCGTTGTGCAGTCCAATAGAGTTCCATTAAATGCATGAAGAGATGTAATAAGGTTTCTTTAAAGTCCTTGTGCTTTTGTTGTTTAATCTTTATGTTCATGACCTCCCAGGCACCTCCTCAAGGAAATTCATACACGTTGATGACATAGCCTTTACTATGCAGCAATTTGGTTTTAAGAGGAGAAATAATACTCGCATCTGATCTGAAAACTTTAGATACCTACTTAAACAATGGCATTCGTGCCCAGACCCTGGGAAAACAGAAATTTGTACGTTTCACCTGAGCAAACACAAGAGTAATTATCAACCCATTATTATTTTCCAAAATCAGCCCCTGTATTTGAATGGTACGCCTAAATATTAGGGAATCATTTTAGATGAAACACTGTCCTATAAAAATCACTTAACTATGACATCAGCTACATTTAAAAGCCTGTAATAACTTGCTTCAGAAACTCATTGGGACTTCCTGGGAAGCTGCTGTTAATGCACTGAGAACAACAACCCTAGTGCTTGTCTACTCTTTGATGGAATATTGTGCCCCAGTCTTGCTAAACGGTGCTCATAGTGATAAGGTTGGTATACAGCTTGGCCAAGCAATGCGAGTCATTACAATGATGATTTGGTTTACCCCTCTTCAATGAATCCTTATTCTTAGTAACATACATCCTCCCCCATGATGAAGAAAAAATGCCTTTACTAAATTATGGACTGAAATAAAAAATATCTCAAGGCTTCCTAAACACAAAGATCTCTTAAACCCAGCCCATCTGAGATTAAATCTAGACATCTTGCTTGGAGAACAGCAATTAAACTTATACTGCCAATCATAAAAAAAACTGTCATAACTCCTCTTGGGCTTCCATTCATTCCTCTGCAAACTCCTTTTCTTTAATAGACAGTGGAAATTTTGCTTTGACTGTCTTTTTCTCATTGTTATAGCCGCAGTTATAAGTTGTAATTATGTTTCATAATTTGATGATATGTTTTCATGTGGAATTTTCTTCTACAGCCATTATCACTGACAAAAATCCTGGCTAACTGAAGGTATAATATTGCAAGAATCCTTCTGCTCTGATGACAATGACACTTTGAGCTACAGCTCCTTAATTAAACATATGTTATGATCCCTTGAATTTCATCTTTCTGTAACATGGATGACCATCACAATACATACATTAAGGTAAGGTCTTGTATGAAGACCAAGATGCCCTAGAGGAGGCCCCCCCAGAGGAGGACTTGAAATAATTGGCACAAGGTGACTGAAGATTTTTTCAGGCTAGACTTAAGAAAAAACTTCTTTACAAGTTGAGTTCTGAGGGTTTGGAACAGGCTTCCCCTTGAAGTGGTATGGTTATGCACCCTGGCAATTTTTAAAAAACATCTTGATGCCCATCTTGCTGGGATCATTTGATCTCAATGGTCTTTCGTGCCATGCAGAGAGAGGGGAGGGAGCTGGGCCTGATGACTGTAAGTTCCCTTCCAGCCCCTAATAACTGCAAAATTACGACGTCATTAACACTTTCTTTCCTTTCTCTATGGAAAATGTCTTTCCTGACAAATCCAAGTCCAGTAACACTACCTTAGAGGCTCAGTCTAAACTATCATGCTCATTTACACTCATTCCTTTGTCGCATCCAACAAGCCAGTTCCCCATTTATAGTAGAAATTCTTGTTAGTCCTGAAGTGTGTAACTTTGTGTCAGAAAGAACAGATGACCAGAAAGGAGAAAATTACTACGGCCGTGTGAAGCTTTGGTCCCTGATTTGATTTGGTGGAGATTTGGCCTGATTCGATGGCCAAATCTCTGAATCCAAATTGAATCAAGAGATCCTTTAATCTCTCTGAATCGAATCAGAACCCTATGAATTGATTCAGAGATTCGTACATAGACGCAGATTTAAATGTGCTTTTCTACGTATCTCAAAGTACCAGGCAGCTCGTAAATGCTGTGATAATGTGGGGGGGGGGGAGGGGAGACCCAGCAGACTCGGCAGCAAACCCAGAACTGGACCAGAAGCACTTCTGGCAAGCTGGGGTGTGTGGGCTGGGCCCCATAACACACTCCCTGGTGGACCCAGAAGTGGACTGGAAGTACTTGAGGTCCACTTCTGGGTTTGCCGCTGAGCATGCACCCCCACCCCCCCGGTGTTCCTGTGGGACACTCCATCCACCCCAGCATTGCAGAGTTCATGAGCTGTGCCCCTGGTACCTTGAGATATGTAGAAAAAACATTTAAAGCTGTGTCTATGTCTGAATTGCTGATTCTCCAAATCAGCATTGAATCTTCAGATTCGGGTTCAGCAGAATCGAATCACGGACAGTGATCTGAATCAACAAATCAAATCACTGTCCCAAATTTGGGCCAAATCTGAATCTGGATTGAATATGGCCTGTTTCTCACACCCCTGAAAGTTACTTATGCAACCTTGTGTGAGTTCCTTTTGTGCCAGATACCTTATGATGCACTCTTTGCCACATGTTTAATAAATTAATGATGTGATAAGAGGGGAATAAATTACAAAGTTAATCCACAAAATATGTGTAATAACTTGTAGCTACTTCCTCTCTTGCCATTAATTGAACGTGTGGCTGGGGACCTCTGTGACCTGGTTCCTTGTCAACTTATCAAAGCTCCCAGCTGGGGGTTTGGGGATGGGGAGACATATACATCCTCAAGTTTGTGAGCAACCAGCTGACACTGGCTCCCAGCTCCCAAGGCTTGGGAGCCCTGTTAGCTGACAGAGCTCCCATCCATGGGGGCATGCCACGCACTCCCACAACTGGGAGACTGCAGTTGAAGCAATGTCCTGAGCATGAGAGTACTCCATGCACCCCCACAGCTGGGAGACCATAGCTGAAGCGCTCTTCCACTCCCAGGACTACTCCATGTGCCGTCATGGTTGGGAGGACACAACTGATGTGAACTTCCAGCTGTGGGGCACCTCACACTCAAGCTTTCTTCTTGCACCATGGTGTAGGGAGAACCTATGATCAGGCTCCCCCTAGATCAGTAACTAAGCATGATGGGATCTGATTTATGGTCCCACAATCACACCTTCTGCCATACATGTGTGGCATGGTAAATGCATTAAATTCCATTGCACTTTTACCTGCACATTGAGGGGTGGGAGGCTTATAATCAGGCTCTCATTGCTTTGGAATCTGACTGTCTTAACAAAAACAATAATCATTTTACTGTGAAGTAAATTTGTATTATGCCCATTTAACAGAAGGGGGTACAAAAATGTCCATTAAAACTAGGTGCCCAAACATAGATAATTTGGGTCATATTTATCCATCCTCAGCATTAACACTACATATATTGAAAGCACAGCTTTCTTAGACTTTAGCTATCCATGTGAGCGTCAGTATTTTTGTAAATGAGACCCCAGAATCTCAAACTAAGTATTCGGGAAATGGGAAACACAAATTAGTATTGCTCTGAAAAGTATTTTGGTTGACTTTTGCAATGCCAGATAAGAATGCTGGGTGAGGCAGAGATGGATTTTAAGCAGACTTAAACATGAGACCACCATTTTTCATCCCAGAACCCCTTGCCTTTATTCATTAAAGATATTGGTAATAACATTAAGTCAGGTGCCTACAGAAACTGTCTCAGTGCATTGTCAAAGCAGGTACATCCTGTGCACTAAATGTAATAGAAATCCTGTGCAAAGAATAATATATGATTACGCACAGTTTCAACAAGTATCCTTATAGATGATATTCCCTATCTTCTGATTCCTACTTGACCCTATAACCTTGGGGTGCCTATATATGTGCAGCAAGGCTGCCCATGACGTGCTGTAATTATGTGTCTGATCAGACCTCTTCTTGCATGGGTCCATGAATTAAAACATTATCTACATAGGATATAACTACAGTTTGGTATTAATCAGGCAACTGTTCCCACATTTAGCTTATTTTTAGCCTATATCTTTGGAGTGCTGGCTGGCTAACATCTCTTGTTTGGTCCCAATGCAACTTCAAACTCTGATTTATTTTCAGGGCTGCACACTGGAGCCCCCAAGGAATTGCATGTAAATTAATTTTTTTCCTGCTTCTCTGTAAACATAAATGTCTTGGTTTGGTAAAGGAGTTTTGGTCTCCTTTTCATTGAATCACTTATGGTTTACTATATTTGCCTTACAGAATTGGAAAGGGGAGGTCTAATGACTTATTACAGGAAAAGAAGAACCTGTATTTTTACTAATATATCTTGCCCAGGGTTTTTTTTTCCCCCTTATCATATTGTAACAAGCATTTTACTAACTCAGTTGCTGGAAGCCTGTGGATGTTTTCCTTTTGTTGACTGTTCCATGGGAAATGCATTTTTAACCTGCAGATCAAAATTAAGAAACTGCCAAGGCAGATGCCTCACTAAATATCTGGTTGTTATTATTAGGGTTTTGCCTCCCCTCTCAAGCCTTTGATAGTGATGTGTGGACCCATTTTAAGTTGACTTCCTTTTGACTGTGTTAATTTGCTATACAGAAGGAGTAGCCTTATTTACGGTTCTGGCAGGTCCCGCCCTGATGGAGCACAAGCAAGGGGGTGGGGAGGAGTTCTAGTAAGTTTGATACATGAGCAAATCACCATTTGACAGGTTTTTCAAATGGCCCAAAATGTCTGTCCATGTGATTACATTTTATCTTTAAAGCTTGGGCATCTGTGTTTTTTTAGTGGGGAATAATTTCATGGGCAACTTGTTTTTTACAAAGCCCTAAGAATCAAGGGCTAGTTTACATTTCATTCTTTGCCTTGTTGGCTTACTGTTTTTCTTAGAGGCAACTTTTAAAATGTGGTTTTCCCCTTTCACTTGTCCCAAGCTTTGGGGATTCTTAATTTCAGATGCCTGACAAGTCCTACTTATTAAACTGAATTATCTTATCAGATTGCCATAAGCTAACCAAATTTTGTGCAAACCATATTCATTCAAGTTGCATATGTGGCCATCTCACTCACAGGGATGAAACCCTATGCAAACAGCCTGCAAAGCACGTCAGCTACCCAGGTTACAGTACATGGGTGTGTCAAGGAGTCGGTCCTGGAGGGAGAGAATAAGGTAAGGGGCCAGATCAGGTCCTCATGAGCTGGGGCTTTTTTCTTGGGGCCAGGGCAGTAGCTCCCCTGAAAGTGCCTTCCCTCACCACTCCCAGCCACCCTGGGAAGCATGACCAGCACCCTTCACAATTCAATCCCAATTCATTAAAACCTCAAACTTTCTTTAATTGACTTACTCTTTATTTCTTCTCCTTACTTCTCTTTAAATTTTTATTTTATCCTGCAGTGGCTGGCATCCTTCTTTTCATCACCCATTGCCATTTCTTTTCTACCTCCCATGTCATTACCCACCCCATCCCATTAACCCTCCATCTCTCAGCTTCACCCCCACCTAGAGCAGAGATAGAAGCCTGCCCTGGCTCACAAGCCCTGTAATGGCAACTGACAGCTATGGCTCCTAGTGTGGCCTCTGCTAGACAGTCTTCTAGTGGCAAGTCACAGCTGTACAGGTGAGAGACACTCAAAGAAAGTTTTTTGCCTTGAGGTGCGACTGCTCCAAACTTGAGTTAACCAAGTTGTTGATACCAATCAACATTTGAGCAGCTCAAAATGCAGTATGTACCAAGGCCTTCAGTATATGGCCAGCCCTTGTTAGCCTGTACCACCCCACTAAGCAGAGGGTGCTCAGACCAGCCCTTAGAAAGGAGTGGGGAGGGCTGGAAGCAGTGCATCCTGGGATGCTGAAGTACCACAAATTACTTGTGTGGCTCTGTGGAGCTTGCCCATGGTAACTCAGTGTGTTCCTCTGCTATGATCTGGAGATACTTTCCCATGAAAAGCCTTTTCCTGCCTTTGGCTTCAGTTTATATATGGTACTTGTCCAGTGTTATGGTCCTGATTTATGTGATGATTAAGCTGATATTAATCTAAAGTATAATAACTGTAATTAATGGAGTTATTCCAGTTTTGCTCCACTATAATATAATTTAATCCGCAGTCTTCCAAATCTTGGCAGCTTAACTGTTTTACATTTTATTTTCATTATTCCTTTCTTTGACTTGCTGTCAGTGAAGTTTTAAAACATGAATGCTCATCAGGCTGCATAATAAAGTAGGTAAGTGAATTCTAGTAATATCTGTGAGAAACTGTTTTGTCTGAAATGATGAAAAGGCTAGCTTTTTAAAACCCTTTAACAGGTATTCTGTTGACAGTTCTTCTGTTGTATTCGTTCTTTTGTATGTAAAGTGCTGGATATTGATCCTATTTTTCCTCTGTGTAGTTTAGTAATACATTTCTCCCATAATACATAGCAGCAATAAAGCATCTCAAGATTTCTATAGGCTTTTTATTTTATATTGTCAAGCCTACAGGATACAGTTGGTTTCTGTCATTCATCAAAGAGTTTGGGGCTTCATATTTCTGTTGAGAGCTTATCACAGTCATAATAGCAAAATCTGTCATCTCCTGCTCAGACAGAATATCTGCATATTTTTTAAAACCTAAAACCTCAAATGACTTGCTTTACCTTTCCATTGATCAGATGAAAGTTTCCAAAGAGAAACCTTTAAGAACAATTTTGCTCAGAGAAGCAGAGAAAGGGGTGATGTCTAGCAGAATGGAGTGCCTCTCTCTTCTCAGCCTGGGTGGTTTATCCTCCTTGTTCATCTAATCCACACTCAACTTAACTGCTGGCCTCAAAGCAAACAATCGGATAGAACTGTGCTCCTCTACATCTCTGTTGGGGATGGGTGATGAGATGTTGATCTATGCTCATTGCTTGCTTGCTCTATTTGTTCACTTTTTGAGGCCAGTCTTTCAAAGGGGTTGCATTTTTTATTTATTTATTTTTTTGTTTAGTACTCTTATTTTGAATCTACATCAGAGACTCTTGGGCTGATTTTTGGTGATGCCAAATCCCCATGACTTCACCATCTCACTGCAGTGACGTGTGGGTTCTCAGCACCTTTGAAAAATAAAGACTTATGCTTACTAGAGTCAGATATGCTACAAATAACTTCATATGTGGTGCTCAGTAGAACTGGTTGGTGAGTCTGACAGCACAGTCTTTAAAGCAAGTCGCCACTCCTACTGCATTAATTGCACAAAAGCTGCAGATCAAGCCACTGGAGTAAGACAGTCCCCAAGGCTATGGGCTTGCAGATCATTTTACTCATTAAAAGTAGCTCCAAAAGTATTTAAACCTAAATATTTTCAGCATAATTTCAGTTTCCTTGAGCTTCTTTATACAAATTAAGTTATGATGCTATAGTACAAGTAAAGCTGTTCTAGCAGAAATACTGTGTCTAGCATCCAGGTACACTACCCCACTGAAGGCTGTCTGAGTAGCTTTGGGTGTGAAGCCCGCTAACTGTAGGAAGGCAGGTATATCAAGGACAAGACTAAAGTATACTGTCTGTTTAGTGTATTCACAGATCGATCATAAAAGCATGTGTGAGATAAGTGTGCTTAATTTAAAATGTGAAGGGTTCTTGTGGGAAAATGAGTTGGGATTTATGATTAACAAATAATTATCAAAATATTCCTTTCCTACAATCTGTAGTTAGGGGTATTAAACTCATCCAACCCTGTAGCTTGGATGGGGAGTGCAGGACTAGTCTGCAGCCTATATCAGACCCATAGACTATAATGCCTGATGAAGCATGCACTGCGCTGAATCCAGCATGTGGGGCCAGTTTGGTCAAATCCAGTCTGGATCAGGGGTACAGACAGGCCCCTATGCACGCACACCTCTGACTGGCCCTGCACATGCTATGTGGCATGTGGGACAAGTCCAAGACCCACAGGCAGCACTGTGGACCAGATGATAGGGTTTTGCAGGCCAGATCAAACCCATGGACTATGTCTTTGACACCCTCCGTGTTAAGTCAGTAGCATCAAAGGATGAAAACATTACTTAACATTACTAACTGACAAGGGGGGAAATATCATGCAATTCCATCTCAAACATTTCAATAAGGCAATGAAAACTGGTTATACTAACAAAGATATAAATGTGTTGATCTGTATATATATTATATATCTATTGTGAAGCCCTGTGGCAGTTTTGGAGCTGCTAATTATTTGCCAATTCAGGGGAGGAATTCTTTCACTCAATTCAACATTGTGGAGGCCTCATTTTGAGCACTGTGTCCCATTTCATAGATTCATAGATGTTGGGGTCAGAAGGGACCTCAGTAGATCGAGTCCAACCCCCTGCATGGGCAGGAAAGAGTGCTGGGTCTAGATAACCCCAGCTAGATGCATATCCAGCCTCTTCTTGACCCCCAGGGTAGGGGAGAGCACCACCTCCCTTGGGAGCCCATTCCAGACCTTGGCCACTCTAACTGTGAAGAAGTTCTTCCTAATGTCCATTCATTTTTGAGCCCTGTACTTTAAGAAAAATGTAGACAAATTTGAAAGAAGTCTAGCATAGAGCAGAAAAAATATTTAGAAGATGAGGAAATGGGACTTGCAATTAGAAGTTGGAAGAACTGGGGTAATTTAGTCTGGAGAAGAGAAGACTGAGGGGGCTTTGATAAGTCTTCACTTACAGGGAGGGTGGCTATTCTCTGTGGCTTGAGAGCCACTATAATGCACCTGCAGCATCTCGTATTCAGGATCCTACACTTCCAAATTGTGGCGGGGCACTTCAACTAAAGCTCATTCAATGAGGTTTAGTTAAAGAACTCCCACCACCATTTTGTAGTGTAAGGATGCTGAATACATGAGACACAAAGGCTGCTGGAGCACTCTGATTTGGCATGCTTCAGCAGACTCGATTAATCAAGTGTGCTCTGAAAGACTGTAATTATACCTAGGGGACTGCCTCCTCTGTTATGTTCCATTGTGACCTGTAAATTGAGCTGAGAGTAACCTCCTGCAAGTGTCATCTGTGAGCTAAATTTGTTTGGTGGAAACACGTGGGTGGCCATTTTAAGTAGTTGTTCTTAACCTCTGGAATGCCTTGATCCTTGTGGTCCATCAGAGCCACTAAACCTGGACATCTTCTGGAAGCTTTGTGTAAGACCTTATTTGATCAGACTTTCAGCAGACATAGTTGAGTTGTGGGATTTTGTCTGGGTTCTGTTGAATATTATTTGTTGTAATACTTTGATCTGTCTTTATAATTTGTCTATTTTTTCATTGAAAGGTGTCCTTAGCCACATTTGGGAATGGTGGCATTTAAATATGATAAAGTATATAATGTTTCAAAATGCTAAAAACTGTTGTTGAGGAGCTACAGAGATGGAAACTGAAGTCACGCATAGACATACCTTTCTAGCATTACAAGTGCCATAGCACTTTGTAAAACTAAAAAAAAAAAAAGCACTTGAAGGGTGACCAAATATCTTTTTCCTGTTACATTTTATTTCTAGCAGTTACCACTAACAACAGTGGTCATTTTACCCAATTTACTCTCTCCCATGGAAAAAAAAAACTGGGAGAAGTTTATTGGATTTTGAAGAGACCGCAGAGGCAGTATGTATTACTACGTATTCTAGGGTCAGGGTAATACACTCAGAAAACTGAGTAACGTTTTCACTTGCTAAATGTATTCCCATCATTCTTGCACATATGAGGACAGCCTCAGTGACATCAATATATTACAGTATGATGCAGACATAAAAAAAAAAAAAAATGAAGTACCAGAACAGTATCAACAAACGCTCAGGGACAAAGGAAGAGAACAAAGGATTGATAGGCAGTCCTGTCACAAGAGCAGTTACTGAATTCCAGCCCTCCTTTTCCAGCATACTTTGTTTAGGAAGTTCTGAATGGGCTTTCTTTTATTTTCAGTATGTTTGGACATCTCCAGTTTGGACTTGTGCAATCCAAGCTGAGTAAGTTTTATATGGATGAAGTAGAGCTACTTTACTGAAATGTTATTTATTGCATAAACCTCCTCATCCAAATACCTTGTCCTGCCCAGTTTTATCCCATGTTGGTGATAGGCTCATCACCACTTCAAAAAACTATCTGGGAAGGGCAATACCAGGGATTGAGACAGCTAGAGCACTGTGTAAGATGGTCTCATAGACTATTGGATTAAAAAGTTTTTGAACCACTTATTCTCTCCACAGTGATCATGACTCCAGGTTGGTGTCCCTTACTTGCCAGTGATATGGGTAAGGAGGCATACTCTTATCTATTGAAGGCCCTGAAATTCTTAATGGTAAAATGGTTTAGCAATTGCTTGTCCAACATTTAGGTTAGAGAAGAGGAGGCAAAGAAAACAACAGAAGGGAGAATGTTCCAGGCAAGAAAAGTGGTTTTTTTTGTTTGTTTGTTTTGAAGGTGTAAGAAAGACAAGCCAAAAGATGTTGGCTAAAGATTGATTAGAATTCATTTATTGGTTTTATGCCAGTTACATCTGGTTTACAACAAGATATAGTTTATAATCTTGCTTCAAAATTGCATGCAATAAGGCATAGTAACAGTTAATTAGAATATAATCTGTTAGTAGGTGTTTACCCAACTCAAGGAGGCAGCCAGGTAATTTTGTGGGCAGATCAGGGGCCTGGCTGTCATTTACATGAGCTTATTGAGGAGCCTCTGATTGGCTGAGGGGCCCTGGTGGCTCTGCCTTTGGCTGCTGACTGGTGGAGAAGGCTGTCCATCATATGACTGCCAACCACTGCTCATTGGTAGAGAGGGGTGGGAATGCACTACAGGCAATCCTCTCACCCAATCAGCAGTGAGGGGTGGGGGGCGGCAGTCATTTTGCCTACTTACCTTTGTGCCAGCAGCCCTCTTTGCTGGGCTGCACAGCTGGGAGGACTGCTGGCTCCTAGTAAGCTGCTGAAATGAGCCAAGTGATAGAATATAAAATTGCAGGTTTACCATGGAATTTTCATTCTTCGGTCTTGAGCTGTAGTTCTTACTGAATCGCCCATCTACAAGTGAACCAGAGTTAGTGCTTCTTCAGAACTTAGCTTTCGAAACCTAACAGGCTGCCCACCTATTAGAGGCTTTTTAAGACTTTAAGATTTAGAGAATTTAAGATTACCTTCTTTCAAATATTAGTAAGTTCATTTCTTTAGGTGAAAGCACATTTTTATCATTTTTAATCATTTGAGAAAAAGCTGGAAGAGAGCAATGCTTCATAGGAAAGCACAGCTGTATCAAAAATAAATAAAGTGTGGGCTTGAGGAGTGTTTCAAATTGGCAGGAAATCAATCTTCTTTAACTCCTTCCCCAAACCATTTGCTTTTCCAAAGGGATGACCTAATTCTGCTCCCATTGTAATTTCTTGGTATGTATCAATGGGACAAAAGTTAATCAACTCTGAGCTGTTTTGAGAGTCCCACATAGAGATCTTCTCAAATGCATGTTCCATAAAATCTTTGAATGTAAATAAAAGGCCTTTCTGAAGAAAGGACTAATTTGGATGTTTCAAAAGTTCTGGCATTCTGGAATATAGCAGTGAAAATAACATGCTTCTTTGTGTTTTTGGTTGATTAGCCATAGTGCATCTACTTCTAATGAAGCATGTAGAAATCTGTTATTTAAAAAATGTAATGGGGAAAATGTTACACATACCTCTGTGGAGCTTGTCATGGTAATTAAACATGTTCCTCTGCTATAATCTGGAGATATTCTCCGATGAAAAGTCTTTTTCTGCCCTTGGCTTCTACTTATATATGGTACTTGTCCAGTGTTATGGTCCTGATTTATGTGATGATTAAGCTGATATAAATCTAAAGTATAATAACTGTAATTAATAGAGTTATTCCAGATTTGTTCTGCTGTAATAAAATTTAGTCTGCAGTCCTCCAAATCTTGGCAGTAGTTTACTGTTGTTGCAGTAGCATAACAAGAGGTGGGCAAGTGGGGCGCTTGCCCCAGATGCCAGGTTAAGAAGAGTGCTGGAATTGCCTCCTGGCAGCATTCCCATTTCCTGTTTCCGAAATAGTCCCCAACTGTTGCTGTAACAGTTAGGGCATGTGAACTAGCATGTTCAGATGGGAGCATGGCCTTCCTGGCATATGTAAGAGAGCTGCCTGCCCCCCTCGGATACTGTTCCCCCTACCCCTGCTCTCAGAACCTGTTTGTTCCTGGTCTCCCCTCTTTGAATTGCATGTCTCCTGCAGGGCAGCAACTCTGTTTGCTATGCCACTATATTGTTGTACACAGTGCAGTGCAACATTAGCTGTGAGCACAAAACCAGACGGCGGGGATTAGGGACAGGGAAAGAGATAGAAATTCTACAAGAGAAAGTGTATTAGAGGAGGCTACTTGAAGTCATTCATCCTTTACTGAAGTGGACCTTACTTTTGTGAAGCTGAAGTTACTAATCCAAAAGTTATTTTAGAAAGAGCCAGAATTGTACAGTCTCACGGTGCCCTCCAGGTACAGTAGATATGGTCCTTTCCAATGCCACTTATGCATCTGCTGAATTAAACTAAAGCATAGTGGAAATTGTATTACAAAACAAGCAAACAAACAAAAAACAATTAAAAAACCATTTTGCAATCATCTGCTAAAATAAAAACATAGTTTATCTCTTGCCAGAACAAATGAGTACTGATATCAGATAGAATATATTTACAATTGTGCATGCAAAGAGAATTTCTCAACTGGCTTGTTGAAAGTAATAAGTTGAACATAAATAGATACATTTTTCACTAAAACTTGGAGAAACTTGGCATTTTCAGCTTAATATAACTTTCGTGTCCAGGAGCGTTATTTGGATAGCATAGGGGAATGGTGACCTTGGTAGTACGTATAGGAGTCTTTTAGAAAAAAAACCCAACCCTTTCTATATATGCTGTATGTGTACTTTTATGAACACTAAATTAATTATCTATTATTTTTAATTGTTAATAACATTATTATTAATGCTTAAAAATACTCTTCATTAGTAAAGCTTTACTATATGTCGCATTTGTACACATTCTCTTTCAGTAGTTGTGTTATGCACCAAACAATTGAAAAAGATATAAATATACATTTTGAAGTAACATCTGTGGCAGGTTCACAGTGGTGACCCCCCTAAGTAGTCACCTTCATCTGTTGTGTTCTCTGGCCTTTTTACTCTCCTCTGCCACACCTTTGATGTTGAGTATCATAATAAGTCTATAAGGCTGCCTTAACACGGTTCACCAGGCCCCTTCATCAGTCCTACCTTTGGCAAGACCCCTGGGTTCATACACCTGACATCAGTTACCCTAAACTCACTGGGCCTCTTTGTTGGCCATCTCTTTACTATAGCCTCTGGGCTCATATGCCTGCCATCAACCCTAAACTCTGTGATCAATGTAGCACCTACCATAGGAGGCTTTCATAGGTTGTGCAGGCTACTGTCCAGAATCGCTGTTACCTGCATAGCGCTTCCATTGTGTGCCTATAGTGGCTTCCACTCTCCCAGCAAACAGAAGAGAATAAGTGAGATCCTGCTTGGGAGAGGAGCAGGAAGCTGTGGTTGCTGGGGGAAAGGGTTTATGAGTGCTGGTGAGTAGGAAAGCCTGCCTGATTTAGTCTAGTGGTATAGCTTTAGTTTGGGAGCCATACTGAAGGCTTGTTTAGAGGAGTGAGATGATTGTGAGTGGATGGGACTGATTGCAGTGTGAGCAAGCATGTGAGGCTTGATGAAGCCTAAAACTCAGCTTGCTGGAAGGCAGCAAAAGCAGTGATTGGCACGGGACCAGCAAATAGGAGGTTTTTTACCCTTCCTTAACTATAAAGTTGCTGTGTGGAAGCAGATGAAGAAGAAGAGGGTTTTTTTTGTTTTGTTTTGTTTTTTTCAGAATGTAGCAGCCAAAGAGAAAGCAAGAGCTAACAGGAGAATCAATAGAGTGTATGGAAAATGTTACAGTGCCAAAGCCCCTGCCACAACCAGCACCTTTCCTTTGCCTGTACCTGTGTGGGCTCTATCCAGGCATGGCTACTGACCAGCAATATTTCCATCCAAGCTGAGGCTTTGTTTTGCAAGAACTGTAGCCAGCATGTCCCTGCCATGGACAGCTCGGTGGGAGAGTGCCTGCAGTGGGAGAGGTGCTTCATGGTGGATTCTGTCAGGAATTAGGTAAGTTGCAGGAGGAGGTGGATGGGCTCAGAAGTGTCTATGAGGCCTTCATCAACTTAATGCACAAAGACCTTCAGCATCATGGAAGAGAGGCAGCCAGAGAAAGCATTGGAAGACACAGGAGACAGGTTCTCTTGAAGGTGGAAGCTGGCAGCTTGTCACCTCTGGCAGCAGACCGCACTCTACAACAGACAGTACTACCACCTTCTTCTGTGGGTCCCTTACATGGTTTCTGAGAGAATCTACAAGGAGGCATATCAGGGGTTTTACACTGTATTAAAGGCGCTTAAAATGAGTGCCCATGCATTAAACCAGGAAAACTCATACTAAGTACCTTCTGAGCTTCTCAAAGTTTTATGCAGGAGAGGATTATCTCTGGGTCATGATACCCAGGTTTCAATGCAGTAACAGCAGTCTGCTCCCATGGAGATAAAGTGAGCAATTGCGGTCCTCCAGCATCCCAAGATGTACCACTCAGCCCCCTACCCCCACTTTTACTTGATGAATGAGCTACCCAACTTCCCCAGTTTTACTGCCCAGGAGCAGCACCTCCTAGGGCTAGTAGGACCCTACCAATGCTGGGAGTGTGGGGAAGAGCAGGGCCTGTGAGTTGTGGTAGCGGGAGGCTGGAGCTGAGAAGCCCTTTGCTGATCCCTGGCAACCCAGTCCCAGATCTCCAGCTTTCCTGGAGAGGGCTGTGCTTTTTTCCTGGAGCTGAGTAAAAGCCATGGAAAAGTTCAAGTAATTGAAGTTACTTGGGGTAAATTTAAACTTTCCCACGCTGCCTGGCCTCATTTTCCTCAAGCACTGCCAACTCTACTTTGGCCAGGCAGCTTGATGGGGCCTGTGGCTTCTCTCCATACCTCTTCCATTCCTGCCTACGAGTTCAGTGCAGGAGGTGCATGCAGCCCTGGGGAGCACGCTCTAGTTTTAATACAGTATAACACTCCTTAGATTGAGCACAGCCTATGGGAATATATAACAAAGCCCTCAGCACTGCCTCACCTAGCTGTCCGTGGCAAGGACATTTAGGCTGCAGTACCTGCAAAATTAGGCCAGAATCTGGGTGGAAGCATTGGTGGTCAGTGGCCATGCCTAGACTGAGTGTGCTCAGGTACAGGTAATGGTGGGGCTGGCAGTGGCAGTGGGAGGGCCTTGTGACATTTTCCAGCCGGCCTGTTGATTCTCCTGCTAGCTCCTCCTTCTTCTGCTGCTACGGCCTGGAAAAAAATCCTCTTCCTCCTACACCTGCTTCTACTCAGTAAGCTTATAGTGAAGGATGTGCAAGAATACTATGCATTACCTGAGTGTTATGATCAAGCTATAGGTTAGATTTGGCCTGTGCCAAACTTCAGTATCCAAAATAGGGCAAGGTGAGAGGGACACTACCCTTGAGTGCTGACTTAGAGGACTTTCTCTCTCCCACCATTCCTTCTCTCTGCAGGTGCAGAGATGAGCACATGTAACCACGTAGGCCCAGGAGTACATCTAGAGGGGAAAGGATGGAATGATGACCCTCCCCTTTTCCCCTCTGGTACCAGGCAGCTTTGCCATGGCAGGTGTAACCAGGCCCTGGGTTGAGGGTGCAAATGGGGCATGCAGAACCCAATTTCTCCAGTTTATGGGATCTCCCATTTAAAGTATAATTTTCTCAGGCTACTTGTTGGGGGGTGGGTGGAGTTTGAAGGGTTTTCGCAGCTATCTCAGAGCTGAGGTGTCATCACATGTTCAGGTCTGGATAACTTGGTGTTAACCTGTCCTCCATGTATGGGATCATATTAACATATTACATACTATAGGAGAACTGTGCTTGTTTGAACGCAAACTTTTTTAATCTCATAGCAACAATGTGAATCACAATGTATGCACATAATCATGAAGAATTAACTTTTTTCTAAACTTTCTATATAAACCATCAACTTTTTTTTCCTTAAAAATGGCAAAATACTTGCAAGTATACAGAATATGCAATATTTGTAAAATGGATGCAGAGACATGATGTGTTTCTACTGGTTTAATTTGCCTTTGTGTGAATGTGAATGACACAAATCACTCAGTCGTAAAGTTACCTCTCAAAGACGGGAATAACTACGTGTCTGCACAGGTTATGGGCTGTATGCATCATGTCTGCAGCTTTAACTCATTTCCTCCTGGGACAGCTTTTTGCTTATGAGTAGTAAGCTCTTACTAGTTCCTCTGCCACATAGTAATGATGTACTGTAATAGTACCTTCTGCAAGCCACTATCTCAGGAGATCTGGTCATCTGTCATCTCTAGACACTAGTGTAATTTATACTGGTGTATGTAAGTGACATTGTGTTTAATGTGCCATGTGTTCAAAGCCAAGGCCTTCCATTTGAGTTACTGTGTAATGAGATTACTTTGTTTCCACAGTGTGTGGTGGTGGTTTTGCATTGCTCTTGCTAGATAAAACAGCTGGTGCATCTGGCTGTCGGAGGATTGTGCTCTCTTTCTTGGTACACATCAAGTAAAATAGTGTTTTCTATAACAGTGGCCATTTGTCCAGATGAACTGTTCCCTAAAAGGAATGAGAATATATATTTATGATTATATATGAAACCAGGACAGATGGAGTCATTTTGCCACATTGGCGATAGAGTGGCAAATAAACAGATTAATCCAATGAAGTAATTGACAGTTTTGCACAATTAACACACTGATCCATAGATCTCTTGCTTCCATCTGTCATCATGGCAAATGGTTCATTATTATAAAAGTCTCCTGGTTTGACAGTACAGGAAATGTGGCTCCAGAATTTGTCTAGCAGTTCACACTGCTCATGCCCACCTTAAAATAATCCCTTTGAAACTGAAGCTAATAATGCACAGTGCAGTCATTTCCCAGGAAAAAGTTTTGCAAGTATTAAGTTGCCTCCTGCTAAACTGGTCAATGACTGAAGTGTGGTCCCTCTACCATTTCACTCTTGTATTCACCATAACAAATACAGTATGTATGATGTGTTCCTGTGGGTAGCTGAAGTGCTTGCACTTTTTATTTATGGATCTTTTCCCACCATACTGGACAGGGCTCTGGAGGTGGTACTGCCCATGGAGCCACAATAGGCAGATAAGATTAGCTTGGCTCTTTACTCACAGAGCTCTTGTGTTCTAGGGACTTGGCAGAAAATCCCTCCTTCACTTGTTACCAGCTCTGTTCCAGATGAAGGGGGACCCTGAGAGCTAAGCAGGAGGCTTACTACCTTTGGAAGAGAGGAGCGGTCTCCAAAGAGGAGTACTCCCCTTGTGCTCGGGCGCGTAGGAGGGCTATTAGGAAGGCCAAGGTGGGAGTAGAGCTCTGCCTGGTGGCTAGGATAAAAGACAACAGGAAGTTCTTTTTCAAGTATGTGGGGAGCAAAAAGAGAGCCCCGGGAAGTGTCGGGCCCCTGAAGGACTCGGCAGGCAACCTGGTGCTCACAGCCGATGGGAAGGCAGAGATCCTCAATGGCTTCTTTGCCTTGGTCTTCCTGAGGGGGGACCGGGACTTCCCTCTCGTTGGAGGCCTGTGTTCCCCCTCGGGAATCACTGCTAGGCCATGGGTGAGGGTTGACCTGGTGGAAGGGCTTCTGGAAGGGCTGGATGTCTTTAAGTCGGCGGGCCTGGATGACCTACACCCAAGGGTGTTGAGGGAGCTG
>JAGPOW010003316.1:14631656-14646655 GCA_030014935.1 Caiman crocodilus
TGTTCTTGCTCTTACCTTGGGCGTCTTTAAGAGTAGATTAGATAGGTACTTGGCTGGGGTCCTGTGACCCTGGCACTTGTTCCTGCCATTGGTGGGGGGGGAGGGGGATCAGACTAGATGGCCTGCTCTAGGCCCCTTCTGACCCTAGATACTATGATACTATGATTCATAGAACTATGTGAATTTTACACCATTCACAGATTCATGTGCTTTTCATAGTAAAGAGAAATATGTTGGTCACTTACTTAGTGGAATTCTCACTCCCAGTGTCTGAATTCAGTCTTGCACATTCATGAAATGAACTTCAGAGTAATCTTGTTTCTGTAGGGTCCACATAGAGATGTTTGGTACTGCACTCATTTATAGTGTAAAATACCTTTCGTGGAGAGATAGCTGTGATGAGTTGGGAAATGCATCTATGCATCATTATAGATTTTGGTTTCTGCTATGAAATTGTCAACTCACAGAAGATGAGCATATAAAGAACACAACATACAGAAGCTGTAGCTCTTTCCTCTCAAACCACTGTGATGGCTGTTTTTTCAGCTACTAGTACCATGAGATCTTGAGCTGGCCAAAAATGAAAGAGATGAGTTCTTCACTTGCCCTCAGGAAAATTTCGGAAGTCCCCCAAGCTTAGAAGAAAGAAACTGACACATTGATACCGTTTGAGTACCAAAGTGGCTGGGTGGGCTAGGAAGCTTTCATATTCACATAAGTTTTCAGGCATGAGGTCCAGGCAGTTTCAGAAAAGTGGGGTAGATACTTCTGCCAGTATTGACTGTGGGTTAAGTTTTCCTTTTCCATATTAACAAGAGGATTTTAAATACCATATTCCAGTTGACTAATCTATGCTTCTTTGGAAAAGGTTTTCCTGGATTTCTGCACAGTACTGCTTGTTGTATCTGTCACAGTGACAAACAAGGGTGCCAGAGCCAGAGGGGTCAGTGTCCAAGTAGTGAAGCAATGGAGTTCACCTTTGAAAAGGACTAAACCATGCCTTACAGAAGATACTTCTAGATGGGGGGGGGGGGATGGAACCATAATAAACCTGCAAGTCCACGAGAATGAAATTTTGAGCAGTCTTTCTGCTTGGCATTCATTGGGTGGAGTGTGGTCGGTACTGCTGCCAACTGATGATTCAGCTGCAGCCATTGCTCCTACTGGTAGCATTAAAGTGATTGATTGTAACCATTGTAGCATTAAGAGCTGGATTGGCAGAACTCCTGTGTGATGATATTGTATCCCATCAACACCTGTGACAAAAGAACAGTTGCATTAGATGAAGGAGTAAAAAAGGATAAAAGGCAAAATTCTCATGTTAATTAAAGCATGCAGATAACAACAATTTTTTAAATTGGACCTTATTTTGTATTTAGCAGGTGGGAGGCAAGAAGGATGAAATACTTCTTTGTATCCTTGAAATATATATTTTAGATCTCTGGAAAACGTCCTGTTGCAAAGTAGGGATTCCTCCATGCTTAGGAGTAGAACTGGAAGAGAAACATTTTTTCTGTTCTGTGACTTAAAATATCCTCCAATTTTTACATTACATAGTTTCTCACAAAAGGAGATCCATCCCAGTTTAGCCACTAGGGTGATTGTCAAAATGTGATAACCCAGGTTAAAGGCCCTACTCTGATCCCACTTTCATTCAAGCTTAAGTGCTTCAACTACCAGGCTATTGGCTATTTTAAGCCTGGATATTGTAGGGTTCCTTTCCCCAGTTTGTCACAAGCCTCAAGGAAATTGCTATGAAAACTTCATTGGAAAGCTTGCATAATTTGGCATGTTCAATCAAAAATAGTCTACCTGGAAAATTTCTGTTGAAATCTGCTTATTATAGCATCATGAAAATACTGTGAGGGAGAGAGAATGCATAAAACAGTCAGTGCAAACTCTGATTTTGCCCAGACCTTTGGACTTATTTGGAAATAATCTGAATTGTCTGCTCATGGAGTAAGAAAAGTGCCTTTCCTTCTTCCCTTGAACTTGAGTCTTGAGTGCTGCCTTCCTCTGACTTTGTATCAGAATTATATTAAACCAGAGGTAAGCAATTTATTTCTCTCCAGGCTGCTGTATTTCCAAAGAAGTTCTGAGGGAAAGTAACATTGGTTTAAGCAACCTTTTGGATGTTTTCATGTAGAGGGCTAGAGATAATATCTAAACCACTGGCTATGAAGTTTCATGACACATTGCAGACCTACAGAGCTGTAGGGTCTCTTGATTTTGCACTAAAAGAGGAAAAATTGAACATTTAGCTCAGATTGCAAATAAAAGGTTTTTAGCTCAAAAAGAACTATTAAGGCCCTAATATCTATGCCATTAATTTCTGGAGTCAGGGCTGTCCAGCTTCTGATCCTCAAGCCACATGCAGGCTGCAAGAGGTTTATTGGTGGCTTCCAGGCTCTCACCGAGCTGCTGCTTTTCCACATCACCCCATCAGAAGCAACAATTAAATGGCTGGGGACTGCAACAGCAGGGGCCACAGCCCCCTTAAGCTATACTCTGTATGGGTGGCCCCCTGCTACACTATGTGTTCAGGCACATGTCCCAGCCTCAAACTCAAATCCCCAGCTCTGGGCTCCCCCACTGCAATTTACTATGGGCCATGCTGTGCCATCTCCTAGGGCAGGGACAGGACATGGAGCTGCAGGAGGGAGGGGAACCCAGGAGACACTGGATGTTTCTGCAGCTAGAGCAATGCAGAGAGCAGAGGCTAGGTGGAAGCCTGGGGCAGGGAGTGGGGAGGGCTCAAACTAACTGCAAATGCCATCTGCTGCCTGTGGGGTGCCAGTTGGATAGCCCCGAACACATGCAAATAAAGAACAATCTTAGGCTATTCAACAAGTTAAATTATTTTGCCTTTTCTCCAGCCACCTTCCTGGGGTATCAAGATATCACTCAAACAATTATTTAATTTTCAGGAGAGCCCTGACGTTGAAAGCCTGGTCTGCAAGCTTTTGATACAATGCTCAGTAAACTTCAGGCAAGAGAAGGTCCCCTAGATGATTAACATATTGTGATTTTTTTTGCTTCTCAAAGAGCTGGCTACCTTTGTGGGACTCTTCCCCTCAGAGAAGAACCTGAAAAACCCCTAATGGATCAGATTGGGTTCTCAGCAACGGTAGCAATAAGTGAGTCACTGTGAAACTGGGGTGTGTGTAGATGAAACCGGGGGCCGTAAATTGAAGTGGTGGGTTTTAAAAAATACCACTTCAATTTAGGGTTGATTAAACCCCCATGTCATGCACACATCCCACTGACTTACCTGTCTTTCCAGCGGGGAGGTGAGGATGAGTCGCCAATCAGCAGAGCGGTCCTTGGGCTGCAAGTCGGGGAGAGGGAGGCTGGTTCTTCCCTTTGCAGCAGTGGCAGCCCCTTTCCCCCCACCCCCCCGGCAGCACCCACTTGCAGGTAGCTGCCTTGAGTGGTCCTGGGGGGCAGGCACCGCAGCTGTGGAGGGAAGCACCAGGCCCCTGCACAGCTTGGGCAGGCAGGCTTCGGGGGTGGGGGTGCAGGGGGTGGCGGGGGAAAGATCGGGCTCATCACTTTTCTTGGGCAGAGTCTGTCTCTTCCTGGCTGCTGCCAGGCTGCCTGCAGGTCTTCCTGCAGAGCTGGGGAGCTGCAGAGAGCCTAGTGCTTTACTCCATGGCTGCAGGAGCAGCAAACCAGAACTCCTCAAAAGAGTTTGCTGTGCCCCAAGTCATTTAAGGCACATTACGCTGCTGAATTTCCTACAGTGGCTGAAATTAATGTGTAATATTCTTCCAAGGCATGAAAATGCCAACACCATTAAAGTGGTACAGAAGCATTTAGCCCACTTTAAATTGTCGTGCACACAAGCCCCTTATTTTGTCTACACACGGCTCTGGATACTAAATTGATCTGGTAGAGAAAGTAGTTTGAGAAGTCTTAATTTTAAGCTTCTTAATTCATGCTTTCATAGATTCATATATTGTAGAGTTGGAAGGGACCACAATGGATCATCGTGTCCGGCTCCTTGCCCCTGGCAGGAAAGAGGACCGAGGTCAGATGACCCCAGCCAAGTGACTATTTAGCCTCCTCTTGAAGACCTCCAACCTAGGTGACAGCATCACCTCTCTTTTCAGCTTTAGCTGATTTTCTAGTGACATAGGCAAACATGAGACGCTAAGAAAAACCGATTCTCAGTTTGCTGAATAACTTAGACCTTTTTTTAAATTATGAGGGAAATATGAGAAGATCATTTATGTCTGTGCTAGTCTATAGGAATCCTTAGCTTAAATAGTGTTAAATATGAAATGGGGCCACATTTTATCTTAAGTGGGGTAAATTTTGACTTTGGAAAACTCTTTTTTGTACCAGGTGTCTGAAGAATCCGTTTTGCCCATCTCTCTCTGTGTTCCGACTGACTCTTCCTGGTTGGGGTACTGAGTAATTTTTAGGCTTGCCTTGTTTATTCGTGGAGGCTAGACCAGTGCTTAGTCAGGTGACATAATGTTATTACTCCTGGCATTAGTGTGTCTCTTCCAAATGACATTTCAGCATCAGTGGTACCATCTGTCCTTACTACACTTTCAACTGAAACAGGTCCAGCACACAGTGCAATATATTTGAACTGAGGTCCTCAAAGGTGGACTAAAGCCCATTTTTAGTTCTGCATGTTGAAGATTTCCTTTAACCCTAGCCCACCTGGACCAAAGATTAAATTTACTGTGGAAGAAGCTGAATGTAAATGAGGGAAAAATAAACGCATAAAGAAAACTGCTCATGTATTCATCTTTCTTGAGGTCAGGTGAATTTTATGCTCTATCTTGCCCTCCCCTATTCTTCCTTTTATTGTTATGTTTTGTGCAACTTCCATATCTTGGTTCTAGCTGGGGACAGGAAGTAGGAGTGCTAGTATGCTTGGAAGCAGGAAAAGCACTAGAAAGTTTGAAGAAGTTATCTCCTATAAGATTTCTAACCCAGTTATGTAATCTCTAGAGGTTGAGAGAAGGATAAGACTGTGTTTTGGCATGCTCCTTGTAACTGACTCTTTGGCATTTCTTCCTTTACTAGTAACAATAGAGGCTTTGGGCCAATTTCAGCTTTCTTGTAGGAAGCTCTACAATCTTCAGTTCTTAATCATAAATACTAAAAAAAAAAAAAAAAAAAAAAAAAAAAAGGCGGAAAGGGAGAATGGACTCAATGACAAAAGTCAGTTATCTGGCAGGTTGATTGGTTGATTGTATTGATCCATCAAATATATTACACTGTGTGCTAGACCCGTTTCAGTTGAAATAATAGGAGGGACAGATGGGATCATTGATGCTGAAATTGTATTTGGAGAGACACCAGCTTTAGTAATAAAAGTATTACAAAGACTGAGTAATTGAGAATCTAAAACTAATAAGGAGAAGGGCAAATGGGGGACAGGTTGTATACAGTATCATGACTTATGCTATGAGTATCTAATTCTGCCTCTGGTGGTGGTTTTGTTCCTTTATAGTGAAGAAGAAGTATAAAAGTACAGGACTAAAATGTCAGGGTCAAACTATTCTCCAGCTATTTGGTTTGGTCTAATAAAAGATATCGAATTCACCCAAGGAACCTTGTCTGCCTAGGGCCAAACTAAATCTTTCAGAATAAAGCAACTGGTTGCGGCAGACTAAAAGCAGCCAAGAGGTATCCCATTTGAGAGTATGAAAGCTAGAGATATTATGCAGCTTTATGGCAGGAGCAGGTATTAAGTTTCCAAAACAGCTGGTGAAAGTATGTCCAACTGTGGTCCTTCCTTGCTGTCATTCTTTTGTTGTTTCATGGGGTTACTATCAGGGAATTCTGTGTGTGTGTGTGTGTGCGTGTGTGTGTGTGTGCGCGCGCGCGCGCGTGTGCATGTGTGCGTGTGTGTGTAAATTAGTGCAGTTCAGCTGAGTAAAGCTATGAGTCAGTTCAATAAATACATATTTTATCCAGTTGAGCTTTGGGGCTGTATTTGTGCTATGTTCTTCTGTTTAGACTCCTGTGTCCACTACTTAATATCTGTTCCTGATAACCATAAACTGGTTCCATACTGCAACATTCAAATGGAACATTTTTGAGCTTGTAAGCAGTATATTCTTCCAATATATGGTTATATACCACAAAGCAGGACATGGTACTTAACTAGATGTAGAATAGATTTGCAGTTTTTGGCAAAAGAG
The DNA here is from genome assembly GCA_030014935.1 of Caiman crocodilus. Taxonomy (NCBI): domain Eukaryota; kingdom Metazoa; phylum Chordata; order Crocodylia; family Alligatoridae; genus Caiman; species Caiman crocodilus. The sequence continues at coordinate 14,637,824 of JAGPOW010003316.1, forward strand.
TAAATTTTTTCCACCTTGGGGTTCACTTGATACATTTTAAACAATTATCTAGCTTTTAATCTTGACAGATTTGTAGAAACATTCACTTGTTTGTTATGCCTTGCAAAGAGAATATATATTAACTAGCCAATCGCCCATCAAGAATGATGGGTGGGGTGGGGATGGAGCCCCATGCCCCTGCATCTGGGCCCCCTCCCCCTTCCCTCCTGCTGCTTGGGGTCCAGGCCCATTTCCAACCCCCCAGCCCGCTACAGCAGTGGAGGGAGGGGAGGAGTGGGCCTGGGCCCGAGGGTGGGCAGAAACCAGGCTGTTGTGGTGGGTTGGGGGAAGTGATGTCAGAGTAACGGGAGGAGCAGGCTTGGGGCTGACAAGGGGGGTGGGGGAAGAATGGGACTGGGTCCAAAGGGGGAGGAGGCACACTCTTCTCCCCCAGCCACTGCTGCATTGGGATGTGTTGGGCTGGGCTCGCTGCTCTCCTCCACCATCGCATTGGGCCTGCTCTGCCCTGTGTTGATCCTGGGCCCACTCGTCCCCTTCTCCCACCACCATTGCTATGGCCACGGTGGGCCCACTCCTCCCCCACCCCACCCTGTGTTGGGTTCTCTCCTCTCCCCACCACCACCAGGTTGGCCCTGCAAGCAGTGGTGATGGAAGAGAGGAGGGGTGGGCTGAGGCCAGTGCTGATGACTTCACCCCCTGCGGCGTCTCGACCCCATGCCACCACCGCTGTTGCTGTCCCCTCCAAGGAGCAAGGTGCGGGGGCAGGCCAGCTCTGGTGGCCTCGCCCCCACCTCCCCTGCTCCATCCGTAGTGTCCCCACCATCATGGCAGTGCATTGCCACCTATCCTTCTCTGTCAGCCAATTGGAGTGTAAATAAAGCATTGTGGATAGAAAGACAGACAGATTAAGGCTTTTACAATATTAGAATAATAATGCATAAGGAACAAATGCTACCTCAATGACTTATTTTGACCTCATTTGAATTGCTTGAAAGTGCATGTTTCATGTGGTTTAGTCAGCAGTATTTGAACTTAAATTGGCAACAGTTAAACTAAGCATCCGTTTACTTGACTTTACAGGCTAATGAGGTTTGGAAAGAAATGGAAGAGTGCAACACAGTTGAAGTGCATCATCTTTTGATGTTTATGCACCCCTGACAATACCATTTTTTAATAAGCATTTAGAAGAAAGAATACAACATATTACAATCCAGAATTTGTAGTGTCTTGATTTTACTAAGGAGATATATCATCATAATGATTAGAATTAATAAAATAATCTCATATGACCCATCTAGTCTCAGGTGATGCAACAATTAATTTTGATACAGCAACAAAACAATCTTACTTTTTGTACTGTTCATATCTCCACGGTGGGCATTTGGGACTAAGTCTTGCAAGGCCTATGGGATTCTCATTTCGTATTTATATTATTGACATTTTGCAGAAGTACACTGCACGAAAGCGTAGACACATCTTTCAAAATTCTAATATATTTTTTGTCAAGTTTATAGTTTGGGTATTCTATTTGTTTGTTTATTTATTTATAAATTGTTAAGGGTTTTGAATATGTTGGGGTTTTTTCATGACAGATTGTTTTAATTCTTTTTATTTTTCCAACCAGCTTTAATTCAGCCTTGCAAAGTCAAGCCCTTGTTTTGATTCCAGTGCTGATCACCCATCACCCTGTGTGTCTGTATGCATGCAGGCTGGAGTTAGCAATGATGGAACTTATTTATTGGCTGCTTTCACAGGGATGATATATTTAAGTATCCTTATTTTTTTCCAGAGTTAAGACACTTTCCCAATACCAGCTATCTCAACATTTTTTTTTTTATTTGCAGATATCCATTGACATATGCAAAACAGGAAAAATATTGGTTAGCCTTTCAAAACCATGCCAAAGTATTTTATATTAAGAATTTGACTGTCTTCTGACAGAGGGATTATTTCTGTTAAGTAAAGCTTGATAGAGCTGATGGGTAAAATAAATCTAGCCTGTTTTATGAGTTGCAAAAAAGAGACCTTTAAAAAAAAAAAATTGAAAACCATACGGAAATGCAGTTTGGCTATCAACACATACTCTGAATGATGAAAATTATAATAAAATTGATAACTTAGGCTTCAAAGTATGTACAAACTGAAGGATAAACAGATATAGTTTATTATGTTTTATTACATCAATCTCTGAGAAGTAGGCAGGCTAGGTTCTTTGAGTAGATGTAATATCTTTTATTAGATGAACTGAGTAGTTGGAAAAAAGTTCTTGGCAAGCTTTTGAGTACAATCACTCTTCTCCAGGCATAGGGGGCACATTCAGGTGAGTGTGCACATGCTTCTTGCCCTGTCTCAAACCCCTTTGAGGTGGGGCAAGTGGCACGTGTGGGAATGAAAAAATGTTCCCCACGTTGCAAGTTTGCAGCACAGGGAGAAAATTAATTAAAAAAACAGCTCCACAGAAAAGCGGAGCAAGGCATGGTGTACAGCTTTCTTGGTGTGTTTAGGGTGATTCCAGGTTCTATGTAGATATGTATGTTGGTCCATGGGTTTTCTTGTATATGGTGGTTTGAATTTTACCATTTTGGATGTTGATCGTGGTATCCAAAAAGGAAATGCTGGCATTGGAGTATTCAAGCGATAGTCTGAAGGAAGGGTGATGATTGTTGAATTTTTGGTGGAAATCGACACGATTTCAGGGTTTCAGTCCAAATGATGAAGATGTCATATATGTATCTCAGGTATAGTATGGATTTGCTGGTTCAGTCTTTGAGGAATTCTTCTAGGTGGGCCATAAAATATTGGCATATTGTGGGACCATTTTAGTGCCCATAGCTGTGCCCAGGGTCTGTAGGAAGTGTTGGTTGTTGAAACTGAAGTTGTGTATGCACATGAAATATACGAGTTCAGTGATATTCTGAGGTCTATACTCTGAGTTGTCATCTCATTCTTGCAGATTTGTGAGGCAGGCGTGGATGCCATCCTGATATGGGATGTTGGTGTATAAGCTCATCACATCATTGGTGGCTAAGAGGGTATTGCTGGTAAGGTGGTCTATGTTTTTGAACTCTCTGAGAAATAGTCATTCTAATAGCATGGTAAAACACAGGCATGCAAGTTTTGTGGTATTTGAATGTTAATAATTCCTGCTGGTTGATATACAGAATGGTATATCATTAATCAAGTCCCTTCTAAGGTAAAACTTATACATGTGCTAGTCTGACAGAATTATTACATTTAATAATGTTGCCAACAATTGTGCAAGTGTTGCAGGTTTCATATCTGTGACAATGGTATAAATAGATTAGAAAAATATTTGAGCTAGTTTTCCTATATGCATACTTTTTACAGGTGTTTGAATGTCCTGTCTCTTTCAGTATTTAGTAGTAGTTTTAAGTAGGCCTAGCTATAATAGTTTTATAAATATCATGGGATGATGTCTAGAGTCTCGCAGTACAGCTGTTCATAGCTGTATGAACAATCTACAGATGAATACCGAGTACTTTCTAAACCTCCTAATTCAAATAAGGATTTTGTTAGAAAGTAACCTAAATTTAAAAGCAAAAGACACACACAAACATTTAGTGGTCCCTAAAACAAGGGCTTAGTCATTTTCTACAAATACCTACACAGAAAAAAAGACATGGGATTTATTCATACCTTTCAGGTACCAGGGCCATGTGCTATGTGACCACCTGAAGTAGAAAAAAAGTAAAAAACCTTAAATATTAACAGTCAAGTTTCTTTGGGTAGATCTGGTACCTTTTATTAGACCAACTAAATAGTTGAAAATTTTTTTCCTAGGAAGCTTTTGCATTTAAAAACCCTTTGTCAGTCTGAGGAAGCATCTGCAGTTAGTGTGTGCTCTTCTTAATTATTAACATTTAAGTATTAAAAATTTTAAATAAGTTCTAAGGTTCCAAACCAGTACTTGCAAGTATGTTTCTCCTTGGCTTATCTATAGTAAAAACCTATTTTACAGAAATATTTTTGGAGAGTAAGACTAAAAAGCAATAAGGAGGAAATAGCCTTTATTTGGGGGAGGGTAGAGAATACAACTCTGAAGTCAATCATTTCAGTAGGTTTCTGGATCAGGCATATCCTATTCTGTAGTTTAAGTATGTCTGATCAAGACTGTCTAAAGGCAGATCAGCATTTTGTAATGTCCTGCAGCCTGATATTTCTGGGGAGATAGGTCAATTGTCTACTGGTATATGGTGAGCTATGGAGGTATCTTTCCAATTACAGCACTGTTGTGGTCAGGAAAATCACTACATGGGACTCTAACCTATGAAGCATAAAGATGCCTGACACCATTCCATAAATGATTATCCATTTGTAGTCTACCTGTAATCTCAGACACATTGATATTTAGCGTTAACATTACCATATATGCTCTCAGAAAATCACATGAAAGAAAAGCAGTACTAAAATAGGTATCTGAGATGCATTCAGTGCCTTCAAAATATTCTTCCCTTTCTGTAATTCAGTGTAACTTGGTCTGGTAGAAAATGTACAGGGTTCAAATTTAAAATTAGTAAGATTCATAATAGAATGTTTAGTAAAATCAATGTTCAATAGATATATTTCAGTTCATGAAAAACAGGATTAGGACATTTAAAATTGTGTCTCTTGCTCCTTGCATTAGAAAAATAAGTACTTTTAAGTGGTCTATATTTAAGTATTTAGATGCTTTAAGTGCTTATCATTGGGGTTCTTAAATTTTCTATTCAAAATCTATTGTTTCTACACTGTGGCATCAACAGTTGATCTTTTCTGCTAATTATTTAAGGCCAGGACTCCATGTTGAGCAGCAAGAGAAACTGAGAATGAATTTTGTATATTAGAAGGTAGTTAATTTAGAGAATGAGGCATGGTGGCTCAACAGTTGGGATGTCTTGTTGTGGCACAAGAAATATCAGTTCAAACTTTGCCCTAGAATTGTGTTGAAGACTGCTTGAAGCTGACCCACTTGTATGTAAGCTGGCCAGTTAGGCTGAGGAATCAAGGGTGTCAGGATGTGGTATAAGCCACATCACTCCTTTTATGTCCAACTGGTTACAGAAAGAGATGTGATGGGCTGCTGGGCAGAAGAGGCTTTTGAGTGATTCTTGGAACAGAATCTTCATGTTTTGTATTTCTTATTCATTTCCTTGTATTCCTCCTAGTTAAGTATGGTGATAGATTTTGCTTGGAAAAAATCTTGGTGGTTATCACCACCATACTTGTCACTTGGATTTGCCAGATAATGTACATTCTACTTATTTATTATCAAAACTACATTCCAAAATGAAGCCACTCATCACACTTCATATTTAGCCACTTCTTTTGCTTCATCACTTTGCATACTCAGATTTTGGTTTTTACTGGTAAATATTTTGGAGCTTGTTGGCAAACTACTCGAGCCTGACACTGGGGGTGGTTGAATGTTCTTTCGTGTTTATTTGGGTTGTTGGTTATAGCTGTGTTGGTCTAAGGACATAGTTAGACGGGGATCTTTGGTTAGATGTGATCTCTTTTATTAAACCAACTAAATAGTTGGAAAAAAATGTTCTTCGCAAGTTTTCGGGCCAAGCTTTCGGGAAGGGTGTTTGTGCCCAAAAGCTTGCAAGGAACAATTTTTTTCAACTATTTAGCTGGCCTAATAAAAGATATCATATCTACCCAAAGAACCTTGTCTGCCTTTCCCATGCATGCTATTTTTAAAGACTAGTTCAAGTCTTCTGCAGTTTATTTCCTTAAGCTATTGAGCTGCTATATGCTCAATAGCATATAGGAGCTATTGAGCAGTACTGTTGAAAAAATATATTGAAGTTCTCATGAGAACTTCAAGTATTTTTCAAATATTTTCATTCCAGTTTGGGGCAAAAATCGAAATAGCAATTTTTTTTACATAAAGGAAAGGTCAAAATATTTTTGGTTTGTAAATACCAGTACTTTTTTCCCCCTTTTGACATTTTTAATCAAAGCAAAATGTCTCAACACCTCTGAATTAAAATAGTAATTTTGGGTTGTGAAATTCAGTGGAAACATTTGGTTTTGATTCAGTTCACCATTAAGCAGCATCACCCAAGTTGCCATAGTGTCTCATGAGACTTATAGTTTGCGTGCCTCATTTTCATCATCTAGGTTAAATTTCCCAAAATACTTCTGGCCGCATGACTACCATGATGTTTTGACAGGAAAGGAGGACTGTGAAGGAAATTTTTCAGCAGAATATTTTTATTTGACAGAAACTGTATTTTGTGTGTCTCTCTCTCACAAATATGTCAAACAAAGTTCTGATCAATTCTACTGGTGAGGTTGCCATTTGAAATCTATCTCTTTGAGAGAACTTAACCTGGAGGAGAAAGGGGATAAGAAGGCATACTGGGGTACCAGAAGGCACTGCAGTGCCTTCAGTATGTTGAGAATATATATATATTGGAGATGTATTAAATCCCAATTGATTGAGACTTCAACCTCATCCAACATGGCAAAGACTGCCACTGCATCAGCCATTTTTTACTGGTTGAAGTGTTTTGAGTGCTATGTTTCCACCAGCTGAAAGGTAATGCTTATGCATACCCACAGAGAGACCTGGTCATCTGTTCAGTCTGTTAGTCTAATTAGAGTCCAACTGTGGCAGTGGCATTTTGTAAGATGGAGGGTCCATTCAAAATTGGATGTTGAGTCAGGATTAGGATCTCTAACAGTGTAGCTCTAGGAAAGAAATTGGAGTATGCATAGATCATGAGCAAATAATTAGTTAGAAGTGCTTAAACTTGTTATAAGTAAATAGAGAGACCATCTTTTAAAATCATTTAAATGTAGATAAAACCCCTGCTGGTTTTCCATTGGACTGTATCCATTTTGTACAGCTTCTCAGTATTGTAACAAGTTGTCTTGAATAACTGTCAAGATCCCTCACCATTTTGGAGCTCTTCCTCTGGCCCTTAAATGTGAAGGGGGAGTAGGGCATGAAGAGTTGGGTGCCTGTTAGTTCCCTACTCTCTTTGGTCAGTACAGCCAAAGAGGTGGATGGATGAAGAATTGCAGTTACAAGATGCACGGCACCGTCTTTGATCTAGGTGGAGTAGAACTCTATGTAGGTTTTTTTAAAAATGTTTTACAGTGCCCTATAGGCTTAAAAATTATCACAAGAATGTCCCCATTCTTGATTTTGAAATATGTGATCTTTTTTAGCATGAGTGCTGAATAGTTTGCAGCACATGCTGCAATATTTGACTGAAATTTAAGTGAGAGATATGTGCCAAATATATCCTGAGCTGAAACCAGAATGAATCTTCTATTTTTCCCATTGCTAACAATAAAGCTTGAGTTTCCATTGTTGAGTCATTACATCTGGTACAAGAACATACCACATGCTGCCATCAGCATGAGGTTACTTTGCATCCTCTTTACCTAGGACTAAATAAATTTACAATAACAAGGGAATTGGAGGGAGAAATGAGAAATAGGCTTTCCTGTAGAATTAAAATTATATAAGAAAAAATGGATGCTGTATTGGTTGTTTCAAGGATAATTTTTGCAATTTATAGTATGTGTATTTAATAGCATTGTGATGAGAAATGTTTGAGCCTTAAGTACTTAAGTACATTTACACTGAATGGAACTAATTCTTTCTAGGTGTATCCTGAATGTGGATACGAGCATTTCTCCCAACTGCGGATTCCGTTAGATGGGTTTAATTTAATCATAAAGTTGTAATCTGCTCTTCATCTTTATGCAAAACCCTTTGTCTTCAGTAATAATTCTGCACATGGATTGGAAATGTTAGTATCTGCTTCTTAGAGAACTGCTGGCAATGCTGAGGCTAAATCCTGCTCTGATTCTTCACTGCTCCTGGAATTAAAGAACAAAACAGCCATTTCCCCACCAGTAAATAATCAGGGACAGTAGGGAGGCAAAGGGCTTCAGCCCAAGGATATGGTGGCTGTCAGAGGCTGAGAACAGTCATGAAGTAGTTGCTCAGAAGCTGACTGGTATGTCTTAAGAGCAAGTCTTCAAACCTTCAGAGTACTGCCTCCCTTTACAGTTATATTTTCTATACTGAACCCTCAAAGAGAATCTTGGTTGGGGGAGAAAAATATAGTACTGTCCCTTTCTTTCTGACAGACTGGACACACCAAACACTCTCTCTATTCTGGTAAAAAAATTGATAATTAAAATAAGAACTTTTTTTCTAGCTACTCAGTTGGTCTAATAAAATATATCACATCTACCCAAAGAGGCTGGCCTGCCTATGTCCTTAAACCAAAACAGCTACAACCAAAAAAACAATAATAAAAATTCACGTGTTTTCAGAATGCTAAATAATATGTTTTAAGGGAGATGGGAATATTAAAGTCCAACTGAGGCACTTCCCCTCAAAAGCAGTCTACAATGCACCCACTCCCGTAAGATGAATGTAGTTCCTGTTGTACCACAAATAAAACAGAAGTGATGCTGAGATTACAGAATTTTGTTTGAAAAATATTATGCATTCTGGTAGGTATCTTGTTTAGGAAATTTGTTCTGCTCAGTGGTCTATGTTTCATAGTAACTAGGGTCAGAAGGGGCCTAGAGCAGGCCATCTAGTCTGTTCATTTCACTTAAGTTTATTGGCTGCAGAGAGTCACTTGCTCTGAGGATCAGACACTGAGGTTTTGATTAAGAGCTCTTCATTTATTATTCTGAAGAACACCTGTGCCGAAAAAGTTTGACTATTTTGCTCTCATTTCACACAGGTACTGTTGTTATGCTTCAGCCCAAGTCTGAATTCGTTGCCTGGCATGCATGAGTGCCAATATATGAATGCCAGTTGGAAGTTTGAAAGGAAAAAAGCTTTTATTG
>JAGPOW010003316.1:14646755-14671834 GCA_030014935.1 Caiman crocodilus
CAACCTTCCAGTCTCCCTGTGTATTCTGTCTTGGGAGGATGGCTCGAGGCCATTTATTAGGCCTTCAAAGAAATGGCTCGGGGTTATTCACAACACTGTGGCTTTCAATTAGTGCTTATGTACATTTTGTTTTCAGAAGAGGTGGTGTGATGGAGCATGAAATAGCCTATCTGTTCCAGATTTGAGTACGGATTATGATACTCCAATTGTGATCGTAATTATGATTGTCTCAGTTGTAAATATATTCTCATGGAGGTGCTTTTTGTACTGGATTCCTGTTCATGACCTCTCTAATCTTCCTTATTGCAATACTACTTTCACACAGACTGGCTGCAGTTAGTTTAAGGGAGTGATTTGTATCAACTGTGGAGAACTGGTCGTTCTACTAGTACTGGGCATTACTTTTAATATGGTCTACAGCTGATGTTTTTTTCTTCACTGCTAATTTTTGTCATGCTGATTCCACTGAGGGTTGGTTATGATTGGGTCCTTTGCCAAAGCTTTATGGAAACATTTGGAAATATTTAGCATATTAATAATCACTGAACAAAATGATGATAGTTTCTTTAAATGTTCTTGTTTCAGGAATAGCGAAGTCTCCATCGGCATAGTCAAAATTATTTTAGATTGAGAAACAGGTCTTGTTATCTTTTGTCATCTTTAGACAGTGGCAACGCATAGGGAGTGGACGGGGGTGCACATGCACTCTCTAAGAGTGTCAGTGTACCCCCTGTTAGGCTGTGCTCCCTGCTTAGCTGGCAGGCAGGCAGGAGCACCGGTTCCCCCACCCCGCGGGTCCTGGCCAGGGAGCAGAGCTGCAGCAAAAGCTTCACCACTTTTTGGTGAGTGGGATCAGCTCCTGGGGGACCCCCCCCCGGGTCACTGACTAGTGTCCCCCCTGATTCAAGAGGCACCAGCCACCCATGTCTTTAGATATGTATGTGAAGACATTGTATGATATAAATGTGCCCACTTCATCCCTGGGAAAACATCACTGAAATTCTGTTAGAAAGACCTTCTGTCAAGAACTTAACCTTTACAATGACTATTGTGTGTATTTTATTAATTTAAAATTTATTAATTTAAAAAACCAAAAATGAATTTACTTTGGTTTATATATTTTTAAGTTGTATAATTGCTGAATTACTAGTTCTGCAAACCCAGTCAGTTTGTCTATAGGCCCTGTCCATTGTAGCAAGTGTCAGTGGTAGTAGTTTTTAACTGATAGCCTTGTTTAATAATCCTCATTAAGATCTAGAGAGGCTGCTTCTAAATGCAAGCGGGTAATTGAAGCTTATCTGTGTCAGTTCAGTCCCAGAGTGCTCTCCTCTTTGCCAGTAAGAATGCTACTTAATGACGGTCCCAGCAGTGCTAGTTTGATGCATGGATAAATTCTGTGGGATCAGCACCAACTTGTAGGCAGTTGATGACCCCTTTTGATCCCTACTCAACTGGTGGTCAGTTTCAGTAAATGTTATATTAAAAGACAAATGTCATTTTTTTTCTTGTTTATGGATCATTTTAGATTATAATCTTTCAAGTTTTGACATTCTTGTTGCATTGCTACTTCTCCAGGAATTGCATTGAAAAACTGTTTTAAGGGTAATATCGGTGAGCATTGGTGTGTGTGGCACACACATGCACTTAGCCTGATACAAATGCAAAATGGGATGTGTTACAAAATGGGCTCAGAAACACCACTTTCCCTTACTACTGATATCTGACACCCATTTCTTCTGGCATCTAAATGCTGTACTTGCATATTTGAGGCAATGTCATCAGATCCGAAACCAAGCTCATGGTTTATCAAGCAGTCATGATCCCCACCTTGCTGTATGGAGCTGAGACATGGACTACATACAGGAGACATCTAAAGTCCTTGAAGTAGTACCATCAGCGCTGCCTGCGGAAGATTCTCTGAATCTAGAGGGAAAATAGATGCGCAAATGTTACTGTTCTCTCACAAGCAAACACCAGGAGTATGGAGGCAATGATCATCCAACGTCAACTTTATTGGGTCAGCCATGTCTGACTCCAGACTTGCAAGCTTTATTCTGCCAGCTTAGTCAAGGTCTAGGCTCCAAAGGAGGGTAGAGAAATGCTTCAGGGATGTCCTCAAGGCCAACTTTAAAAAATGCAACATCGATGTCAACTCCTGGGGGACTATTGCCCAGGACCATTCCAAATGGAGGAAGAGTCTGCTGCAGGGATCTCAGTATTTTGAACCCTCATGACAACTACAGCAGATGGAAAACTGGGAGCAGCAGAAACAGCATGTTGAGGACCAAATCAAGAATCCAGTGCCACCCACCTCACACAAACACATGTCCCAGCCGTAGTGGAGTCTGTTGATCCTGGCTAGGCCTCATCAGTCATCTTCAGACGCACTGATAAGATAATCATGGAACTGGTTACAGAAACAAATGTGAGGTGTTACTGAAGTAATTAAGTAGTATCTGACAAAGAGACAACTTGACTAAGACCTAATACAGCAGCTAACACTTTCATGAATGTGTCCACCACTGTTTCACAAGTTTAATTGCTTGGATGTCAACATATTCCATTCATAAGATCACACAGAAGGTTCATATGATAGTTTTCTATTAAACAAGCAGCTTTCATAGTCACCGTGTTGCCATATACTCTAAAAAGTCATGTTTCAGGTAGAAAAAATTCAGTCTTTATATTTGTATGATCTTTCACTGACAACACTTCCTGCATCTGAGTGAAACATTTATAAAATCAGAAACTTAGCCAAGTTCAGTGGAAGCCTTTTTCTGAATAAAGTTCAGCTGAACTGTTAAACTGTAGAAAGACTTTTTATGATTTTAGCTGTGAATTTTGTCAATATATCATATTTTTTTTATTAGTTTTGGTGTGAGAACAGCCACTCCTATACCCTGAACCAGAATACTGTTCTTTTCTCTATTTGAAAGCCTTGTACTGCACTTCAATGAATGACCTTCAACAATTCTATTCTATATTATTTAATTGCAGCATAATTTATTCTGATATGAATGTTCTTTTGTAGCTCTGCCTTTTCAAAATATCTTTACCTTATCCTGGTATGGATGCATCTCAGAAATTTGAAATTTGCTCTTTCTCCTTCCTCCCAAAGCTGTATTCTCCTGTTGTTGCTCTGATCAACAGAAACAAAAGATAAAAGTCTTTGGCTATATTAGGAGAGGCAGCTGTTCATATTTCAACTGACTATTTGACTGAGATTCTGGGCCACTGTAATTAGTATAAGGGTTTTTTACACTTGTTGCAATTACATGCAATGTTATGTTGTTATGTTGGATATTTGCCAACATTTGTTTAACACAAAGCCCTGGCATCCTTAAATACAAATATCAGTCACTTTGCCAGAACTTTTTATGGAAATTGCTACTGCAGCCAATCTGTCCATTGGTTTTGTGCTTTTATATTTCTTCAGCACCTGCTCAAACGTTAAGAGATGCATAATTATACCTAGAAAGCAGTGATTAATCAAGATTATAAAATGAAAATTTCCGGTAACATATAATGAATCCTGCTTATAATGAGCCACCTTTTATAGTAAAAGCCCAAAGTGATTTTGCTGTGTTCTAAAATAAATTGCAGTTTGGGAATAGTGAACTTGCACTAATTACGAATGTTTTCACCGCACAAGGATATCACTGTGGGCTATGTTTTCAAACTTTGATTGGCTAAGTCACAGTAGGTATCCAAATACTTTGTTCAAACAATGTGGAAGGTATGATGCGCTAGTCTGTTCTGTAACACCAAAGAAAGGGTTTAAAAAATGTCAGGAGATACTAACTTACAGATTTTTGGCAATATTTGGACATTCTTCATGTGCATTTGGAACCATGACATTGTATTTCCTCACGTGCTACGTGGAAATAATTTAATGTGTAGATAAATTAAACAACCTTTCAAGACAGAAGAGAGGTTTTGCAGCTATAGAGATACTCCTATCTGAGCTGTGGCATAAAATTCAGCATACAAGTGGCTGTCTAAGAGGAGGCTTGAAGAATTGTGCCAGGAGAGAGGTTTAACTTTTGGAAGGGCAAAGCAGGTCCAAGTAATCAAACTAATGATACAGAGTGATTTTGCTCAGGACCTGGAACTAGCTCCAGAACTGGTACCAGGACAGTAGTCCAACAGTAGTCCCAAGGTTGGGAAGGCAGTGCAATTGGTGACTACAATCAGGGCAACAGTCAAGCTTTATCATGAGTAGTGGTCTGGAAAGGCAGAAAGAAAAGTAATTTGGGGCTCAAGGGTGGGGAAAGACTGAGAAGAGATAAGTGGAGTAATCTTTAGGGTTGCTCTAAGTTATGTGGACTGGGTTTAGGACAGAGGGTCTACTTAACAATTTGGAGAGGGAAGAGGCCCTCTGGCTGGGTAGACTTTGCCCCAGTAAATGTCTTCCTTGAAGTAGAGCTATCTTTTTCTTGCAACTTTAGGTTATATTTCTTCTCACCAACAAGAGGTCCAGTCTGATAGCTAGTCCATCTCTAAGGAACAGAATTGGATGCTTGCTCCTTGAATCAGGACCATGGAGAACTGGGCCTCCCTAGTCTGAGAAAAAAACAGAGCTCCTCACCTGCTCTACAAGCTGTGCCTTGGGGGCACTCTGAGACGTGGCAAGACTGCGATGGTCCTGAGCAAGTACCTCTCCTGGGAGGACTCTGGGACAAAAAGCTTTGGTGGAAGACAGATGTAGAGTGGATGCACGATGTTGCAATTTTGCTAGTAAATGTCATGTATAAAAGTCACTTGTATGTCTTGGAGAGAACATTTTGTATGTGTTCATAGCAACTTATGAAAAGCAAAACCTGAGTGTAGTGTGATTTAAAAGTGACTGACAACTATAGGCTTGTCATTTGCTGGTGGGTGAGGACCTATAATATTTCATGCAAACCAAAAAGGGTCCATCAATAAGACTGCTGCTCTAAGAGGGGAAGTTGTCAAGTTTGCTCATAGAGCAGAAGGGACTAGGGCCTGCTGCAGACAAGAAGTTGTCCTAGAGGCACATCCTAGTCTGTTCCCTGTAGACAAGCAGAAGAACAGTGGGAAGAGGTTTGGGGTTCTTAGAGATGCTCCAGAATCCCACTACTTTCACAGACATCATTTGACCAAACTCTAAGACTGAATCAATCTAATACTTTCATGCTGGTAATGTTACGCTAATGTTCAGAGAGAACAGTTATATTGAAATAAGCTTCTTAATGGAACAGAAGAGAGCATGTAAAACTTCTTTATGCTTAAATAGAATTATTTATTACCTTTTTTTAGCATATAGTATTGAGCACAATTTAGCTGATCACATGGGATAAATGAGGTTGTTATTTTTGCTGGTAAAGTGGTATGTGTAATGCTTTAGTAAACAAATTAATTTAAAAACTGTATAAACATTTTAATTGAATGTTAAGTTGCACTCTGCTGAAATGTGGCACATTTGAACATTTAGTAGATGCTGGAAATAAGCTGGTAAAATTCACATTTGGATTCCTGGAAATGGTACTGGAAAATTAAGAGGAAAGATCAACAGCGATAGCTGTAGGGGTAATGGTCACTAAACCATTGTCAGTAGGACACAGAACTACCCAAAGGGGAGCAGAGTGACAAATTTAGGGCTGGGCCCAGTAGTTTTAATGCAAGCAGAACTTCTCCTGGTTGGTCCTTCTTCAAGTCATCTGAAAATGTTTCATTTCGTTCAGGCAACATCTACATGTTGCACTTAGTGTGATTAACCACAAGTTCAATTAAGCATGATAAAAAGATGAATATGCTACAAAATTATTCCACAAAATATGTGTAATAACTCTGTGGCTCCTTCTTATCATGCCATTAATTAAACATGGCCAAGGGCCCCTGCAGCTGCGAGCCTGGGACAGCTGATCAGAGCTACAGCTTGGGGGGTAGCTGTTTAACTAACTGATACAGTGTTCCAGCTGTGGGGGTGTTGCAGGTGCTTGGAGCACCCCTGCAGCTGAGACACTGCATCAGCTGTGGTCTCCCTGTTGTTGGGACCCCAGGAAGTCCCTATGGCTGGGACCTTGAGTCAGCTGTGTGTGGCCAGATGTTAAAAATGATGCTGGTATCTTTTGATGCTGGTATAAGTTGCTATGGTGACTGTCACATTCGTATAGGCCTGTAAGTGGAGCAAAACAGTTGAGACTTTTAACTCTGTTTCATTCAGGGTTAAATGATGCACTAGTAAGATGTGGGGCTTTCTCTTTTTGTATATACTTAATCCTGTAAAGTACCAAGCATGCTGTTTTCCAAATTGGCTTCAGCAGTTGTTGAAAGTACCCGAAACATTGCCAAAATACTCAACACCTTGCAGGAAGCAAATTTAAAGATCATTTATTTAAATATGTGATGCTCTGATATACTGTTTCCAGATGTAGCAGCCTTTAAAAAATGGACCCACCTGAACAGAATGGGAAGAGCTGCCTGGCAGAGACAGAGTTTGTCCCAGAGGGGACACTAGACTCTGAGGTTAAGCGGAGCTGTTTGGGAGCAGCCCTGTTGGAAGTGGGAGGCATGATGTAACCCCAGCAAAGTTTTGAAAGAGTGTTAGCAAAGGCCTGGGAAAGGCCCTGAGCTGGGATTGGCTGAGAGGCTTGGATAAAAGGGGGAGCAGTTTTTCCCGCTGGGGTGGGGGATGACAGAGGGAGGGAGGAGGCTGGGGGACAGGCTGGAGACTGGATCAAGAGTCAGCACAGTGGTCCCTCAGACAGCCCTTGAGAGAGGCCTGCATGAGCAGCAGTGGACAGGCTGCAGGGGCAGGAGCAGGCAGGTACTGCTGGTGTGGAGAATCCAAGCCTGGAGAGACCTGACTGCAGCCGGTCTGGCTGGGTGAGCACAGCAGAGCCAGGGTGGGGACTGCCGGAGTCTGCCCTAGTTTCCCTGAGGGGTGAGGGGCCCCAGGGACAGGCAAAGCCCAGAGAGGGGCTGCACTTGCTGGTGCTGAGAGGCTGTGTGGGGCAGTAGGAGGATTGCTATAGCCTATAGCCCAGACACTGCTCACAGCAGAACCAGGGAAGGGGGTCAAAGGCAGGGGAAGGCTGTCTTGCAGGAACTGCAGAGGAGCTGCTGCTTGCTGCCTGGAGACCCCAGGAGCACGGAGACGGGCACTAGCGTCAGGGAGCGTCCACAGACCACGCGCAGGGACACAGACAGTCCTACTCCCTGAGATACCCTGCTGGGGCAGTGCACACGGGATCCCCAGAACACCGTGTGCATGTGAGAGACTGTAAATAAGTTTATTAGTCGGTATATCCATGTGCTTATTTAATGATTATTTGTTATGTTGTAAATAATTAAATCTTGTAAATAGCTTGAGAACTGTCTGCAAGGGTGCTTGATTGTAAGGGGAGGCTCTCCACTCGGGGCACTGCAGCAGCTTCCCCGGGGGACTGGGCAGGGCTACTGGCTACTGGTTACCCCAGGATCCCATTATTCAATTGAAGGCGCATGTAGTGTCGCACCCAGGGTTACACATATTTGGTGAGGAAAAGTACCTGAGAAATCCCTACAGCAAGTCTTATTTGCATGTTGTCATAGTCCACATTTCCAAAATTTGGGCATGTATTACTCTATTCTCTAAATTTTCAGGTTTGTGGAATGTGCCTGCAGTGAATAGCATCTGCTTGATAAAGATAATCCCTTGTAACAGTAGTAGACTGAGAAATAGAGGAAGGTTTCTTTTTTGAAAATGTATATTTCCAAAATGGAAGCAATTTGAATCAGAATTTTAAAATCAGAATACTATGATTAAACCTATTTCTAGCAGATGTTCGAAAACTGTTTTTTCTCTTTTCATTTTTTTTTGTCTTGCAAGTAATTTGGAAACTTACACACGTAATTTTTTTTACCTTCTGTATATTTGTGATCAATTTTCTATATATCCTGATGAGAGGCAAAAGTTGCACAAACACCCATGTCACAAGTTTTGCCTGTCAGCAGCTAGGGGTGCAGAGCCCCAGAACCCCCCTGCACTGATCTCCTCGACAGCTGGCAGGCTTTTATGGCTTCAGCAGGGGCTAGCAGGCCTGCAGCTTTCACCCTGGCTGCACTTTAACACACGCAGTGTCACCCATGTCACATATTTTGTTTGTCCACAGCTTGAGGTGCAGTTTCCCTCAAACCCCTGCACCTTTCTTCCTGAAACTTGGCAAGCTTTGTGCCTTCAGAAGGAGCTACCATTCTGGCAAGTTTCATCCAAATCTGGCCAGAAATGATAAAGTTATAGGTTGTTTTGACCTTCACCATATTATCCTATGGGCAAAACGTTGAAATAGTGAAACTGTTTCGACAGAACAGCTGTTTCAAGTTGAAACAGAATTCAAAATGGAATGCTGTTCTGTCAAAACTTTGAAACACTGGTCAAAACAAAATTCTGCTGTTTTGCACAGCCCTAGTATTTATGTATAAAAAGAATGCATTGGGAGGACAGAAAGCAGAACACGCTAGAAAGATGCGATTGTATTGGTGGCAACATACTAGCACTTCTGTGGCAATAGACATGAAATACTTTGATATGCGGACTAATGATAACCTAACTAGAAAACACAGGACACTATTGTATTGAAATAGTGAAATCAAAATAATTATGAAGTACTCCACAGGTCATGCTTACCCATATTGTGATAAACTCTGGGAACAGTAAGCAATAGCACATGTTCTAAGGTATGCCATGTAGATTTGTAGGGGTAAAAGAAAAAAGAGCACTGGAGAGTCTCTTGGAAGTATGCATGTAAAACAGCAGAATAATTTGCCTCAAGATTTTAATTTCCGGAATGAAGGCTGATAAAATTAAATGATACTTTAAACAGAGTGGTGACATTTGTTAGGTCTTGTAGTGGCAATTGCAAAGCTATGATATGGCATTTCAGTCACTGAAAGGAATTCTGCCATCCCCCAGCCCCTTTAACATTTAAAAGAAATGATTGAAACTCTTTTAATAGCCCCTACCGTCAGGCATCCCATAGGTCACAAACAAGACTGTGTCATTCCTGTCTCCCTTGGTTTGCTTTTTTCATGTTCTCTACGTTATGTCTGTAATGTTTTCCTCCGAGTAGTATCTTCCAGAAAGATTCTTCTGGTTAATCCTATCTGCATGTTCTCCTAACTATTCAGTGGTACACCTGTCATGTCAGGTGTTTTGGCTTTTTCTTAATGCATGTTTCAGATATTTCCAGCATATTTGAATAGTTTTAAAGATAAGTTGATTCATTTTTGGAATTGGTTAAAATTTGTTCTATTTAAAAATCTGTATTTTTCAGAAGCATTTGCTTTCAAAAGTAGTTGGATGTCTTTCTATATATTCTGGATTTCCAAGTTTCATATCCATATGTTAAGGTAAATGCAATATCTGACTTGCAAATTTATAGTTTAACTTTTAAGTTGAAGAATTTTGGTGATCTACAATGACTGGGGAATGAAGCTGCCATATTGCCTGGTCATTTTTCTGGGCATCCTTGCTGGCTCAGATGTTACTACAAAAATAAAAGAAGTGTCTTCTCACATGCCTTTGTCTTTTAACATAATACTGAAAGTTTGGAGTAGTTTTGTGGTCTAACTAAATTTGCTTTTACGTACCTGGTAAGTAATCTAATCATTTTTTTTTAAAGCTATATGGTCTCATCCGTTTTTACTTGCATGTATTCAAGCTGGAATTCCTTAAGTTAAAGACTGTGAGTAGCTGGTAGGAGATGTAATATGCAAGGAACTCTTATGTACATGATTTGCTCCACTGTCAGCATTTGATGACCATTAGGTAATCCTTGACTATGTCCTGTTTTCTTCCTATATTTTAAAGAACAGAGAGGAGGACCAGGCTGAGAATCTTTCTGCCTGAGGTAGCTGATTATTTCTGACTATTCTGATTATTTATTATTATTAGTTTGGATGGAAGTAAGAAGATTTTAGCTGCTGGATTTATGTATGTCTCACATTATGTAAAATTTTTATCATGGGCGACTAGAGTCTAGATATAAAAAGTATGCACAAATCAAAATTAATAGGTAGGAAATAATTTAGTGTCACCAGAGTAGTGCTTTAGTACCATAGTCATAATTACCATCCCAATCAGAGAGTGACAGCTTAATTATTAACATCCTTATGTTTCAATCAGTTATCGGAGACTCATTTTAACACATCGCTTAGTGCAGAGAAGTGATTCAGTGCAAGGCTGAGTTACATACCTGGTTTAGTGACAAATGGAGTGGTTTTAAAAGTCCATAAAACTTGAATAATTGATATAAAACTATCTTGTCCCCTGAGGTTATGTGCATACATTACATTTAGATTGAACTAACCCTAGTTAAAATGAGTCTTTGCTAACTGTTTGGAACACAAAGGTGTGTGTATCTGACAGGTCTCAAGTATCCACTCCTGTGCAGCTTCGGACTGGTTGTTTGTCCCACTCTGATTTCCCACAGGAACTGCCACTGCTCATGTGCCACTTCCCCAGTGATACTTGATCACCATGACTACTTGTTATTTTCAAAAGTGGGAGGCTCCCTTGGCACTGGAATATTGTCAGGTGATGTCACCAGCAGATGTTCTTGGGGCTTCACCTCCCCTGCACCCCTTCCATGTGCCAACCAGTAGTGCTCGGCCAGGTAGTAATTGGCCTAGGTACTTCAATCACCAGGCCTATTGGTGTGGCCCCGACCAATGTTTCTAATATGACAGACTGAACTTGGCACGTCTCTTCTGGTGCGAGGGTCATGTGCTTTGACCCCTTCCAAGGTGGGCCTGGGACGAGTCCAATTGGCCTGTCACAGTCTAGGGACTGGTTATCTATGAGTCATAGTATGGCCTGTTTTGCTTCTTTAAGTCTGGGCCTGGAGTCTTTTCAGCCTCAGGGATAACCTGGGCATTTGCTTTCTACCCTAGGGGCAACAAAAAGTGTAAGAAAGAAGAAAAATAAGGGGTTGGAGTTGCAATAACCTCCCCACCCATGCATACTACGTATGCCAAGGGGACCCATCCCTCAGTGTCCTTCCTTGTCCGGGCTTGGAATGCCAGCCGAGCTTGGGGCAAACCCCTCTTCAGGACTCCATCCCGGGTCCCAATGTTGGAATGCTCCAACTGCTCTGGGGAGCACCCAGTAGCTGCTCAGCTGAGGCTCCCCTGGCATTCTCCCTGCTGCTGGCTTTTATCGGAGCTGGTCAACGTATTTCTGTGACATCATCACCACACACCAGTTCCAGCCACATAGAAAAGTGCCTGATGAACCACACGGGTGATTTGCCTGACTGCAGTGTGTTCCCATCCTCCATGCCTGCTGAAGGTAAGTTTCATCCTGTTACAGGACTGTTTCTCTTCTTCTGTTGTGGGATTTTCTCACCACAATTCTGGCCATGGGGAGGACCATTCCACTTCTTTCGCCTTGTCCCCCTGGGACAGTGTGAATAATTACACTGTTACCCTGTCCTTGGGAGGGTAGCCCTAGTTAGGCCTAATAAGTGCTGATCTGTGCGGACATTCAGGTAGGTTAAATCGGGGAAAAAAATGGTAGGTTGGATCTAACTTATTTCACCTGGGGGGTTGAAATAAACTAGATTGGGAATGGGTTAGCCTGATCTAACAAACATCTGCACACGTTTGAAGCACAGCCCAGGGCTGGGAAAGCCCCCCTGCTTACCCCAGGATCAGGGAGCTAGCAAGTCACTGCAGACTTGCTAGCTCCCTGATCCTGCCAATCTCTAGGCTCCCTAATCCCACTGTCCCTCTTTCTACTGTGAGTTACATTGGAAAAGATTTGGCACCAGTTTAGATTTTTGGCTGTAGACTGAGCAGGCAATAGTCCTCGAGGATGCTGGACACAGCTGCCTCCAGCTGGTAAATCTGTTGTGGTGGGCGGAGTGAGGAGGGAAGGGTCATGGAGGGGGGCAGATCAACACCTGCACAGTGAGGAAGGGATTGGGGCTAAGGCTGGAACAAGCTGCCCAACTGGGGCAGGGAGGCACAGGACTCAGGGAGGGGGTCTTCCATCACTGTGTGCTGCTGGTTTGGGTTGGGCATGAGAGCGGGTGTGCCCCTAGATCTGTGTGGTGGGCTGTGCTCCAGGAGGTTAGCCCCAGCTGCCTGCCACTGGCTGCACTCCATGGGGCAGGTGGAGCCAGGGCTGTGCTCCAGGAGGTTAGCACCACCCACAGCCCAGAGTGCAGCCTTGGCTTTTCCTGCCACTCAGAGTGCAGTGTAGCAGGGGCTTGGTAGGGCAGACTGTAGCCGCCCTATAATTCCCTATAGCCCTCACCATTGGCCCCACTGATCCAGGTGCATGCGCCTGCCCCCATGCCCTGCTGGGGCAAAGTCATGGCTTGTCTGGGTGGCGTGGGGAGGCTGAGCAAGCAGTGAGAGGGAATAGCCCCCACTTCCAGTGCCTTCTGCTGCCTGTCTGGAGTGCAGCGCAGCCCAGCCCAGCTCAGCTCAGCCTAGCCCAGCCCAGCCCTCCCTGCACAGATCCAGGGGCACATGCCCGTTCTCATGCCCTCCCAGACCAGTAGCGTGCAGTGGCAGGAGCCCCCTGCCCCGGCTGGTCAGCTTGTCCCAGCCCCAATCCCTTCCTCACTGTGGGGGCATTGGTTTGTTCCCTTCCCCATGTCCTTTCCCTTCCTCTTCTGCCCACCTCAACAGACTTACCAGCTGGAGGCAGCTGTGTCCCGCATCCTCGAAGACTGCTGCTTGTTTAGTCTATGGCCAAATCTCTGAATTGCTGCCAGATCTTCAGATCTAAATTGGCCAAATCGAATGAGGACAGTGATTTGAATCACTGAATCAAATCATTGTCCCTCTGAATCCAAATGGAATATTTGCCGCTTCGTGCAGGCCTACTATATATATCATGTTCCCGCATGTGGCTTCCAGTACCAGCGACTGTGTACACAAGCTACTCCCAATTTACAGTCACGTGGCTTAGTCAGCTGCATGATTTGAGACTGGGTAAAGAGAACATCTGCCTGTACTCCGAGTTGTTGCTTCCTGGCCTGTCCTTCCCCCTTTTTTTTTTGGCCTCCAGCTACCAGCTCTTCTGCTTAATCTACTTTAATTGCTCATGTTTAAAAATGGGATTACATGAAAGAGAGGCTTCCTCTAGGTTATGTCACATCTTCCTAGTCCTATGGGAAGATATTAACCTCTGAAATGGGCATGTAGATGGTGGGAGAGAAAGAGGAAGCAACAGCATACATTTTTGTCAGGTTGAGGCTGCTTTGTGGTAGCTGCTTTGGGGGCCTAGGTTTCTGTTGCAGTTGACTGTTTGGGAAAGGAATTGATGGTAGCAAAGCCAAGAGGGAACAGTGTGGCTTTACTGGAAAGGCAGCTAAAGAGCCTGTTTTGGTTAGGTTCTAGTCTAATCAAACAGGTGTACAGTTTGAAAGAGCTGATGGAAGCCATGTTAGCCCAGATTAGCTGATCTTTGAAATTACCTTGTATGTCTGCTCCTATTGTAGTGATAAAAGTTATAACATGAACATGCTCTAGCAGACTGCCTGTTTTCAGGGGCATGGTAGCAGTCTGTATGCTTTCAGGGGATGCAGCCTACTGCAGCTGGTAAGCAGCTGAGTGTAGACTTACTAGGAGGACTAATCTAGTAGCAGGCAGCAAAACCTGATTACAGGCTGCCTGGGGAAGGGGATCAGCTGAGGTAGATAACTAGGTGGCATCCAGGAAGCTAAAAAACTCCCAGGGAGGGGGGCTAGGATCAGTTGAGGAGAGACAGAGGCAGGCAGCAGACAGCTTGAGGGCTGCAAGTGAGAGCAGAGTGTTGAGTGGGAGATCTCCACAAGCTGATCTGCTGGCGGAGCCTGAGGACAGTGCCAGGAGTGCCTTTCTCCCATAGGACCATGAGTGCAGCAAAGAAAGTGCAAGTGAACCCTTCCTGTGGCTAAAGGAACCAGAGGAACAAGGGAGAGAGCAGGCAAGTGGTGGCAGAACCATGCCTAAGGGCTCTCTTCAGCTGTGGGAGCAGACCCTGAGTGGTACGAGTGTTTGGTTTATAGATTGGGTAGTTTGTTGACTCCTGCTGGGAGGGAGTTGGCCCTGAGGAAGGAAAGACAGTGGAAAAAGTCTGTGACCAAACCTGAAAGACTGTGTAGCTGAGTGAGCAAATCCCCAAATGCATTGCATGCTACCTAACAGGCAACTGAGGGAGTTGAACTGGGAGATTAGTCCCTCAGTTAGAAAGCGGCTAGGAAAATTAGAGAAGGATAAGGGCCTACACAGGCCTGCCTGCTGCTCCAAAAAAAATTGTTTTTAGTTTCTCTCATTCATGTATGCCTGGGTTTACTGAAGGCCTCTGTAGCTGATCATCCTTCACAGTTGTAGTCTAAATAAAAGAACAGCTAGTCATAGAAGTTTTGCATCTTCCACTTGCCCTTCTGTTGCTGGGCAGTATAGCAGAGAACTGGAGGGTGTTCATACAAAGGTCTGAATTGTACCTAGCAGAAGAGAAAAGCAGTAAAATCAAATATTCAGTCATCTTGCATATTACGGAGGAGGAAGCTTTGGCTGTTTATAACACCTTTACTTTTGAAGAAGGCCAAAATATGCTGTGAAGTGGAATCCTGTCTAAATTTGAGGATTACAGCAAGCCAAAAAAAAGTGACATGCTTGAAAGACAAAGATTTGATGTGCAGACAAACAACAGGAAAATGTATAGATTGGTGTTACTGGGCTAGAGACTGAGTAAGTGCTGTGCTTTTGGGAACTTGACAGAATTCCTAATTAGAGATAGGATTAGTTGTGGCATTGCAGACATGGCATTAGAAGGAAAGCTATTGCATAGAAGAAACGTGCCCCTAGAAAAGACTACCCAAATATATAGGGCATTAGAAACTGTGAAGCTGTCAAGCTACAGATCTGAATGTACCAGAAGGAGTCATCCAAGCAGTAGGTATGTGGCCAGAAAAAGTCAGTTCACAGGATGGAATTTTTCATTGGTAAAGAAATCACTAAAAGAAAGAGACATGTTTAGGCAGACATATGCCAAGCGTGGAAAGCAGCATGTACAGGAAGAGTTATTTTACCAGGTGCTGCAGATCCCATACACAAAACCTTAAGTTTGTACAGTTGAGAGCATGGCAAATAACTTTATATAGCTATAGTAGAATCCAGAAAAATCCATGAGAGGGACTGCATTGTTTCTTCCACTTTCTTTGGCAAAATTGTTTCCTTTAAATTGGCCACTGCAGTTCAGGTTAATATTCTACCAGACCATGTTTATAGAAAATTAAAACTGAGACTAAAAGTGAGTCTAGCAAGCATTAGGTACCAGTGAAAAGGACACAAGCAGACAAAACTTGTTGGGTAGAGGTGATATCTTCTATTATACCAACTAAATAGTTGCAAAAAAATTGTTCTTTGCAACCTTCCGGTCCATACACCCTTCTTCTGTTTCTCCTTTGCCTGAGGCTGTTATGAGTTGTCCAAGATAGAAAAGATTTTTTCTAATGGGTGTCTTTTCTACCAGGAATTTTGTCTGTCTATGTCCTTAGTCCAACAGAACTACAACCAACAAACTGTGAAAATGAGATGGATTTCACATACCAGTGAAAAGGAGATGCACTATATACAACAGTATACAAACTCCCATTCATTGTGGTACCTGGAGAGGTGACACCAATTTAGGGTACAGATGCTTGTTAGAAAATGAATTTAGTTAAGCGTATACCTGCAGTTAAAGAAAACACATTTATGTCTCCTGACAAGCCTCTTGGATGTTACAGTCTAAACCTGGAAAACTTTCTTAAATCCAGAACACAAGAAGAAACCATGTCCTTGTGGGAAGGACTTGTACCTACAGAAAAAAAAATGCAAATACCATCATGCAGAAAGAGGTAATCAGCCTTAATGGTCTGTAGCTAATGAACTTTGTGCTATGTGCAGAAGCACAACTGCCAAAAATACAGGTCAGTTGGAACTCAGTATAAGGACTCAAATCTATCAAGATGTAGAGAAAGTTTCTCACCAAAAAACAAATAAAATCAGAAACTGGATCTGATACTTTGGTCTGAGAAGAAAGTGAAACTTCCTGAAAGGCTCAGACTTGTTAAGTGAGCTGCAGAAAACAGAGAATAGGAAAGTGAATGGTAAATATTCACTCCATAGTGGTGTGTCAGTAACCTCTCCTCTATAGATGGGTGTTAATGGATTTTTGTGTTAATTGATTTTGTAGTTATTGTTTAGAGGGAAGATGTAGTGATAGACGTTATAATTTGAAGATGCTTGTTAAGGGTACATACAGACATTGATTTTCATCAATAACCAGTGGTAGGAAGTGTTCCCTTTAAGCTGTATGATGTGCATGGCCATGCAGGTGTGCCTGGGAGCATGGTATGAGCACGCCTGCGTGGCCACACATGCCATGCAACTTAGAAGGAATGCTGGTGGTAAGTCAATCTAAATGTTCAATTTTGCAGTCATGCAGAGGGTATAAAACACCCCAAAAAAGCTGCTTAGCTCTAGACTGGGTGTGGTGAATAGTTCATCTTGTTACAGGGGATTGAAGGAGCTAGGAATTGGAGATGGTCCACTAGTTTGAGGTCAGGTAGAGAAGTAGTAGAGAAGGGCCTACAGAGGCTTATTAACTGCTCCACAAATAAAACTTGTATTATAGTTTTTCTCATTTATATATGCCTGTGTTTATTGAACCTGGTGATCACTACACCAACCCCACATTAAGTGAAGCAGTTTGGCTTCCAATTATTGCAGGATAGAGTGAATTAAAAAAACAATCACAGTGGATCAGCTGAAAAGGTAGTAAGTTTCTTCCCACTTTTCACTTGGTATAGTTATTTTGTCTCTCCCTGTTGGAACACAGACTTAATAAGCATGCATATAATTGTATATAGAGGACTCTTTCTAAGTCTGGTAGAAGTAGCAGAAGTCATACATATAGTTATGTTCTTAAGTCTTTAAATTAGAAGGTCATTTTAAGCAAATGAACAAAATGGCTAGCCCTGTAAGCAACTTCTTGGGTTTTGTTTGTTTGTGGGCTGTTTTTGTTGGGTGGGGTGGGTAGCATTTATTATTGGGAGCAGTTTTTACAAGTTCTTCTACTTTTCTGAATAGTACTGAATAGGATATTAAAGAATGTTCCTTGCAATAGGTAGAGCAAAAACAGCACAAACAAAAATCTACTAAGCTGTTTTATTTATGTTCTGAGACCAAGAATAAAAGTGGTACTCAATTTTATGCCTGGAAATTAGTTCGGTGATTAGATATCTTTTACTTGACTGACAGCCTTATTATGAATGTGAAGTTCTGCGATACATAATTCATAAGGAACATTGTTTTATTATATTAATAATATATAGGTATCCTATTCCTTATAGCTGTTTAAATCTAAAGCAAGGTTTGAAATGTTTAATGAAATAAATGAATAGACACCATGGAGAAAAAAAGGTAATACTTTATACTTTAATTCCAGCACAAAGCAACTATCAGCTAGGATTCTTGTACTCCACAACTGCCACATGGCAGAAAGAAGACAACATAGCGAGGCTACAAATGGCAATCTAGGGGATAAGGCACTTGACTCAGGAGAATCAAGGTCTAGTTTCCACCTCGGTCAAAGACCATCTATGTGACCTTGAGGAAAGTTGCTTATACTTGCAAAATTAGGACAGCTATACAACTGCCTAACTACCTCGATAAATAAGTGCATTTTATATAAGTTATAAGTGGAAAAACTGCAACTGATGGCAGAAATAGTAATTTTGCTGTTTCCATCAATATGTAAACATGTTTAGGAGGCTTTAACCACAAGAAGTCATACTAAGAATGTTTTCAAGTGAAACCCAATGGCATTATGGTAATGGGCATGATTATATGGCTCAGTCATGCCCTTCATGTTTACATACAACCATTACCTCAGCACCAGGAGGGCATTCAGTGGAATCGTAATGTTAAAGCTGTAGTATTTATTTCTTCTTTCTCTGGACTAGAGGAAATGTATTTGTCTTCAAGACAAATGTGCTAGAAAGTGGGCTAAACAAACCTATGGCTTAACTGTGTTTGGGGCAGGATAACATCTATGTAGCTGTGTAATTCTTGTGCCAGAGAGATCATTGAAGGAAGAACAGGCAAGCCTACTCTATTAACAACTAACTACCCTTAACACTAAAGAAGAACAGAAACACAACATAATGCAGTTTGGGCAGTGTCCTCTGCTGATTGAGAAGAGAATGTAGATTCGTAGATGTTAGGGTTGGAAAGGGACCTCAGTAGGTCATTGAGTCCAACCCCCTGCCTGGGCAGAAAAGAGTGCTGGGGTCACACGACCACAGTTAAGTGCTTGTCCAATCTCTTCTTGAAGACCCCCACAGTAGGGGAGAGCACCACCTCCCTTGGAAGGTCATTCCAGATTCTGGCAACCCTAACTGTGAAGTTCTTTTTAATGTTCAACCTAAATCTGCTCTCTGTCAATTTGTGGCCATTGTTCCCAGTTACTCCAGGGGGTGCCCTAGTAAACAGAGCATCTCCTATTCCCTGCTGCCCTCCTGAATGTATACAGACAGTCAATACACAACATTCCTCCCCATTAGACTTTAGAATTAGACCTATTAGAATTATAGAAAATGTTTTGGAAGGGACCTCAGGAGGTCATCCAGTCCAACCCCCCTGCTCAAAGCAGGGTCATCCTCAACTAGATCATTCCAACCAGGGCACTGTCAAGCTGGACCTTAAAAACCTCCAGTCCACCACCTTTCTAGGTAATCCATTCTAAATGCTTCACTATCCTAGCAAGTGAGTTTTTCCTAAATCCAACCTAAACTTCCCTTACTACAACTTGAGACCATTACTCCTTGCTCTGCCACACTGAGAACAATCTAACTCTGTCCTCTTTGAAACCCCTTCAGGTAGTTAAAGGCTGCTATGAAATCCACCCCCACGCCCAACCTCAGTCTTCTCTTCTGCAGACTATATAAGCCCAGTACCCTTAGGCTGTCCTCAGAAATCATGCGCCCCAGCCCCCTAACCAGTTTTGTTGATCTCTACTAGATTCTCTCCAACTTGTCTACATCCTGCCTGTAGTGGGAGCTCAAAATTGGACACAGTACTCCAGGTGTAGCCTCATCAGTGCAGAACGGAGGGGAATAATTACTTTCCTTGATGTACTAGCAGCACTCCTACTAATGCAGCCTTGTATACTGTTAGCTTTCTTGGCAACAAGGGCACACTGTTGACTTGTATTGAGTTTTTTATCTATTGTCACCCCAGGTTCCTTTCTGCAGAGCTGCTGCTTAGCCACTTAATCCCAAGCCTGTAGCACTATAGGGGATTCTTCTATTTTAAGTACAGGACTTTGGTTCTTCTCTTTATTGAACCTCATGAGATTTCTTTTAGTCCAATCCTCTGATTTACCTAGGTTTCTCTGACTTCTAGCCCTACCCTCCAGGATATCTATTACTCCCCCAAGCTTGGTGCCATCTGCAAACTTGCAGAGGGTGTACTCTATCCCATCTTTGAGATTGTTAATGAAAATATTGAACAAATCCAATCCCAGGACTGACCCTTGGACATAGCACTTGATATTGGCTGCCAACTAGACACTGACCCAGTGTTCATTACCCATTGAGCCCAATGATTATAGCCAGCTTTCTATCTACCTTACAGTCCATAAAGATAATAGTCCTGTAAGTATTTGGCCTGGACAATGATTATCTTATGTGGCTCACTTCAGGGACAAGAAATTATTCATTAGCAACTGCAATAGGCTCCTCTAAGCAGTTTCAGCAACTGGAGGTATTGATGGGGTTAAAAGAGTAGCTGGCTGTTCATTAGTAGGTCTGCGACCTGTAGCACTGCATGGAGTTTACATGCAGTTGTAGTAAGAA
Organism: Caiman crocodilus; assembly: GCA_030014935.1. NCBI lineage: Eukaryota > Metazoa > Chordata > Crocodylia > Alligatoridae > Caiman > Caiman crocodilus. The sequence continues at coordinate 14,666,600 of JAGPOW010003316.1, forward strand.
ATTACCTAATCATTGGTTTTTCAGGAGTGAATTGCACAGCATTGTCAGATAACAGTGTCTGGAAGACTACAAGCTGTGAACAGTTGCCATAAAATTCAGATTACAGTGCATGAAGTCATTAATGCAACTGAAACAGCTGCTAACCATATTGAAAAAGAACCAGCAATGATAAAGAATATCTGGCTGTAGAAAGTGCCAGCAAAATCTATGTGCAGATGAGACCAGTGTCCTGATCACTTCCCATGGATAGACTGTAGCCTTAGTTGGTGCCTGGCATGTAGATTGGCACAATTCACACACCTTTACTGTTTGTTTGATCTCAACATCTATCTTTGGCCACCAGACATAGCTTCTAGCATTTTCGTGTGAACAATTCCCAGATGTCTCATGTGGAGAACATCAAAAACTCATGTTCAAGTTTCATTGGGAATGACCACTCAGTTACCGAATAGAAAGCATCCCTTAAAGGTGCTAATTTAATGTTGATGTATAATGAATGGCTTAAATCAATCTGTGACCTTTGCTGAAGACCACACCCTCCATACCCAGTTTAGTACTTGGGCTAATACTGGATCCTTAGTAGTCATACGAGCAATGTCATCTGCCTGGAGAGGAGAATTGGAGGATGATTCTAGCATCACAATTTTGGAGAAACAATGAATTCAGGACAGTATAATGGCAAATGACTTGGTGGATCTGCATTTGCTATTGACTGCTCAGAGAAGTGTTGAAATTTGCAGTCATCCATATTTAGAAGAGAAGACCAACAAATTATACGTGGTGAAATGATTTGGAGTGTTGGTTTGTCCTTGATGAATAAACCTAGCATTAGTGTGATCTGTCAATTATGAATTTGTGTCCTTATATGTAGCTGTGGATTTACCTAACCCCAATGATTATTGCAAGAACTTCCCTATTCATTTGACCATAATTCCCCTTGGTTTTATTCATAGTTATGGAATAGTAGACAATAAGACATTCATATCTATACTCTGAAGTTGATTGAGAATCTCCACCACTCCATATGTTGAAGTACAGCAAGTAAGCAGAAATGGCTTCTGCATGTCATAATAAATTAGGATGCTGTCAGATGAGACCAATCACTTCACATCATGGAAAAACTTGTCATGCAGTTTTATTCATCTCCACATGGCATCCTTATCCAAGAGACTATGTAAAGGATCAGTGACTGTAGCCTTATCTTTTAGGAAAAACGTAGAAATTAAACAGATCCAGGAACACTTGCAGTTCTTGCTTATTTCTAGACATTGAAGCCTATGTTGGGGCTTCTATCTTTGTTGGATAAATTCTGGTGGCATCAACTTGGAAGAGCAGGAATTCCACACTGGTTACTCCAAAAGAACATTTATCTTGCTTGAGTTTTAGGCCAACTTTGGAGATGTGGCATAACACTTCTCAGTGAGGACATCATCAAAATATGACATGTCTCCCTTAAGGCCTGCAAGTCAGTCATCCATAACCTTTTGGAAACTGCTTGGTGCAGTGCTTACTCCAAACTGTAGGCGCTTGGTTCAAAAGGTTCACTTATGGTGATAACTATCTGTGCATGAGTGGTTTGATCATCTACAAAGTTGTTGATACATCTGGGCCAAGTATAATTTAGCAAAAAACTTCTCTCCAGCAAGAGTAGCAAGGAGTTGCCTTACTGCTGGAATCTGGTATGGGTGTTTCTGTAAAATTTTATTAATGACTTGTAGTCAGCAAATAATCAAATATGACTGATAGGGCATTTGTACAAACAATGGTGTTTGATCCTTATTAATTTAACACAGCTAAAAAATTTAACCTGGGTTATTTTATGCATTGTGTTTGTATGCCACGAGCTTTCAAACTAATTAAGTCCTGTGTGTAAGTCCCTACAAAATCCAGCAAGGGGAGCCAAATACAAATCTAGCTCCAATCACCCTCCCCCTGCTCCCACCAGTCAAGTAAAGCAAAATCCCTGAAATTTGGTCAGGTTGGGGGTGGAGGCTAGGGCTGCTACAGGGCAGGAGGGTGGGGGTTGCCTCTGAGGGCTGTGGGGAACTCCATGGGCAGCTGAGCAGCGCAAGGGCCAGTGCCTAGGCTCATAGGGGCTGAGAGGCTGGGAGATGCTATGCAGGGGGAAAGGGGGGGCTGTGGCCAGGCTGCCTGGCACAGCACAGTAGCCCCATCCCAGGGTGGAAGGTGCCACAAGCCTCCCCTCCACTTCCCTTCAGCCTGCACTGGGGCTGGACGTACTCCACTGCTGTCTGCATAAGATGGAGCCACTGCACTCTGGCCCAGTCAAGACAGGAACAGCTGGGGCCCTCCAGTAGGGCTGGCTGTGGGGCACAGGGCTGTAGGTTGGCAGTGTGGGTAGGCACCGTCAGGGCTAGGGGGTGGAGGAGGCTGTGGGTCAGGAGTGAGGGGTGCCAGCAAGGCTGGGAGGGCAGAGGGCTGCAGATGAAGAGTGAGGGGCACTGGCAGGGCTGGGGGAGCAGGTGTCAGTGGGTCAGGAGTGAGGGGCAGCAGCAGGACTATGGGGGGCTGTGGGTTGGCATTAAGGGGCAACAGAATGGGCAAAAGCAGTGCACCAGCATGTAACTACCTTCCCCACCATCATTCTCCCCCTGCATGACAGTACTACAGTTCCCAGCATCTCTCAGCTGTCTGGGTTTGGCACAATTTCCATGGGGACCCACAAATCACTGTCTCATCTCAGGGACTCTGGGTGCATAGTGAAAATGCCTGCCTCTGGATGGGTTGGGGGTGCAGGGAAGGGGAAGAAAATCTCTCAGCCTCTCTTGCTCCCAAGAGAACAAAAGAGATGGAGCTTGGTCTGAGAAAAGTGATAATTGCCCTCTTTGAAATGTAAAAGGTGCCCTTGAGAGAGGCTGTGTGTTAGGATTAACAAATACCTCTCTTATGTTGCAACCTGTTCATTATAAGAGGAAATATTTTTTTTAATGAAATCTAAGTACGGGCCTTGCAAATTTGGAAAGAATGTGACAGGAAGGTATTTTCAATTCACACATGGCTATAAGAAAAACCCTAGCAAACATGCTAACATCAAGAGTTCTCTGTGTATCTTAGGTTAGTTGCATGCAGTGTTCTTTTGGGATTTTTTCAGTGTAGGAGGGAGTTATTTATGAGGGAGATAAGGAGAAAAATATATATTATGTCAGTGTTTGTCATAAAATACAGGCAATCGATGGGGCTGGTGCAAAAGTTTCCAGGTAAAATTACTTTGAACCTATCACCCAATGACACAGATTTAACAACAACAACAAAATCAAAGCTTTTGTAGTGGGTCTTTGTATCTCCCAATAGTTTAAAAATGCAAGAAGAAACAGCTTCTAGTCTCCTCTCCCCTCCCCCTGACTGAATGCAGCACCTATCCCTGGCTTTGTTTTCCTTTATGTAGAAAGTTTTTATATTTCAAAGAGGGCAATTAGCACTTTTGCAGGCCCAGCTCCATCTTTCTTCAAGAGATGAGAGGTTTTCTACCCCCCCGCTTCCCCTCGCATCCCAGGTAGAGGCAGGCATTATCACTCCTTTTGAGCAAAGCAGGCAGGCAGAGCTTTATTCACTTGAGAGATTTGGGCAGCAACATGCTGGTGCCCTGCCTTTGCCCATTCTGTTGCCCCTTACTGCCAAGTCATAGCCTGCCCTTCCCCAGCCCTGCTGCTGCCCCTTACTCCCGATCCGCAGCTTCCTGCGCTCCACAGCCCTGCTGCAGGTGCCCTAACTCTTCCCTGTGTTGCCCAGCTGGCAATGGAGTTCCCAAATGCCCTCAGAGGCAATCCCTGCCCCTCCTGCCCTGTAGCAGCCCCAGCCTCTGCCCCCTGTGGGAGTAGGGGGAGGGAGGGAGGAATGAGCAGGAGACAAATTAAATAAATAAGAGCAGCAAGTAAGTGGCACCTAGTGGCGGAAGGCCTTAACTACAGAAATAGCACAGCACCACCTGTTAGCAGAAGGTGGTAATTGCAAGTCTTTGAGTCACTTGGTGTTTACATGCCACAAATCCATACGAGGAAATACTTGGTGGCGACACAAATTAAACTGTGTCTGAGCAGTTTTAGTTTAACACTCTGAAAAGACTTCTAAAGCAGCGGGAAATCCCTCTTGTGCAAACACAAATGCAGTTGTGGCAGCATAAATGGGAAATTTCATATTGTGTACAAACGCCCTTAGGCTTCATTCTGGGTATGCTGTGAGTGGATTTAACTGTTCTTGTTCCACAAGTTGATCAATCTCTGAATCGATTTTTGGAGGAAGGGTGCAGGTAACATGATGAGGCTTCATTCAAATTGGAGTCACAATCAGATCCAATATAAATTATAATCTGGACTTTATAGGTAGGGACCTAATTAATTTGCAGTTTTGTGGATTTCTGAGATTGGTCTTGAAATCTGCAAAATCAACAATAACAACAACAAAAAACCTTAATAAAAAATAAAATGCTGGCTCCCCAGTGGTGGCCAGTGGTACTTGATGCTAGGAGGGGAAGGTGCTGGTTGGCAAGGTGCCACAAAGGGCAGCAGACAAAATGGCCACTTCCCCCTTGTCCCTTCTCTTCCTAACCCCCCTCCCACCCAACAGGGCCTCTTTGCTAATCAGTGCCAAGGGTTGAGGCAGGATAAAGGGCTAGAAATCAAGATGGCAGCTGCCTCCTCTTCCCCCTCCCCCAGCCTCTCCACCAGTCAGTACCAAAGGGCAAAGCCACTATGAAATACCTACAAAATCAGCTCTGTGCACCATGATTAGGCTGTGAAAAACTCTTTTGTTTTGCTGTGACTTGCAGTGGATATAGTCTTTCTGGACTTCAGGAAGGCCTTCAACAGGGTCTCTCACCCCATTCTCAGTAAGAAACTAGGAGATTGTGGTATGGATGCCTACATGGTCAGATGGGTCGCTAACTGGCTGGTGGGCTGCACTCAGAGCGTGGTGGTGGATGGGTCTTATTCAGCCTGGAGGGATGTGGGCAGTAGGGTTCCCCAGGGCTCGGTCCTTGGGCCTGCACCATTCAACATCTTCATCAGTGACTTGGGCGAGAGGGTAGAAAGCACCCTTTTCAAATTTACAGATGACACTAAGATATGGGGTGAAGTGGGTATGCTAGTAGGAAGGAACAGGCTACAAGCGGATCTAGACAGGTTACAGGGGTGGGCCGATGAGAACAGGATGGGGTTCAGCACTGACAAGTGCAGGGTAATGCACCTGGGGAGGAAGAACCAGCAGCACACCTACAGG
>JAGPOW010003316.1:14671934-14708661 GCA_030014935.1 Caiman crocodilus
TTACAGGGGTGGGCCGATGAGAACAGGATGGGGTTCAGCACTGACAAGTGCAGGGTAATGCACCTGGGGAGGAAGAACCAGCAGCACACCTACAGGCTGAGGAACTCCCTTCTTGCCAGTGTCGAGACAGAAAAGGATCTTGGAGTCATCACTGATGCCACGATGAACGTGGGCTGACAGTGTGGGGATGAGGTCAAGAAGGCCAACCATACCTTGTCATGCATCCACAGATGCATCTCAAGTGGGTCCAAGAAGGTGATCCTCCCCTTATACATGACACTGGTCAGGCTGCAGCTGGAGTACTGCATCCAGTTCTGGGTGCTGCACTTCAGGAGGGATGTGGCCAATATGGAGAGGGTCCAAAAGAGCATTATCAGGGGTCAGCAGGGCAGGCCTTATGAGGAGAAACTGAGGGACCCGAACCTGTTCAGCCTCCGAAAGAGAAGGCCAAGAGGTGATCTAGTGGCAGTCTACAAACTAGTCAAGGGGGGACCAGCAGGCATTGGGAGATTCCCTGTTCCCCCAAGCAATCCCGGGAGGTAAAAGAAACAACAGACACAAGCTAGCAGAGGGTAGTTCAGGCTAGACATTAGGAAGCGCTATTTCACTGTGAGGGCGGCTAGGACCGGAACCAACTTTCAAAAGAAGTGGTGCTGGCTCCTACCCTGGGAGGTCTTTAAAGGGAGGCTGGATGAACATCTGGCTGGGGTCATTTGACTCCAGTGTTCTTTCCTGCCATGGCAGGGGGTCGTACTAGACGATCTCCTCAGGTCACTTCCAATCCTACCAACTACAAAACTATGACTTAGGTTGGTCCCTGCTTATAGGCACCAAGCAGTTCATCAAAGACCTTGCTGAAATCCCTTGGGATGTCTTGTAAAGTACCCATCATGAGGCTGTAGACAGACAAGGTTCCTTGGGTGAATTTGATATTAGACCAACCCAAATAGTTGGAGAAAAGTTATTAAGCAAGCTTTTGGGTTCAAAAACCCTCTGTCAGGCTAAGGAAGCTGCAGCAATTGGTGTGCGCTCTTCCTGGATAGAATGAAAAGTAAAGAAGCCAGGGGCTGGGCTGGGGAGTCAGTTGCCAGGCAGATTGTAATGTGTCAAAAATCCAATGTCTGTGTTTAGTCCATGATCTCTAGTATCCAGCAGGTTGATGAAATGGAGCTCATAGGCTCATCTCTGGGAAGTGTTGTGTAAGTTTCTGTTAAGGATCCGGACTGAGAGATTGGAGAGAGAGTGCCCCTTCTGTGAGAAATGGTGCCCCACCGGTAATTGGGTATTTCTGTCTTTGATAGATTTCCAGTGTGCGTTCATTTTGGTGCGCAGTTGTTGTCTGGTCTCTCCTACATATCTTCTATCAGGGCATTTGGTGCATTGGATGAGATATTACATTTCTGGAGGTGCAGCTGTAAGATCCTAGGATGCTGATGGCTCTGTTGTGGGGTGTAGTAATAGTGGGGGTGGTGGAGAGGTATGGGCATGTTTTGTATTTCTTGTCCTGGCACAATCTAGATCCCTTTGGTATGTTCTGGGCTTGAGGAAGTTTGCTTCTGGTGATGAGGTTGGCAAAGTTTGGTGCTTGTTTGAAGGCTAGGGTGGGTGGCTCTGGGAAGATCTTTTTAAGAATAGAGTCTCTGTCTAGTATGGGTTGCAGTTGTTTGAGGATTTTTCGTACGGGTTCGAGGGAGGGGTGATATGTCATGAGGCTGTGCGCTCTTGTTAATTTGATACCCAGTGGTTCAAACCATTTCCTTATAGCAAACTTGCTGTTCAATCTTTGATAATTATTAGGTGGAAGACCCCTCAGTCCTACCTATAAGGGATTTTGACAGAATGTGTACCCTTCAAACCTAATAGTTTGTTTGTTATAATCTATAATCTTGGCTTTGCATGACACAATATGTGGATTATTTCTGTCACATAGTGAATTGCACATCTCTTCTCAGATTAAGGTAAACTTGGACCTGGTGCCAATCTCTGTAGCACAGGCAGCGTGTGGAAAATCACTGTTGTATAAGTCATTGACATCTTCTGTGGGGTAGGTGTTTCCATATTAGTAACAAATGCAGTAGCGTAGGCAGCAGGGGATAACTTCAAATTTCAAATTTGAATCAGCAACAGTATTAGTGGTAAATGGTGACTCACTCCCTTTGATTGCTTTCTTCTTGGATGTCTTGAACTTCTGATGACACACGTGCTCATTACGACTTTTGTGTTAACAATGGCAGATGGCATCACCAGACTGGTAGGTGGCACTGCAAACAGCTGCACGTGGCTGGCCGGCCGGCTGCCACGTGCACAGCCTGCAGAGGGGTGCTGCTGCCCTCCCCCTCCCCCTGCCCTGCTCCTGGGAGCGAGCACAGGGAGCGTGGGGAGATGCCACAGTGTGCCATGTGGGGCCGGCTGCAGCCCCCTCTCCCTCCACTGGGTAAGAAGCAGAGTATGAGAAAGCCCTGGGGGAGATGCTATTTTGGCACCTGGGATGCCTTCTATCTCTGCCTGCCTGCCTTTGGGTACCTCCTACAATCTAAATACCCCTAGAGATGCGTGTACCCTCGGTTGACAACCCGTGATCTAACCCCCGACCCACACACAAGATGATTCCTAAGAGGAGGCTCAAGATGTCTGACAAAGTATAGTTCTCAACCAGTGCAAGGCTTCTAGTATGCAGCAGTTCCTTCCTCCAGTGATTGATTTCTTGAGTTAAAATGGAACCAGGGAATGATTTAAGATGGGCTTGGTGTAAAGTGATTTTATTTATTTATTTTAACTTGAGGATCTGGTGGTATGTCTTGCTGTGGCATCTGGCCAGGGTATAAGTGAGCAAATAATCTCAAAACTCTTTGAGCCAATGACACTCAGGAGCACTGCATATATTCGGTTACCATCAGTAATCTTATTAGTTTCCAGATAGCAGTCTAAACTGTCAGCGTAAGGGTCGCAGGTGGATGGACTGGCCACATCAAATTCAGCAATATGGCCCAAAGTAGCCATGTTAGAGAGTAACTGCACAGGCCAACACATGGGAAGAAAAGAGCTATGACCCCTTCTTACTTGCAGCATAGATCAATGTAAGCTTTTTTTTTTTTCCTTTTATTTTGTTGACTGAAGCAGTAGACACATTTCTACTGATGGATCCCATCCTCATGGCCAATTTTATGCATCTGTGAGTTTCTTGTCCTGAAAGGATCATGTGGGAAAGAACCAGGATAACCATCTTTATTAACAACAACTAACTACACTTAACAGTAAAGCAGAGAAAACAACAGCACCTTCTTGCTGTTTCAGTATAGAAAATGCATGTAGACAATGCACAGCAATTATTCTATCTGCCTGGGACAATTGTAGGAATTGGAAATTGTATGTTGGAAACAGCCAGCACCAAACAGTAAATTGTTATGGAGCCTGCCTCTTCTCAGCTCCTTCTTATGACATGTCTCCATACCACATCCTTTTCCTCCCTTCAGTGATAGGTGAATGACTGCCCACCTGTGTAAAACACTTCATGATACCAGCCAAAAGCTGTTCCCTAGATTGATATAACTGCTTTTGGAGTGGACTGGATTAGATTCTTACTAATACCCCTCAAGGCAGAATTTAGCTTACTCCTTTAAAAAGACTATTTGGCATGGTGCTCAGATCTACTCTAAACAAGCACTGCTTGCTACATTTATTATTTAGGCATCTTTGAGCTGGAGAATGAGACACTTGAGCAAGCTATTCTTGCAACTGTGTCCCTGTCAGGTTTTATAGGGAAGCAAGATGGGCCTGGTTCAGTACATCATTGGAAACAGCCTCCAGGGCAACGGGAGGGTGCTGCAAAAAATACTCTTGGTAATTCAATAGTTGTCAGTGCCCCTTGAGAGCCTGTCTAAAACATGAATGAAACTCTACGTAGTGGTACTGTGCTGTTAGTGATGCACTTTGGGAGGAGCTGTAAAACCAAGATCTTCACAACTGGATCATGACAACTGGCAAAAAGAAGGTTTATATTAAATTAATTTTTTTCAGTGCATCTGTGTAGAAAATAGAAAACCTCCGTTTTACCTTTTGTGGTTATTTTAATTGAATACATGAGTTTACTTGATACATGTGCTATTTTTTTTTTGTGAGTGCTCTTATAAAAGCTACCAAATTCCTATTGAACCCATTTTATAGTTCAACAAAAACCCGTTTTATAGTTCTTGGAAGTACCTTGAAAACTGAGAAACGCACCATGCAAATCAATAAGAATTACAACAGCTAACTATAAACACAAAGAACAAAAATTCCTCAGAAAATCAACTGAATAACTGAAGTTAGTTTCTCTTTTTGGAAACATTTACACAGTTTAGTTTTTTGTGATTTCTACAATATTGAATCATAAGTTAGACTGAAACGTATACTGCTGCTAATATAATTTCTTACTTTATTTCACCTTAAAAAAAATATTTTGGTAGTTGAATTGTACTTGCTCAAAATACAAAGACTCAGGCTCTTACAAGGCCAAGGATTTCAAATTCAGTTGGCTTTTCAACATATGACCACTAAAATCTCAAACAAAGCTTAATATAAGCTTCACTTCCACTGTCACCATCACAGTTGCTCTATATTTAGTATCGTGTCAGCAAAAAAACAATTGGGCCCATAGATACTACAAGTGACTGAAAAATTCCAACAGGAAATAATTTATTTACCATTTAGGATTTTAATCATGTTTTCATCTGCTCCGTTATGAAAGGCAGTAGTAGCTCTTATGCTTAGAAGGTAGGGAGCAGATTGGTGTGGTTTTCAAATGGTGAATAAGAGGAGAATGAAGATGCAAGTAGCAGAGAACAGAGGAGGGTAGTTGGGAAGCTTAAAAATGAAGAGGGGAGACAGTAGGATGGTGGGAATAGTAAGGGGGAGAGAAGAAAATGCATGAGAAGATAGAGAATGGATTAGAAGGCAGAAATGCTAGATAAGTGAGTCTCAGAAAATATACCTAAGACAAAATAAATATTGATTTAATAGTCACAGGAGACATTGATTCAGCTTCTTCATTCTGTTACTTCCATCCCTCCCATGTTTTGCAGTGAATTTTAACCAGGAATGAGTAAAACTGGCCCAGAGTTACTGGAAAAAAAAAGCCAGCAAAGCTTGCGAGAGTTCTCAGATGTAGCAAGGCAAAGGCAAACAATTGCTGCCCTAAGCAGCAACTTGTCCAAATCCATGTGTTTTAAATTAGAGCAGTGGTTTTCAATCCATGGTCTAAGGGATGCACAAAAGATGACTGATCAATTAAAAGTATGTGAATACCCATGCTTACAATTCAAACCTCCATTTGAATTTTTTTTACAGGCTCACAAATTAAAAAAGGTTGAAACCAATGAATTGAAGGCATGGCTCTAGGGCTTAGGTGAGATTTTTCCACCTTTCATAAGAAACCGTCCTGTTTATAAACATTCCAGTCCTTTGTGAAAGAAGCTCAGTTCAAAATGAATCTGTCCTATTTGCTGATGATAATAGGCAAGGCTTTTACCCGGAGTAAGTTTTCAATTGTTATGAACAGATGGGAGTTTGCTTTTGCTACTGTTACTTATGTGTTGGGAGCAATTATTATCCGGTTACAATCCATTGAACCTCTTTGTAGATTTAGAGTACTGTTGTATATGCATAAGGCTGGAAGGATAAAACACCAGCTGACTGGACTCCAAGGAATGATACTGCCAACAGGGAAGATGCTATCTTTTTCTTTTTGGGGGGAGGTTGTTTTTTTTTTTTAAAGCAACTCCTCCTGTGACATGACCTTGCCCTTTCATATTTTTGTTTCTTCTTTTGATGGTTTGTTCTCAGCTGTTTAATTTCACTAAACAGTTTATAGAGAGGCACTGGAATTACTGTTCATGAATTTCTGATCCCATGCATATGAAGTAAACCAGATATAGGCATTAAAGCATGAAGGATTTTACAAAGCCATTGAGGCTGTTATCTTGTTTTATTATTTACTTCCTATCATTTATATGTGCTGGAAGGTTAATGAATGCCTAAGCAGCTTATAAACACCGGGGAGAAAGCATGAGGAGCACAAGAGGTGCTAACAGTAATGTACCTCTTCTAAACAGCCTTGCATAAATTCTTTGAATTTTAGAATTTTGTCTAATTTTCTGTTGGATATACCATGCGGATAGTCTTTGTATTTTGTGTTTTGGGGATGCACTCTGGGGTGGTAGCCCAAGACACGGCCATATTCTGGGTTGGTAGCCCAAGACATTGCAGTGCCATTGATGTTAACAGTCAGTTTTTGGATTATTCCTCTGGAACACTATAACAAGATGTTACAAAAATTGATAGCTGCCATTCCTTCAAGGTACTTTTATAATATAAAATAAATACTATTTGTATTTATTTGCATTAACTGTAACAGAGAATAAATTGGCATCCTGTATTAGCAATATAATTGGGAGAAAGGAGGAGATTATAACAATAGATTGTAAGTTTACCATGCTAGTTCAGTAACATGAAAATTAAAAACATCCACAAGAACAGGGCTGTCTGACTTCCAGGCAGTGAAGAACTGCACAAGGTGTGGGCTGCCATGCCATAGGGTGTTCATCACTAGGGTGCAACATCCTACATCCCCAGGCTCTGCTCCTTCCGTACAAGCAACTCACTCCTACCCCTGCAGTACAGACAGCCTGGCACCTTGCCCTGCCAGGTCCTGTACAGAACTCCTCTCCCCTCCCAGCCACACACACTGCCCATCTGCCCTGCAGGCAGCCTACCTCCGTCTGTCCGTCCTTTGAATCTCTGCCCGAACCTGAAGCTTGGTCTTTCTATCCCCCTCCCGCTGTGCCACCCTGCCTTCAGGAAGTAGAAGCAGAGGAGGTAGGGGGGAGCCCAAAGAAGCCAGCTGCCATGGGAGAAGCAACAGTCGGGAGGGGAGTGGCGGTTTGGTGGGTGCCCATTGACTGCATTGCCAAGCCTTTGGACAGAGACCTGATGATGCAGCTGGGCACCCAGAGCAGCTGCTGCACATGAGGTCAGTGGCAGACTTCTCCCACCCCCTTCACCCCTAAGGTGGCATCTGGGGTGACTGCTCTGGTCTTCCTACCCTAGTCACACCACAGTCTTTTGGGTGAGACATGTAGCCTGCAGGCCACCAGTTGGACAGCCCTGCGCTAGAAAATACAGAAGACTAATGTATATTGGACAATTTTCTATACAGGGTTATGTTACCATATTTGTTTATTTATTAATTTATGTATTTCTGAGTATCTCTCAGAATAGTACACACAAATATGTATTATTGTGTTTATTTCCTTTCCTTGCCCCTCTTAAAAAAAACACTTCCAAATGCTGCTTATTCAGCATCACAAAGAAAATAAAAACAATACATGATTTTTATTTATCATAAAGGAAATAATTTAAACAACAAAAATTATAAAAGTAGTGTTTTTCTGCTTGCTTATGAAGTTTTTTCATTAATCTTCTGTTTTGTGCAGTTTATTTTACAATGACTCCCTCCTCCCTTGTTCAAAACCCACTGTTTGTTATAAATTCCAATGCTTTAAAGATTCAGATTGACATTTGTTGCAATGAGCAACTTTTATCCTCTTGCCTTTATCTCCTCCTTTTGCTGTGAAGGTGTTTTACATGCATGGACAGTATTTACATGCATGGGCAGTATTGCCAGGCATTCGCTGGGAAAATTAAATCTAAATGCTGCCATTTTGTCTAAAAATATTTTTCCCTTATTCATTTCTCTCCACAAATTAGCCATTATTTTGTTTGTTCACCTTCCTGTACATATCACACCCTTTAAAACCAGCTTCCCCTAGGAACATGAGGACCTGTCTGTTTTTTTGAAACAATGGGTAAATACTACCTTCATTGACTATGTATAGGAGTTGCATTAGTAATGAAAGCCAGTCATTTGGGAAATCCATGAAATTTGGACAGCAGTGTGTGAAGAGTATTGAAAAGTATCTATAAATCGCACAGCATGAGAGGAATTACACCTCGGGACATAATTCACTTTGATCAATAGACTGGTTTGTGGAACAATTAGTTTGTTGGCATTGTTGAGTTAAAAATTGAAAAATAGTGACAGTGGCATTTTTAGGTCATCACTATAATTATTAGAAGCTTTCGGGAAGGCATCTTTTTGACATCTGATTTGACACATTTTTGATTTCTTATTGCCACCTATTCTTCTTTATTTTGCAGTTTATCACATAGACACTTATAGGTAGCTGTGGTCTATTGTTCTGGCACAATGGTAGAGCTATACATGAGTGCAAACATTTAATGTTCATAGGAAATCAATGTCAATCATATTTCTATTATGCTTTAATTATAAAAAATATGAAAACATCTTTTACATTTAGGGAGAGTGGCACATAAAGTCTGACAACAGTAGATTGCCCCAATTCTCTACCTTCTCCTTGTAGCTAGAAATGTTGATTTTCTTTTTTTTGTTTGTGTGTGAACAATTTGGCAGTCTTTATCACAGGTACATGTCATCTTACTATAGAAAGCTTTTTATAAGGTTTTCTAAAATAGCGTGTCATTTTGTAACTCTTGACAAACACTTTCCCTGCTGTATTTTGGCCATCGAAACAAAATGTCCAAAACAAAACACACTTCATTCTTCACTCTTAATGCAGAGACTTTTCTCTTGCAGATTGAAATGACAAAAGTGTGATTTCCAGCACCGAATAACCATTTTTATAATAATCATGATGATTTCATGCCAATAATGTAACTTGTCTGTGAACTGAGGCTCTAATGTAGGGTTGATTTAAGTAGAGATATCCCCCTTGTCATTTCTTAATCTACTTCTGTGGGCACCAATCACTATGGCATCTGAACATGCCTTGGATTTGACTGCCTCAACAAATTAACTCAAATTCTATCCACAGGATTTTCAGGCATGGTTCCTGTGGTTTTTCTTATAGGACTGCTTAAGTCCAGGCCCTTAGGCTACAGAGCTGTAGTTATCTTTGTTATCTGCTGCACAGATTTAAAATCCCACCCTTTTCATGATTACCAACCAGGCTCACTTAACTTCTCCCAACAGGGTTAATGTTTTGCACTGGTTTTTCAGGAGTTTAATGTTTCAGGTACTGTTATGAATGTTTCCTTTTATGTCAGCTTGAAAAACTTTCCTTCTCAGCAAGTTACAGTGTGTAATTTATCACTGTAACACAGAGTTGGTGCCAGCAGCTTAAAGACTGCATGTTTGCAAAAGGATAATGTAGTTATTGGTTTTGGCTGTGCAGATTTTATGCGCTGAAGATGCATAAAATGGCTTTCTAGAAAACAACCACAGAACAGAGACTATAGGGTTTCCAGAATTTGTGTAGGGAGCAGCAGCTAAAAAGCACACACCCCTAATCATATCACCCACATGAAAAAATTGAGTTAAAGAGGAAAAGTTTGACTAGTGTTCAGCTAAATGTAAGTTAAAAAAAAAAAAAAGGTTCAGGTTGTGAGTATTTTCACACTGGGCTATACAAAGCCTCTGTGTAATACAATAGAAATTATACAATGATTAATCTCATGAGAGCCCGAAGGGCTTCGCAAACTAAGTTTGGAAGCCAGGACTCCATTGTCATTTATGTTGTAAATGGCTGGAAGATGCAACTCCAAGGAGACAGAACAATTTCCTTTCCCTTAAATTTTTCTCTTACCATAGTTGTGTTTACCTGAAGAATCACTATCTAAGGAGTGTTACCCCATTAAGAGTTAAAGGGCATATATAGTATACCATCCTGTTTTACAATAAAACTTCCATTCTTATCATAGAATAAGACTCTCTGAACACTCAAGACACTTTTATTTGAAGTCAGAGCTACTGTAATGTTTCTGCATAATTTTTCATGTGTCTGTTTTTGTATTACAATAAATCTCAATTTTATTCCATTTTTCTTATGTTGAAGAAAAGTAGGAACATTTTAAAAAGAGCAAGCTGGCTTACATTTCTCCTCACCTCTGTAATGCACGTGACATTAACTCAGCAACATCTTTGCCACCACTACGTACTATACATAGTCAGCTTCATTTTATTCACTGCTATCACTAAGAAGGTTTTATACAATGATGAGAGTCAGTGCCTGACCTCATTCTGCCTTATTTTTGGTATAGTACTTATCAGAATAAATTTATGATCTAATGAAATTTTTAATGATTTGCTCTATTTCTATCTAGATGAAAATATATCTTTTAATTCTGTAAAATAAACCCAGGAAAATTGCTAGTGAATTGCATAATGACACATTATCATGGCCCCCTTTATTCAAATCTCAAGAGCCAATGTTAAGAAATAGTTATGTTAAATTTATGACTTGACTGACTGATTAAATTGCAGAAGGTTTTCTAGGAGTTTTATATGGTAGCCTTATAGCATCTCACACACCAGTGGACGCATCTACATGTGCCCCTGTAGTACCGTTGTTACTGTGCCATCATTTAGTACTTCTTTTAGAATGTACTAAATGATGGTGCAGTTGTTACTGTGCTGTTCCAGTAATGCACATTTATTTTTAGCCACTACATAACCATAGTGACCCACTATAGCAAGGGAGTGTGTCGCTACGGTGATGTAGTTGCAGCATCAGTTTGTGCCCACCGATGCTACATTGCCACAGCGTGTTGCTATAGTGACAGACATCCTGTGTAGCATCTCTTGGGCTGGAGATTTTGGGCTTTATCCTGAAAAGACTCCACAGAATAGTACTCCATGGAAATAATCTTGAGTTTTGAATATAAAGGGCTTTTATGACTCAGTTCTTAAGAATCTGTTTTCTTATAAAGCTTCCTGTATAAATTAAAAATATTCCCTTTCATGTTGATGATCAGTAGGAGGGTAAAACCTTTTGGCTATGATGCTTTAATAAATATTCATATTTGGGTGGTTTTCCTGAGACCTTAGACATATTCTACTCTCATAAAAATCTATAAGTAATGGCCTTTGAAGTTGGGTATTCAAAAACTTGGGGCACCCAAAATCACCAGTCACTTTGAAAATCTTGTCTGTGAAAGATGCATGTTTGTCAGAAAATATATGCTGTACTTTCTTCTCTGGTTTTATGAATTGGATAATTATTCATTTATTTATTGCTTAATTATTTTTGGATAATCATTTATTATATTGTTCTGGACTATTGGTACCTGCCTGTTGTTCATGTGATGGTGTTTAGGAAGAAAATTGTAAAATTTGATCATAGGCAAGTAAGTTCTTGGTTAACTCCACAATTTGGGGTTAGTTTATGTCATAAAGAATGAAAACTAGTGTTTTTAAATTTTTGGTCAAGCCAGTGCGACTGTAAGAGATGTGCAGATAACCAATTCTCTTCTAAATTCCAGTTGGCTCTTTTTGGGACAGGTCTGGTAGCAGTGACGTCCACAGGTTAACTAAGTTTTCATTTTTTTTTAGAATCCTTTTATCATAGTAGCATTACGGCAGTCTCTTTTGTGTCACATATTTCCAGGTTGCTGCTTCATTGTCTTCTCTTAGAACTAAGTTGTCTTATCTTTGTTGTCTCTCTATAGGTGTGCCTTTCTGTGCATGGAGGTTTCAGATTCTTGTTGAAAGATTTGTGTTCAGAAAAAATAATAATTTAAATATTATAACTTTTGAAAACCAAGTGCTCCCATGGGATGCTCCATCCACCCCACCATCTCAGCGTTCATGAGCTATGCCTAGTACCTCGAGGTATGTAGAAAAAACATATAAAGCTGTGTCTATGGCCAAATTGTTGAATCTCTCAGAATCGATTTGGAGGCCTCTGATTCAATTTGGAGGGATTAATGGGTCTCCTGATTCAATTTGGATTTGGTGATTCAGCTTCTGAATCAGGCTGAATCTCTTCTGAATCAAATCAGTGACCGAAGCTTCGCACAGCCCTACCAGGTACCTGTTGGTAGTGACTGAGCCACAGAGGTCCCAGGGTTGCCCCCATGCAGGCCCAGTCCTGATGTTCTGTTCCATGTCACCCTGACCCACCAGAAGCAAGCCACCCACACCAAATTTTGCTGGGAGGATGGAGGAGGGAGGGAGAATCCATGCTGGGAATCAGGTCACAGGATATTTGGCTATGACCACTGAGATGTAGTGTGCAGGAGCCAAGGTTGGCCTCTGTAGGACTGTCTCTGAGTACAGCAGCATAGGTTTCCTTGGCTGGGTGTGCAGGAGGCAAGATCAGGGTCCATGGGGCTGTGCATGAGCATGGGGGTTTCCTGGGCTCTGTCAGGTGTGTGTGTACATCATGGGATGCTTCATGACAGGGTGTGAAGGCATCGCCCAGGGCTCATGCAGAAAACCCAGATACTTCCCTTCCCACCACTGTGGCTGATAGATGGCCAGAGTCAGAAGGCAGGGCTGAGGAAAGGTCTGTGCTGGCTTGGCTCTGGGAAAACTCAGGGGTAGGGCCCACTGGGATCTTGGCTGGAGCAGCTCAGGGTGAGCCAAATGCTAGCATGTCTCCCTGCAAGGTGGGGTTATGGAGGGCCACAAAGAAGGTTGGGGGCTGGAAGACAGCAATCTAACTTGATAGGGAAACTTGTTACAGAAGTTTGATTCACCAGCCTAATTTAAATCAATTAGATTGGGGTGCATATTGAACCAGATCTATCTTAGGCTGGGTTCTGCCATTTTTAAACAGGTCTTTGTGCCCAAACTTCTGTATGGTTACAGGTTGAGATTGATTTCCAGTCAGTTAGACTGGTTTATATGTAACATCTGTACTTAGCCAAGATTTTTATTTGACTGCCTTAGAAAAAAATTCTGCCTTAAAAAAAAAAATAAACATTTTTCTTACTCATTCATTGTCAATAGAGTCTACAATATTGGAGAAGTGTAAGGATACTAATTTTTCTGTGTGAAAAATACTTTTGTTCTTCTCCTAAGGAGAAAGTAGTTTCTTCTTTTTACTCACAAGCATTTTCACTAGCTGGAGAAACCACTATTGTCAGGGGGCTTTGTGGTTTCCATGGGCTTCCTAGTGATAATGACTTTTATGGCTGCATCCAGCGTGGCTGTGGCTGTCTCTGTGCTGCAAGGGAGCAGCATGGGGTTTGTTTGGGCGTTGTTTTTTTTTCTTTTTTTTGACCCCTGGATATCCAGAAGTAAAAAAAAAAAAAAAAAAAAAAAAAGTGTAAGGTAAATGAGTAAAATTAGTGTGTAATGATGATTCCTAATCTAGCTTAAATACAATTCAGCAGCCAATTAATTTAAAAACCAACTATGTAAACTGGTCAAAACATACAGGACTAAATTCAGGCCTGGAATAATTCCTCTGGCTTCAGTGAAGTTCTATCAGGGCTGAATAGGACACATGCAGGTATACCTTTTGTTAAACTGACTTCAAAACATGCCTGTCCAGGTAGTTCAAGCTGTTTCATCTTTTCTCCTTACAGTTCTAAGTCTATGGTATCTCTTTTTGTGATGTAAAAAGATTATACTCTTTAAGATCAAGTAAAAGAGAGAGAAACATGAGTAAATTTTTAATGAAAAGAAATATCTACAGAATATGAGAGAAAGTCTACCTTCTGTTATTTTATCTTAACAGACTACTGGGTTTTGATATAAAGAAATACCATTTGGGAACATGGAAGGTATTATTATAAAGGAAAGTGTGGCACACCATGACTTGAAAATATGATAGAAGATTCAGATTAAAGTTTTTCATAACATTTCTAATAATAAGTTACAAGACTGTCTATCAAACAATTTTTCTTGTATCTCTGATGAGAAGAGATTTTACCTCAAAAATAGAATTATAGTAGTATGTGACTAGAAACACAGTTTGTCCAAAACTTTGAACCACAGCAAATAGCATGTGCTTTGTGTGCAAATATCATTGTCAAAATAGAAACACTCATCAACAAAGATGTTCATAGGCTCTCTTCTTTTAACAACATCTTGTTAGTTTTATTCTGCAGTTGTCATTACTTTAGGTGATATGAACTTTCTAAGTAGTTTTATAATATAATGGATATATTATGAAGAAATTTGTAACAGAAGAATGAAAGAATTGAATTTTCTATATGGTTAAATCTGGGTTTAGATTTTGGTTAAAATCTAGGCTCGTGTATAATGTGCCTAAACATTAGAAATGCTCCTGATAGGAAGAGATTTTACCTCAAAAATAGAATTATAGTAGTATGTGACTAGAAACACAGTTTGAGCAAAACTGATTTGTAATTAACTTGTTTGATCTTTGCTGTCACAGGTATAAGTCCTATCATTATTGAACAGTTAGGATCCGATCACCCCAAAACATCCTTTCTCTCCTTTACATCCTTTAGTGTGCAAAATGGAGGACAATGCTTTTAGTAACATTGTTCAATATGTATGTTTTGAAGTGATTTTAAAAAAAACAATCAGAAACATTTGAACATTCAAACAGTTGCTCTTTTTTCCATCTCTTCCTTTTCTCACAGCTGCTTATCCTTTTCTCTTCTACTACTGTCTCAGATTTATGGCCTGAATGACACTGATGAAGAAAATTATTCTTAGTTCCTCCAGCTATCATTTGCGATCTGTAGGTTCTCCCCTAGAGTACAGCCTGAGCGAGAGAAAGAGAGAGACTGGGGAGAGTGAAGAGATGAGAATGTGACAGTTTTGAAGTACCCTCTCTCTCTAAAATGCTGAGCTGAGATTTTCTGATGAAGTAGATCATGCAGCTATTTTGAACATACTTCCTAGTGTGAAAGCTGAATTTGGGGCCATTTTATTCCAAATTCTATTTTAGTCCCTGGGGAAAATAATGTATCATTAAACCAAAAAAACTATTTATTGTTTTCCCCCAATTTCTAATATTACTAGACAATGATATTTCTTTCTGTATTGGAAGATTGATTTCTCTGAAGCTTTTACTAAAATGTATTAAAATAGTCATTAAAAACAAACTCCCAAACTCTTCACGTGTTCTCTAACAGCGACAAACCAAAACCACTTTACAGTATGTTCTGCTGTGCTACTGGTATACTTGTTGGATGGCTGGCTGCATAAGGCAGATATATTTGAGGCAGGAACTGAGGCTTTTATCCACAGCTTGTTGTGGCTTATTTCCACAGTCCTGGCTTTTAGCTTAGATTAGTCTACTATTCATTATTTTAATAAAAACCTTAACATTATTTGAATTGATCTCTTCATTATCTTAATAAGTTTTATTACATGTCCTTAGTATAAAAAGCCATGAAGATCTGGAGCAAATAAAAGTTCTTTATCTCACTGCCCACAAGTCTGGCCTATATTTAAATGAATGGTATAATTGAGTTTCCATCTACAATTCATTTCTATGAATACAGTGTCAGAAAATGAATTAATTAGGTCATGCAAAAGTATCTCTGTGCACCGTTTCAGTGCTGAATAGATGGCTGTTTAATTATTATTGTTCATAACATCGAGTATCTCTCTTTCTGTCCCTGTCACCAAGAAATATTATATTCTCTATTATTGTTTGCATTTTGAAATATATCTAGGTAAAAATAACTAAAAATTAGAGAGAAGTGCTAATAATATTGGCATCTTTTTTTTTTTCCCATTTTTTTTAAACTGTGGATTAAGAAAGCTAATTTATGCTATGTTTCATGGAAATCCTAATGATTTGTCATGAAATAGGCTGTAAATTACAACAGCTTTGATTAGCAGGAGGTTCCTTTATGGAATGTGAACTATCCTGAAAAAAGCTGCATGCACAGGGAACCAGTGAAGGCAAGGGAATGAACAAACTGGGCCATTGTCTGTGCAGGAATAACACAGAGCCAGAATATTTACAATTAGTGTTGGTTGTAGAATGTTTTATTTTCTCAGGAAAAATGAGTTCCTCTTTATTATTATTTAATTTTTAATTGCATTTGCATAAAGAACTGACGCATTAAAAAAACAGAGTTGTAAAATCTCAGTGTTTAGTTTCCCAGAAAAAAAACTAATTATAATAATATATGTCTAGTTAAAAAAAGGCAACAAGAGATATGGATATAAGTAGGATATTTGGAAGAATTTTCCATATATGAGTGGTTAAGTACACCACCTTCCTAAATAGACTTCTCCAGTAATCTCCATCATTAAAATATTAAAGGACAGGTTAGACACAAATGCTTGACTTGGATAGTTTTTGCTTTGAGCAGGATTGGACTAGATGACTACCTGAGTTGATTCTAGCTCTATTATTCTAAACCATTTTTCTTATGAACATTTTGCAGCAAGCTCCATGCTTTGCATGTATTCATTACTGTGGGAATTTCCTGAGGTGCAAGTCTCAGCTGTTGAGAAATTCAAGTGTACCCAGAGCTTTGGAGCCAGGAACCCTTCTCTGTTCCCAGGAGTGTATTTTGGAGCCTCAAGGTGCTCACAGCACTGGATTCTCAGCCAGGTTCAGCTCTGGTTACAGGGCTGTGGTCAGTGAGGTGGCTTCTTCAGCAGCCATGTTTTGAGCTTTTAACGGACAAAAGAAAGGGCATGACCTGTACGCAGAAGTTGGCAGACAGGCAGGCAGGAAGTATTTGATTATGTAAACTCATTACTTGATTTTGTTTTCTTTTCTCCTTTCTTTTCTGATGGTTGCTTCTTATATTTTCACATTATCTGGTTTTTAAATGGAGTGACAAATCTGAGGTTTCAAAACTTACCTGTACCCAGAAGCAGGGTACTCGGGGGCATTAGCTGTCTCACTTAACAGGGCTAATAAGCCCACCACCTGACATCAAGTGCTTCTGGTTGTTGGGGGAGATATAGCACAAGTGTAGCAGCACAGTGTGTTTGAGGATGCTGCTGCCAAGCACTTTAAATTGGTGCTCTAGACCAGGGGTGGGCAATAATTTTGGCTGGAGGGCTGCTCAATGAGTCTTGGTGACCTGTCAAGGGCTGCAAGGGTAGCCCCCTGCCTTGATAGGTGCCCTGCCCTCTGGTCGCCATCTTGGGAGCAGAAGTCCCACACCCTAACCCTTGACCTTTGTCACCAGAAGGCATCCCTGTCCCATCCCCCCGCAAAGTAATCCTTTTGGAAGTGGGGGGATACCATTTTGGAACAAGAAAAAATATCATATATTAAGACAAACGCCTATTATAACATTTTATTACAAAAATATTTTTTCATGATTTGTTTCAGCAGTCTATATAGAGATGATTGCATAATTTAAGAATTAAGTCTTACTCTTGTATATCATGTGTGCAGATGGGGGTGTGTATGGTGGGGTATGGGGAAGTTTGGGGGGTTGTGAGGGGGTATGGCTGTATGTTGGGGGCAATAAGGTATGTTGGGGTGCATATGTGGGGGGGTTGTGGGGGCAGAGTATGGGTATGTAGGATTTGTGGGGTGTGATGGAGACTGAGGGATGTGAGGACCCCCCACACACTCCACCCCATGGCATACAGCCCCTGCCACTGGCAGCAGCAACAGCAGCAGGCAGCTGGTATCTGGGGTGTGCGCAGGCACTGCTTCCTAGTGGTCTGAAGTTCCTGGTAGCACTGCATGTGGTGGCAAGGAGAGCAGGCAGACCAGCCTGCTTCTGTTGCGTGGGGCTCCCCGCAGCACATGAACAGTTCCTGGCACTCGCACGCTGCCACTCCCTACTGCGCATGCCCTGGGACTCTGCCAGGAAGCAGGGGACGGGCTCCCTTCCACTTCTGGTGGAGTCTCGAGACTTGAATGGCAGGGAGCAGTGAAGGCAGCTGGCTCTATCACATGAGATGTCCCCTGGTGGCATGCAAGTGCTGGGAGCTGCACATGCACCATGCAGAGCCCTGAGCAATAAATATGGACCAGCCTGGCTGTGCTCTTTTCCATTACATGTGGCGCTGGCCAGAGCCATGGGCTGCCAGATGGCAGTACCTGCGTAGGCCCCAAGGTCTAGCTGCCGGCTGCTGCTGCCAGTGGCAGGGGTTGTGTGGGGGTCCTCACTTCTCTCCTACCCTCCTTCATACCCACACTCTACTTACCTGAGCTCCATGCTTCCACTGACTCCCTGGGTGAAGGCTTTGTACTGCTTCCAGCTGCACCTATCCCTCCCTGCTGCTTCCCTACCTGCTGCCTGGAGAAAGTGGGAAGCCAGGGAAGCCAAGCAGGTCCCCTGGCAGCTGCAGCAGAGGAAGCAAGAGCCATGCCGGAAAGCAGCTTGCTGGTTGGGCCAGGCCCTTTGGCCCACAATGGTGGGAGAGAGGCAGGTAGGCTGGACAGGGTACAATTAGTTGGTGGGTGCCCGCAGGCCAGATGAAATTCCCTGGTGAGCCAGATCCAGCTTGTGGGTCGTAATTTGCCCATCTGTTCTAGGCTCAATTATAGGGAAGTGACCTTACGTTTCCTCATTCTAAAGATCAGGAAAGTACCATGAAGCAACATATGCTAGCAGTTTCTGAGTTCTAGATCTCATCCATTTTTATTTTTACCCTTAAGTACAAAGTTGATTGTATTTGTGACAGTGTTACTAAGTTAATTTAAAGATTTAAAATTAGACAATATTAATATTTTGCTTGGACTACAGTATCCTTGGCCAGTAAATGTATTCAGGAGCATAACTAGGGTAGGACAACAGGGCAGCTATCCTGGGCATTAATTTTGAAGGAGTCCCCCTGAAGTAATCCTTGAAGCCAGCCCTGTCATGGTTCACAAAGGGCAAGCTTCTGGCTTTGAGACCTTGGCTCTTCTTTCTCCCTGGGTTCCCTGGTGATCTGCAGCCCCTGAACCTCAGAATGCTCCTTATTCAGCTCCTAGGAAAGTGGGTGTGTTTTCTTCTTCAAAGGTAGGGGGTAGGGTCACAATGCCAGTGTCCCAAACAGCACAGCAGATTGCTTGCATCTAAACAGCTTATTGTCCTACTTCTTACATAGCCTCAGTTGTCTGCTCTAGGACTCTTTCTACTCTGCCCTGCTTCCGACTACTGTCTCTGTCTCCTGGTTCTGTAAGCTTTAGTCTTGCTCCTCAGGCATAGTCAGCCACGCTTGCCTTACAATTGTTACAAAGTTATAGTATTAACCTAGGGACAACACTCACCCAATAAAATTAAACAGTCATAGGGAACCAATTGGAGAACAATCTCTAGGGACTGGTGTTAGGCCTAGACTGCCATCTGCCCCTAGGGTGATAAGGGCATATCTGGCCTATAAAACTATTTACAAGAACTGATTACACAAGTGTGCTCACACTGCACCCTCCAAGAGTTAATCACAAGAACTGAAGACCAGAGATCAGCCCACTTGACCTCTTTCATCACAGATATATTACTCATATATACCAAATTGATTGAGTCCTGTACACAATATTTCATGGCCATATCTTCTTGCAAAAACATTCATATCCATTTTTCTTTTTTTTGCTGACTGGAAATTGTTTGAGCAATGGTCTTCTCAAACAGTATAATATTTGTGTGTTGAAATTATGAAGCAGTAAGGAAAACTAAGTGCCTTTTTTTTTTAAACAGAGGAAAGAAACTAGTTAAGATACTTCATCTTTAACAGAAAAAGTGAAACTTCAAATAAATACATCAGCATCATTTTTTTTAAATGAATGTTCCTTGCATGTTAGAGAAATGGATATAGTAGTCTGCATATTTTCTTACATATGATAATGAAAAAATATATAGGAACAAATTTGTAGGCTTCGCTCAGTCCTCACTGACATCAAGGATAGTTTTTCCCAAATATGAAGTCTTAAGATTTTGCCATTTAGTATAGGAAGGTAGGCATTCCAACTTCACTTTGGGTATTATTATCTTCAGATCTTACAAAAGAACCATCAAGCCTTGGACGCTTGCCTTGATAGGCTAAAAATCAAGGCATGGAATCACAGAAAATTAGGTTTGGAACGGACCTCATGAGGTCATCTAGTCCACCCCCCTGCTCAAGGCTGGACTATCCCCAACTATACCCTTCTGGCCAAGACTTTTGTTTAGCTGCATCTTGAAGATCTCCAAGGATGGAGATTCCACAACTTCTCTGGGTACCCTGTTCCAGTGTTTTACTATCTTTCATATGATAAAACTTTTACTAATATTGAACCTAAACTTCCCTTGCTGCAACTTGAGAACATTGCTTTTGTTGTGTCATCAGGACTACTGAACATAGTTTAGCTCCATCCTCTTTGAAACCACCCTTCAGGTATTTGAAGATTGCTATTAGATCCCTGCCACCCCAGTCTTGTCTTCTGCAGACTAAATAAGTCCATTTCCCTCAGCCCCTCTTCATAGGCATGTGCTCTAGAACCCTAACCACTTTTGTTGCCCTCCACTGGACTCTCTCCAGTTTTTCCACATCCTTTCTGTAGTGGAGGACCTAAAACTGGACCCAGTACTCCAGATTTGACTTCACCATTGCCAAATAGAGGGGAATAATCACTTCTCTTGATCTGCTGGCAGTGCTTCTACTAATGCAGCCCAGTATGCTGTTAGCTTTCTTCACAACAAGGGCAGACTGTTAGCTTATATCAACTTGTCCACTGTAACCCCCACATCCTTTTCTGCAGAGCCGCTGCTTAGCCAGTTGGTCCCGAACCTGTAGCAGTGCATGAGATTGTTTCATCCTAAGTGGCGGACTTTTCACTTGTCCTTATTGAACCTCATGAGATTTCTTTTGTCGCAATCCTCTAATTTGTCTAGGTCTCTCTGAATCCTAGCCCTTCCCTCCAGCATGATAACTACTCCCCTCAGATTGGTGCCTTACTGAGGGTGCACTCTATCCCAGTTGGTATCTGGGGACACTACCCCTTGTGTCAGCTAGGGTAAAAGTTGCAAAATCTTTTATAAGAAAACCAAATTATGTCATCAAAATACCCCAAATAGTGTTTTTTTCACTATTAAAATGAAATGCCAATATATATCGAGAGATCAGTTGGGCAATAGTCTATTGATTCATAGATGTTAGGGTCAGAAGGGACCTCAGTAGGTTATTGAGTCTGACACCCTGTCTGAGCAGGAAAGAGCGCTGTGGTCAGATAACCCTAGCTAGGTGCTTTTCCAGTCTCCTCTTGAATACCCCTAAGGTAGGGGACAGCACCACCTGGCTTGGAAGCCCATTCCAGATTCTGGCAACCCTCACTGTGAAGAGATTCTTTTCAATGTCCGACCTAAATCTGTTCTCTGTCAATTTGTGGCCATTGTTCCTACTTAATCCAGGAGGTGCCCTACTAAATAGAGCAGCTCCTACTCCCTGCTGCCCTCCCCTGATGATTTATAGGCATCTACAAGATCACTTCTCAGCCTTTTTTTGTGAAGGCTGAAGAGATCAGTTCCCTCAGTTTCTTCTCAGAGCCTTGCCTGCCAGGCCTCTGACCATATAAGTTGCCTTTCTCTGAACCCTCTCAAGATTCTCCACATCTCTCTTGAAGTGCTGGACACAGTTCTCCAACTGTGCCCTGACCAGTGCTGCATAAAGGGGAAGCATCACCTTCCTGTACCTATCTGTCATGCATCTGCTAATGCAGGATAAAGTGCGGTTAGCCTTGTTGATCACTTTTGTCACATGGATGGCTCGTGTTCGTCAACTATGACTCCAAGATCCCTTTCCACTGCTGAGAAGGTCATCCCCCAGTTTGTAAGTGTGTTGGTGGTTCTTTTTGCCTAGGTGCAGCACTTTGCGCTAGTCTTTGTTGATCTGCATCCTATGTCATTCTGCCAATTTTCCCAACCTGTCCAGACCCACCGGGATCCATTCCTTACTTTCTAATGTGTTAACTTTGCCCCATAATTTGGTATAATCTGTGAACTTGGACAAGGTGCTCTCTATGCCCTCGTCCAAGTCACTGATGAATATATTGAATAGCACCAGTCTAAGGACCGAGCTTTGCAGGACTCCACTGCCCACATCTTTCCAGGTTGATATTGATCCATCCACCACCACTCTGGATGCAATCCCTAAGCCAATTTTACACCTGCCTGGCTGTGTAATCATCTACATCACAGTCTGTCAGTTTATTTATGAGAACAGAATGAGAGAGTGTATCAAAGGCCTTCTTAAAGCCTAAGTAGACAACATCTACTTCCATGTGCATCTAAGCATGCTGTGACCTTGTCATAAAAAGAAACAAGGTTAGTTAGGCAGGATCTACCTTCAGTAAATTGGTGCTGATTTCATTTCAGCATTATTTCTCCTGTTGGGCTCCATAAATGTGATCCTTAATGATTTTTGCAGCGTTTTCCCAAGGTTAGAGGTAAGACTAATTGGCCTATATTTTCCCAGTTCCTCCTTCCTCCCTCTCATGAAAATAGGGACCACACTGGCCCTTTTCTAGTCCTCTGGGACCTGACCAGAGCACTATGAGTGCTTTAATAGCCATGCCAGTGGCTCTGCTATGACACTGTCCAATTTCTTCATCACCCTTGAATGAAGTTTATCCAGGCCCACTGATTTGAACACATCCAGCCCCTCCAAGCACCCTTCACTAAGTCTGCACTAACAATTGATGGGCTGGTGTCCCTCCTGTGTCTATCTAGGATCCAACTGAGTGATTTGTCTTGATCTGTGTCTAGGAATACAAATGCAAAGAACTCATTGATGAGCTCAGGTTTGTCCCCCATCTCTGTCACCAATTGCCCTAGTTTGTCCTGTAGGGGTCTTATGCTACCTTACACCTTCCTTTTGCTCCCTGTGATACACAAATTGCCAATTGCTCAAATCACAAGTGAGACTTTATAAGGGACGATAAGTAAAGATGTTGCATTTATTGAGTAAGCACTTAATATGCACAAGCACACACTATGTTCATACCCCAGTTTGTGTTCTGGTGTGCTGGTACAAGTTACCAGTCTTATCAATGCTCAGATCAACTTAGCGGCCAGCCAAGTTGATCACGAGTAGGAGCCGGGCTCCTGCTGGTTCACCTTGGCAGGTAAACTGATGCTCCAGGATGACATGCAAAACAAAACCCAAAACCAATATGTCTCACCTCATCTTTTATAGCTTTTTCAGTTCACCTAATCCTCTAGGCTTTTGCTGTGTTATAACTCTGTTCTTCCTTGAATGTCGATTACCATTGTTCTCTCACTGTTCTGGGGTGGATTCTTCTTGTATTGGTCTTTTATCTGTCTGAATTCTTCAGACAGTTGCCAGATGATGTTCTCCTTTTTCCTTTTCCATGCTCTCACCCATTCTCTCACACATGCAGCACACAAAAGTCGAGCACTTAAGTCAAGCTACAGAGCAATATAATATGGAGTTTCTTAAGGCAATGCAAAACTCAAGAAAATACATAAGATTAAAAGCAATAGAGAACAAATATAACACCTATATACCTGAAGAAGGACTTTTTGTTGCCCTTAATTTTTGTTGCCAGCCTAAGTTCTAATCCTGCTTTGGCCTTTCCAACTGATTCCTTGCAAGTGTGAGCCAGGGAGTTATACTCCTTAGTAGCTACCCCCCTGTTTCTACAGCATGTATACCTCTTCCTTTGCTCTTACACTTTCCTGCACTTCCCTGTTCAGCCAAGAGGGCTTTTCCCTCCTTTGCCCCCTTCTATGTACAATGGGATTGTCTCCACCTGTGCCCATAGGATCACTTCCTTGAGGAATGACCACCCTTCCTTGGCTCCCCATTTTGCCAGTGCTCTTGAGCTTTAACACCTTGCAAACTAATCTCCTGAGCACACTGAAATTAGCTTTTCTGAAGTCTAGCACGTCAGCCCTGCTGGTTAATTTACCCACCTTTGCCAGATAGCGGATTCACTCAATCGATGGTCACTATCCCCTAGCTTACCTTGTACCTGCAAATTCCCCACCAGGTCATCCCCTGTAGCTAACACCAAGTCCAGCAAACCATTTCTCTTAGTGGGATTGTATAATTCCTGCATTAGGTAGAGGTCTTATATGCAGTTTAAGAACTTATGTGAATGGTTAGATTTGGCTGACTGCTCTGCCCAGCAGATCTCAGGGTAATTTAGGTCACCCATGGCAACCATATCTCTTAACTATATGACCTCTGAGAGCTGTCTGGAGAATTCCAGGTCTAGCTCATCCTCCTGGTATGGCAGTCTATAGTAGACCCCCACTACCAACTCCCTTTCCACCTGACCCCCTTGGATCCTGACCCACAGTTCCTTTGTTTGGTCCTCCTCTGATCCCATCTTGATTATAGAAGATGAATATTTCTCCTTAACAGAGAGAACAACACCCCCCCCCGCCATCTTCTCCCACCCTCTCTCCTGTCTGTGCAACGTATAACCTTCAATGTCTTCTGCCCACCAGATTTCAGTTAGTCCAACCAGGTCAAAGTTGTTGCTTGCAGGTAGGAGTGCAAGTTCCTCCTGCTTGTTCCCCATGCTCCTAGCATTAGTGTAGAGACATTTAAGTCACTGATGGGTGCCCTTGGTACCCCCATGTCCTGATGTCTATTGGACCCCTTAGTGCTTACCTGGGCTGATCCAGTGCATTGGTTGTGGCTTGCTGATCCTATGTTCTCCTTATCCTCTGCTTACCCATTCCCCAATGAACATAGTTTAAAGCACCTTGGAGGAGATCAGCCAACCTGTAAGAGAACAGACCATTACCTTTAGAAGAGAGATGAAGACCGTCTTGTCCCAGGATGCCTCTCTCATGGAAGTGCAGATTGCGGTTGTAGAAGCCAAAACCTGCATGATGGCACCAACTCTGGAGCTGTAGGTTGACTTCCCTGATGCTGATGGTGACCACTGACTGGAAGGATGGGTGAGAAGATCACCTGTACTCCTGGCCCCCAGAGCCCTGTATTCACTCATGATGTGGTCCAGACTACTCCTAGCCACATCATTCATGCCCATATGGACAAGGACCATGGGTTAGTAATCAAAAGGCTGGGTGAGGTTGGGAAACCTCACAGTGATGTCCAGGATCCTGGCTCTGGGTAGACAAACAACCCCCGTGCTGTGGGATCCAGTCAACAGAGAGGCCCCTCCGTGCCTCTCAGGAGGAAGTCACCCACCACGATGACCCATTGTCTCTTCCTTCAGTTGCTCGGTTGTTGCTCAGCCTGCTCGGTGTTTGTTGCGGACCTGTCTTCCCCTGTGGCTTCCTCTGCTGCATCATTCTCCAGTGCTGCCAGGGCTTCGTATCTGTTCCCCAGTTGCATTGGGGAAGGAGTCACAGCCACATGCTATCTAGCTCTGGAGGTGATCGCCTTCCTTTCAGTTGTCCTGGAATGCTCCTATGATGTCTCTGCACTAAGTGTCTGGTCCTGCAGAGAATGAAAGTATCCATCAATCTCATCCTCTGCAGCTCTGGTCCCCTGCAGCCTACATACCTCTGCCTGAAGTTCCCTCACCTGCCTCTCCAGGGCTTCAGTCTGGGCACATGTGGGACAGGCGAGGGACCCCCTCCCCAGCCCCCACACTACCCCCAGGCCTCAGAGGTGCCACCAGACAACCCCTGCAGACAGGGGACCAGGGCCTCCTGTCTGGGTGGAGTCCTCATAGGAGCTCCAGGCCAGAGGCAGCAGCAGGGCAGGGTCACCACCCCCATAGGACCCCCCCCCCCAGTCCTAGTTCAGTTAGCTCAAGTCTCTGTCAAAAGCTCCCATGTACAGGTTTGATATACAGGTTTCCCACGCTAACCACTGGGGTTAGGTTCCTGAAAACTCCTGTGGTTGGCAAGACAAAAGGCTTATAGGAAAAATGGCAGATGGCAGGCTGACACATGGCCATGGAAATTTGTGGTTACTTAAAACTGCATAGTGTGGTAGCCAAAATGGTATATAGACTATTAACTGTGGATACTCAAAACCATGGTTGGTGAGGGAAACCTGTATTTACAGGTTTAAAGCAGTTTGGAACCTTACCAGTGCTTCTATCGTAATAATAAAATGGATTTTAAATATCTATACACTTTAGCATTTACTTTGGGTTTTTTGTCATAGAAAAATCAGAGCTGCCCCTACCACCTTTGCTCTCCAGGATGTGCAGAGCTGAGCAGCAGTGATATGCCAGTACCCTGCCCCTGCCCTTGCCACTCGCAATCAATCCACACTGCCCCCTCCCCTCCCCAGTCCCCTCACTCCTGGTCCACAGCCCATGCCTGCCCCTCTAGCTCCCTGCCAGCTGCAGCTCTGTCCCAGCACCAGGGCATGAGTCCAGCTGCAGCTGTCTCACCCACTGCTTGTCAGCCCTTGCTGTTCTGCTCCCTGCTGCATGATATTCCTGGGAAGCCCTTGACTGGGGATCAAGGACTGAGCTGGGCCCTTTCCTCTCAGGCTGCTCTAGGAGGGCAGGGGTGCTCTAAGCCTGGCTCTGGAGATGTTTCCTACCCAGAGTGCTCCCCCAACCCTGACCCCCATCTTTCTCACACACCCCTGCTGCTATCTCCAGTCCTGTCCCCAGCCCATCACAGTCCCCAAGTGGCTCTTGGAACTGGGAGACCCCCCCAGCCTGGAGCTGAATGTCCAAGCACTGGTGTGGGCATGGGGCAGGACTGTAGTGTGGCAGTTGCCTCTGCAGCTGCAGATCGTGCCAGCAGGTCCTGTCCCATCCCATGTGTCTGGTTGGGCATGCAGGGTGTAAGATTTGGGGAGGGGGTGGAGTTTGGGGAGAGGAAGGGGTGTGAGGGGGTTGGGGGTTTGGGGTGGATTATGGGGGAGCTGTGTGGGGATGGAGGGGGCTGCTCAAGAGTGGTGGGGTCCCCTTTCCTCCTGAAAGTTGCAGCACACCACCCCCACACAGCCCACCCCCTGCACAGCGCATGGTGTACTGACCCCCCCCACAAGGCACCCATGCCACCTCACAGGGCACATGCCTCCCCCTCCACATGGTCTACAGCCCCCCCACCCCCCCATAACATCAGCAGCCATCAGGGCACTCAGGGTGCTCCTGGCACATCTCCTTGACAGCACAGGGAGCACAGTGCATGTCTGGCTGCCTAGCACCCAGCGCCACCCAGTGTAGGACTGTGCATCTTCGGGTAGGTGCACCAGCATCACTCACAGGGACCACGTGTCATGCCGGCCCAGATCCTGCCTTTATGGGCCTCACATGCTGTTGGGCAGGGCTGGTTCCATAGATTGATAGATTCATAGATGTTAGGGCCAGAAGGGACCTCAATAGATCATCGAGTCTGACCCCCTGCATAAGCAGGAGAGAGTGCTGGGTATAGATGACCCCAGCTAGATGCATATCCAATGTCCTCTTGAAGACCGCCAGAGTAGGGGAGAGCACCTCCTACCTTGGGAGCCTGTTCCAGACCTTGGCCACTCTAACTGTGAAGAAGTTCTTCCTAATGTCCAGTCAAATCTGCTCTCTGCTAGCTTGTGGCCATTATTTATATAGAATATACAGTATGGGGAACATGTTTTGTCCCCAGCATGCCTCTTGTGGCATCTCAAACTACTTTGGGATGCCGCAAGAGGCATGTGTGCACTTTACTGGACCCACCCCCTGATCGCATCCCAGCATGCTTGAGCAATACTTTTATATTCCTCACTAATAGT
This sequence comes from Caiman crocodilus, assembly GCA_030014935.1. Lineage (NCBI taxonomy): Eukaryota > Metazoa > Chordata > Crocodylia > Alligatoridae > Caiman > Caiman crocodilus. The sequence goes on from JAGPOW010003316.1 coordinate 14,699,284, forward strand.
TTAAGCTTCCATTTCTTGTAAACTTCCTTTTTGGGTTTTAGCTCATTGCAGATTTTCCTGGTGGGCCAAGCTTGTTTTCTGCCATAATTGCTAGTCTTCCTGTGTATTGGAATGGTTCATTTCTGTGCCCTCAATAAGGTTTCTTTAAAATACTTCTATGTTCCCACCAATTCTTCCCTGTTTATGAGCAGCAGGTCAAGAAGGGCATTTCCTCTTTTTGGTCTCTCCTACACTTGCACTAGTAAGTTGCCCTCAGCACTCTACAAAAGCTTCCTGGACTGCTTGTGCACTACTGTATTTCCCTCTCAGCATGTGTTACAGTGATTTCAAGTCCCCCATGCAAACCAGGGGTGGTGACTAGGAAACTTCTGCTAGCTGCTTGAAGAAAGCCTTATCTATCTCCTCCTGGTTTGATGGTCTATAGCAGACACCCACCCTGACAGCTCTTGTTACTCTCCCTTCTGACCTTAACCCAGAGATTTTCAACAGGCCTATCTCCAGTTTCATGTTGAAGCTCTGAGCAATCATACAAGCTCTTTTACATAAAGCACATTTTTTTTATCTTCTTCCCTGCCTGTACTTCCTGAACACTTTATACTCATCCATGACAATACTCTAGTTATGTAAGCTATCCTACAGTCTCTGTTATTCCAATTACATTATAGTTCCATGACTGTGAAAAGACTTCCAAGTCTTCCTGCTCATTTCCCAGGCTCTGGGTATTCATGTACAGACACCTGATGTAACTAGGTGATTGCCCTACTTTCTCAGAAAGGATCAGAAGGCCTCCCCTGTTGCACTTGCTTCTTGTTCTTCCTTCAGGTCACCTAATTCCTCACTTACTTCATGACTTTGGTCTCCATTCTCTGGTGAACCTAGTTTAAAACCCTCCTCACTAGGTTAATGAACCTATCTGTGAAGATGTTCTTCCTGTTCTTCATCAGGTGCATCCCATCTCTTCAAAGCAATCCTTAGAACAACATCTTGTGGTTGACATACATTTTAATTAATTTTTTAGTTTGATGGCTGCATTGCATCTCTAAATCCATTTTAAAGAGTAAATGAACTTATTTTACCATAGTTCCTTGCATTTAAATATACTTATGAGACCATTTTATGTGTAATATTTTCTGGTTGCCAACTTGGAGATCATACTGTTCCTTCACATTAGCCGTAATATTAAACCTTGACTAGTATAAATATACTTTACTGGTGTGCATGAAAAAATTTAATATATTTTCAGAAGAAATATTGAGATACTAACATGACTGACACATTAAATAGAAAGTTGACATTATTAAATATTAAAAGTGGGATGGGCACACAGTATTACTAAGTAGTAAATCACTCTGATTCAGGATAAAGTTACCCCCCTAAACATGCATGGTAACTTTGAGTGCTGTAATAGCTCTTACTTATGGCAGTTCAGTTGGGAGAACTGGTCACATGTCTGATTCTTACTGGGCACATTTACACATGCATTAAAGCACTTTTCCTAATATGCATTAAATTTAGTACCTCCAATGTGTGGTACTAAACAAATGTATATCGGCCTGCCTTGATGCTCAGTAATGAATGTGCATGGTTTTTAAGTGACACTTAATACACAGCAGTCTATTTTACTGCACATTAGTGTAATAGTATGTTTTTTCATGACACTTGAATAATGCACAGTAGCCTATTTCAATGCACAAAGTACACATGTAGATGCACCCATCATTAAGTAAAATCCTGAGTGAATTAATTTGTAGTAATCATATTGTGTCATAACCCTGCATTTGTAAGGGAAGCAGTCAGTCACGTGCGACAGACGGTTTCAAATTTTGTTTTCAGATAATATTCTTTCTCTTGAATACAGTAGCTAGTCTGTGAAGAAAACCAGAGAGCATTTTGTTGTGAAAAACTGTAATAAAGAATATAAAATTTGCTTATTACCTACTTGAAAAAATATCAGCTTACCACCCCAGTACATGTGCTATAGTTTTTGTTTTTTATTTCCAATGATAAAGGCCTTTATCCTAAGAGTCATTGCCTTATGAGCTAAAGAGAGTTTTTCTTTCAACAAGTGTGGCAGTAATACATCTAAATTGACACATTTGTTTCATTGACTTTTTAATTAGGTAATTGCAAAGTATAAGCAAACTGTAGTTTTAAAAGCCCAAATGCAGTAAAGCTCTCTTAAATACCAAAGTATTTGATCAGGTTTCTGTTTATGGCCAAATAGATGCCACTGATATACTGTGTTAGTATTGGCATCCAAGTTTAGCAGTTTGCTCAAGATGGCTGAGCAGGAAAGAAATGACATTATTTGGATGCAGAATTGACAGGGCCAGGTGGTTTGCTGTGTTATGTAGGCTCTTGAGAGGAATAGAGTATTGGAAAAATGCAAGATTTTGAAAGCATATTTCTCTAGTGCACTGATCTGAGAGCTGATTAAAACAGTTTGTTCTGGGAGAAATTCTCCAAGCCTTTCATAAAAAATGATTGACCAACTGCAATCATTGAGGTAGATCTGGGCTCTGTTCTTTAACATGACAGTCTGAGTGAAGGACAGGGCACATTCCAGCTTGAGATGTCAAGCTGATTCTTCTGATTTCTGAAAGTCTATCTGTATCTAAAAAGTAGGTTTTGTGTAGTCTTCATTTAGCTAAATTACAGTAAATCCGCTCTTTAATTAATTTTGTTATTAAGCATAAATGTTTCTTAATCCCAACACCATCTAGATCATTTGATTTGTTTGACATTTCATTCACCTTTCATTCTGAAGGATAGCATCAGTGACAGCAGTGTTGACAGAAACCAGTGATATTTTATTAATAGTCTTGTCCTGCAATTTGTCAGCATTCATTCTGTTTGATCTGCATGTACTCCTTAGCAGTACTGTTTAGCAGTTTTGAAATTTTAATTTAAGGTCATGTCTTCGTTTCATTTGAAGCTAATTTTTGTAAGTAGCAATGTCCCATTTAGTGTTCTCAAAGAACCTCAAATGAAAAAGTTCAAGTTTCTTTAAGAAAGTTCAGCCAATTTATTTATTAGGGAGCAATTGTATAAAAGACAGGGGGATTAAAATGACAAAATAGGTCTTATCTGCCATGAACTGCAGTAGTTTTGTGATGTATTGAGGAGTTTTATGCTTCTGTTCCCAAAGGCTGGGAGACTGTTACAGGTGGACTAGAGGGAAGAAGTATTTCTAGTCAACATTTGGTTTTAGGATTGCAGGTTGCAGTCCAGTGTTCACTCTGCCCTCCATCCTTAGCTATTTATTCTTCCAGTGTCATGCTCACATAGCTCACTCACTGTTCGTGGCCTACACGTATGGTGGGATTTTGGGGGAATGGCTAGTTCCCTGTGATGCAGAGAGGTAGGCCAGGTTCTAGTTTCTTTCCTTTTTGCTCCTTGTTGTGGTGCTTTTCCTGAGAAGTTGGGAGAGGTTTGAATTAAGTCACCGTCTGGCCTTGCTTCCCACTTCAGAAAGACGTGGCAGTCATGTACCAGTATGTAGGGCACTCCATTGCTAAACCTGGGTGGCTGTCTGTTTGAAACCAAGGGAGAAAGAATGTTGGAAAGAGAAGAAATATGCACAGGAGTGGATTCCTGAGGTACTTACAAAAACTGAGACTCGGGGCCTTCAGGTGGAGGTCAGAAGACTATTTTTTCTGCGGCCTAAGACTAAGAGAATATCTCTATGACAAAGAGCCAGACAATGCACTAGAGACCTGAACCATGCACAGCACAAGAAGAAGGAAGCTTCTGGACTCCATATAAGTACCACAGTCCTGCTCTGGACCTGTACATAAACTGTTCTGCCTCTGTGCCCACTCTGAGATTGCCAAAAAGCCATATTCTTTGGGGATGGGGTTGGGGTGGGGGGTGCAGTGCTTTAAATAGAGCAGCTCCAAGAGCTGCTCTAAATAAAGTGTCACGGTGTCTCATGTATCAGCATCCCCGTGCTTCAAAATGGCAGTGGGGGTGCTTGAACTAAAGCCAATTTTACGAGCTTTAGTTCAAGCACACCCCACCACCATTTTGAAGCATGGGGATGCTGATACATGAGACACAGGATGACTTAGAGTAGGTTAATAAAAGGGATGCCACTGTGGTCATGGATGAAACAGCATACGTGTGGAGAGCTGAGATGCACCTTTCTAATGTGGAGTTTTACAGACTCCTGACTCATGACACAATACTAAAAGGAACTAGATACACTCTTAAAGAAATTAGGAAACTCTGGAAACAGGACATTTGTTAAAGCAGGGCATCCCATTGTTTCTGGCATTGGCACCATCACAGAGGGAATTTTTGGCTGCATTGACCTCACATACAACGATTTCACATTCAGGTACTCCCAATACCTATAGCCAAATGCCTCTTTCCCCTTCCCCTCCCTCCACCCCCCCAAATATGCTGTTTGTTTATGACCAACCTTGAAGTCCACTTACTTCACAGCTGCCCTCTTATCCCAGTAGTATACCTAAGATACATTGATATGTCCATCATATTAGATACATGGGAAGGAATCTCTAGAGAAATTCTAGTGAACTTTAACAACTTGTACCCCTCCATCAAAATAAGTCTGGAATATGCCTACCAGCAAATACATTTCTTGGAGACCACTGTGAAAGTTTCCAATGGTCGTATCACTCCCCCGCCACCCCCGCATTGTATTAGAAATCAACCAACTGCTACAGCTACCCCAGTGCTAGCTGCTCTCACCCTAAACATACGGCTACATACATCATCTACATCCAAATTCTACATTACAACTGTATCTGTTCTGATCCCACTGATTGGGATGCACACCTTAAGAATCTGGAGCTTGGATACCTACCATTACAATACAGTCCTAAAACTGTGGCCACTCTAATCAACAGAGCCAGACTCAGATCCCATTCCAACCTGCTACAGTTCTAACCCTGAAACAAGAACAACAGACTCCCTTGTGGTTGTGATCTACAGCCCCAGTTTGATCACACATAGACACATCTTAAATGACCTTCAAACCCTTCTGCAAAATGATAACGAACTCAAGGTAGGTGTTAGCAAAAAACCTATCCTGGTTTACAGCTAGCCCTTCAGTTTCAAATGGTGTCACTTCAAACTACCTAATTCCTATTGTCACCAAAAGGAGTGAGAATAAGAATTGCTCCAGATCCAGAATGCCAGCTGTGCCCCATCATCAGCACAAACCACATTATGGATTATATTTGGTCCAGTAATATGATATAACATAATGCGTTCATCTACTTGTGCATCTTCCAATGCTGTATATATTATCATCTGTTTCCAGTGCCCCTCAGACATTGGACAGATGAGGCAGTCTCTATATACAAGAATAAATGGACACAAATTTGACATCTGTACCAGAAAGACAGATAAATTTTCATCAGAACACTTTAATGTCCCTGGACATTATATCATAGACCTCAGAGTGGTTCTTCTTAGACAAGAAAACTTTAAAGCAAACTTAAAAGGGAAATTGTGGAAAAAGAAATATTACACAGACCAAGTTGTTAAGTATGGTCTAAACCAGGCTTGTCCAATGTCTCAGCCACCTGTGGAGGGTTTGGGATTGAGAGTATGGTTGGGGGTAAAAAGGTAAGAAAGATTTATTGACTCAACAAAAACACAACTGCGTGTAGTAACAAAACAAACAATGACAGTCAAAAGCAATTAACATCAGCAACTTATCAACAGTCTCCTCTGATGCCTGATACACAGCAAGTTTCTTTTCCTCAAAGTTCAGTGAAGGCAGGCGTCCCTGAACGACACTGTCCAAAGGAGTACTGGCAAGGGCGCTGGGATGCAGTTCTTGGGCTCCTTGAGGTCCACAGGCCCACTGATCCAGGCAACAGCTAACTAATTCTTTTACGGAGCTGCCTCTTCCTTCTGAATGGCTTCTAGATATCCCAGTCAATTTAAAGCTTCCGAATGGTTTTGATAATGTACAACCACTCAGATTCTTTTTATTTCAACTATCCTTAGACTGACTAATTAGCAATACAACTCTTGCATTTTTTTGATAAGGTAATTTTAACTACATCACACGGCTTTACTACTTTAAGGTTTTGCTAAATTTACTAGGCCTTACTTTATACAAGGCCTCATAGATCCTAGAGTCAGAAGGGACCTCAATAGATCATCGAGTCTGACCCCCTTCATAGGCAGGAAAGAGTGCTGGGTTCAGATGACCCCAGCTAGATGCTTATCTAACCTCCTCTCGAAGACCCCCAGGGTAGGGGAGAGCACCACCTCCCTTGGGAGCCCATTCCAGACCTTGGTCACTCTGACTGTGACAAAGTTCTTCCTAATGTCTAGTCTAAATCTGCTGTCTGTTAGCTTGTGGCCATTATTTCTTGTAACCCCTGGGGGGGGCCTTGGTGAATAAAACCTCACCAATTCCCTTCTATGCCCCCGTGATGAACTTATAGGCAGCCTATAAGTTCTCTCAACTTTCTCTTGAAGAGGTCCAGGTACCCCAGTCTCTCCTCATAGGGCTTGGCCTGCAAACCCGTAACCATACGAGTGGCCCTTCTCTGGACCCTGTCCAGGTTATCCACATCCCTCTTGAAGTGTGGCGCCCAAAACTGCACGCAGTACTCCAACTGTGGTCTGACCAGCACCCGATAGAGGGGAAGTATCACCTCCTTGGATCTGTTTGTCATGCATCTGCTGATGCATGATAAAGTGCCATTAGCTTTTCTGATGACTTCATCACACTGATGACTCATGTTCATCTTGGAGTCCGCTAGGACTCCAAGATCCCTTTCCAGTTCCGTTCCACCAAGCAGGTCATTCCCTAGGCAATAGGTGTGCTGGACATTTTTCCACCCTAGGTGCAGCACTTTGCATTTCTCCTTGTTGAATTGCATTCTGTTGTTTTCCGCCCATATGTCCAACCTGTCCAGGTCTGCCGGCAGCAGTTCCCTGCCCTCCAGTGTGTCCACTTCTCCCCGCAGTTTTGTGTCACCCACAAACTTGGACAGAGTACACTTCACTCCCTTGTCCAAGTTGCTGATGAAGACATTAAAGACTATCGGTCCAAGGACCGAGCCCTGCGGGACTCCACTGCCCATACCCTTCGAGGTTGATACCGAGCCATCCACTATGACTTTCTGGGTGCGACCCTCTAGCCAATTCCTCGCCCACCGGACTGTGTAGTCATCCAAGCCACAGTCTCTTAACTCACTACATCTTTAACTTTAATTAGACTTTTAGCAATAGCATATAGCTTAATATCTAAACAAATACAGGAAAACACTTGATATAATCTTCATAGAGCCTTCAGCAAGCACCTTTATCACACAGGCACACTTTTCAGCTGTTACAGTCCAACCCGTGGCCCTCCAAGCTGTTTTCTGAGGTGCTGTGACAGGAAATGAAAGTAAACACTGTACTTCCATTTCGGGGGTGGGGGGCAGGGAGTGATGTGGTACTACTTCCTGTGAGGTCTTTGAATATGGCTCGCCGACCCACTAAGTGTCTGAATTAGTTAAGCTATAATGTGTGGCCCTATCTTATGCCTGATATCGCAAACAAATTAGGGTTGGAAGGGACCTCAGGAAGTCATCTAGTCCAGCTCCCTGCTCAAAGCAGGACCATCCCCAACTAGACCATCCCAGCCAAAGTTTTGTCTACCTGGGTCTTAAACACCTCTAAAGGTGGAAATTCTACCACCTTTCTTGATGATAACTTGTTCTACTGCTTTACTATTATCCTGGTGAGAAAGTTTTATCTAATATCTAACCTAAACTTCCCTTGCTGCCACTTGAGACCATTGCTCTTCATTCTGTCACCACTGAAAACAGTCTAGCTCCATCTGCTTTGGAATCCCCCTTCAGGTAGTTGAAGCCTTCTCTTCTCCAGAATAACTAAGCTCAGTTTCCTCAGCCTGTCCTCAGAAGTCATGTGCCCCAGCCCCTAACCATTTTCATTGCCCTCTGCTGGACTCTCTCCAGTTTGTCCACATCCTTTCGTAGTGGAGGCCTAAGAGTGGACACAGTACCCCAGATGTGGTCTCACAAGTACAGAACAGAGGAGAATAATTACTTCCCTTGATCTGCTGGCAATGGTTCTACTAATACGGCCCAGTATGCTATTAGCCATCTTCACGACAACAGAACAGTGGCTCATATTCAGCTTATTGTCCACTGTAACCCCTGGTCCTTTTCCTTAGCCAGTCAGTCCTTTACCAGTGAATGAGATTGTTCTGTCCTAAGTGCAGGATTTTTCACTTGTTATTATTGAACCTGATAAGATTTCTTTTGATCCAATCCTCCAAATAGTTGAGAACTCCCTGAATCCTGACCCTATCCTCCAGTGTATCTACTGCTCCCCCCAGCTTGGTGTCATAGATTTCATAGACATTAGGGCTGCAAGGGACCTCACAAGATCATTGGTTCCAGCTCTCTGTCCAAAGGACTTGGTGAGGGTGCACTCCATCTCATCTTCCAGGTTGTTGATGAAGAGATTGAAAAAAAACTGGTGCCAGGACCAACCTTGGGACACTCCACTTGATACCAGCTGCCAACTAGATATTGAGTTATTCATTACTACCCTTTTGAGCCTTAATATCCAGGTAGTTTTCTATCCACCTTTATAATCCATTCATCCAGTCCAAATGTAGCTTGTTTATAAGAATGTTATGAGAGACCATATCAAAAGCCTTGCTAATGTCAAGGTATATTACATCCACTGCTCTCCCCACATCCTCAGAACCAGTCATCTCCTCAAAGAAGGCAATCTGGTTGGTCAGGCATGACTCTCTCTTGGTGAATCTGTGCTGACTATTCCTAATTACTTTCTTCTTTAAGTGTTTAGAAATGGATTCCTTGAGGACCTGCTCCATGATTTTTCTGGGGACTGAGCTGAGGTTGATTGGTCTGTAGTTCCCTCGATTCTCCTTCTTCCCTTTCTTAATATATGGGCACTATACTTGCCCTTTCCTAGTCATCCGGGACCTCCCACAATTGCCATGAATTTTTAGAAATAATGGCCAGGGGCTCTGCAATCACACTGACCAACTACCTTCCTTCTCTAGGGTGCATTACATCATGGGCTTGTACATATCCAACTTTTCTAAATAGTCCCTAACCTGTTTTTTTCACTATTGTTGGCTGCCCACCTGTTCCCCAAACTGTGTTGGTTGGTGCAGTAGGCTGGGAACTGACTTTGCCTGTAAAGACTCAGGTAAAAAATGCATGGAGTACTTCAGCCTTTTCATCATCATCTGTCATGAGGTTGTCTCCCCAACTCAGTAAGGGACTCAGACTTTCCCTGACCTTCATAGTTTCATAGTTTCATAGTGTCTAGAGTTGGAAGGGACCTGGGCAGATCATCTAGTCCGACCCCCTGCCTTGGCAGGAAAGAGCACCGGGGTCA
>JAGPOW010003316.1:14708761-14732902 GCA_030014935.1 Caiman crocodilus
GGGGGAACAGGGACTCCCCCAACACCTGCTGATCCCCCCTGACCAGTTTGTAGCAGGCCACAAGATCCCCCCTCAGCCTTCTCTTGTGGAGGCTAAACTTCCTTGTGTTATTGACGTACTTACAGAAACCCTTCTTGTTACTGTTCATGTCCCATGCTAGTTGCTACTACAATTGCACTTTGGACTTCATGGCCACATGTTCACACAGCTGGGAACTCTCAGCTCACACAGCTGCCACAGATCCTTCTAACTCTTCCTGGGCCCAGTACTTCAGGACAACAGCACCTGGTGTATGGTGCATGGATCTGCAAGTGAAACGGCACATGCCCATGGGATTTTCCACTCTAGACTTGCAGACGCACATCTTAGGTTGGGGCCAAGAACCTGGGGGCCATTGTCCCACAGTATCTGGCCCTGGTAAGCTCTTTGAGTGGCAGAGGCCTGATCCTGCCTGACAACAGCCATTAGCAGTATCCGTCTCTGCCTAATTATTGAAACAGCTTTGCCAGAACACATCCTGGCACAACTGTTCCCATCACAATAATAACTTGTGTTTTATTGTAAGGAGACTTGAAGAAAGAAATGCCATCTAGGCCTGTGTGAAGTGGCCAGTATTTGATTTGGATTTGGCTGATTCAGGGGTCAGTGATTTGATTCAGTGATTTTTGGATTACTGTCTATTTGGCTGAATTGGATTCGGAAGATTCAGTACTGATTCTGAGTGATTTGGTGATTCGGCCATAAACTATAATAGGGAATCACTAAAATACCTAGAACTTCATCTTTTTTGGGTAGATGTGGATGAAAACAGCAGGGATGGTAGCCTCTTCTGAGGGCGTGAAGCCTACCAGTTTTCAAGGAGATAGGTGCAGGGGCTTCTGTGAAAGTGCACCTCAAACTGTTGAAAGCAAAACCCGTGTAATTTCTGTGTGTTAAGTGGGTTTCTAGATATAAAAAACCATGGACTCAATATAGACATTGGATTTATGACACACTATAAGCTGCCTGACATCTGACTTCCCAGGTACCACTCCACTTTTACCGGGCTGCTACGTGGTCACCCACTCTCCTAGCCTGTCTCTACCCCCCTCAAACCTCAATTTACATTTTTACAGGCTGGCTTTCTTGTCTGCAGCTTCTTTACTATTCATTCCATCTAGGAAGAGCACACACACACACCAACTACAGATGCTTCCTCAGCCTGATGAAGGGTTTTTACAACCCAAAACTTGCCAACATATATTTCTCCATCTATTCAGTTAGCTTAATAAAAGGTATCAGATGGACCCAAAAAACCTTGTCTGCCTTGTGTGTGTTAAGGCAGAGTGGGATGAATGTAGCAGGGATGGTAGTCTGTAATAGATGGCCTTCCCACTGCCGGTTAGTTCTTGGCCTGCCCACCTGTTTCTGGGCCAACTGCCTGCCCCTCTTTTCCTGCCATGCTTTGATGGAAAACTGATTCAGATGTTACCCAGGCAGAAGGCTGCCCATTTAGTCCCATGATGTCTAGGGGTAACATCCTTTCCACGGCTCTGTAACATTCTCTAACTCTGTGGCCCTTGCCTCACACATTGCATATTTCACCCATCCAGCTGTGGTCCCTCTAGCTACCCCTTAGGCCCTGGCCCTGACTTCAGGTCACTTAGAATCCCGAGCCTTTTGCTCTTCATGGAAAACTGATTCAAATGTTACCCAGGCAGGAGACTGCCTATTTAGGCCCCTGATGTCTAGGGGTGACATCCATTCCACAGCTCCATGCCTTCCCTACACTGCAGCCCATGCCTTGAAGATGGCATCCCAGGCAGCTAAGCTCACCTGGATCCTCCCAACTCCACTACAACTGATAGGCCTCAGACCTTTCAGAGATCTTACAGGTCTGGGCTTTCCCCAGCTAGGACTGTGTGTGCATGTGGTTGCTGGAGGTTTTCAAGTGCCCCCTACTTGCCTTTTACCAGGGAGGTTAGCAGTTCTGGCATTTTCTGGGGCTGCCACACCACCAGAAGTCACACCAGGCCTCCCTGCCCTGACGGGGTGCAGTTTTTGGTCATACCCAGGCCTCTTCCTTCCCCATAGCCCTATCCCATACCTCCAAGTTCAGCCTGGCAGAGCATTAAATGGTTGTCAAAGTAAATTAAAAAAGCAAATAGGTGCCAAGTGAGGACAGTGGCACCCACGCCATCTGCGGGTGAACCTTGGGGAACCTCAGCAGTGGGAGATTCACCTTCAGGAATGCCAGCTGCTCCACCAAACCAGGATCCAAGAGAGTGAGGTGGAGTGTCACAACATCCCCAGAAATGCTGAACACTCTCTCGCTTTGAACACTGGTTGGTGGACAGGACAAGTGTTCCCAAGCAACCGTGACCAGATCCTATGTCATCTGGCTGCGGGTTGCCCAATAGTGGTTGCAGTGGTTGCAGGTTGCCAAGTGGTTGCAGTGCAGTGGCTGCACGTCCTCAGTGAGATAGGTAGCCACCGAGGCCTCCGTGCTACCTGCCTGATGATGGGGTCTGGTGCCTCTGGACCCCAACATTGAAGCCATGACTTTGGCCCACATTGGCAGCATCTGTGGTGGAGGAGATTGGCTGGTTCTTGGCACAGGACAGTGGATCCCTGTCTTCCATGTCCCCCCACCTCTGCCTCTCTGCCTCCCTAACTATGACACCAGCACCTCTGTCCAGTGATCCAGGGTTTTGCTGCTGTAGCTGCTACCCTTCACCCTCAGGTAACACATGCCTGCCAGCACGTAGACTCTACTGGACCACAACGGATCCAGCCATTTTATGATGTCCTCCTTCAGGTGCTTCACCAGTGCCTGTACCTCTGGTGAAAACAGCTTGCCCCAGCCAGGAACATTGATTCCCTGGAATTTCTGCATTTGCTTCTCAAGTTCCTTCATTATGGAGATCACCTGGCTAAGGAGGGCATCGCCAATACTGAGGCTTTTGGTGGCCTCAAGGAACAGCTTGAGGACCACCAAGATCTGGGAGATGGTATCCCACTCTGTTTTCATAGATTCATAGATGTTGGGGTCAGAAGGGACCTCAATAGATCATCGAGTCTGACCCCCTGCATAGGCAGGACAGAGTGCTGGGTCTAGATGACCCCAGCTAGATGCGTATCCAACCTCCTCTTGAAGACCCCCAGGGTAGGGAAGAGTACCACTTCCTTTGGGAGCCCATTCCAGACCTTGGCCACTCTGACTGTGAAGAAGTTCTTCCTAATGCCCAGTCTAAATCTGCTCTCTAATAGCTTGTGGTCATTATTTCTTGTAACCCCCGGGGGCACTTTGGTGAAAAAAACCTCATCAATTCCCTTCTATTCCCCTGTGATGAACTTATAGGTAGCCACAAGGTCACCTCTCAACCTTCTCTCGCGGAGGCTAAAAAGGTCCAGTCTGTAGTCTCTCCTCGTAGGGCTTGGCCTGCAAGCCCTTAACGATACGAGTGGCCCTTCTCTGGACCCTCTCCAGGTTATTTACATCCCTCTTGAACTGCGGTGCCCAGAATTGCACGCAGTACTCCAACTGCGGTCTGACCAGCACCCAATAGAGGGGAAGTATCACCTCCTTGGATCTATTCGTCATGCATCTGCTGTTGCACGATATAGTGCCATTAGCTTTTCTGATGGCTTTGTCGCACTGCTGACTCATGTTAATCTTGGAGTCCACTAGGGCTCCAAGATCCCTTTCCACTTCTATGCCACCCAGCAGGTCATTCCCTAGGCAGTAGGTATGCTGGACATTTTTCCACCCTAGGTGCAGCACTTTGCATTTCTCCTTGTTGAATTGCATTCTGTTGGTTTCTGCCCACTTGTCCAACCTATCCAGGTTTACTTGCAGCTGTTCCCTGCCCTCTGGCGTGTCCGCTTCTCCTCACAGTTTTATGTCATCCGCAAACTTGGACAGAGCACACTTCACTCCCTCATCCAAGTCACTGATGAAGACATTAAAGAGTATTGGTCCAAGGACCGAGCCCTGCGGGACCCCACTGCCCACACCCTTCCAGGTTGATACCAACCCATCCACCATGCCTCTCTGGGTGCGACCCTTTAGCCAATTCGCCACTCACCAGACTGTGTAGTCATCCAAGTCACAGCCTCTTAACTTGTTCACCAGTATGGTGTGGGATACCGTATTGAAGCCCTTCCTGAAGTCTAAGTATACGACATCCACCCCTACTCCTGCGTCCAGGCGTTTCGTAACCTGGTCATAAAAAGAGACTAGATTAGTCAGGCGTGATCTACCTGCTGTGAACCGGTGCTGGTTTCCCCTCAGCATAATTTGTCCTGCCGCAAATGTGAGCCTTGATAATTTTTTCAAAGGCTTTGCTAAGGATGGAGGTGAGACATACTGGCCTATAGTTACCAGGGTCCTCCTTCCTCCCCTTCTTGAAAATGGGGACCACATTGGCCCTTTTCCAGTCCTTCAGGACTTGGCCTGTGCACCATGAGAGTTCAAATATTCCCGCCAGTGGTTGTGCAGTGACGTCAGCCAGTGTCTTTAGTACCCTCGGATAGAGCTCATCCGAGCCTGCCAACTTAAAGGCATCCAGTTCCTCCATGTGACTCTGCACCATCTCAGGGTCTACGCATGGTAGTCTGGTGCCTTGCTGCTGCCTCTCTACAGTCTCAGTGAGAGACTTGTCTTGACTCTCGCTTAGGAACACTGAGGCAAATAACTCATTGTGGAGTTCAGCCTTGTCCCCCCTGTCTGTCACCAATTGCTTCTGTTCATTTAGTAGGGATCCTATTCCTCCCTGGGCCTTCCTTTTACTCCCTATATATCTGAAAAACAATTTATTGTCGTCCTTTACTTGGGATGCCGTCCTCAGCTCCATTGTAGCTTTGGCCTATCTAACTGCCTCCCTACAAGCACGAGCAGAGGAGGTATACTCCTCTTTGGTGATCTCTCCCTGTTTGCACTTTTTACGTGCCCCACTTTTGACCTGTAGGCTGCCCTGAATTTCTCTGGTCAGCCAAGGAAGCCTCCTGGCCCCTTTCCCTCTTTTTCCTCATGTCGGAATCGTCTCCCTTTGTGTCCGAAGGATCATTTCCTTAAGGCACAGCCACCCTTCTTGGGCTCCCATCACTTCAAAACTCCTATTCTGTAGTGCATCCTTGACTAATCACCTGAGTTCATTGAAATCAGCTTTCCTAAAGTCTAGCACTTTCACTCTACTAGTTATCTTACCCACTTGATGTCTTATGAAGAATTCTATTATTAGGTGATCACTGTCCCCAGATGGCCACCGATCTGTAGGTCCCCTACCATATCATCCCCCTTTGCCAATATCAGATCTAGTAAGGCATTCCCTCTAGTGGGACCGTGTACCTCCTGTGTCAGGTGGAGGTCCTGTACACAGGATAGGAACCTGCGTGAATGGTGGGAGTTTGCTGTCTGCATCTTGCTGTCTTCATTTTGTTAAGTGGGCCACTGATCCCAGTCTCTCCAAGCAAGGCCACCTTATGGATGGCCTTCTGTGCTTGAGCAGCCTTTTGAGCATAAGGCATGTGGACTTCCACTGAGTCTCCACATCCTGCATGATTTTGTACTGCAGGATGCTAAGCTCTGCCTGTATATCTTGCAGCATCTTTCCCCCACTTGATGCTCCAGTGGAAGTAGCCTGCCACCTTTCCTGCATTTTGAAATGAGCTGGCTGGTTAGGGTAGTGATGGTGCCGTCACCGGCAGCCCTGTCCCCCTCCAAGGCATCCTGCATCTCAAGCATCAGTATCCCTGTGCTTAAACATAGTGGCGGGGGTGTGCTTTAACTAAAGCTTCTGAAAGTGACTTCAGTTCAAGCATCCCCATTGTCATTTTGAAGCACAGGGATGCTGATATATGAGAGACTGTGACGCTTTAATTAAAGCACTGTCTCCCCACCCCCTCCTCAGAGCATATGTAAAAGTGCCTCCAGAGACTATGGGTTGTACGCTTAATTTTAACTTTAAGTGTTCTTCCTTTTAATTGGCTCTATAAAAGAGGGATTAGCATTATTATATGTGGTTTTATACTGAAGAGAATCGAATTTGTGTTTATGATTCCCTTTATTTTCATTTTGATTTGAGGTAAGTGGACTGTGTAAAGATAAAATCTGCATTTAGCAATTTGGAATGCTTCAAAAATAGACTCCTTTTAGAATGGTTACATGTGGAGGAGAAAATAATTAGTCTTATCCTTGTGACTGTGGCTATTACTTTGCAGATTGCCATCAGTTGCACATGGGGAAAGGAGGGAGGTAGGGACAAAAAATAAAACCCATAACCATAGCTGTCTGGAATTCTGAATGGCTTCTAAATCAGGGTAATAGTACTTGAGTTTTTTAATACTGGATTTGCTTTAAAAATTAGAGGTTGCAAAATAACATTAACATTGACTTAAAGGAAAATTTAAATTATGTCAGAACCCCAAAGACTTCAAACAACCTCAAATGGCCACATGGAAAATCTTTTAGATTGATAAATTTACATGCCTTTTCCAAGAGAAAACAAACAAGTCTAGCCAGACAATATACTGACACTGCCCATACTTTCACAGGAAAAAAAAAAGTTTGATTAAATAAGACATGAGAAAATTAAATAGAATTTAGGGCAAATGTTCATTAAGAATGACCCCTTTTAATGAGAATAATAATAATTATTCAACCATCTTTGATTCAAGGGTGCTGGCACGTTATACTGGACCTCTCCATAGTTGTTTATTCTCCACTTATACTTTGCTTGATTGATCATCGGTTTTGTCCACTCCTCTAATTTCTGTTGTTCATGCTCTTCTTAGCCTTCTATTCCTCTTGTATGGTAAAAGTGACCACTTATGTATGCTATACAAGTATGCAATTCTTGTTACACCAGAACACTAGAACAGTAACAAAATTCTGTGTTGGCACACCTGTCTCATTTGTGCATTTCTAGATAGTCTTTGCATCCAGAAATTCCCCCAAGACTCATATGAAGATTCTTGAGGTCAGGAAGCACACCAACTGGCTTTTTCCATCCAACTCACAGGTCACTTACTCCTGGGGCACAGAAACATATGATCATTTACCGACTTACACATGGGTCTACTAAGAACAGCCTTTTGTGTGAGTCCAGAGCAAGTCTGAAACTTGACTTTAGATCCAGGGTTAAACACCTAAACTTCTTTTTTCACCATGCCCCATTTGAGTAGCAAGAATAGGACATAATTTCAGTCTTTGGTGTATTACTTCCCATATTATTTTTTGCAAATCATCTTGTGCTTAACTTTGTAAAAATGTCTTAACAAGTTCAGAAAGTTGAACAAGGACAGACAATTCACATGGGTAAGTGTTAGTGGTACTAAAATATAGGCAGATGTCCTGATAGCCCACTGTGGAAGTGCTAGGATTATTCCTTCATTAAATTTGTACTCTGAAGAATAGCTATATACTGCCTTCTATTCTCAAAGATGTTTCAGCATGTAAGAAGTCAGACATTATGCATCTTATTAATGCACCTTGCTTCAGACGATAAAAGAAAGACTTTTTAGCTGAAGATGAACTTAAACATTTTTGTATTTGCTGAAGTGACCAAAATGAATGAGTTGTAAGGAGGTTTCTCAAGTGACTGTCATTGTCCTTGTGTTGGAATGATTGTAGATAGTATAAGAGACATCCCAGTTAGGTGTCCAGTCTATCTCCAAGATGTAATTATGCTTTATGAGGATCACTGCACAGCAGAACTGAAACTTTCTGTACTTCAAAAAGTAGAATCATTGTGAAGATATCAGATAAGCAAAAGAGGTGACTACAAACTTTTGCTACTCAAGGACAGGGTTATTTTTAAACTTAGGTTGAAATTTATGTCATAGTCCAAAGGAGGGACAGGTATGATGTCCTTGTAACCAAATCAATGTGTGGCACTGAATGCTGGACTGATTATTGACTCATCATTTCCTCATTAAAGATCATGATTCAAACCAAAGATGGCATCCAAAAGGAAGACGTGGACTGAAGTGCCTCAACACTGCAGGGGTGATAAATGACAGCACTAGACTGTTTTTTGAAAACCATCTGAAAGATCAATTTCGTACTATATCTCTCCATTCTGACTCCATCGAAGCCGGCTGGAAGTGGCTCTATGAAGTGACTCCACAGCCCTTGAGACCCTGGGACCAAGCATTCACAGACACCCAGACTGGTTTAATGAAAATGATGAAGAGATGCAATGGCTGCTAGAAGAGAAATAATTTCTCTACAGAGCCAACCTCTATGATAAGTCCATGTCAACACAACATGGCTACAGATCAGTATGGAAGACTATTCAACACAAGCTGCAAGGGATTCAGGCCACATGGTTGAGGAACAAAGCAGGTGAGATCCAGCACTGTGCTGACCAAAACAATGCAAAGAAGTCCTTCAATGTCACGAAGGCTGTCTATGGTCCATGGGTTGTCGGATCCTCCTCTCTGCTTTCTGCCGATGGGACCACTCTGTTAACTGACAAGGCCCAGATCCTCCAGAGATGCGGTGAACACTTCAGCACTGTCCTCAATCAGACCTCCTCCATTAACATGGATGCCATACACAGGCTGCCTCAAATTGCTGTCAGCACTTCACTTGAAGCTCCATCTATAATCGTGGAAATCCAAAAGACCATACAAGAAATGTCTAGTGGCAAAGCTCCTGGAGTCAATGCGATTCCAGTGGAGGTCTACAAATCAGGTTATCATGGCCTTATGGAGAAACTAACCGAGGTCTTCTGCAGTATGTAGTCACAGGAAGTAGTCCCCTAAGAATTCAAGGATGCCTCCATCATCCATCTGTACAAGACAAAGCAAAATCACCAACTCTGTGACAACCACGGGGGCATCTCCCTCCTCTCAACTGCCAGACAGATACTTGTGAAAGTCCTCCTCAACTGGCTGACTGACCATCTAAATGACCTACTGTCTGAGAGTTAATGTGGCTTCAGAAAATGATACAGAACCACTGACATGGTGTTTGCAGTCCAGCAGCTTTAAGAAAAGTGCCAGGAACAGAACACTGACCTTCTCCTCACTTTTATCGATCTAACCAAAGCCTTCAACACAGTGAACCACAAAGACCTCTAGAAAATCATGACGAAGTACAGATACCCCGAAAAATTAATCAATATGGTTTGACAGTTCCACAATGACATGATGGCATGCATCTTTGCAAATGGTGAATACTCTGAGCCCTTTCCAGTCACAAATGGCGTCAAGTAGGGCTGCGTGCTCATACCTACTCTCTTCAGCATGGTATTCTCTGCTATGTGGTTGGATGCCTTCCAAGGTGATGACCCTTGGTATGAGGATCAGGTACTATTTTGATGGAGACACCTTAAGCCTGCACAGGCTCTGAGTGAGGTCCAAAGTCCAGACAGCCATGCTTCATGACTTCCTCTTCCTCTTCACTGATGTCTGTGTATTATGTTCAGGCTCGCAGGCTGACATTCAGTGATCCATGGACCTACTCTCAAGAATTCCTGGCACTCGCCTGCCAAAGAAAGTCTTCTATTGTGAATTGTCAAATGGAGTATGCTTTTGCAGTACTCCAAAGAAGCAGTACAAGGACAACCTAAAGAGTTTTGGTATTGACTCAGAGTAATGGAAGCAAATCGTTCATGACCATCCATCTTGGAAGTCCAAAATCCAGAATGGAGCATTGGCCTTTGAACAGCAACACATGACAGGCGCATTGAAGAAATGAGCAGCCAGTAAAAGGAAAACCTCCTGTATCCAGTCCTCATTGCTCTCCTGCCCCTGCTGCAGCAGATTGTTTACATCAAAGATTGGACTTATAAGTCACCTACCTACTCATGTGACTTAGCCTCCATCCGCCCCCTTCATTCTCTTCCCTTTCCCTTTTTTCTCCTTTTCACTATTCTCCTTCCTTTCTTCTTTCCCACTTCTTTTCTCTTTTTTCCCCTCCCTTTCCTGGACTGGATGCTGTCATCTTCACCCACAAAGGACAAAAGTATGTTGGAAGCTGCATGTAGGGGAGAAAACTCAATTTAAGGAATTGCTTAGGATAGAAACAGGTGTTGCCTTTTGTTGCCTTTGTACCAATGTAAAAAATTTTATGGAATCACAAAAATCAAGCAAGCAGATATCCATATACTTTGTGTCACAAACTTTTGTTGCAACAAAGGTGGTATCAGTTTGTGTCATTATTTAATGGCAGGCATCTACTAATTTTATGCTGGGAGACCAGTGGCAGGCTAGAGCTGCCCATGCTCTCCAGCTGCCCCAGGCAGCTACTCCAGGAGCTCAAGGGATCCAATCCTGAGTATTCTGGAAAATATCATGCAAGGAGCAGTCCCCTCAACTCTTGGGAATGCCCACCTGATTTTCCCCACTAACTGTGATACACCATTAGGGTGCATCTAAGTAAGTGGGGAAAACCAGGCTGGTGCTTCCAAGACTTGAGATGCTCACTCCTGCATGGGAATTCCTGGGTTGTGTAGCACTTGGAGTCATCAAGCTCTGGGAAAATGTTGCCCATTGTCTTGGAACATCAACAGAAGCAACAGTGGGGGACGTGTATACCCAGTGAAGCAGATCAGCTGTGCCACAATACATCCTAGAACAGCTGATCCACTTCACTGAGCAACATTTATTTCTACCTTGGGTAACCTGTTTGTTTGGGAAGCCAAAATAAGGCACCATGGAGCAGGAAAACAATACATAGGTCTAGACTTATCTTCCTAAGCTGAATTAGAGCCTTGAGAATTTATTTTTGTTGGATCCAAGGGACAGTTCCTTATTTTGGAAACAAGGTAAACACCTTTGAATCCATAATAGATTAACCTGTCTTTCCTCCACATTTATTTTACAAAAGTTCTATTCCTTAATGTCAAGTTAGTCTATTGGGATAAGAAAAAGAAATGATAATGCTTCCTTTGGCCAGACAGAAACCTGATTTGGAATTCAGTTAAAGGTTATCTCTGGCGGACAGTTGGTCCATGTAACCCTTCCTCATATAGTGTTATATTTATATGACTGGAAGGATGTCCAAGACAGGGAAGGAAATAAGCAGCCTAGAGTTGTGGAAGAACAGGTTAGGGATTACTTAGAGAGGTTAGATATTTTCAGGGCAACAGTATCAGATGTGATGCACTCTCAGGCAGAGTGCCAAGTATGTGGGGGCCCAAGGGATTTAGCCCCACTTGGGACAAGGGCTGTTACCTGAAATGCATAACACTTTCCACACCACACATCCATCATTTTCGTCTCCCCCTCCCCTTCAAAAAATAAAAGTCAGTGCCTATGCTGTCAGGTACTAAAGGTAATTTCAGGTACCTGCATTTAAATTGTTCTAAGTATTACATGTGCCCACGCTCTAATAACATTTCTAACATCTATCCTTACCCAAATTGATCCTCTGATCTTAGGAATGTATAGGAACTTCTCTGCACTACTTTGGTAGAAACTATTACCATTCTTCTTCAGAGTAATTTTGACCTAAATAGATTCCATTTTATCTTTACTTTTGAAGTCCCTTAATGATTAGAACAAAGTTGAGACTAGGCTAAATTGTGCCCTGGTATAAAAATGTGCCACTATAACAGTTTTCTCCTACCTGCATCAGGAATGAATTCAAACTGTTGCCTACAGTTTATTTAATGAAGAGGCAATCCAAGAACTAAAGTTCAACCTATTCATTATTTTTTCCCTTTTCATTCATATTTCCTTCCTTTGCCAAAGCATTCCATCTATGACTGGATAATATGTTATAAAGCCTGTACAACATTCCTTCACAAAACTATACAATGGTTTTCCATTTTGACAGTTTCCTTTTCTGCTGTTGATGCTACAATGTGTTTTTCGTAGAAGCAGGTACAAAATACAATGAGTAAGACAACTCTTATTTGGAACCAAGAGCATGATTTTCTACTCTTTCCCTAGCTCACAGACTTTTGTTTGGCCAGGTTTCTTTTGATTCCAAAAAATGTTGCATTCCATAATTTTTAAGGGGTGTGTGTATGTTTAGTTAATCCATGTAATACATGAGATAAGTCCCAATATGTAGGACAAATATGTAGATTGAGACTCTTGATCCAGGTGTTTTAATATTAAAAGCTTACATATCTGTTTTCATTTCTGTGACATTATTCTGTAAATATGAAACATCCATTGTGTACCATTTCTAACCATTTTTTTCCTCTTAATTTCTTTGCAGTGATTTGAATTTCTTAAGTCTCTACCAAGGGCCACTGGGCTATAGAATTAGTCTTCCTTCGCCTTCAACCACACCAGAAATATTTGACTTTGTATAAATAAAATATTAATTGGGTGAAAGAGAGTTGTGTGGTCATTGCATTCTGCTAGGATGTGGGGATAGTGAACCAAGGCCAAAGTCTTTTCTAAAGCAGGTACAGGCCTAACAGCAGGTTGTTTCAGGGCTTGAGAAATAAATGACTCTGAACAGAGCATTAGCTAGGATACTGAATCTTTCCCTTTGTGCTTCCCTTGCCCATGACCCCACTCTGTAAGACGTATTGTCATTTAAGCTGATAAATATCACAAAACATTTTAATTTTGCTTGAAAAGAAAAACAACCCAATACATCTGCTATCAGCTTTGGTTGTTAGTGTCCACTTGATTTTTCTTTTTCCTTGCTCAAGTGGCTGTGTTAAGATGACAGAATAAATTGGTGCTTCAGTTGGGAATCCCACTGCTGATTCTTAGTCCTATACTTTAAAATTTTCCTTAAATCTCTATACAGATCTTGAGTTAGCTAAATTAATATTTACTTTTTTCATTTTACATTTATAATACTTTTGAATATTTCAACAAAGGACTTAAATGCATAGATGAGAATTCCCTTTCACTGTATTTCATATGCAGTGATTCAAGCTGATATTTCATGATATTTGATGGTCCATGATATTTGATGGACTGATTGTTAGTGTTTTCTCTCTATTAGCCTTATGTCCTCCATTGTATTTTTATTTGACATGTTATAAATACATTATAAATAAAACACTCTTAATGGAGAAAGAAAAGAGAGGGCATGTCTACGCATTCATTAATGCTCATAATTACAGTGCATTAAGTTAGTACCTGTCATTATAGGTACTAAAAGTAATGCACCATAATCAGAACTGCTGTGCATTAGCACAGATGAACACTTCTTTTTTTAGTGGCATTAATGTGCATTAGATTATCTACTGTGCATTAGCACAAGTTTTGCCTGTCATACTAATGCTCAGCAGAATTAGTCTTATGTGGTTTAAGCATCTCATGTCGACGTACCCAGAATATAGAGTTAATGTGTAAGGAGGTACTTGTCTGCCATAAAAAGGTCAAGAGGAATTAGATTTACCTCTATTGCATACTAACATATACAGTTATAGGGTGCCTGTAGATGTGCAGGGAGGCTGTTCCGATGTACTGAATTACAGTGCGTCAGAGCAGACTCGATTAAATGAGTATGCTGGACTGTGCTATTTAGCACTCTCCAGCAGCTTCTGTGTTTCATGTATTCAACATCCCCATGCTTCAAAATGGTGGGGTGGGTGCTTTAACTAAAGCTCATCGAACAAGCTTTAGTTAAAGTGTCCCACTGCCATTTCAAAATGAAGGGACGTTTAGTATGCAAGACACTGTGGATCCTTTTATTAAAATGGCTCTTGGAGCTGCTATAATTAAAGTTCCCTCTTCCCCCCCCCCACCCTCCTGGAGCACATGTAAAGATGGGCACAATGCTGTATGAACTTTAACATCTTCTATATTAAAATACCTGAACAATATAAAACTGGTAATTTCTGGTTGGTAGATTTTATTTGGAAAGCTCTAAAATGAGACATGAACAGAAACCTTTTATGTGCAAGAGTTCCACTTCATATCTTTCTACACTTGATATGTTAGAATAGAATCCATTAGAGAGTGCTGTTAAAATAAATTGGCTCATCTGAAAGGACAGTGAGCAAAATTCTGTTCTTAGTCATTACAGCATAGGTATAAATAAGGACATTTGCCCCACACTTAACCTGACTATTTTAATACGTTTGAAATGTGTTGTCTTCTGTAGTTCAGAAAGAGCAAACTTGTGTCCTTCTGGTGGTTGGCAGGAGGCAGGCTTGCTAACCTAGTGAGAAGAGCTTTAAACTAGGTTCACTGTGGGGGATGGAGATCCAAGCCCTGAGGTGAATGGTCAGGCAGGTGATCTGGGGGAAGAGTGCAAACAAAAAGAGCCAACAGTGGGGAGGCCTTCTCATTCTTCCTGAGAAAGTAGAGCAATCTGTTAGTTACCTCAGATGTCTGTACACAAGTGCATGGAGTCTGGGAAACAAGTGGGCAGAACTGGAAATCCTAAACACAACCATACAACTAGGATGTAATTGGAATAAGAGAGACTTGATGGGATAACTCACATAATGGGAGTACTGTCATACATGAGTCTAAAGTGTTCAGAAAGGACAGGCAGGGGAGAAGAGGAGGAAGAGTTGCTCCTTATGTAAAAGGTGTATGATTGGTCAGAGCTCCAATATGAAACTGCAGAAAGGCCTGTTGAAAGTCTCTGGGATAGGGTCAGAGAGGAGAGCAAGAAGGGTGGTGTCAGGGTGGGTGTCTGTTAGAGTAGACCAGGAGGAGGAGGTGGATGAGGCTTTCTTTAAACAGCTAGCAAAAATTTCCTGTTCACAGGTCCTGGTTCTCATGGGGGAGTCACTGACATCTGCAGAGAGTGTAAATACAGTAGTGCAAAGGCAGTCCAGGAAGTTCTTGGAGAGTGTTGCACTTCCTAGTGCAAGTGTTGGAGAGGCCAGCTAAGGGAAATGCTCTTGATCTGCTCCTCAGAAACGGGGAAGAATTTGTGGGGAACTTGGAAATGGACAGCATCTTGGGTAGCAGCAACCTGAGATGACTGATTTCAGGATCCTGAGGGAAGGAAGGAAGGAGAGTAGCAGAATAAGGACTTGACTTTAGGAAAGTAGACTTTGATTCACTCAGGAACTTATGGGCAGGATTTTTTAGAGAGCCAGTCTGAGGGAGAAAGGAGTCCAGGAGAGCTGGTTGTACTTTAAAGAAGCCATACTAAAGGCACAGGAATGTGTTCATGGAAAATAGTAAGTATGGCAGAAGACCAGCTTGGCTTAGCAGGGAACTCATCAATGAGGTGGTACACAAAAAGGAAGCATACAAGTGGAAACTCGGACAAATGACTAGGAAGGAGTTTAAGGATAATGTTCCAGCATGCAGGGATAAGTCAGGCCCAAGTGCAGTTGGAATTGCAGCTAGCAAGGGATGTGAAGAGTAATGAAAAGGGTTTCTACAAGTATGTCGCTGACATAAGGAAGATAAGGGAAAGTGTGGGTCCCTTACTAATTCCGGGAGGGAACATAGAGACAGATGCAGAAAAGGCTGAAGTATTCACTGTCTTTTTTTTTTTTTTTTTACCTCAGGCTTCACAGGCAAGGCCAGCTCCCAGAAGCACTGTTTTGGGATGACTAGTGCACCTGGCAGCACAGTTTTGGGAGGAAGTGAGCAGTCAACAATAGCAAAAGAACAGGTTAAGAACTATTTAGAAAAGCTGGATGTGTACAAGAGCATGGGCCTGGCTGTGATGCACCCAAGGGTGCTAAGGGAGTTGGTCAATGTGATTGCAGAGCCACTTGCCATTGAAAAGTCATGGTGTTCTGAAGAGGTCCTGGATGATTGGAAAAGGGCAAATGGTGTTCATCTTTAAGAAGGCAAGGAGGAGGATCTGGAGAACTACTGACTGGTAAGCCTCACTTCTGTCCCTGGAAAAATCATGGAGCAGGCTCAAAGGGTTGTAATCAATGGTTCGATGCCTAGTTGGCAGCTGGTATCAAGTGGAGTGTCCCCAGTTGATTCTGGGTCCAGTTTTGTTCAATATCTTCATCAACAACCTGGAAGATATGATGGAGTGTACCCTCAGCAAGTCTTTAGATGACTCCAAGCTGGGGGAAATAGTAGATACACTGGAGTTAGGGTTCAGAAAGTGCTAGACAAATTGGAAGATTGGACCAAGAGAAATCTCATGATATTCAATAATAACAAGTGCAAAGACCTGCACTTAGGATGGAACAATTCCACTGTAGCCACCCCATGGGTATCACCAACAGGTTCTTACCTGTAGAGGCTTCCTAGTATGTCTACCCTTTGTCTCTTCTTCCTTCTCAGTATTCTCCCCTGCCACAACTTGATATAGGCTCAGTAGGTGAGGCATGTTTTGAAGCAGCAGGCCCTTGTCTGATGTGAAGGTCCTGGGCCCCATCCCACTTAACTTTAGGTGAGCTCTCTAGCTTGAGGCCAACTGTTCAGGGCCACAGGTCCCAGCTAAGCATTTGTCACACTTTGTGACCTCAGGTTCCAAGATGCATAATATTCCACCTATCATCTGCTAGTAGACCCAGAAATCCTCTGCTTGCTTAGCTTGGCTTCAAATTCAGGGTACCCTCCAGTTAACATTTTCTGTTGTCTTCACCTCCCTTTCAGCCACAACTTGGCCCTCCAAGTGACAAAAACAAAAAGCACATGATGCTGGGATCTATCCCAGCACACATCAATGTCTTTCAGGGGTTCATGACACCCTTGGATGGTTGGCTCTAAACAAAAAGAAAATAAAATAGAAAATGCATGAGGTACTTAGTTTGCTTTCCATGCATATTTGCTGACTGCCTTCACTCAAAGCTTCCTTCTAAGTACTCCTGCCATCACTGGGGCTTCAAACCTTGTGCTTCTCTGGAAGGGTTCTGTCCTGGTGGCTCCCACATCCAGCTTGCCCACCTCTGGTTTCAGGTGTGGGCTTATGCAGCATACTTTGCGTCACCTGACCCTTCACTTGCACCTTCTGGGTCATCAGGCTCTGTCTGCCCCAGGATCTGGCAGGTATCTTGGCAGAGTGGGTAGGGATTCTGAACTCAATCATCTTGTGGTTGCTGCTGCCCACATTGCTATCCTTGTCTGCTTTCCCCATGAATTCTTCCCTGTTTCTGAACAGCAGATCAAGACATGCATTTCCTCTAGCTAGCCTCTCCAGCACTTGCACTAGAAAGTTGTCCCCAACACTCTCCAAAAACTTTCTGATTTGCCTTTGGACTACCATATTGCCCTCCTAGTAGATGTTAGGTTGATTAAAATCCCTCATAACCAGGGCCCGTGATCTGGCAACTTCAGCTAGCTGTTTGAATAAAGCCTCTTCCATCTTCTCCTTCTGATCTGGTGCTTCATAGCAAGTATCCATCAGAATGTTAGCATTGTTGCTGTCCTCTCTGACCTTAACCAAGAATCTTTCAACAGCCTGCCTCCAGTTTCATACTGGAGCTCTGATTATCATACAACTCTTTTACATAACGTGCAACTCCTCCTCTTTTGCCTTTCTTAATGCTTTAAACCCATCAAGTGCTTACTTGATGGGAATACAGTCATGGATTGTATTCCCATCATGTAAGCTATCCTATACATAGTTTATTCAGATGCAGAATTAAAGGGGAGGAGATAGCATAAACTGGATGGGTGATAAAGATAAATATTTACAAATAATATATTCAGGTCAACATACAACAGAACAGGTAAGTATAGCAGTCGCCAAGACCCATGAGAGAAACCTTGCCCATGAATCCTCAGAGTAAGTATGTCCCAGCAACCAATGGGTCAGTACTCATTGCAAAACGCAATAAACAGTTAATAAACTTTCCAGAATAGGAAACATAACAAGCAATTAATAAATACTCCAAAATGTAAGGCATGGTAATCCAAATTACCCCTGTCCTATATAGAGGAGTGTCTCTCTCTCTCTCTAGCCTAAAACCCCTCTGGATGGGGATATCCACTGTGTCCTTCCCCAGTGGGAAACCCCTTGCCTGAGCAAGTTGGGGTCCAGCACAGGTTCCTGGTGTTTCGTCCCCAGATAGGAAAGCGTCTGCTGCAGTGGGTGCTCTGTCTCAGTCCCCATGTTGTGCCCCAGCTCAAGTCTGGGTTCGTGCCCAGTATGCAACAGTCAATAAGTATACCAGGGGTGGAAGTACGGAAGAAGTTTATTGCCAGCAATAAATGGTGCAAGCGGATAGTTCACGTAACAAGCACCCAGACAATTTTTTTTGGTTTACTTATATACCCTTTTCTATATATTTTTCTTACTATGATTGGTTAAAACCCCACATAACAAGCTTACATAGCTATTCCTCTATGTGCATGCTTAAACACTCACTTTAGCAGTGTGGTTCATTTGGTTATTAGTTCTCCCAGAGGCATAAAATTTAGTATTATAATAAGCCCCTTTCACCTAGTTCACGGTTTCTTCTTGTTTTTCCTCGAGCTCCTTCACCTAGCACTGTTGTTTCTTCTTATCATATCTGTAGAACAAGATGTTTATAGGACATTCTATACATAGCATTCCTTACATTCCCCCCTTTGGAGCATACTAACATGTGGTAGTATTGATCCACTTAATCTGATCCAATATGAACTTGGTGTCTTCTTTTAATCTTGTGTGAAGGATCATTTGCTGAGTAATTGTATTTTTCATACAACAACGAAAACATGTAACTAAAGCATATATAAGCAACAGTATTACAAAGAGAATTAACAAACCATGAATTACTATGGATCCTAGTGACCCAAAAAGGAGTTAAACCAGGCTCCTAAACTCCAGTTCTCACTCTGATGCAATTTAGTGGCTTCCTTTTGTATTCTTTCGGCTAAATCTTGAATCTCTTCAGAATTGTCAGGAATGTAAGTGCAACATTCTTTCCCTATTAGTGCACAAACTCCTCCTTTGCTAGCCAAGAGATAATCCAAGGCAAGTCTATTTTGCAATGTCATTTGTCTTATCTCTTTCATTTCACTATTAATTTCATGGAGACTCATAGCTGTGGCATTTGCTATCTTTTCAAGAGACGCTGCAACTTTCTTTATTTCAGACACAGCCAATCCTGCTCTGTAATTAGGGAAAACAATTCCTCAATACCTCTGCATTTCAGTAATTTCTCTGACATTATGAATTCTCTCTTTTGGTAGATAAGGTCTCACAGCTATAGCTGGGTATATAGCAGAGACATAGCATGTCTCTCCCCACCCATAGGGAAGGTGTTTACAGGCTTTATCACCACATGTGAAATAATGGCCAGCCAATGCAGTAAATCCACCGCCATTAGTACAACGTGGCCTCATCATCCATTGTTCATAATAACTGAGAAATCCACCTTGCCTTGGGGTATAATTAGGTATCCAGGAGCCATTTGAGAACCATGCCTCGTTCATTTTGAACTCTACCTCACATCTACTAGTCCTTAGAATGGTGGATCCGTTACAAGTCCAACAAAATTTGCCTGGTATAGCATAAGCCAATCGTATGTAATCAAATCGATTGCATTTTATATCCTGCCAGGTTTCATTCCCTTTAAAATTAGAATAATAAGGGGCTAACGTTTGAGTAGCATTTAAGGAAACCGGAATCACAGGTATTCCTCCAGCTAAGTTACTAGGACCTAAGCTGCATATCCAACACTGAGATACATTTAAATCTTTTGCGAATTGGTATGATAGCTGGAGATAAACATTTACATGGGGGAACCTTTTTAAAATCAATGAAAAGCAGTCCTGTTTTTATTTTTAGTAACTTCCAAAATGTTTGTTTCTCTTAATATGATCCAACTAATTAAGCTAAGAGATATCCACAATAGAACCATCCAAACCCATTTGGGAAACCAAGAGCTGGGTAACGGCTTTGTCTTGGAGGGAACCATAATGGATTACAAGCCTCCCTTCTTGAATAAAAACTTCAAGTCTCTAATTGGTTCTATTTTCCAATGTTTTTTATTCTCAGTCCCAAGGTTCACAGGAGTTTCTTCTTGTTCTGGTCCAACCACCGGCTTCAGGCGACTAGAATGTATCCAAGTCTTGATTCCCTCAAGTTTTGCTGCTGTTGGAGTCATCAGGAGTACTCTATATAGACCTTTCCATCTGGCCCAAAGTGGCTCCTTGTTCCAGTCTCTCACAATGACGTAGCTCCCAGGTGATAACCGGTTTTCCAGGGCAGGAAGCATGTTCTGCGACTGCAACACTTCTAGTACCTGTTGATGGATAGAAGACGAAGCGGAAACCAATGACCATACATATTCTCTGATCATTCCCTCTCCTAACAAATGTAGTTGTTGCTCACCACTCACAGGCAGATTCAGCATGGAGGGCTTTCCATACATTATTTCAAATGGGCTTAATCCCAATTTAGAGTGAGGTGCCACCCTTACCCACAACCAAGCTAAAGGCAAAGCCTCTGGCCACTTGAGTCGGGTTTCTTGGCAAGATGCCTTTTCAAAGTCTGATTCATATGCTCCACTTCCCTGCTAGACTGGGGCCACCAAGTGCCAGCTGATTTCTAGGAACTCAGAAACTTTGAGTAATCTGTGCAATGTAATGCGGGCCATTGTCTGACCCTATCCCTCTAGGAAGTCCAAAGCGAGGTATTATTTCTTGTAGGAGTGCCTTGACCACCTCTCAGGCTTGGGCAGTCCAACATGGAAAGCACTCGACCCAATTGGAGAAAGTGCTCCAAAGTCCACAAAGACAAGGATATACCGCATGCCGCCTTGCCGAGGCAATTCTGTGAAATCTACCTGCCATTCTTCTCCTGGTCCATTGCCTATCCTGTGATGTCCTGGAGTTTCTTTCTGTCCTCCCTTTGGGTTATTTCTTTGGCAGATCTCACATGGGCTCTCAACTGGCAGCAGGGAATGGGGCACAAATCACCCCCACACCCTTTGTCCTAACAGTGACTCACCATGCATTGAGTGGCTCCCAACGTCCCTGTCCCTCTTGGACCCTCCATGTAGCGATGCCTGCATCATCCATCCTCATGCTTGGGTTGGAGACCCAAGCTGCTTTGACCTGGTCCCTCTCAGACCCTCCATGCAGCTCTTTTGCAGCAAGGGGTTAAGGCCATGGCCACCTGCTGCTCCCATATGATGGCAGAGTATTTGGGCCCTTTGTGGCAACTGGAAGCACCCCCTTAGTAAAACAGTTTCTCTTTCCCTGCTCTTCCTCAGCCCCAGCTACTTTCTTCTCTGTCCCTCATTTTCTCTCCCTGCATGCTGTGCATGCAGCTCCTTATATTCCCTTTTGGGGCTTTGCCCCAAGAAGGAAGACTGGAGAATCAGGAGGAGGTGGAGCACAGTCTTCAATTAGGTCCACTCCTCGCCTTGCCCTCACAGAGGGTAGGGTGGACTTCTCCCAAGGCTCCTTCCCTGCTGGTCTCCAAATGGTGGGTTTGCCCCACCAATTGTTTTGGCAAGTCTCTAAGCCTGCCAAACCTAGTCCTTTGTACATTCTTGGACTTCATGCCAGTTTAACTACAGCAGCATAGTTACAGTGATGCCAATATCTAATATCTGTGTGACAGCAGGCTGCCTCAGGGCCACACTCTATGGCCCGCCTGCCTGTCTCTGTGAGCCAACCGCCCACTTTCTCACCTGCCATGACTTGATCTTAATTGGTTCACTAATTGATGTCAATAAGCGGGAGGCTGCCCATTCATGCTCCAATGCCCGGGGGCACTCTCTGCGGCTCCTATCCATCCCCAATACCGCAGCCCAAGCCTTGCAGATGGCATCTTGGTGTTTGTCTAGTCACTGGCCCCCACGCTGAGCCTCAGAATCATCCACACAGGACCCTTCTATGATCCCTCCAATCAGGCGGCCTCTCCGCCTTCATCCAGGCTACCTAGGCCCCCAAAGCTATCTTCCCCTCTCGGGTGTGGTCCCCCCGGGACCTTCGGCACCTAGCCCTGGCCCACCTCCAGGCCAGTCGGGACCTCAGGCCCCCGGCTCTTAGGCGTCCCTCACAGTGGACCCCCGACCCTTTTGGCCCTCTTGGCCCTGGCCCTAGCTTGGGCCAGTCAAGGGTACTCTCCTGTTCGGCCTGGGTCTCTAGCCCCTCACTCTCTGGGTCCACCCTCTGGGCCCTTCACATAAACAGGGTTACCCACCCAGTGGTGGGGGCAAGGGGTTATGGCACCCCAACTTGCCTTTCACCAAAGTGGTAACTGGCCTGACATTTCCTGGGGGGCTCCCGCACCACTAAGAGCCCCACCAGGCCACCCACTCCCAGCAGAATGCAGTTTCAGATCATGCCCAGGACCAGGAGCCTCCTTGCCAACTCCTACAGCTTCCCCCCCTTACCTCCAAGTGATCTTCTCAGCAGCCCTCCAGCCAGGTAATGTTGCTGCACCCGTCACATCTCCTGTACCCCCACCCCCTTTCAAAAATTCTAGAGCCACCCATCAGCAGCCTTCCCTCCCTTTTTTTCCCCCCAGCTACATCTGGAGACCAGGTTGTCTAAAAGGTTGGAACAAGGGAATCTGCTGCATTGGCACAACAAACAGCCAAACTGCCTGTTTATATAGGCAGTCCTTACCTCAAAATGGCTGCCCTAATCAGGCACCTGGAGGCTGCCAGCTCCAAGCCCTTAAAGGGGCAGGCATACCCAGTGTCCTGCCGTGATCTCCACAAGTGGTGGGCACGCACAGTGCCCAGCCACAATCTGCACTGTTTCCAAGTGGGCTTTTTACTAGTGCTGTTTAACATGATAATGGGAGAGATTAAGCTGTGCCTGGTATAAGTCATACTTTGTGGTGATGCAACATATTTACCTGAGAGGTGTGCAGTGCCACATGTGTGCTGATGTTATCACAAGAATGCACTTTATCTTAACATAGAAAGCCATAGCTGTTGTTGACTTATGACCTGATTTGACCCTGGCTTAACAGCTTCCCTGCAACATGTTCAATTCTGCTCTCTCCAGGTGGCCAAAAATTCTAAAAATAGTTTTGTTTGAAATTTCAACCTTGTTTGAACTTGTAAGTGATCAAGCATGAGCCATTTGTTTTAAATTTTTGGTAATTTTAGCAAACTTCCCAATGATCAATTCCCTAATTGATTTTAAGGTGAAGTGGTGTTTATTTTATCAAAATTCCAGGTTTCATGAAAAAAAAGTTGCCAGCTCAACTGAAAGATCCTTCAGATCTACAAGGACGAAGTTACAGTATGCTAATTTATGTGATTAAAAACTTGATAGCGAGCAACAGTTTTCAGGTCCTGTGTAGGATGCAAGGAATAATGAGGGAATGGTTAAGGGTCTGATTGGTAAAGTGCATGAATTAGCCAAGCACTCTTGTGTATGAGTTAAGAAGAAGCTCAGAGTCTAATGTTGGGAGGAAGAAAAAGCTTCTGTCAGCACTAAAGGTGCAGATAATGAATTGGAGACAAATGTGGAGAATGAGTGTGCGACCCCAAGGAGAGCAGAGCTATTCTATGGAACTTTTTTCTGAGAAGAGCTGGGAGGTCATGTATATGCTTTGGAGGATTTGTCCTATAAGTAATATGACATGCCATGAATGTTGAATTATGAATGTCAAATACTGTAATACACCAATAAACAAAAATCTAGTAGCCTGGAAATTACTCATCCAAACTAGTGAAGAATAACAAAGAGCAAATGCATTCCTTGGCATTGTAAATGATTTATGAAGAGAGAAATAAATGAATTTATACTGAATATTCACACTGAAGAATTAGCCAGCTCTGCTTATGAATATATGCATTTCCTCACTTGATAGCATAGTTTTCAGAAAATTTAACTTTTGATGTATAACTTTCACTTACTGGTGGGTCATTTCAATAGTGCAAATGCCAGCATGACTGGCTGCAAGTCTGAGTAAGGCTGTCCTTGTGTATTTAGCAAATATTTCTTCTTCTGAAGATGTCAAGTCCATATCAACATCTTTGCACATATGCAATAGAATAAGCATAGAAAAAATATCTTCAGTGTCAGTGGAGAGATTTGAAGCAGCTGCATTACTGAGGTGAAAGGGAACCTGCACTAACTCTAAAGACCCCAGGGAGCTGAGTGGTTTAAAAAATGCTTTGAGGAATTTTGAAATTATATTGTCACTAAAAGTTGAATACCATATCAAATAACTCCTGTATCACTGAACATTTTAAAGCTTTTGAATATAATATTGACTGTATTGCATAGTAAGGATGACAGTATTTAAAAAGACCTCCCCACACACATACCCACTTGTCCTCACTATATGGTATAAATCAGATGATAGTCTCTAGAAAGACCTCCGCTCGCCCCCCCCCCTGAGGCCTGGGGCGGGTCGGGGGGCGCTGCGGGGCCCGGCTTCTCTACGGGAGG
>JAGPOW010003316.1:14733002-14798452 GCA_030014935.1 Caiman crocodilus
CACTCCCCCCCCCCATATACATGAGCCTATTAGGAAGCCCATAAGTGTCACTTATTCTCTACAGTAGATGACACCCTGAACCTATAATATGGAAGAAAAGGAGAAAAAGTGGCAGGAAATATTTGGCTTATGAAATTCAGAAAATAATGTGCTCATGTTTTGTATGTAAATAAAGGATTTCAGTTTAATGAGATGTAAATTCAAATCTAGCAACGCTTGCTAGCCTAGTGTTGAGAACTCCGCATCCAAGATTTTTTTTTTTTTCAGCTAGAAAGGGTTAAGGATACAGAACCTCTAAATTGGAGCCTTTTTGTAGTTAGTGAACTTCAGATACAAAGTTTCATATCCAAAATTGGAAGTAGCTGGTTTTACAGCTGTGATACAGATCTTACAAGAATAACCTGTATAGTTTGTATGTCTTCTACAAACTTAAACCTGTTGTGATTTGGCTTGGAATCCAAATCATGTCTGCCATGTATAATAGTCAGCCTAGAGCCAGAGTGGGGGGCAGGGAATCATCTTGGATCAAGATAAGTGAGTGGCAGCAGCTAGAGAGATGATCCTGCTCCTGATTTTGCTGCCAGCCCTGCATACTGAACTGGAACAGTGTGCCTGGCCCCACACACTGTCTCTAGAGCTGCATTCTGGGTCAAACTCAGTTCACCAAGTCCAGGACCATGTGCCATCTCTGAAGCTACATGGCAGGTTCAGCCCTATGCGTTGCTGTCAGAGCTGGGTGTCTAGCCTGGAACCACATGTTGAGTCCAGGTTGGATCCAACACATGGCTATATAGCCAGTGCACAGTCCCAGGATCAGCATGCAGCCCTGGAGGCATCCAACAGGGTAGGGACCTGCGTGTGGCTCCGGAGACAGCATGTGGTCACACACTTGGTGCACTGGGTCCAACTCCACATGTGGCTCTGAAGCCAGTTGAGCCAGTGGTTCATAGAATCCAGTCACATATCACTCCTGTGCACTAGCCCAATCCAGCACAGTTGGAAAGAGGACCTTTCCACAAGTCCAAAAATTTGCTGGTGGGGGACACACAAGCAGAGTGATGGCGGCATTAATTACCATTGCTCCTAGAGCCATGGCTGTTAACACTGTCATCTCTCCCCTCCCTGCCAAAGCTTCAGACCTGTGGGGTCCCTTTTCCTTGCATATAACATGCAACCCCAGTTTTCCTTGGGAAAAGGTGTGGATTGCATTGGCCCACACATCATTCGAAGGGGAAGGGTTGATAAGATATCATGAATAATGAAACTATGGTAAAAGTTGATGAACCCTAGCTTTGTTAGACTTCTCTAGGTTAAAGCTGTTGTGACTTCAATGAAATTTAAACATATATCTATAACTGAGCATCTGGCATTGCTTCACTAAAGGAGCTGAAAACAGGGCAGGGAATGATAAGTTACTGAAGATGTTTCTATGTTGAGCCCAACCTCTCCCCCCTTTCCCCCCCCCTTCAGATGGGACATTTGGGTGTGGTAGTTTAATGTCCTCATTCTGGTCAATTTAATTTCATAATTTAATACCTGTTAATTTAGATAGAAAAGGAAGATTGAACTGTAAATGGGAGAACTGTGTATTATGCTTTAATTAAAATTTCATTTTGCTATGGTATGGTCTTTAAAATAAATCCTTCCACAAACAAGTCTTTTGATGTAGTTTTCTTTGTGCTCTCAGTCTAAATATTTTAACAAAATGTGGCTATGTTGGCAGTTCAACTTTTTTTTCTAGAACAACAACAATTAATAAAGATAAAATAATCTGAAAAGTAAATCCTAACATATGTAATAAAGTTACATTTTTTTATGTTTAGGCATATTACACTTGAGGAAGCCTTTAAGAATGAGAGACTGTCCTGCCTCAGTAATCATCCTTTATCTTTGGTTACCCATTTCCACAAAATAGGATACCCTAGTAATTTCTTTGCCTTCAAAATTAGATTTAAAAATATATACATTTTTTTTAACCTAGCCTTCTCTCAGGAACGAAAGCTCCGAAAATTCCTTCACTGAACTCATTTTTAGAACTAGAACAATGAAAATCACGATGGCAGTACAAATAAGCAAGACAGATTTTATCAAAAATCAGAATAAAACTATTGAGCTAAGGTGTGTCCAGTTGCCAAGAAGTATTTTGCATAGATGCCATAATCAAGATGGTGGGCCAAAAGTTCAAGAAGCATTCCAAAGACAATAGATTGGAATTTGACAAAGTAAAACAATGGTAAAGAATATGGATAAAGACTTTCCTGACCTGCATGAATAATTCCTTGAAGTTAGTAGGACTACTTCATAAAGCCGAGTGGAAAAGAATAGGCTGTCAGTTCTTAGAGGGTTTTTTTCTTTCTTTTTATATACTTTAGGAAAATATAGTTCTTGCTAATAAGTTTCCAGTGTCAGTCCCTCAGAATTCAGCTAAACCCATACATTTCAATATTAGCACATGGTGTTTAAGTTCTGTTTTTGCTACAGGAAGCCATATATAGGACTAGAATAATGAAGTATCTGGTTCTGTTCCTAGGTAAGTGACAAAAATATGAAATGGCAACCAGATCTGGTATTATTCTGATACCACAAAATGCTTCCTAAGGCATTTTGAAAAGTATTAAACCATGAACCAAAAATCCCAAACACACACACTAGGCCAAAGCACACTGCTATTCATTAAGGGTAATGCAAGAATAAGGTTGTTTTTACAGAATAGGAATTCAGCCAGAGTGGAACGTTACTTTAGAATGCAAAATTATATTTACAGTAGCATAGAGATATTATTTGTTGTGAAACTCTTGAGCGCATCTCTTTCCACTCTAATTTATGGCTGGAGGATGCCATGTTTAATAATATTGACCTTGATGAAATGCTTGAAACAAAAGGATGAAATGGGATGGAAGCTACAGCAGCTATCAATTCATTTAATGTGTTGTGGTGGTTAGTGATGTGACTCTGACATAGTGAGGACCTTAATTATGTTCTCCCAAGACCAGATGGTGTTCACTTTGCCCAGGTAAAGAATCCTGTGAATTTTATTAGGGAATGCTTGCTTGAGAGCAAAGAAGGAGGATATAGCTTTTAGAGACCTATGGCTCTTAACTTTGCCCTACAGCCAATATTACTTAATCAAAAGGAAAACTATAACAGAAATTACAGCTCTAGAATGCTTGCCTGCAATTAGTTTTAATATTCCAGCAACTTATTCTCAGGTTTTTTAAATGTCAGTGAAGGAAAACTTATTAGTACTCAATCAAGGCACATTATTATAACATGCTTGGCACACCAGTATGTGGTATATCATGTAATGAGGCAAAATAAATTGGCCTGCATTACTGACCAGGTATAACATTGCTACATGCAGTGCTAGGAAAAATGAGAAATGTACTCAACAGATTGTAAAATGTGTTAATAGGCTTGTCAGAAACAGGGTGAAGAGCAAGAAAAGTAGAAGAGAGAAAAGTCCCATTGAATAGCCAGTAATCTTGAATAATTTCAACGAAAATCTCACTTGCCCTCAGAATGCCTAAAAATTAGTGTTACTTTTACATTAATATTAGGCCAAATCCTATCCATCTTTCTTTGGCAAAAATCTCTGCTGAAGCAAGTGGTGGTAGAGGGGTTTGTGCTATGGCAGTACTTAGGAGCTATCTCATGGATTCAAGCTATTTTATGGTGGACACACCAAAATTTGTCATCATTCTTTGCCTGTTCCATAATGGTATGTGAGTAGTAGTACTCAGTAATGGATATACCATAGATTCCTTTGAAGGTTAAGTAAGGATGCATCATTGCTCCAACACTCTTCGATATTCCTTACTGTGATGCTACATCTGATCACCAACCAGCTTTCAGAGTGGAGATTGTCCCAGGGAAGCTGGGATGCCAGAAGGCCCCCAGGGCAGCAAAGAGTCCCACTTACCTCCTGCAGGGCTGGACGAGCCGAGGGAGGCCCATCCGCCGAGAACATCGCCGTGGGTCGTCAACCAGGCATTTATCCGGCTGTGGCAAAGCAGCAGGGGACGCTGTCCGGGAGGAACAAAAGGTGGCCCTGCTGAAGCAACAGGGTGGCTGGGCGGAGGAAGTTGGAGCGGGGAGTCAGCCACCACCCACAGAGTGTGGGAAGTAAGGAGGCGGAGCCAGGCCCGGCTCTGAGAGATGGAGTGGAGCAGCTGGCAGCAGCACGGGTGGCAAAGCCAGCACTGTGAGTATCGGTATAGCCGGTGGGGAAACCAGCAGCAGCGTCGTTAGTAGGACTGGAGGAGGAGCTGGCAGGATCCTACTCAGCGTGGCTGGGAGAGGAGCCAGCGGTAATGCCGGCGATAGAGCTGGAGGACGGGTGGAGAGGGCCTTGGGCAGCCCAGCTGAGGAAGGAACCAGCTGCTGCACTGGCAAGAGGATCGGGGGAGAGGCTAGCTGGATCCCGCACCGTAGGGCTGACAGCGAGGGCAGCTGCGACGAGATTGACAGGAGCAGTGGAGAGGCCAGCCACATTGAGAAAGGGGGCATCGGTGAAGTAACCAGGTGCCCCATACAGAGAAGAGCTGGCAATAGATATGACGACCTTGCGGACCCCCGGAGGGATGCTGGTACCAGGCCGGAGGGACTGGGCTGGCGTCCCTATAGGGAGTACGCCCAGCCTGAAGACTGGTGTTGATGGTCAGAGTATTGGGGTGAGAGGGTGGCAAGCCAGGACATCGTGGAGGCCATAGGAGGAAGAGCCTAAGGTGGTGAGTGGCCGGAGTGTAGGGGAGGACGGAGCCCTGACGTTACCCACTGAGGAATGACCTGACACCAGTGGATACCCCAACGGAGGACCCCCCACTGAAGGTACCATCAAAGTTGTGGCAGGCGAGTTCAGGGGTCTCCTTGATACTAGCAGGGGTAACCCCCAGGGTGCACTCAGAAACCCCGGGCGCATGAAACCTCAGGCCCATGCAAAGGCACTGCGGGAACACCTAGTAGAGCAGAGACAGGTACAGGGATAAATTACCGAATGGATGGTATGTTGTTTAATCTCAGCAGACTGAGCCAAACCCAAGAACATACTAACCTCAATCATCAAATTCCAGTACACTGATAATGTTGTAGTGTGTACTTACTTAGAAACAGACCTTCAGGCAATTGTTGACATCTTTACCAAGGCATACAAGAAAATGGGACTGATGCTTAACATTTGGAAGACTAAGGTCCTCCATCAATAAACTCTTAATAAGCAGCCCTCATCTCTGGTAATTCAGATTTACAACAAGACACTGGAGAAGATTGAGTACTTCCTGTACCTCAGAACTGCAGTCAAAACTGCCTGAAGAAGATCCTTCAAATCCAGTAGGAAAAGAGATGCATGAATATTAGCATCTTCTCACAAGCAAGCACCACAAACACTGAAGCAATGATCATCTAAAATCAACTTCATTGGGCTGGCCACATCATCTGAATTTCTGACTCCAGATTCTGAAAGCAAGTTTTATTTTCCCAGCTTAGTTGAAGCATATGTTCAAGAGGAAGGCAGAGAAAGTGCTTCAATGACATCTTCAAGGCCAACTTGAAAAAATATAACACTGACACAAACTCATCCAGTACCACCCTGAATGGAGGAAGAGTCTGCTGCAAAAATCTCAGTACTTTGAAATCTTATAATGACAAGAGATGAAAAAGCAGGAGCAGTAGAAACAATGTGTCATGGATTGAATCAAGAATACAAAGCCACCCTCTCCACATTGAAACATGTACCCAAGTTGCAACAGTCTGTCAATCCTGGATTGGCCTTGTCAGCCACCTTTGGACCCACAGTTAAGCAATCATGGAAGATGGTCATCCTTCTTGTTGTGTCATCATCCTTCAGAGAGAAGGCAAGAGAGATACAGGAGGTAGCAAGGCCCTGAAGCATCCTACACCATGAGGATTTAATCAATTCCATGCTGGAGGAAAGCTCTAAGACTCTGGAGGAAGGACTGCCAGAGGTGGTGCTAGAAAAGGAAGATGTCATGGACTTCCAGGAAGGTAGAAGATGGAAGCTTATGACCTCTGGCAGCAAGAAGAAATGACATCCCCATG
Organism: Caiman crocodilus; assembly: GCA_030014935.1. Classification (NCBI taxonomy): domain Eukaryota; kingdom Metazoa; phylum Chordata; order Crocodylia; family Alligatoridae; genus Caiman; species Caiman crocodilus. Next base: position 14,739,057 of record JAGPOW010003316.1, read on the forward strand.
TGTATTGGTTTACCTGGAGAACAGATATAGAGCACTAACAACAGAAGAGGAGGAGTGCATTCCATTGGTGGAAGAGGCCAGACCAGGATTCTTCAAGGTAGAGTGGTTCAAGATAACTGCTATGAAGAAGGAGCAAAGGGTGGTGGTGGTTGGACATTCCCTTCTGTGGGGGATAGAGGGATCCATCTGCCAACCTAACCTCTTGTCCCAGGAGGTCTGCTACTTGCATGGAGCCTAGAACTGAGATGTCACAGAAGGATTACTGAGACTCATCCAAACCTTTGACTCTGACCTCGTGCTGTTCATCCATGTGGGAGCCAGTGTTACTGCCAGGGGTGACCCTGAGCAGATCAAGAGTGACTACAGGGCATTACACTGAGAGTTTGATTGCTAATTGACCAAAATCTGCAATTGAAGGGATGGGCATAAATGCTCATGTTCTTCCAAGAAGAAGGATTGCTAGGAGACAGGATCCACCTGATGAAGAAGGGGAAGAGCATCTTTTCAGACAGGCTCACTAACCAAATGAGAAGGCCTTTAAACTGGGTTTGCAAGGGGGTGGAGAACAAAGCCCTGAGGTAAGTGTGGAACTGGGACATCTGGAGAAAGCACAAGGAGGAGGGGGCAACAGGGGAGGATTCTTTATTCTACCTGAGAAAGTAGAGCAATCAGCTAGTTACCATGGGGTTCTGCACCTGAATGCATGAAGCCTGGGAAATGAGCAGGAAGAACTGGAAGTCCTTGCACAGTCAAGGACCTATGACATGATTAAAATAACAATAGCTAGCAAACCTGACTAGCTATCACACATGACTGGAACACTGTCATGGATGGGTACAAACTTTTCAGGAAGGACAGGTGAGGGGAAAGAGAGGAGGAGGAGTTTCACTTTATGTAAAAGAGTTGTTTGATTGCTCAGAGCTCCAGTATGAAAATGGAGTTAGGCCTGTTGAAATCTTTGGGAAAAGGTCAGAAGGAAGAACAAGAAGGGTGAAGCCAGGGTTAATGTCTGCTATAGACCACCAGACCAGGAGGATGAGATAAATGAAGTTTTCTTCAGACAACTAGCAGACGTTTCCAGAGCATATACCCTAGAGGACTTCAATCATCCTGAAATCTGCTGGAAGAGTAATACAGCAGGGCAAGAAATCCAAGTTTTTGGAGAGAATTGGAGATAACTTCCTAGTGTGAGTGTTGGAGACAACAGGTAGGGACCATGATCTTCTTGATATGATGCTCACAAACATGAAATAATTGATGGGGGATGTAGAAGTGGATGGCAACTTGGGCAGCAGTGACCACAAAATGACTGAGTTCAGGATCCTGACTAAAGGAAGAAAGGAGAGCAGCAGAGTAAGGACCCTGGGCTTCAGAAAAGCAGACTTTGACTTCCCCAGGGAACGAATGGTCAGGATCCCCTGGGAGGCCAGGCTGAGTAGGAAAGGAGTCCAGGACACCTGATTGTATTTTAAAGAGGGCACAGAAACAAACCTTCCCATTGAGCAAGAGGAATCACAAGTATGGCAAGCAACCAGCTTGGCTTAGCAGAGAATGCCCCTCAGTGAACTTAAAACACAAAAAGAAAGCTGACAAAATGTGGAAGCTTGGACAAATGACATGAGAAGAGAATAAGAATATTTCCTGGGCATGTAGGGATGAAATCAGAAAGGCCAAAGCACAACTGGAGTTGCAGCTAGCCAGGAATGTAAAGGGTAACAATAAGGGTTTCTACAAGTATGTTAGTAACAAGAAGAAGGTCAGGGAAAGCGTGGGTCCTATATTGAAAGGGTGAGGCAACCCAGTGATAGATGATGAGGAAAAGACTGAGGTACTCCATGCTTTTTTTACCTTGGTCTTCACAATTGCAGAAGGCAGCACTGCTTGGGGAGAAGCTGAGCAGTCCTCAATGATAAAAGAACAGGTTAGAGACTATTTAGAAGAGGTGGACATGCACAAGTCCATGGGGTTGAATGTAATGCATCCAAGTGTGCTGAGGGAGTTGACCGATGTGATTGCAGAGCTGCTGGCCATTATCTTTGAAAACTCATGGAGATCAGGGAACATTATGGATGACTGGAAAAGGGCAGATATGGTGCCTATCTTTAAGAAAGGGAAGAAGGAGGATCCAGAGAACTACAGGCCAGTCAGCCTCACCTAAGTCTCCAGAAAAACCATGGAGTAGGTCTTCAAGCAATCCATTTCTAAGTACTTGGAGGAGGAAAAAATGATCAGGATCAGACAGCATGGATTCATCAAGGGCAAGTTATGCCTGACCAACCTGAGTGCCTTCTATAATAAAATGGCTGGCTCTGTAGATGTGGGGAGAGCAGTGGATGTGGTGTACCCTAACGTTAGCAAGGTTTTTGATATGTTCTCCCACAATAGTCTCACAAGCAAACTGAGGAAATATGGGTTGGACAAATGGACTGTACCACCCCAATTGTCTTCTATAACAAGATTACTGGCTCTGTGGATATTGGGGCTGTGTGAAAAAGCACTGTTCTGCTTCGACTTCCGTTTTGATGTTTTGACAGAACAGTATTTCATTTTGAATTCCATTTCGTTTTGTCAAAACTATTTCACAGTTTTGATGCTGTTTCAGTGTTTCCCTCGTAGGCTGTTCTGCACCCAGTGCTGGGAAGATTGGTGATGCCGCTGGCAACTCCTCTCAGGGGCATGGGGGGGCTCTGATCTGCCTGCTGGATCACAGAAAGCTGGTACTGCTGGCTGGGAATGACGCTGGACACAGCCCATGCCCATGCCTGGGAAGATCAGTGGTGCTGCTGGCTGTTGGCCCCATCTGGCAGCACCAGCCTCCTGTGATCCAGCAGGCAGATCGGGGACTCACCTGCACCCATGGGAGGGCTGCGAGGACTGTAGGTGCAGGCCCCCGATCTGCCTGCTGGATCACAGGAGGCTGGTGCTGCCAGCGGCATCACCAATCTTCCCAGCACTGAGTTGGCAGAGCTCTGCAGCACTCCCAGGAGTGTAGGGGCTCCCAGTCAGCCAGCAGATCACAGGAGGCTGCTCCTGGCACCTGGGTGGGCACAGCCCACACCCAGAACCAGGGAGATGGGTGCTGCTGCTGGCTCCAGCCAGCAGTACCAGCCTCCTGTCATCTTGCAGGCAGATTGGGGGCCTGCCCACACCCATGGGAGGGCTGCGCTGGACTGCTCCCAGGGGTGCAGGCCCCTGATTTGCCTGCCAGATGACAGGAGGCTGGTTCTGCCACCTGGGGCCAGTGCCAGCCAGGGCTGTCCCTGGGAGGGGGTGAATTGGGGCAACCGTCCCAGGCCTTGAGCTTTGGGGGACCCCATGGAGCCGGTTGGAGTGGCTGTGGTGACTCTGCACTGCCACCTCAGGCCTTGTGTCTAGCTGCTCACTACCCCTCCGCACCACAGCCAACCTGAAAAGGTTGATTTGCCCAGGGCCCCACACCCGGGTCCCATACCAGAGTTGACCTGAGGAGGTTGATTTGCCCTGGGCCCCACACCCTCCTTGGGTCAGCTCTGGTGCGGGGCCTGAGGCAAATCAAATCAGGGTGCCTCGATTTGCATGCCCCTAAGGACAGCCCTGGTTGCCACTGGCCCTAGGTGGCAGAACCAGCCTCCGGCAGTCAGATCAGGGATATGTCATCTGGCAGGCAGATTGGGGGCCCTGGGAGCAGTCCAGAACAGCCTCCACAGCCCTCCCTGGAGTGCAGGCAGGCCCAATCTGCTTGTCGGATGACAGGAGGTTGGTGCTGCTGGCTGGGTCCAGCACTGGGTGTGGGCTGCACCCAGAACCGGTCCAGCTGGCAGCAGCAGTCTCCTGTGATCTGGCAGGCAGATTGGGCCTGCACTCCAGGGAGGGCTGTGGAGGCTGTTCTGGACTGCAGCACCACTGATCTTCCCAGCATGGGCATGGGCATGGGCATGCTTTACTCACACTTTCGCGCCGGCAGTTCCCTTTACAACAACCTCAAAACCAAACTTAGGGGGAACTCGAGAGCTCTTTGCACATCTGAATCATGTATTCAGTCGTGATGGGGGCATTCGGGGGGAAGGGATATCGTGGACGCAGGACCTCCAGTGAGGGTGATCAGGCCTCTCCGATGCTGTGTGGGTCCCACCTTTTTTGCGGGCTTCACTTTTATACTGCCTGAATAGCCAATAGGATTAAGATGTTTTTGGCGCGCTGAGAGGATTGCATGAGCTGGGGATTCTGCTGCATGCACTGATCACGCGACTGTTAGGTTGCGCCCACTACTTCCCCACACCGTGAGCATATCTTGCTCTCATGTCTGGCGTTTGGTCACCTTTTCTTTATCACAGCCAGCAGATTGAGGGAAGTAATTATTCCTTTCTGTTTAAGGCTACACCTGTAGCCCTACTGACAAGGCTACACCTGTAGTACTATGTCCAATTTTGGGCTCCCATTACAGGAAGGATGTGGACAAGTTGGAGAGAGTCTAGTGAAGGGCAATGAAAATGGTTAGGGGGCTGGGAAATGTGACTTGAGGGGAGGCTGTAAGGGAACTGGGCTTATTTAGTCTAGAAAAGAGAAGACTTCTCTCTTCTCTAGGATTATGAGGGGGGATTTAATAGCAGCCTTCAACTACCTGAAGGCGGGTTCCAAAGAGGATGGAGCTACACCAGGGGGAGGCAGTTATTTCGGCTGGAAGGCCACTTACTGAGTTCCAAAGGTGATGAAGCTAAACTACGCTCAGTGGTGGCAGATGAGAGAATAAGGAGCAATGGTATCAAGTGCCAGCGAGAGAGACTTAGCTTTTGCTAATATTCAAACTTTCTTACTAGGAGGGTGGTGAAGCACTGGAAGAGATTACCTAGAGAAGTGGTAGAATCTTATCACTGGAAGTTTTTCAGTCCCGGCTTGACAAATGATCCAGTTGGGATGGTGCTGCTTTGAGCAGGGGGTTGGACTAGATGATCTCCTGAGGTCCCTTCCAACCCTAATTTTCTATGACTTAATGATTCTATGAAAATGGATAAACTAGGCAGATGAAGATAACAACAAATGAAGTGTTCTGTATGAGAGTAAAACTGAAATGCAATGCTTGCTACTTGGCTAACCAATGCCAAATAATTTTAAGGCATTACAGGTTTAAAAGAAGTTTGGTTGGTCGCTTTCTAAATTTTAATAAGGTGTTTGATATACATAGGGAAAGCATAGCAGAAAGTGCATTGAATAGCAGAGTGGAAGTTTTAAAAACATATTTTCCGATCTTGACAATTTTATTCTTTAGTATTTAACTGGCAGAAGGACCCATTCTTCACCTGGGTCATTATTTTTGTAATTGCAGTGTTTGTTTATTCTCAAAGAACTTAGTACAACATATTTAGGTCAAAAATATTGTTTACTTTTAAAGAACATAGTACAAGGTATTTAACATTTAATGTGGAGTGACATTTCAACTGGCATTCAGATGAATTATCTTTACTGTAGAACTATTTGTAAACAATGTTCACGGTGTTTCCTGTTGGCGCCAGTATACAGAACCTTCTTCAACTACCAGCTCTGGAGCAAGCCACATATAACTAACCGTCTGTGTGAAAAGCATTGTTCCCTTAAACAATCATTGGAAGCTCCAACAAGGGTCAAGTGAAAAATAACTCACCTATAATTTTCCTCAGGTGGTTTTCAGTGATTTTGGAAGGTTTAGAGATAGGACCAGCCATTCTTTAATTATACAAATATACATGCATACACTTAATTTTATAATAATAACAGTTGAACTGAATTCACTGCTTCCAAAATCGAGTGGTACCAGTTTATTATCTGAGAAGTGAAGTAATCCCAGTCACTGGAAACCCCAAAAAGGGTCAAGTGAAATATAACCCACCTATAATTTTCCCCGGGTTGTATTCAGCAATTTTGGAAGGTTTAGCATAGATAGGACCAGCCATTCTTGAGTTACAAGTGAACACACATCCATACAATTAATTTTATATACAGAGATAAATAAGAAAGTATAATATTGGTAACTTGTCAAATTATGATTTTGGCTTATGGCCTTATTGCTGATAACAGATTTAATGAAACGATGAAATGTCAAGTGATGTTCCTTGTTTTGCTGATGAGTACTTTGGTATGGGATAATCTGACTGAACTTCTGGTTTCTGAGGACAATGTAGTCTGCATTAAAGGAGACGTGAGTCTACCCAAACACTTGATGGTAAAAGAACAGTTAAAGATTGGTTTCAAGGAATAACTTGGTGTACCTGCTTGGGATTTGAATTTGATGGGAAGGAGAAAGGAAATGGGAGGGAGGCAGTGGAATGATATGTTTTACCAAAGCCAATTGGCAAACCCCTGAATGCTATTACTGGACACTTGATTGTACTTTTTGTGACCCATTTGACCCTGAAGGAAGGAGGGGAAAATCTGAAGCCTGACAAAATGTATCACGCAAGATTATTTAAAATTATTTAAAAATGGAACAATTATATTTTGGAGAAACCAAATATACTGGCTTTTAGCTCAGATTTGGAATCTAGTCCTCAGGCATGAATATGTATGGACTAAGGATATAGTATTTGGATCCATTTAGGGATTATATTTGACATAAAGCTTGACGTTGGGTTTGAAGGTTAGGAAGTATTAGGTCCATAGTCAGTAGTGCCAAAATATTCGGAAATATTTCCAAAGTCAGCAGAAATTTTCATTGGGTCAGCTTAAATTCAAGATTTCCACCATCTTTATCGGTTAGGATCATAGATAATCAGTTATACTCTCATATTTAATTGACACAGCATGGATCCAGTCTCATCTTAAAGGAAAATAACACCATTAACAATAATAACAATATAATTATGCTGCATGTTTTGCATGTTGCAGGTGCACATCAGAAAAACACTCAGAGATCCATTTAGGATTTACCTCACTAGCATTTACAGATGTTTCCTGGGGCCGTTGTCTTTCAGAGTCAGGCCCCTGCCACTCCCAGGATTCAGGGGCCAAATCCTACAGGCCAACAGCCCCAAGTTCATTGCCCAAACCCAGGCTATTCATTTGCTACTGGGGGAATACACATCATATTGGAGGGGGAGGAGTGAGATATGCTGCCCATGTTTTCCCCAGCTTGCAGATGTGTGCCCTGAGTTGAGGTGTGGCAGGGAGATAGAGCACAACACTTCTTGGGGTGTGCAATAAGCAAACAGATGATCTCCCCTATAAGACAGTCATAAATTATAGTTATCTTTGTCTGTGGTAATGTTTCTGGGTATTTAGACCCCTTTTTATTCTTGTAATTTGTAATTTTTTATGGTGGCACAAAGGTGACATCTGTTTGCACCCATAATGCCTTCATGATCTACAAAGTAAAACTGATCAAAACTCCAAAAAATCAAAATTATTTTAATCTTTAAATAACACAAAGAAATGATTTCAAATTGAGAGAATACTTTTTTTGGTTAGAGTATATAAGTTTACTTTCAAAAAAGGACATTTTAATAACTTTGAATATGATGGTCTGAGTTCATTAGCCCAACTTACTGCTTTTATTCATATTCTTAGTTGCCATTGGGATCCGTGAATGAGTATGTTGTAGAGTATGCAAATATTACACTTTGTCGTAACAGACAGTGGTGTTTTTCGAGAATACATTAACATTCACATTACTCAGAAAGCGTGTTAAGCTCAGCATTCATTAACCAGTGGCAGTTAATTCCCATAGGGAATATAAATTCTACATTAAGGTTTGGGAGAGAGATAATTGGAAATCTCATAAAATTTTAATTTTGGATCATAGTCGTGTTTAAATAGCAGCTTATTTTGCTCGTAATCCCATTGACTTTGTGAGATGAAGTACTATTTAGCCTTAGTAAAAGTGAATGAAGTTGTTTTTTGAGGATTGTAATTAATTCTTCCTGTATGTCTTCCACATGATCAAATAACTAATGTTCCTTTTTTCATGCTCTAGGTATAAACAGTCCAGTAGGCTGGATCCAGATGTGCAGGCATGCATGTTTCCCTGTAGACAAAAAACAGTGATACAATATGTGCTGCTGCTGCTGCGTGTCCTCTGGGAATACCCATGCACATGTGCCATGTACCAGACCATGTTTGCCCTGGGTGGGGTAGAGGAGGCTGGGGTCAGCATTTGGACTGGCCTCATAGTCTTACCTGAAGTCCTGGGGGCGTCTGAGAACTGCACCAGTTGTAATCCATCAGCAGGGAGCCTAGCTGGCAGCTGGAGCATGGCTCTAGCCAGCAAGGCTCCTGTTTCAGGCAGCACATGCTGCCACCATGTGCACTGCTCTGCTTTTTTTAGGAGTGGGTTTTTTTGACACCGGGATCTCTGGTGCCACAGACAGGTATGCATATCACATATGTGCATTCATTTGGACCTGCCAGTAGAGTGCTAAACTTATCTACTTACGAAGTAACAGTCAAATGGCTCTGTATTTTTCAGAAAATGCCAGCATTTCATTTTCACTTTTATATTTCCACAGTCAAAAAAAAGTATGGTGATTTTTCTATTGCAAACCCCTCACAGCAGGTCTGGGTTTTTTAATACTGACTTCTCATTTGAAATTGTTGAGTTTATCTTGTGAATCATATTTGCATATCTAATAGTGCTATTATTGTTTGCCACCTTGTGGCACTCCAACAAGATCTCAAAACACCTCAGGGTGCCATGGTACCTTGGTTGAGAAAAAATGTCTCTAGAATGAAGATAGACAAAAAAATTGGTTTGAGATCACTGCTTGTCCTCTCCAGATTTGGTATAAAAGACCTTCAGAATAATGGTTCATTATCTTTTTATGTCTTGATCTCTTATAAATGCTTTATGTGTTGCCCAGGTCCATGTACATATACTTAATCTGTGAAAAACAACAACAAAAAACTAAGTAGATTCATAGACATTAGGGCTGGAAGGGATCTTGGAAGATTATTGAGTCCAGCCCCCTGCCCAAAGGGCAGGAAGTCAGCAGGAGTCATAGGATCCCAGAAAAACAAACATCCAAATGTCTCTTGAAGGCATTCAAAGTAGGTGGCAGTCTATTCCAAACCTTGGGGGCTCAGACAATGAAGAAGTTCTTTCTTGTGTCTAGCCTGAAATGGTCACGGAGGAGTTTCTGACCATTTGATCTTGTCATCCCTTGGGGCACTCTATTGAAGAGATGTTCCCCCAGATCCTGGTGAGCACCCCTGATAAATTTATAGGCAGCCACCAGATTAGCACTGAGCCTGTGCTTTTCCAGACTGAAGAGTCCCATAGCTCTCAGCCTCTCATCATAAGGCCTGTTTTCCTGACCTCTGATCATGTGTGTGGCTCTTCTTTGCACTCTCTCAAGTTTCTCCATGTCCTTTTTGAATTGTGGAGCCCAAAAATGGATGCAGTACTACAGCCATGGCCTCACCAAGGCCGAGTACAGCGGGAGAATGACATCCTGGGATTTGCTTGAGAAGCATCTATGGATGCAAGCCAGCGTTTAGCTTGCTTTACTAGCCACAGCATCACATTGAAGGTGGGCAGAGCGTTCTCTGGGCTTCAGGGGGGGATGGTGCTTCCCTCTGTGGCAGTGGCAGCTGCTCCCCCACCCCCAGGTGGCACCCACCCACAGGCACCCGGCTTCCAGGGGGCACCACAGCCACAGAGGAAATCACTGGGCTGCTGCTCAACTCAGGCAGGCAGCCAGGCTCCAAGGGGGGTAGGGAGATCAGGCTCACTGCTTTTCTTGGGCAGCATCTGCTTTCCCGGGCTGCTGTCAGACTGCCTGCAGGGCTTCCTGCAGAGCCACAGAGCTTCATGGAGCCCAATGCTTCGTTCCGCGGCTGTATGGGCAGCAAACTAAAACTCCTCAAAAGAGTTTTAGTTTGCTGCGCCCCAAGTCATTTAAGGTGCATTACACCTCTGAATTTCCAAGAGCATCTGGAATTAATGAGCAATATGCTGCTGATACTTGCAAACACCAATACCATTGAAGTGGTGTAAAAGCATTTAGCTCACTTTAAAGTGATTTTTGATTATTTTTGCCCATTTGTACATAGCTTTGGCAGAAGTCAGTAATATTTTGTACAGATGTGAATGAGATGAGCAGAATAGATGGGGAGACCAAGCAGCCTTATGATTTAGTCTTTAATTGTATGAACATACGCTGGTTTTCCACATAGCCCCTGTTTTATTCAGTGTACTGAATGGACAGAACTTACTTAATGAGCAGTTAGTCAAGATTTTTTTTTTACTCTCTCTCATTTAATGTATAGCCTTATCTATTATTTATCATATGCTTTTCAAATCCTTGTCTGAAAGCAGAATTAATGTCCTCGTTGGAATTTCTGTGATTCTTGTAACTATAGTATCTGAGTGCTTCAGAATTATGGAGTATTTTTCATGATGTTCCAGTGAAATGAGGGGCAAGAATTATTTTTGTTTTACAATAATGAATGACTTTGTCAAATACCTTTGACTGTAAACATTTTGGAGGGAATCTAATTCGTTCATTGATTCAGAGTTACATTATATCAATAGGACATAATCACTCTGTTGGTTTAAGTGTGAGTAGCATACTTGTAGCTCAGAGATGTTAATTAAATCTCAAATATTTTATGAATCAGTGAATTAAAGGACAAAATCTGACTAAATTTTAATTGTCTTATGTGTTTGGGGGGGATGTATTTAGGATGGAAAAGAAAAATCCTTATTTAGATTATTAAATCCTGCTTCTATGGGGGTAATGGTATGAAGATACTGGAGTCCTGGTGTGATTACGCACCAGAGGTTGGAACCCTGGTACATCTGACCTTCTAACCTTAATGATGTCCTGACCTCCTTTTAAAGGCTGAGCATGTTCAGAGAGTGTTTGTTTGAGACCAAGCTGTTTGCTTTGGTAACCAAGGGAATAGGACAGTTAGGACTGTTACAATAACGAGATGTTGTCATAGTTTGACTTGTATGGTCCTTATTACCATTGACTTTGATTGATGGCAGTAAAAGAAGAATGATTGGGCATCCATTTGATGGACAGATGATGTGGTTTAGTCCTTATAAAATCTGTCCAGGACGAAGGATAGGGGTCCGCTCTTCCTTGGGGGCTTGGGAAGAGTCCAGTCAGGGTAGAGAGAGAGATGGTTGCGTGACTGAATGTGCAAGCATAGAAGTGATCTAGTGTTTGATTGCTTGTGGTTGTCTGGAACCTAGAGTTTCCTGGTAAGGTTGTTGAGTGATTGAGAACAGGGTATGTTGTGACAGTGTTTGGGAGCAAAGACAGAGGGTCTGAATCACCTGGGCACTTGCTGGGCATTGACCTGCTTCATCACGTCATTTTGGTTGGGTAAAGTATCACCTACCCTTTGTTGAGGTGCTTAGTACCCACCTAGAGAGAGGGAACAGCATAGAAGTCCTCAGGGGTGTGAGATACTGTACAGCCTTCCCTCCTCGTCAGCTCTCTGGGGTGATAGTCTGCCACGTAGAGTATTAGGTTCCATAACTATATATTGTTTATGGTACTGTAAGTTGTGCTTGTTATTTTAGCATTTTGTCGTGATTACTTGTTATAATATACCTGTTAACTTTACATACGCATGGAGTTTTCATTGGTAGTTTGCACCTCTGGTTGGGGCTAGACAGCAGGCCAATTGCCAGAGGGATTTTAACCTTTTGGGGGGTCTGAATCCAAAGGGATGTTGATAGAGCATAGAGACTTAACAACCCTCTATGAGCGTGTCTGAGACATGGGTGGATGTCTGAAGGAGTCCACGGGGTTCTCTGTCTTATTGTGGTGCACTTGCCATCCCCTCCTGCTTTTCAGGTGAGCAGTCAAGTTTAATTTGTTGTGCATTCTTGAATTAATCCATGGCCACAGAAAATGAAATGTTGCAAGCAGAAAGGAGGTAAAATGCTCTTTCATCAAATGCTCTTTTTTAGGGGATACTAAAAAAAATGGGTCAGATGAGAAGAACAGACATCATGTTTGGAGTAATAAGTTCAACTGGTAGCTGTAATGTTGTTTTTCCTCTGACTGGTCATTTGTAAGACCAAAAATCACAAAACCGACAAGTGAAAATTTGCAGTTTGAGTCCATCAAGTAGGGCTCAACTACAAACTGAACTGTGACTGTTTTCAGAAGGAAACTGCAGGATGTCTTGGAACTTTTGTCCAGACACTTCTACCCCTGGCACTCCAGTGTCAATTGCTGTTAACAAAAGTGCCTCTGCTGTTTCCAGCAGCTGTGAGAGATAATTTGTTACTATATTGTGTCATATGAACAGCAGTCTGCCCAATTGCTGGCTTTAGGGCTAGGGGCAGAGATTACAAATAAACTGGTATGTGATCGGAAATTGGTTCAAATCTGCAATGCAACAGAAGTTTAGTATACATAAACCATTTTCAAAATACCCCAAATTGGTTTAAGATAAACCTGAAAGGATGGAGCATCAAACTTAACTGATTTGTGTTAAATCGATTTATTTAACTTATATCTCAGATCCCCTTCAGATTCAAGCTGTCTCCTCTAGCTGAGCAGGGAGGCATGCTCCAGCACCCCTTGGCTTCTGGTCTGGGCCTGCAAGCATGTGGCATTTCCACAAACAAGTGAATGTCTGTTCATTGCTTATCAGTTTACTCTATCTATTTACTCTATGCAGTTCAACTTGTGAAGATTGAATCAATTCAGCCTTAGGCTTTTTGACTGACTGTACTTAGCCTAAGAGTACACTAACTGCTTATGAGCCCTGACTTCTAATAATGATTGTAGTTCCATTTTATCTTGTGGCAATTTTCTCACAATACCATCTCCTCAAATGAAGAATTCAAATAAGGACGGAGATCTTAAAAGAACGCTTAATTTTTTATTTCAGTTCACAACTATTATTTTAGGTTGCCACTGGCTGAGCTGCATAGGAAATGTGATACCCCCAGGTAGTTGTGTAAAGATGAATGGGTGAGCAGAACACAAACCTCAGGCACTTTCTAAGCAACTGGAGGAGAGGGGAGAAAAAAGGAGATAGATCACTGGCATAGAGCTAGGAGGGCATGTCATCCTTTTCTCCCCCAACTCTCTCTCCTGCATCTTCCCTGCAGAGGCTGCAGCTCTAGTAGCAGAGAGAAGCAGTGGCAGCATCCAGTGCAGGGCCAGTGGCCAGTGGTTAGATACTGGTGGGAAATATGACACCTCCTTTTTTGCCACTGAAAATCAGTGTTTAAATGGCGACTTGACACACATGTCAGTGTGAGGAGGAATTGGTGAGGGAAATAACCCCTGAGTTGAACAGGCCGGGGATGAAAGCGTTCAGAAACGTTTCACCCTACTACTTCCTTCCCGTCCTGAATAAGACACTTCAGAGCCAATATGAAGAAAATAAATACTTTACTTACAACTTGGTCACTGTAGACACACTCCTCCAAATACTACCTTGAGGCACTTCAAGCCTCGTTTCCTCTCCGTGTCGGCAGTTCCCTTTACCTCTGTGAAAACCTCAACCGTAGGGAACCCAAGAGCTCTTGTTCATCTGTCCGCTGCAGACTATCCAATGGGAGCGTCTGGGGGGGAAAAGGGAAAACTGTGGATGCAGGACCTCGGTGAAGGTGATCAAGCCTCCCAGTGCTATGTGTGGTCCTGCCTTTCCTTTTCCCGGGCTTAGGTTTTAAACTCCCCCAACGGCCAATCAGCTCAGATCTTACTTCACGCGCTTTTCAAGCAGCATGAGCCAGGGATTTTGCAACATGCATGCTTCACGCGGCTGATTGGGCTGCACCCGCTGTTTCCCCTTCCAGCGAGCACAATCTGCTGGCGTTTGGTCACTATTCCTTGTCAATTATTTATCACAGTCAGAAGCAAAAAGCAGAAAAGGTAACATGTAAAGAAAAAACTATAAATTAAAATAAAACTTGTCAGCATGATTTTCCATGAGAATTTTGATTAAATATTTCTCAAGAAGGATTTCTCGGGTTGCAGGCAATATCTACTGTACAATATCCAGTACCTCAGCAGTTAGGGCACCCCTCAGATGTGTGAGACTTAGGTTAAAGTTTCTTCTCTGCTACAGTTAGAGTGACTGCCCTAGTCAACAGGTATTCAGATGGGAATGGGGGATGAATTCCTGTTTGTGAGAGAAAAATGGGTTAAAATGGGATGTGGAATAGAAGTATTTTAAAATACTAAATGTTCATGAGATACAAAGATGTTGTCTGTCCTGATATAGCAGATAGTTAATAAACTAGTCACAATCTTAGTTTACTCCCACCTCTCCAACACAAGCAGGTCTTTTGGCATTCTTTCAGTATATTATACTCTTCAGCTTGCAATAGAAATTAAGAGTTTGCTTAGGTTTTCAGACTACCTAGGTTTTCAATGGTTTGCGTTACCCATTATTTTCAAAGGTGGCATTTCCACCCTAATTCCTTAGATAGAAATTCAAAGAAAGTAATCCTGCCCAGTATGGCATAGCCATCGTATCATTATCCCTGGGATTAATAGCACTGCGATGACTAGAATAAATTGGACCATTTCATGTTACCATGGCAGCCAAACTGATAACAGTCATTTTTCTTCCTTACCTTAGCAATGACATTGTCATAGGTAAAAGATATAAACTAACCTTGGCTTGTCACTTTCCTGCTTTTTATAAATATTTTTTTTAACTAATTGATACAATGGAGAAGCGTGTCCCTACAGAATAGCTGGAAGCATGGGAATTGCCAAATATGAATACATCAGTGTTTTGTATCTTTTGGTATCTTTTGTCATCAGTGATTAATTCTATATACTTTAATGAAAATGCATAAAGTCCCACCTCTAATGTAATTAATTAAACAATATTGTGCTAACAAAGAACATTTTTTCTGGTTCTGGTAGATACAGCTCAGATACTAAGCAAAAAGTTTTAATATTTTCCCTTTATAGAACTTTTCATCTGAGAATGGAAAAGTGCTTCCCAGATGTAAAATGGCTCCCATTGGATTGATAAATATCATACATTGTTCCCATTTTGTGAATGGGTTAATTGAGGTAGAAGAGGATGGAAACGTCTTGTATAAATGAATTTAAAGCTTGATGACTTTATTCCCAAACAAAAAAATTTGGACTTAGCTGAGACTTATAATAGTTCAGTGTTAATACTGTCTTTTGGACCGAAAGTTAACCAAAATGCATGGAGTGTTTTATTTAATAAGGAGGAAATGACCAATCTCAAAAGGAAAACACTCATTAATTCTTTTGTCAATCAACTTATTTCCTTTCTTCCAGGAGAAACTCTTTTGGGAGCTATTCAACCCTGGTTGTTCCTGACTTATTTTTACCTGGAGTGGCTGTTTCTGCTCTGGGAGAAAAATTCTGAATGTATGTACACTCATCATTTCTACTGAGAGAGCAGTGACTCTCCCAAGAGAAAATGACTGTCTATATGTGACCATACTGATCACATAAACACTAGTGTCATGTCCCATTATAATCTACCTGATCCTCACTAATCTTTCTGCATTCCACATATGATAACGACCCTCTTGAATGGTCTTGCTCTTCCACTTATCAAATTACCCTTTTCACCGCATTTCTCTTGTTTGTTAGCGACCTGAAAATATCTCTGCTATCCTATTTTTATTTATATGTTGAGTTGCACACGAGTCTTTGTTTTGCCTGCTTTTTATTTCTGCTATGTTGACTTTTTCTCAAATGTGAGAAGGGTACATTGGAATCTAAAAGCATGGAAAGTTCCCTGTTTCCTGCTTTCTATTTATTGGATTTCCTAACTATACATTTGGTCCAATAAAGTACCACCCACAAAAATTCTTGCCTCTCACTATTTTTTTTGTGTTAATTATCTCCATATGCGATGCTTCTTTAACATCCAGTTTTATGTTTTTAGTAGTTCAACTTTCTCTGTTTTCTTGGCTAAGCTCTTAGCAACAGAGCCTAGTGATAGAGTCTTAAGAGATACTCAGCTGTGTTCAAGGACTACATCCAGTTTTATAGCTGGATTAGACAGACCCCATTCAATAAAATTATTGCTGACCTAACTTCCGCTTTTGTTGACATTTGTACTCTAGTGTTTTCTCTTGTTCCTTTTCAATCCTTATTTTAAATCAATATTTCATTTTCAATCTTTATTCTCTTCCTTAGGTTGCTCCTCTGATCCTGTTCTTTATCTCTTTCTTACTACCCCATCTTCTCTTTCTATGTATTTATTTTCTGCATTTTCCAGTTCAGCAAACCCAGTCTTCAGCACATAGAATCATAGAATTGGAAGGGACCTCAAGGGTTATCTAGTCCAGAGCCAGGAGTGAAGGAATGCTACTCTTAAAACATCCCCGTTCAATACTTATCCAGCCTCCCTTTGAAAGAGATTCCACAGCTTCTGTGGGCAGTTTGTTCCACTGACTCACTGCAAGGATGTTTTTCCTGAAAAAAAAAAAAAGAATCTAAGTCTGCTTTGCTGTAATTTAAGCCTTTGTTCTGTGCCATGTCCTCTGAAGCACAGGATTATACTCCTTCTTCTTTATGACAGCTCCCTCTTCTTTATGACAGCTTTCTCTGCAGTAGCCAGTCTCTCCTTCTACATTGTCCTAGCAAATTACATGTTCTTATGGCTTGCTCTCTTCATTTAGGAGGCTTTCATCCCTAGCTTGTTGTTCACCACATGACTACATTTTTTTGTTGTTGTGATTCTCTTTTTTCCCTCTATTGGGTGCACAAATCCCCAGCTGCATTATCTCTAATTCCAGCTCTAGTGTGTCCTTGAATCTTCTAATCCATGTGCTCTATCAGGTGTGTAGCTTCATTCATAGGCAGCTTCTGTTAGCAGAGGTGTAACAAAGCAGACAGGTGTCTGGGCCAGGGGGATGGAGGCAACTGCTGGCTATCACTATGCCGCTGGTGCAGTTGCATGGCTGTGGTGACAGTTGTTTTTCTGCACCACCCTGTACCCACCCTGCAGTCAGCAACTGAAGCAGCCATCCTGGTCGTCCCACCCAAGTTATACTACTATCTGTCAGTCCACAGTAAAGTGTGTATTGCGGTTTCTGGAGACAAGTATATTGATTGTCTCTGTCATTGTTTTAGCCCTCTTTAATTGCTGCCTCAGTCAGCATCAGGATAATCTCTTCTGAAAACCCCACTGTTTTCGGCCCTCTGTTCATTGGCTCTGCTGATTGCTCAGATACTTGGTACACTCTGAACATTATGTTAATGTACACACATAAGTCTGGGTGTTCAGTCATCTGGAAAACTGCATCTTCTACCTTTCTATGTAGCAGTAACCTTGGAAGAGTTAATTGTATTGCAAATAGTGAAATAATATTTATATTTAAAATTATGAACCAGGGCTTGAAAGAGATTAGTAGATATGTACTGTCACAGTGCACCGCGCTGTCCCACTCCTAGAGAGAGGAAAACTGCTGGGGAAAAGCCCTAGCAGAGATAACAAGCACAGCTGTGAGTTGCCAGGGCAACTAATGGGGGTCAGCTGATGCTAAGGGGCAGGGCCTGGCTTGTATAAAGCCCAGAGCAATAGCCAGAGGGGCAGGAGCTCTGGGAGAGAGAATGTGTAGCTCATGAGACCTCCAGAGACCTCAGCAAGGAGGTTGAATAGTAGCCAGGAGGCTTATGTTGTTATGGCCAGGTGCTTTATGTTTAAGTTATAGCCAGAGGCTTGTGTTTTGTTTTGTTAGCAATTGTATTACACCGGTGGTTTGGGTGAGGCTATAAGAGGTGAGAGGAGGCCTCATAAAGGGATCCCAGTGGTGTGGGGGGGAACCCCAGTGCCAGTGTGGGTGCAGCAAGCCCCAGAGAGGGGGCAACCTTTGAAGAAACCCAGTGGGGGCACAGCACCAGGGAAGGGTGCAACTTATGGGGCATGGAGACCCCAGGCCCAGAGATGGGCATTTGAAGAGTCCAGGTATGGGCATGGTGAGCCCCAGACAGGGGGCAGTATTCTGAGGAGCCTGAGAGGGGCAACGCTATTTGAGGAGCCTATGATGGGCATGAAGAGCCCAGCAATCGGCTAGTGCGGCGATAGACCTCAGCCAGGGGCAGGGTGCTGTGGTGGACCCAGAGAAAAGGGGTTAGCAGCATGGTGCAGCCAGAGAAGGGCAAGTGCTGCGGTGGTCCCCGGTCAAAGGGAATAGCAGCACAGTACACACAGCAGTAGAGAGGGTAGTTGTGCTGTGGGCTGAGGAGACCAGTGGCTTGTTAGGCAGTCCCAGAGCGGACTCAATTATTTTAGAGAAGGCCCAGTGTGGGCACAGAGGGCCTTAGGAAAGGGGGCCACATTAGAGAGAAAGCAGAAGGGAAGGGTGGTATTTCAGGGAAAGCCCAGAGTGGGCTAGGATACAGAGGAGACAAATCAATGTCTGGTACATCCGCGAGGCTTGGGGCGTGGTATTAGGGGTTGGTCGGAGCCACACATAGTCCTATAAGGCTAGGGTGCCTGGGGAGCACCCAGTATACAGGAAGAGCACCTAGAGTCCGGAAGACCACGGGGTGGAGGTCCCGATACACTGTGCCCAAGGCGGTATAAGACAGCCTCCCAAGCTTATTTAAGAACAACATGTGGCAGGTGAGAATTTGAGGGTGCCTTGTGCCGGACTTGGCATGGGTAGGGGCTTTAAGGAGATCACGGCCTTCCTGAAGGACCCTGCTGTGACAGTACATTTTAATTAATAGGTGGAAATTTTCAAGAAGGAAAACAAGAAATCTACTGATGGAAAACTATCACTGCCGTATGCTGTGTCTACTGAAAAACTGTTTGCATATGGATAGTAGCACAGTATTTTATTTAACTGGAGGTTTCTCATAAATATGGTTTTGAATACATAATAATAATTGAATAATCTTGCTGAACTGATGAGCAAAGTCTCTTTCAAAAGTTATATGAAATTGAATAAAAGATATTTCATAATTCTTAATACTGTTGTATATTTTATGGCTTTTAGTGCATGAGAAGAAAAGGTACAAGTGAGATTTAGGTAGTGTGATATTGCAGTTCATTATTGTTTTTATCCTCTAGCTATTCCACAAGAGAGTTTCCCAAACTAGTGGTCCACCTGCAGTTCATGAATGAGTTGATTTTGTGGGTTGAGCTTTGCTCAGCGATAATTCTGCAACTGGCCAGTTGCATCTTCTGGGAACTCAACTCACTGATAATGCTCTAAGGGAATAATTACTTGTACAGGGAGTGGAGGGTTTTCTCAGCGAGCTTTTGACAATCTCCTGTACAAAATAAATGTGTACATTTTTATTGTACAGCATATTGTGGATGGACAAAAAAATTAGTAAAAACTAATGACAAAACTATTTTTTCAACTTTGATAAACTGATCTAAGCTTAATTTATACTTAGTATGATCCACCAGTAAGTTGCTACATCATTATAATGGAATAGCTCCATTGATTTCAGCTTGATTTCTAAAAACTAGAGTGCATTATGATCAAGGTCATAAATGGAAAATTATTTGATCTAGGTTTTTTACATTTTCCTAATTGACTTCTCTTGCTCGATTTTCATTTTCTCACACTGGTAACTGTACAGCATTTTAGACCCATAATGATATTGTTTATAGAGGAAGATGTATGAATAGCAGACACCCAGCTGTTTTCCATTGATTTTGGAAATGACATTTTACTTATTGTTGTTTATTAACATCTTATAAAAGAAGGGTTGCTTTTCCTAGACTTTCTACTAAACCTTTTTTCTACTCTTTTTTTATATTTATATTTCTGATTGCATTCAGAACAACTGAAATAGTTTTATTCATGCACCCACAAATGGAAAGGTTAAGTAGTTTGATCCTCAAGCTTGGAGATGCTCCATTATATGCAATCTTTACAATAACTTTTCTCCATTTTTTTCATAGCTAAGATAAAATGAACAAAATTAATTTTCTTTGCTTGGTGTCTGATAAACCTGGACTCTTTTTTTGTAATTGTATTTGCCCATAGTATGCTCAGACTCCTAAGATTCCTATCATTCATTAAATATTTTACATCCCACTGCAGTTCTGCAATAGGCACACCAGCTTCGCAACAAATGTCATAAACTTTTAAGGAACTAGTCAGTTGTCTTGGGCATCATCTTTCTTTCTGTTTATAATCATACAATTGATACATACTACTCTTGATGTCTGTCTATTGCTGAACCCACCACAGAGAGACTCCAAATTCAAGCTTTCTTTCAGTCACTAACAGAGTCCTCAATTTTTTTAATATTCCAGTGATAACAATCTCTTTTTCCAGCCAATGCCTTTCCTGTCTTCAGCCTGGCTAAATGCAAGTTTGTGCATAGATTATCCACTCACAGTATACCTAGAGCTTTGTAGCGATGTCTTTTTTTTTTTTTCATAGTTTTGTTTTATCATGCAGTTTACTATCATTCCCTTTGTTATATAACTTTTCTACTTGTGCCTTCCTGTCAAGCAGCATTTGTAAAATGTACACTTTATCACTTCTCTTGCATGTTTTGGTGAAGATGAATCCATCAAGCGGTGATACATTTCCAAATGTGAAGACATATAATCCCATCATTCCAGTACATCACTACCAATGACGGTAAGGTCATTAATGGTAAAAAAAAAAACAACCAAACAAAAAACCAAACAATGTTGAAGTCACTTTAAAACCCCTTTTTAAGCTTCATATCATGCTGACCAGCTGTGCAGCTCCTAGTACTCTTCACAGCTTCACGCTTCTCCCTTCCTGGTATAGCTGGCATATGTCTGTAACTCCTCTTCAAGCTGTTTGACAATCCACATCTACAAAATGCTACTCAGCCTGCATTTTCTGAGTTTCCCTGGCTGCCTCATGCCCCATCTGTCTACCACTTCTCCAAAATATCACCAATTAGTTGCTAAGCCCTAGACCTGTCTCTGGTTATATGCTCCTGTCCATGGGAAACTTTGTCTTCTTTCTCATTCATGAAATGATTTGGTAACTAAAGCTTTTCTCTGTGATTGAGATAGCTTGAAGTGATGAAGTTGGGGAAGTTTGAAAAGCATCTCTTCTGTAAAGGGGCTGGATGGCAAGTCTTGCCTTAGCAACTGTTGCTAAGTGCACTGCAATGTTGTAGCTGGGAAAGAGGCAAGTACTAGGCTGTTAGCAGGTTGGTGCTGCGGACCAGTCCTGCTGTGAGGTAAAATTAAGCTTAAGCCATAAACTCATTTGTTCATGGATGAACATAATAGAAACATGGCCAGAAATGCAACTTTAACTTAAATCAGTGAAGGCACATCGTTTCTCCGATGGGCCAAAATGATCCTTGCCAGCTACAGCATAGTGATGGTCTTTTAGTTAAACCCAGAACTTATATGAGGGCTTTTATTTTATTTTATTTTAAAAGCTGTTCCTTCTGTTACCTGCTGCATTTGGCAATTCCAGAAACTACTTTTTTTTAAAAGTGGTATGCAGAATTCTCCTCTACCAAACAGTGTTAAAGTTGAGTTCAAGTCTATTCTGCTTTTTTTAACTCCTGGCAATTAACCAGACAGGTAAATGACAGTCACAGATGTCCACAGATTTCTGAATAAAAGGCATATCTTAAAAGAATACATTATGCATAGGTAACTGTCATCTTATAACAGGGCAGGAGAATAATAGGCACAGCTGGTGTCAAAGCATGATATACAGATACCTTTTTTTTTCTTGGAAATGATAGGTGATTATTTTAGTTAACAAGGAAAGGAAGACAGCATAGAGTGAACATGGAAGCATTTGTTGAAAGCATAACCTTAAAAAAGAATAGGATTATTTCACTGTTCATGATAATGACTCAAAGGCATGGTAGAATGAGAGCACTATAGTAGATGTCTAACAGTATAGGGTCAGCTGAAAGGGGAATCTGGAGTGTTACATCGGCAATACCCCTCAATAAAACATTTTGAATTTCTGTTTTTCATCAATCAAGTCTAATTATGCTTTTTTACTCCAGTGCGTGTCTAACTATCAGGCTCATGCAAAAGAAGACATAAGTGGCTTCTGTGTTAGTTTCCAACTCGTGCCAAAAAGCTACTCTAAACTACAAGATTCATGCAAACTACTTATTTTGCACCAAAGCAGTCTCTTGCAAGTTCTAATTCTCCTGTTTCCCTGCATTATTTCTATGGAGATTACTGCAAATCTAAGACTGTGGTAACCCACACATCTATACAGCATCTATAGGAAGAAGGGGACTCTAGGGGAAAAAGACTAGCAGGAAGTATTATGTCCATATTTTCTTTCCACCATTCTTGCCTGAGGAGAGCAAGGAAGGGTAAAAATGAAGGGAACTGGAGACTTTCTTGTAGCCTTTCCTGATTGCCCTAAACCTACAGTTAATTCCTCGACTTTTTGAAGCTGTCAGGTATTATTGTTGCTTGGATGTACACACTTCTTGAGGACTGAGAAGTACAGTAGAAGGCAAGCTTAAAAATGGAGAGTATGCAGTACAATACTGTTGGTATTTCACATTTTACATTAACAATGTATAGCAACTTTTAAATTAACTTACATAAACAATGAGTTGTTAGTTATACCATTTCAACAGTGAACCCTTTTCAGAATGGCTATCTTTATTGCTATCAGGAGCCTAAACCTTGTCATCATAATTCACCTTTGTCAGCTGTCTAAATTAAAAGGAGCTTGAGCTAATTAATTTTTATTTTTCTTTAGGAGTTACTTTGAATGGATGTACAGGTAGTCAAAGGAAATATGGTTCTTTAAGATTCATAATTTTTCTGTGTTAAAGCATTTCTGTATTTTCTCATGGACCACAAATACGTATATGTCAGTTTTCTCTTGAAATAGCTGAATTGTTAATGCCATCGCACCAGGAGTCCACAGAGAATGCAGGTAGCAAAAGCTTAACTTGTTTGAACTGACAAGCATTTGTTTTTTCTTCTAAATCAACTATTTCATGCATTTTAGTGGTATCTTGTCAAATCAATTTAAGCTGGCATGCAGTTTAGCACAACAAAAGATGTGCCAATGTCACTAAGTATGATAAATTGATACAATGACACATAAATGAAACTCACAATATTTATAAAGATTTGATATTCTGGGGGCTAGAAGGATCATAATTTTTCACTTACAATATTAATAGAGCCATTATAGACATTATTAAACCATATTTGTTTTGTAGATACTAGCTGTGCCTTTATCTGCCCTGTTTGAAGCACATGTATAGTGCAATACTAGTGTTCTTACATAGGTTTAAAGCACGTATCCAAAGAGATCTTGCTCTTAGCAGAACTGGTGCAATTGGTATTCCACGGGGAATTCTTGTTGTCAGGTATTTTTTGTTTGGATGTACACTTCAGAAGAGCTGTTGATAGAGTAATGTGGCATAACCCAAAATAAGGAACTTGTTCAAGCCAGGGGTTTCTATACTATTTTGTCAAGATTTTTTAGGACCTAATGATTAAACTACCTAAGCCTTGTCTATGTTAGTACTGATACTATTTCTATTTTCAGGGTGCATCTACACAAGATGCTGTATTGCACAGTACACTAGTCTACATGTTTGGGTGCATTTACTACGCAGTAAATTAAGCTACTGTGCAATTAACTAGTACCTGTACATGGTACCAGTTACCGTGTAGTACTGAAGTTGTAGATGTCATCAATGTCTACAGAGATCAAATTTGCTCCCAGTCAGCCTAGACAGCAGGGGGCCACAGGGGATAGGGAGCTGTAGGTCCACGGTCTGACTGTTGCTTAGCTCCTAGCTCCCCCCAGGAGCCAATCAGCGCTGGGACGTGGGAGCTCTCTGCCCCCAGTCCTAGCTTCTGGTCTCTAGCACAGAGCTTGGGAGCTCTGGAGAGAGCAAGGATTGGGAACCCAGCCCCTGCCCACTCTCTGGAGAAGGTCAGTCCAGCACAGAGCTGGGAGCTCCAGCCACTGCCCACTCTCTGAAGTTCCCAGATCTGTGCCACACAGACCTACTTCAGGGGCTGGGAACACAAGCAGGGCAGCCATGGGTAAGCCTCATGCCCCCACCCCCACACACTTGGCAGGTAGCTGGTCAGGAACTGTCCTGCAAGTGGGACATCTGCCAGTGACCCCCTTGCCAAGTGGGGAGGGGCTACTTGGCAGGAGGCTTTTTGGCAGCTGCCCCACACCT
Organism: Caiman crocodilus; assembly: GCA_030014935.1. Classification (NCBI taxonomy): domain Eukaryota; kingdom Metazoa; phylum Chordata; order Crocodylia; family Alligatoridae; genus Caiman; species Caiman crocodilus. The sequence goes on from JAGPOW010003316.1 coordinate 14,763,089, forward strand.
GGGAGCCCCCTGTTGGGATTGCAAGCTCCACTTGGGCAGGGGCCTCATTGCAGCTGTATGTCCCATCCTGACGTGTACAGGGCCAGGAGACAGCTGCTACTGCAGTCAGCAGAGCTTTCCTAGCTCCATGCATATCAGGACCACCCCACTCCTAGTCCCTTGCCAGCCCCAAAGCTAGCACTCAAGGAAGCCTCGAGCTTGCCCAGCTGCTGCAGGGGGCAGAGCAGGGTGGAAGCAGCCCTGTACTGGGCTGCTTCTGTTGGGAGCAAATCTGCCCCCATCAGGGTGCATGTGTAGACATGCTCCTGGGGAAGGCTTACTATGCTGTATTTACAGGTGCTTGTATATGAGTGCAGAGGGAAACGAGCTTTAGTTGAAATGCCTACATCACCATTCTGAAGCATGGGGATATTGATACATGAGACACTGGTGCTTTAATTAGAGCGGCTCTGAGAGCCCCTCTAATTAAAGTGCCACCTCCCCACCCCTGGTGCATGTGTAAAAGTGCCCTTACTATGCAGTAAGCTTTAAGTACATTAATAGCATGTGTAGATGTGGCCCCTGTGTTTTACCACTCCTGCTGAAATGAGAATACAAAAGTTCTAAGTGTAGACGAGGCTGTAAGCACTGAAGCAACGTGCAGGTTTTGTTACATTTAGATCAACCTAACACGGATTAGGGCAATCCAAGTGCTGATCTGTGCAGTCATATGAGGAGGTTAAGTCCAGCAAAAAACTGGCAGACTCGATCTAAATTAGTTCATCTGGGTAAGTGAATTGTTAGATTGAAAATGGGTTGGCCTGATCTAGTGTAAAACTGCACATATTCAAAGTGCAGCCCCAGGGTTGGGAAAACGCAGCTGCTCACCTCAGCCCTGGAGCTGTGCTCTTTTTTCCCCCTGCCCTGACCAGCGTTCCTTCTAATCTGCATGGTGTGCATGGCCATGCAGACGTGCTCATGCTGCTCAGCCATGCATGCCACACAGCTTAGAGGGAGCGCTGGCCCTGACCTGACTTTTTCACTCCCTGAAACCCACTCCTGGGTGGACAACCCCCCACCCCACACAGACCCACCAACCCCTGCTGCAGACCTGCCAGACCCCCATCCCCTTTCCAGCCTGCCTTTCCCCACTCCCCAGTTACTAACATTGGGTTCTAAATGCAGGTCCCAGCAATGGTGAACATGTGCACAAGCCACTCCTAATCTACAATCATGGGGCTTAAAGTAAGTATGATCATAGTTCAGGTGTGGCAAATGCCTGCATGTACCCTGAGTTATGGTGTAGTTAATTAGGGTTGTTTTAATAATTGCTTTTTGCTTCAATGTCTGAACTAGAAAAAAAATTGGAGGTAAAAGTGCTTTGCATGAAAAAGAATGTTCTTATTTTCAAACACTTGTAGAAAACCAAAGAAAAAATGGCTAGATTAAAAATGAGTATGAGCTTTTATCCAACAGTCCAGCACCTAGGGCATTCACCCATTACCATGGGTCAGTTAACTGTAATCAGGAACCCTTTATGCCAAGTATAAATGTAGTACTTGTCCCGCATACTTTATAATCTAATTATGAACAAACTAATTTGTAAGCAGAAGTTTGTAAAGGACCCATTATAAGGCAGGAGGTGAGCCAGGAGAAAAGCTATCACAGAAGCCAAGGGAGGACAAGATTTCAAGTGGAGAAACATGGTTAATAGTGTGAAAGTGGCCAGAGGATCAAGGACAATGACAAAAATAACTACCTGATGTCTGCAAATGATTCATTAAACCACTGCTTTTATTACAGCAAGGCTCAGCACCAAAAATCCAAATTGAAACTCCTCTAACTTCTTTTTGTTTTTTGATACAGAGGTCAAATTCAGGAACCTGGAAGTAGACTCAAGGCAGAAAAAAATATTCAGGACTTAATTTTGGCTCTGAGCTGCGAGGAGGGGAAACTCTTCTGTATAAATGGACCAAACTCTAGTTAGGCCTACATGTCTCTCTCTCCTGTCATCTATTTTACCTTCACCAGCCCAACCTTTCCCCTTTACTTCTTTTCACTCTTGCCTTTTTTTTCCCCTTTGTTTTTTTTAAACGTTGCTAAACAAGGGGATATCATGTCTTTCAACCCCTTCCCAGGATCTTTGGCAAGATAAATACCACATGGCAATATAGCTAGATGAGGTACTTTCAAGGGACTAGGTTGCTTGAAGAGAGAATCCCATCCTCCATGAATGCACAAGAGTGAACTGGAGATTTTCAAAAGGAGACTGGATGCATACCTTGCTGAGTTATTTGACCCCAGCACTCTTTCCTGCACAGAGCAGAGGGGCTGGAAACAGAAATGGGTATCATTTGCTTCCTACTTCAGCATAGGGTGCTGAAATTCAATTATGACTGCAGTAGAGAACTATAAACAGCCCAGCTATAGAAACAAATAACAAAAATAGCTACAGTGGTATAGGCATGAGAGAGAGGAGAAAAGTTAAGACTGGATTCTTAAAAGCAAAAGTTGACTCATTTTCTCTTTGCCTCCTAACTGTGAGATAACTCTGCATTTGATTGTTTACTAGGGGATCAGAAGCACAATGGAGTCTGCTTGCACTGATTAGAGCACTTAAAGCAGTATTCTTTAGAATGATAAATACAGGTAGCTAGGCAACATTGCCAGTTTATCATCTTAGCTTAAAGCCTACTTCAAAAAATGTGAAGCATGTGTAGAAATAATAAGGCAACATATGTATGAAAAAGACTTAGTCATTTGGAAAAGAGATTTTTTTTTTCCCAATTGCCTGGACCTTTTCAGGAAGATGGTGCCGAAGGACACCTGATAAAGCCGTGGCACTCTTTTCAATGCAGAAAGGTGAGGGGGAAAAAAAAAGTTCTTTCTACATGCAGATAATAAAATCCATGTACCCTAAAGTCAAGATAAAAGAGATGATTTGCCAGGGCATTCAAAGCATAAAAGAAATGAATTCACTATTAAAATGCAATGGATTTTGCTGTATATACTGCAACAAAGTATGTTTATTAAAACCACCTTGGTGTTCTATGTCAGACTGAGGTGTGTTTCTGAGGTAGTTAATGTACAGGGCCTGTCTTGTAAACATCTTACAAGAATTTATATTCATATGTAGAATTTCATTCTAAGAGATTCCAAAGTGTCTCAGGGGAGCTGGGATGCCGGAAGGCCCCGGGGCAGCAAAGGGTCCCGCTTACCTCCTGCAGAGCCAGAAGATCTGAGGGAGGCACACACGCCGAGAATGCCGGTGCAGATTATTAGCTGGGTGTTTATCCAGTTGCGGCAAAGCAGCAGGGGTGGGGGATGCCTTCCGGAAGGAACAAAAGACAGCCCTGCCAAGGCAATGGGGCAGCTGAGTGAAGGAAGCTGGAGCAACAAGCCTCAGCGAGCGGGGAGTCAGCCACCACCTGCAGTATGTAGGGAAGACAGAGGCGGAGCCAGACGCGGCTCTGAGACATGGAGCGGAGCAGCTGGCAGCAGTGCTTTTAGAAGGGCCAGCACTGGGATTATCGGCTCAGCCAATGGGGAAACTGGCGGCAGCACTGGTAGCAGGGCCGGATGAGAAACAGGTGGGAGCCTAGTCAGCGTAGCTGGGGAAGGAGCCAGTGGCAATGTTGGTGGTAGAGCCAGAGGACGGGCAGAGAGGGCCCCAGGTAGTCTAGCTGGGGAAGGAACCAGCTGCAGCACCGGCAATAGAGCTGGGGGAGGAGCTAGCTGGATCCAGGGCCGTGAAGCTGGTATCAGAGTCAGCGGCGGCATAAGCGGCAGGAGCGGCGGAGAAGCCAGCCACGTCGGAAGAGGGGGCATCAGTGAGGTAACCAGGTGCCCCATACAGAGGGGAGTCGGCGTTGACCCCACGGACCATTGGAGCAAAACAGGTACTGGGCCAGAGGGGCCAAGCTGGCGTCTCTATAGGCAGTACACCCAGCCCGAAGACCGTTGTTGATGGACAGTGTATTAGGGTGAGAGGGTGGCAAATCACGGACGACATTGAGGCCAGAGGAGGTAGGACCTAAGTTGTTGAGTGGCCAGGGTGTACGGGAGGACAGAGTCCTGAGAGTACCCGTCGAGGAACACGCGAATGCCGGTGGATACCCCAAGGGAAGACCCCCCCCCCACTGAAGGTTGCAATCAAAGTCATGGCAGGTGAGTTTAGGGGTCCCCCTGATACCTGCAGGGGTAACCTCCAGGGTGCACCCATGAAGCCAGGGCATGCAAGACCTTGGGCCCGGGCAAAGGTAGTGTGGGAACACCTGGTAGAGCAGGGGCGGGTACATAGTGGTGCTTTGGCTGGGAATATGGAAGACCCAGACATGGTGGCCTATGCCAACACCCAACCCATGCCTATGACAATGGTTGATGTCCTTGGACAGAACCTGCAGGCCCTCACCCAGATTGTCGACTCCCAGCAGCAGATGTTCAACTGCCAGCAGGAATGGCTCAAGTGTAGCCAGGTCTCCTTCAAAATGCCAAAAATGATGAAGGACGATGACCCCACAGAGTACATCGAGGCCTTCCAGCGCCACGCCTTGATGACCGGCCTTCCCCGGGACTACTGGGCCAGCCAGTTGGGGGCCCTGGTAGTTGGGACGGCACAGGCAGCCTACTGGGCCATCCCAAGGGATGAGGCCTGGGACTACAAACAGGTGAAACAAGCCATGCTTTATTGGCTGGAGATCAGCCCCGATCATTATCGACGACTGTTCTGGGCCAGGAAAGGACCTGATGAAAGATGGCCCCGGGTACTATTACAGCTGCTATGGGACCTTCTGGACAAGTAGGTGAACTCAATGGGGTCTGATCGGAATGACCTAGCAGATCAAGTCATCCTGGAGCAATTCCAGAACGATCTGGAGGAGAGAACACAGCGCTGAGTGTGGCAACACTCTCCCCGGAATTGTGAATAAGCGTGGAAGCTGGCAGAAACCTTTGCGGCGGGGACAAGTTACCCAAGGGAAAAGAGAAGCCTGGGACCAGCATCAGTGCTGTTGAAGGAAGCAGAATGGCGGCGGCCCCCTATCTGGGGGTTGGCAGGGATACAATGTGTTTCCGCTGCAGGCAGAATGGGCACATCTCGCAGGAATGCCCTACTCAGCCCGCTGAGTGGTGGGTTCCAGCCAACAAACCCTGAGGTTTCCCTGACCAGTGCTGCATCATGGAGATGAGTGAACCCATGGACTGCAGCTATGCCAGCAATGAGGGGAATGCCATATGGAGCAGCCTGATCATTAAGGCCTGGGTGGACGGCCGCCCTGTGTGGGCCAACTTCGACTCAGGGTGTGCGCAGTCCATGGCGAGGGCTGATATGGTCCACCGGCAAGGAGGAAGGAGGGTATCACTGGTAATGGTGGCCTGCCTCCATGGCAAAACCAAGCAATGGATCCAGCTGTGCATCATGGAACACCAGGGGGAACTCCTGATAGGAGTGGTGCCTAAACTGGTATGCAAAATGCTGCTAGGCCGGGATTGGATGCCACTCTATGATGTACTAGAGCAAGTGAGGGATGTGGAGCTAGCTCGCAAGAAGATGGGAACTAGTGAAGGATGGTTGGGGGAGGTAGAAGAGGATCCTGCTGACGCTGAGGAATCCATAAGCCTCAACCTAGGCAATATCACTAGTAGCAGACATTTTCAGGAGGCACAGAGCAAGGACCTGGAGCTCGGAGCCCTTTGGAGACAAATCCACGAGACCAGGGACGAGGCAGCATTGCCCATAGAAAAACACCCCAGTTTTGAGGTAAAGAACCACCTCCTTTACTGAGTACCAGGGCCCAGGTGGGAGGGTCCCATAGAGGCGCAGCTGGTGGTCCCAAACCAGTTCTGCCAGGTGGTCTGGCAGCTGGCCCATGCAAGCCCTGTGGGGGGCCATCTAGGGTGAGAGAGAACCTTGGCAAAGATGGGCCAGTGGTTCTTTTGGCCCGGGATGGGAGAAGAAGTGGCCTGAGGGTGTGTGGCCTGTCCAGAGTGCCAGAAGACTCGGACCGAACGCCCTTCCAGGGCCCCATTACAGCCAATGTTGATCATAGGTACCCCCTTTGCAAGGGTGGCCTTAGACATTGTGGGACCTTTACCCCGCAGCAGCTCTGGCCACCAGTATATTTTAGTTATGGTGGACTACGTGATGCGTTATCTGGAGGCCATCCCGTTGCGGACAGCCAGCACTCCTCGGGTGGTGGAAGAGTTGATAAAGTGGGTCACAGGAATGGGAGTCCCAAAAGAGATCTTGAATGATCAGGGCAGGAATTTCACGTCTGGTGTCATGAAGGCGTTGTGTTGAACCCTGCAGATACGGCAAATACGTACCTCAGTGTACCATCCCCAAATCAAGAGGCTGGTGGAATGCCTAAATGGCACCCTCAAATGGGTGTTGAAGCGGTGCATCCAAGGGGACCCTTGGAAGTGGGATTTACTTTTGCCACTGGTCCTATTCACTCTTAGGGATACTCCTCAGGATTCCATGAGATTTTCCCCGTTTGAACTTGTTCTGGGGCACCGTCCCCAAGGATGGCTGCAGGTCCTGTGAGAATGAGAGCAGGACAATGGAGTGCTACAGGACCCGGCAAGATATTGCCAGGCATTCCAACAGAGGATAAGAACGGCCCAGAACATAGCTCGTGAGAACTTGAAAGAAGCCCAGGTTCGGCAGAAGGAAAAATACAATGGCAACGTTAAGGAGCAGGTCTTCGAGCCAGGGCAGTGAGTGCTGGTGCTACTCCCCACATCCATGAGCATGAGCAGGTTTCTTACGCAATGGCAAGGCCCCTTCGAGATTCTTTGGCAGGTTGGGCCCATAGATTACGAAGTTCATCAGCCGGGCCATCTCCGAGAGAAGCAAATCTTTCACATGGACCTGTTGTGGAAGTGGAAGGAGCTGGCGGGCTGGGTGACCTTCGAAGAAAATGAAAAAGACGGGGCCCCAAGGGTCCGGACCAGATGTGACACTGGCTGAACAACTAATCAGCGTATCCGAACTACAGAAATGGGAGACGCAGAGGTTAATTCGCGAGTTCCAAGATGTGTTCTGTAAGGAGCCAGGATGGGTCCGGGGCATGACTCATACCATTAAAACACCACCAGGGGCTATAGTAAAGGGAGAAATGGAGGCCCATTCCACATGACTTGTTAGAGGCCGTGCATGAGGAGGTGAGCTCCATGCTGCGACTGGGAGTGGTAAGACCGTCCTGAAGCCCTTGGAGAAGCCCGCTGGCCCCTGTACAAAAGCTGGATGGATCGCTGAGGATATGCATTGATTACCAATGATTGAACACGCTGGCAGTCTTTGATGCGTTCCCCGTGCCCCAGGTGGATGAATTGATAGAAAGAATTGGAGAAGCCCAGTATATATCGACACTGGATCTGGCCAAAGGTTACTGGCAAATCCCAGTGGCCCCAGCAGATCGGCCAAAGATAGCCTTCACTATGCCCTGGGGTCTCTATGAGTTTGTAAGAGTGCCCTTTGGGCTACATGGGGCAGCCGCAACTTTCCAGCAGTTAATGAATTGGCTTCTGGCCCCCCCATGCAGGGTACGCAGCAGCCTACATCAACGATGTCATTATATACTCACCAATCTGGACGCATCATAAGCAGGCCCTCAGGGCTATATTGTCAGAGCTAAGGCAGGCTGATCTCACAGCAAACCCACAGAAATGCACCTTAGCAAAAAGGGAAACCTAAGTATTTAGGATTCCTGGTGGGCAGGGGCACTATCAGACCCCTGGCCAACGAAGTGGAGACGGTGCGAAATTTCCCAGCCCTCCAGAATTGTCGCCAGCTCTGGTCATTTCTAGGGCTGACCAACTACTACCGGAGATTCGTGCCCCACTTTTCAGAACTAACAGCCCCCTTGATGGAGGCATTGAAGGGGAGGAGGAATGGGGCGGTAAAATGGACGGAGCAGATGAATCAGTGTTTTGGGATGTTAAAACGGGCCCTCTGTAAGGATGTAATAATGTGCACTCCTAACTTTAGGAAAACTTTCATTTTACAGACAGACGCATCCAAAATGGCAGTAGGGGCCGTCCTCATGCAGGAGGAGGGAAGGGATTGAGAGGCCAATAACGTATGCTGGTCGCAAGCTGTCATCGGCAGAGAGGAGGTACGCCACTATACAGCAGGAATGTCTGGCCATTCGATGGGCCGTGGACTATTTCAGATATTATTTGATGGGCCAGGAGTTTAAGTTAGTAATAGACCATGTCCCTCTCCAGGCATTGGCCCTACAACCTTACAAATTCCAGATCATGTTCAGGCCAGGAAAATCAAACACCATGGTGGATTTCCTGTCTAGGTGTGACAGCAAGAACTCGACCGAGCAAATGGAGCCCCAGGCAGACAAGTCGGACAACTTATCTGGTATGACTTGGAAAGGTACAGTAAGAGCGCCCCAAGGCATCTTGGAGGGGGGTTGTGTCCCAGGGGAACTGGGATGCCAGAAGGCTCCCAGGGCAGCAAAGGGTCCCGCTTACCTCCTGCAGAGCCAGAAGATCCGAGAATGCTTGCGCGGGTTATCAGCCAGGCATTTATCTGGCTGCGGCAAAGCAGCGGGGGTGAGGGACACCTTCTGGAAGGAACAAAAGGTGGCCCTGTCAAGGCAACAGGGTGGCTGAGTGGAGGAAGCTGGAGCAACTTCAGCTCCAGTGAGCTGGGGAGTCAGCCACTACCCGCATTGTGTACGGAAGAGAGGTGGAGCCAGACGTGGCTCTGAGAGATGGAGTGGAGCAGCTGGCAGCAGTGCTGGTAGAAGGGCCAGCACTGGGATTATTGGCTCAGCTGGTGGGGAAACCGGCGGCAGAACTGGTAGCAGGGCCGGATGAGAAACAGGCGGGAGCCTGGTCAGCGTAGCTGGGGAAGGAGCCAGCGGCAACACCAGTGGTAGAGCCAGAGAATGGGCAGAGAGGGCTCCAGGTAGTCTAGCTGGGGAAGGAACCAGCTGCAGCACAGGCAATAGAGCCGGGAGAGGAGCTAGCTGGATCCTAGGCTGTGAAGCTGGTATCGGAGTCAGCGGCAGCATAAGCAGCAGGAGCGGCGGAGAAGCCAGCTACATTGGAAGAGGGGGCATCGGTGAGGTAACCAGGTGCCCCATACAGAGGGGAATCAGCGGTAGATACGGTGACCCCATGGACCATCGGAGCAAAGCAGGTACCGGGGCCAGAGGGACCGAGCTGGCGTCTCTGTAGGCAGTACGCTCAGCCCGAAGACCGTTGTTGACGGCTGGTGTATTAGGGTGAGAGGGTGGGAAATCATGGACGACGTTGAGGCCAGAGGAGGTAGGGCCTAAGGTGGCGAGTGGCCAGGGTGTAGGGGAGTACATTGCCCCGAGAGTACCCGTCGATGAATGCGCCGATGCCAGTGGATACCCCAAGGGAGGACCCCCCACTGAAGGTATAGTCAAAGTTGTGGCAGGTGAGTTTGGGGTCCCCCTGATACCTGCAGGGGTAACCTCCAGGGTGCACCCGTGAAGCCAGAGCACGCAAGACCTTGGGCCCGGGCAAAGGTGGCACGGGAACACCTGGTAGAGAGGAGGTGGGTACACAAAGGCAGGAAGGAAGATCTGGGGAAGTACAGGTCAATCATTTTGACCTCAATCCCTGGAAAGATCTTCAAGAAAATTCATCAAAGAATCCATTCATAACAGGCTGACAGAAGGTGCCATTCTCAGAGACAGCCAACATGGCTTCATTACGGATAGGTCATGCCTGACCAACCTCATCTCCTTCTATGACCAGGTGATATGTCACTTGGACGGAGGGGAAGAGGTTGATATGATATATTTGGATTTTTAAAAAGCCTTTGTCTTCATCTCCCACAATGTCCTCATGGCAAAATTGGGGCACTGTGGACTTGACAACTTGACAACCTCATAGTCCAATAGCTGGGGAACTGGCTCTATGGTTGGAGCCAGAGAGTGAGAGACAATGGAACTAAGTCAGTGTGGTGCATGGTGACCAGTGGTGCCCCTCAGGATTCAGTACTTGGATGAGTAATCTTTAATATATTCATTAACAATCTGGATTCAGGTGCCAGAAGCGGGCTGGCTAAAATTGCAGATGACACCACAGTGGTAAAGTGCAGTTACACTGGAGGACAGGTTGAGGATTCAGGTCAACTTAGACAGGCTCTCATGGTGGGCAGATGAAAACCTGATGACCTTCAATATAGAGAAATGCAAGGTGCTCCACCTCAGGAGAAAGAACCCACACCATACCTATAGGCTCAGCAGTTCTTCTGAAAGAGACTTGGGGGTCGTGATTGACTACAAGATGAATGTGAGCCCCCAGTGCAATGCCACAGCCAGTAAAGGAAATAAAATCCTGGCTTGTGTCTACCGATGCATCTCTAACAAAATGCAAGTTATCATCCCCCACTTTACTCGGCCTTGTTGAGGCTGCAGCTGGAGTACTGCATCCAGTTCTGGGCTCTGCACTTTAAAAAGGATGTGGAGAAGCTCTAGAGAGTCCAGAGGAGAGCCATGCGTATGATCAGAGGTCAAGAGAACAGGTCTTATGAAGAAGAGGTTGAGAGGCATGGGGCACTTCAGTTTGGAAAAGTGTAGGGTAAGAGGGGACTTGGTGGCAGCGTATAAGTATATTAGGGGTATTGTGGCAGGACACTGTTTGTGCCTGCCACTTTAAGGGCCTGGAGCTGGCAGCTTCCAGGTTCCTCATGTGGGCAGCCATTTTGTATTGGGGACTGCCCATACAAACAGGACAGCTCTGCTGCTGGAGGCCAGGCAACAACACCGGCTGGCTGGAGGGCTGCTGGTGTCATCTGGAGGTAAGGGAGAAGCTGTAGGGGATGAATAGGAGGATCCTGGTCCTGGGTATGACCTAAAACTGCACCCTGCTGGGAGTGGGTGGCCTGGTGGGCTCTCAGTGGTGCGGGAGCCCCCAGGAAGTGCCAGACCAGTTATCACCCTGGTGAAAGGCAGGTCGGGGTGCCTTAACCCCTAGCTCCCACGCCTGGGTGGGTTACCCCTTCTTTGGAGGGCCTGGAGGCTGGATCCCCGGGGAGAGAGAGAGGCCATAGACTTAGGCCTGTCTGAACTTCCCTTGACTGGTCAATGCTGGGGTCAGGACCAGAAGGGTTGAAGAGCCAGGGGCCCATCGCGAGGAACGCCCAAGAGCTGTGTACCTGGGGTCCCGGCTCTGGAGGTGGGCCAGGGCTAGTGAGGCAGAGGTCCTGGGGGAGCCACACCCAGAAGGGAAAGCGGTTCAGGGAGCTATGCTGCCTTGTATGAAGCAGATGACACTGCCTAAGGAGAAGAATCCAGGTAGGGTTCAATTAGGAGGATTCTAGGGACCAGAGTAGGAGCCGGTGTTTATAATAACACCTAGATGCCATCTGCGAGGCTTGAGCTGCAGTGTAAGGGAGGAATGGAGCAGCAGATGGCGCCCCCTGGCATCGGGGCAGGAAATGGGCAGCTTCCTACTTGATTAACATCTATTAATTAATTACCAACAAGGCGGGTGGTTAGCCCAGAAACAGGTGGGTGGGCCACAGTTAAATTGGCCCTGAGAAGACCCCCTTTTTACAAGTATACATCAGGATCTGGGAGAACATCTGTTCACCAGGGCTTCCCTAGGGAAGCCAAAGTCCAACAGTTTCAAATTGCTGGAAAACCATTTTAGACTGGACGTAAGGAAAAACTTTTACTGTCTGAGTCTCCAGAGATTGGAATAGACTCCTTCCCCCCCACCAAAAAAAAAAAAAAGTGGTGCAAACATCTACTCTGGATATGTTCAGGTTGCATCTTGATGCTTGTCTTGCTAGGGTCATCTGACCCTGGTTGTCTTCCTGCCCTTTGGGCAAGGGGCTGGACCCAATGATCTCATGAGGTCACTTTCAGCCTTGATGTCTGTGAAATCTATGGAAGTGCTGAAGAAAATAAGAAGTTAATATTGCAAGTCCTTCCATGTTTAGAATGGTGTTTGAAAAGTTTGCAGTAAGTGAGGCTTTGTGTCACACACTGAGCAATGAGAAAATTAAGCACCAAAATATTGAATTGCTGTTCATACAGGGTAGCAGTCTTGAGGGACCATATAGTTCTAGACTGTACCATAGTGCATGTGCACAAGAGTCAGATGTAGAATAAAACATATCCTTCATTCTTGTATTTCCTAATTTTTGTGTACTTTACTTTGCAAGCTCAGTTATATGTGTTTTAGAGTCATGTTATTTTTGTAGTGCTACCAGTGCCATAGTTGCGGGGGGGGGGGGGGAGGCTGGTGAGAGGGATGGGTGTAGAGGAGTGACCAGGGCTACTGCCCTGAGAACTGAAACAAAGGGGCACCAACAGGCGCTGCCCAGCTGGGGCAGCGCACAGGATAGGGCTGCAAGTGGCTTATTTGGGGGGCCAGGGGGATGGGGGGTGGTGACTCCTACCACTGCTTTTATTCCCAGGCAGGTATGGGGATAGTGTGCCCATCAGATCTGTGCATGGGACAAGGGCAGGCTGCTGCTGCAGGCTTTGCCTCGGGCACCAAACTTCCTTGTTATGGTACTGAGTGTTACAAACTCCCTTGTAGCTCTGTGAAGTGCGTCCATATGTTAAAGCTATGTGTGACACCACAAAATGGTGATTCTTCTTAAAAAATGTTTCCCTTTCAAAGAGGGGCTTGTCTGAAGTGTTAACATTTATAGCATCACATGCAATGTGTGGACATGAACATGTAGTGTTAAAGGGGGTCTCAAATCCACATCATCCCACAGTTCCTCCCCATCCAAACGAATGCGTGTCCATAGCTTCAGATGCAACACAAAATAGACTGGTGTTCTTCAAACTCTGTCCAAGAATGGTTATTGTTACTCAACATTCTCCTTCCCTTCTAATTCCACTGGTTCTTTTGCACAGTACACAGTCATTAAGGGGATCATATCAGGGACTTGAAAACGCAGGAAACAAGAAGCACAGTTTCTCAGCTGTACAGCTAATAATATAAATCTTGATCTCCTGACTTTTTCAGAAATTAGGTACTTAGTCTATTCTGTGCTTCACAAGTTATGGGACCCATAGCTGTAACTTCATCTTAACTACCTGCAGCAGGAATATAGGTCATTGTAATTGTGCCAGTGTCATTTAACATTTTTCTGGAAGTAGTTCTAGAATAGGATAGATTTTTTTTGTTTAATTATCTGTTTATAAATGTGGCATTTAAGAAATAGGTGAATCAGTTCAGATTAAGTGGACTTTGGTTTATTTATGCATACTTCATGCATTGAAACCAAATATTAGCACATTGTTAATGACTGATGTTCTTTACCCCCTGTGTCAGGGGCTGGGCTCAAACACCAGGCCAGGGGGCTTCAGAGGCAGGCACCAATATAGCCCTCCACCAGGCAACTACTTGCAGTTGAAGGCAGAGCAGTAGGAAAGGACAACTTCCTTCCCCACCCTTAGTTTTAGTCCTTCAGTCTCTGGCCCCTTACTGGCTGGTACTCCTGGATGGTGATTGGTTCCTCCAGGCATTGAAGGCCTGTACAGGGTGCAGGAAGTTGTCTGAGCAACAAGGCTCTTCTTGACTTCACACCACTGTGCTGCTCTGTGTGTTCCCTGTGGTAACCTTTCCTTACTGGGTCTTCTGTGGGAGAGAGGCAGGATCATGGATCAGTGGCCTTGAGGTGGCAGGGAAGGTAGTGGGATGTCAGGCTAAGTGGACCAGATAGGAGAAAGACAATGAATGAGAAAGTGATGCAGGCCAACCTGTGCTGTTTACTGATGGCAGGGCAGGAATGATGGAAGGACAGCAGCAGTTTGTGGTTTGGGTGAAGACCCTGCCTATGTTTCATGATGAATCAGAAAGATTTTTGATGTCAAGACTGAAGTTTATTTGGAAGATTTTTCATATAGGTGTCAAGGCAAATGTGAAATCTTTCAATAGCCTTATCTACAGGCTTAGACTGGGACCTTAGCTTTAGAAATTCTAGCTCCTACACTGTTTTCTGGGAGGTTTGTGGGAACTCAGAGTTATAGAGAAGCAGGGCTGGAAGGGACCTCCAAAGACAATCTTACTTAAATCCTGGGGAAGCTCTTTGAGAAGATCATCAAGGAGCACATCTGGGATGGGCCAGCAGCACAGTTTCATTAGGGGCAGGTCCTATCAGACCAACCTGATTGCTTTTGTAACCTGATCATAAAAGGCATCGGTCGCAGCTGTTGCGGTGGATGGAGTCTTTCTGGACTTCAGCAAGGCCTTTGACACTGTCTCCCACCCCATTCTCATCAAAAAACTAGGCGACTGTGACATTGATGCCTACCCAGTCAGATGGATTACAAACTGGCTGAAGGATCATACTCAGAGGGTAGTGGTGAATGGGTCTTTTTTGACCTGGAGGGAAGTGGCCAATGGAGTCCCCCAGGGCTCGGTCCTGGCCCACGTTGTTCAATTTCTGTATTAGTGACTTAGGCTGCTTTTCACCCTGTTGTCTGTTTAAATTTGTTGATGATACCAAGATTTGGGGTGAGGTGGGCATGCTAGTAGGGAAGGACAGATTACAGTAGGACCTGGACAGGTTACAGGGGTGGGCTAATGAAAATAGGATGGGTTTCAATACTGACAAGTGCAGGGTGCTGCACTTGGGCAGTAGTAACCAGCAGCACACTTATAAGATGGGGAAACTCCCTTCTCAAAAGCACAGTGGCAGAAAGAGATCTTGGAGTTATTATTGACTCCAAGATGAACATGGGCTGACAATGCGAGGTCATGGTCAATAGGGCTAACTGTACCATGTTGTGCATCCACAGGTGCATCTCAAGCAGGTCCAAGGAGGTGATCCTCCCCCTCTATACAACACTGGTCAGGCTGCAGCTGGAGTACTGCATCCAGTTCTGGGCGCCGTACTTCAGGAGGGATGTGGACAGCATTGAGAAGATCCAGAGGAGGACCACCTGCATGATCTGGAGACAGCAGGGTAGACCCTATGAAGAGAGGCTACAGGACCTTAACCTGTTTAGCCTTCGCAAAAGAAGGCTGAGGGGGGACCTGGTGGTTGTCTATAAACTCACCAGGGAGGACCAGCAGGGTTTAGGAGAGACGCTGTTCCTCCTAGCACCACCCCACCCCCGCAGTAACAAGGAATAACGGCCATAAATTGTTAGAGAGTAGGTTTAGGCTAGACATCTGAAGACACTACTTCACAGTCAGGGCGGCTAGGACCTGGAACCAACTTCCAAGGGAAGTGGTGCTGGCTCCTGCCCTGGGGGTCTTTCAGAGGAGACTTGATGTCTATGTGACTGAAGTCATTTGAGCCCGGTTTTCTCTCCTGCCCAGGGCAGGGGTTCGGACTTGATGATCTACAAGGTCCCTTCCAACCATACTTCTATGAATCTATAATCTAATCCAAACCCTGCCAGAAGCAGGATCATCCTTATCCAAATTATTTTAAGACAACCGTAATCTAAACTCTACGTAACACCACCCACAACTGGCTTACTGAAAGTACCAAAGGGAAAACACAGGATATGAAAGTATAGGAAGGGTGGAGGAGGCAGCAAAAAGTAGAGAGACAGAAGCAGGGGTGGGACAGGAAGAGGGAGGCCTTTTCTCTGTAAACTTTCCTTCTGTGAGCCCTTTATGCCACCGGACTAAAATGATGACAAGTAAGAATAAATTAAAAAAAAAAAAAAAAAAAAGCAAATGGAAATGCTGTTGAAAAGCCCCTTGGCAAAACTGTAGCAAATGAGGTCACCATAAGCAGTGAATTGGTTAATGTGAGGAGTATTTGCAGCAAGAGTATGTGGGCAAGAGAGGAGACATTCTTGGTACAAGTGTAGCAAACATCATATATCTACAGGAGTGTGGGATACCCAGAGAAACCGTATTTTGAAGGGAGGTAGACCTGGGGACTCAGAGTGGTTGGGCACAAATGAAAAGAAGGGCCCAACCACTCTGTAGTTGTAGTGGGTTTTATACAAAATTTATGGATTAAAATTTGGAAGGCAGTGGAGGTAGTGAATAGGAGGATCTTACAAGTAGATGGGATAATGTTTGTAGTACACAATGTATATGCCCCGGCAGCAAAGGAAGCCTGCTCTGCTCGGTTGATAAGCTGGCTGTGAGCTTGCTAGGAGCTGAACCCAGTGTGTTCTTAGCAGATTTTAACTGTTTAATGCATATGGGGGATAGGAAAATTGGGGAAGGAGAAGAAAGAATGGGCAAAACCTTCAGATTGTTCAAGCAAATAGTACAATGTAGGGCTGTGTGAGGTTTTGGACAGAGCTTTGGGTCTGGAGAAGCTTCAGACACTTCAGAGTCCGAAGCAGCAGGTTCGGGTCGAAGTGCTGGCCTCGTTCACTGGCCTCGTTCGACTTCCCGAAGCGTCTCAGAGCCACCTCCGAGATCCAGCCATAGGGTATAATGGGGAAACAATAAAATATTTATAAATTTGTTGTCTTGTGTCCGATTTGGATGGAATTTTCTTGAGTGGTAGACTCTGCAGAGAGAATGAAGCCTACCAAGTTTTAAGAACATATGTCCAGGGATTTGGGAGAAACAGCATCCCAAATTCTTGAAAGCAAAACTCCTGTCATGTCAAGGCATAGGGTGAAAACTGCAGGAGTGGTAGCCTATGCTGAGGCCACAAAGCCTGCCAAGTTTCAGAAGATCAGTGCAGGGATTTGGGGGCAACTGTACCCCAAATTCTTGAAAGAAAAACTCCTGTCATGTCTGTTACAACACGGGGGGTCAAAACTGTAGGGCTAGTAGCGCTTACTGAGGCTATAAAGCCTGTCAAGTTTCAAGAAGATCGGTGCAGGGGCTTGGGGGGAACTGCCCCTCAAGCTGTGGAGAAGAAACATTTAGCTAGTTTCCAGTCTCCGTGCACCTTGCCCATGGACCATGTTCACTCATACAACCAAGCCAGGGCCACAGTAATAAGCCCTGCCAGCTCCCTCAGCACCTGTGGGTGGAGGACATCAGGGCCTACAGATCTGAAAACATCCAGCCCTTCTAGAAGATCCCTAACTACTTCTGTGCAGACCTGAGGCCTGGCAGTGCTATCCCCAAGATTGCCCCTACCTGTGGTGGGAGAGCTGTCCTGGCCCTGTCCAAGAAAAGAGAGGCAAAGAACTTGCTAAAGATTGTGGTTGACCCAGTGGGAAAGGTACATTCAAGAATTGATGATTTCCTGGTCAAACCATTTGGAGGGGCTAAAAGATTTTGAAGTGGTGCCAAATTTCTTTTTGGACCATTTCATGCTGATAACAAAGGTGGAGATAGACAGAGAAAGGGGAAAGGACTTTGGAAGCTGTATGTGGCACTTGAAGAGGAAGTTATAAGAGGATTCAAGGACCTATATAGAGAGTGGAGGACATTATAAGAGTATGGTAGAGTGGTGGGAAAATATGAAAGAGCATACAAAGGCTATTTGTTTGTTTGGGGGAGGGGGTTTAGAAAAATTGGAGGAGAGAGGGCAAGGCAGAAAGAGATTTGGAGAGCAGTTGCAGAAGAAGCCTCAAAGACTATATAGACAGGTGAGGCTTGGGCTTCAAGTATAGGAAGAGATAATAGAAGCAAGAGAGAAGCTTGAAGAATTCATTAAGGAAAACGGGAGTAGAATGTTTCAAGCAAAGGCACAGTGGATGGAGGGAGATGGAGGATGGGCCATTTGATTCAAGAAACATGAAAGTGGGAACAGAGGGGAGATGGTCCTTGAGGAACAAGAAGGGAGGGTTAGTTATGAGGATGAGTGACATCCTGGGTGTGGTAAAGACATTTTATAATATCTGTACTCAGCAGAATTGGTAACAGAAGTGAAGGTGATTCAATCTTGTTTGGAGATCCTGCCAAGCAGAATAAATAAGGAGGATGGTTTCAAGTCAGAGGACAAGTGGAGTATTTAGGAGATGATAGAGGTTCTAGTAGACTTCAAAAATGGCAAAATGCTGGGGAGGAAAGCCTCCCAAAAGAATTCTACAGTCTCCTGTGGGGTGATGAGTTCAGACCTAAGGGAAGTGTATGGGGAAGTGAGAAGGAGAAAGCAATTGGTGATGGATATGGAAAAGACAGAAATTATTATGGTCTTCAAGATGAGCAATACAGAAGTTGTGAATACATGAAGACATATCACATGCCAATTTTGATTAGAAACTTGTCATGAAGAAGATAGGGAAGTGGTTGAAAAGAGTGATTTGGAAGGTGTTAGCACCAAATAAGATCTGTGAAATACTGGAAAGACTACTCCATGAAGCCCTGGAGCAATTGAGAGATGTGACTGGATTTTGCAAAGAACAAAAACTACATCAGAAAAAGAGGCATAATTGTTATTGGATCATCTTACCAGCAGGATAAAAGGAATATTTATCAGACAGATTGACAGTTATAATGGGGGTGTTGATTAATGCTGCCATGGGGTCAAGAGACTCCCAATTGGAATAGTGCTTTTATTGTTCTGGGCATTGTTCAAATATCAGGTATAAGATAGTCCTTGCCATCTAAACAGCTTCTATTTAAATGAAGAGTAGGCAGTAAACAATGACTTATAACCAAAATGTTAAGAACTACAAAGCTTGATGTCTCTTGCTTGCTCATTTAATAGTTCATTAAAGTTATTCCCTTTACAGAAACATTAATACACAGATACAGTAATATCTTCCACTATCATTGACACAAAATGCTGTTCCTTCATCTATATCATAGGAATAATTCCCTTCTCTAAATAGGTGTATTCTTTTTTTAATAATAAAGTCCTGTAAGTTGGGCCTTAATTGTCCAGACTACTGTAATTATGCACTGAAATTAGGAGATGCAATTTATGCATGTGTAGATATACATGTACTAGTTGCCCCATAGTATAGTTGGTACCCATAGATCTGTGGTGGCACAGGCTTCAACAAAGGTACACAAAGTTACCTGTGACCCTGAATACTTGTTCAATAGCCAATGTCCAGTGTACTATTGCTTTAATGCTGTCTATACCGCAACATGCTGTAATTGTACCTCTAATGCACTCTAAGGGTAAATTCTCCTTTCATGCCATTACAGATGCTTCAGGGGTGCTGTTATGGTAATGATAGACATTCTGGGTAAGATTTTTGTTTTTTGTGTTTAGTGCAATGTTGATTTTCATTGTACTGTAAAAACCTGATCCACTGTAACATCACTGTAATTCCTCATTTTTAGTTCATATCCTTCACTGAGAAAAGGGCCTCCTAGGATGTACCCTTTGATACTCTGCAGCTGCCACCAATCATTTGCTGTTGATCCTTGAGCATATTTGCTTTGGATGCTTTTGATACTTTGAATGCATCTTGGCAGGAACTGAAGGAATGCACCAAGCTGTCTTTGCTCATTCATTTCCAGTAGATCCCAAAAGAGTAATGATGAGCAACTGTTCATCCCAAGGGGCTTTCACACATGCAGTTCCCCCTGGGTTTGGTCCTGTCAGTGCTCTGTCTTAATATTCACAGAGAACTCTAAACTGAATATATTCTATGCATGTTTCATAGTGTCATAGTGCTTAGGGTTGAAAGGGACCTAAACAGATCATCAGGTCTGACCCCTTGTCCCAGACAGGAATGGGTGCTGGGGTCATATCAACCCAGCCAAATATCTGACCAGCCTCCTGGAAGTCCCCCAAGATAGGAGAGAGCACCACCTCACTTGGGAGCCCATTCCAGATCCTGGCTGCCCTAACCAGGAAGTAATGTCTGGCCTGAACCTTTTCTCTAACAATTTGTGGCCATTATTCCTACTAACCCTGGGTGGTGCCTGTGGGAACAGAGCCTCCCCCAGTTCTTGCTGGTCCCCCCTGGTGAGTTTGTCAGTGGCCACCAGATCCCCTCTCAGCCTTCTCTAGTGGAGGCTGAATAGGTTCAGGCGCTTTAGCTTCTCTTTGTAGGGCCTGCCCCACTGCCCTATGACCATGTGAGTGGTCCTCTGCTGGACTCTCTCAGTGCTAGCCACATCCCTCTTGAAGTGAGGTGCCCAGAACTGGACGCAGTACTCTAACTGTGGCCTGACCAATGCTGCATGGAGGGGAAGGATCACTGCCTTGGACCTGCTTGTGATGCATCTATAGATGCACGACAAGGTGAGGTTAGCCTTATTGACTACTTCCTCGCATTGGCGGTTCATGTTCATCCTGGAGTCAACAATGACCCCAAGATCCCTTTCTTTCACCGTGTTGACAAATAGGGTATTCCCCAGCCTATGGGGGGGGGAAGCCCCGCGCCTCTCCCCAACCCTTGGGGGCCCCGCCCAGCCACCACCCCCAGCCAGGGTGGGGCAGGTGGCCAGCGAACTCCCCAGGGGCTCGGTCTGGTTGGTGGCCTCAGAGGAGTGCCGGGGGGGCAGCACCGGGGAAGGGGAAGGGGACAGGCCCCTGGCAGTGGCATGACGTGTAGTCACCATGTTCCTAGTCAATGAGATTTTCCCGCTGTTGAGTCCTTCTTCAGTTCCTCCTTGCGCTCCTCCTGCATGAATGCTGGCACAAACACCAGCGCGCCCTTACAGAGCGTGCCCGTTTGTGCGCTCTGTTCGCGTGCGCAGCTTGAAAGCGTGGCTCCCTGCCTGCTCAGCTAGGAGTGAGGCTTTCTTCAAACAGCTAACGGAAGTATCCCAATCACAGGTTCTGATTCTCATGGGGCACTTCAATCGCCCTGACATCTGCTGGGAGAGCAATATATTAGTGCATAGGCAATCCAGGTAGTTTTTGGAGGGAGCTGGGGACAACTGCCTACTGCAAGTGCTGGAGAGGCCATTTAAGGGGCTGTGGTATTTACCTGCTGCTCACAAAAAGGAAGAATTGGTGGGGAATATAGAAGTGGATGGCATCTTGGGTAGCAGCCATCTTCAAGATGATTTAGTTTAAGATCCTGAGGAAAGAAAAGAAGGAGAACAGCATAGTAAGGACCCCAGGCTTTAGAAAAGCACACTGCAAGTTGCTCAAGGAACTGATGGGCAAGACTGCAACTGATACTCAGGGAACTGATAGGCTAGTCTGATGGGAAAAGGAGTCCAGGAGAGTTAGCTGTGCTTTAAAGAAGCCTTACTGAGGGTGCATGACTAAGCCATGTGATGCACAAAAGGACTAGCAAGTTTGGCCTAAGACCAGCTTGGCTTATCAAGGAACACTTCAATGAGCTAAAGTAGTAAAAGGAATCTTGCAAGAAGTGGAAACAATGACAAATGACCAGGGAGAAGTATAATGGTATCACTCAAGCATGCAGGGATCAAATCAGAAGGCCGAAGTGCAATTGTAGTTGCAGCTAACAAGGGACATGAAGGGTAGGAAGAAGGGTTTCTACAAGTAGGTCACCAAGACGAAGATCAGGGAAAGAGTAGGTCCACTACTGAATGGGAGATGCAACCTAGTGATAGATTATGCGGAAAAGGCTGAAGTACTCAAGGTCTTTTTTTAAATCTGTATTCACAGGTAACATCTGTTCCCAGACTGCCTCACCTGGCAGCGCAGTTTGAGGAGGAAGTGAGCAGCTGACAGTGGCGAAATAACTGGTTAGAGACTATTTAGAAGAGGTGGATGTGTAGGAGCCTATGGTGCCTGATGCAATGTACCTGAAGATGCTGAAGAAGTTTGCTGATGTGATTACAGAGCCACTGGCCGTTATCTCTGAAAACTCATGGCAATTGAGGGAGGTCCCAAATGATTGGAAAAGGGCATATATAGTACCCATCTGTAAGAAAAGCAAGGAGGAGGATCTGGAGGACTACACTCTGTTCAGCCTCACCTCCGTCCCTGGAAAAATCATGGAGCAGCTCCTCAAGGAATCTGTTTCTAAGCACTTGGAAGAGAAGAATGTGATTAGGAACAGTCAGCATGGATTCATCAAGGCCAAGTCATTCCTGGCCAGCCTGGCTGTCTTTTGGGATGAAATGACTGGTTCTGTGGCTGCAGCGAGGGCAGTGGATGTGATGCACCCTGATTTTTATCAAGGTTTTGACACGATCTTCCACAATGTTCTCTCAAGCAAACTAAGGAAGTACAGGTTAGATGAATGGACTGTAAGATGGATAGGAAATTGGCTGAGTTGTCATACTTAAAGAGTAGTAATCAATGGCTTTATGTCTAGTTGAAAGTTGATATCAAGTGGAGTCTCCCAGGAGTTGGTTCTGGGTCTGGTTTTGTTCAATATCATCACTGGTGATCTGGAAGATTAGATAGAGTACAGCATCAACAAATTTGCAGATCGCACTAAACTGGGGGTAGTAGTAGATATGCTGGAGGTTAGGACTAGGATTCAAAGAGACCTAAACACTTGTAGAATTGAACACAAAGAAATCACATGAATTTCAGTAAAAAGTGTAAAGTCCTGCACTTAGGATGGAACAATCCCATGCACTAGTTCAGGCTGGGGACCAGCTAGCTAAGCAGCAGATCTGCAGGAAAGGGTACCTGGTGGTAACAGTGGATAATAAGCTGAATATGAGCCCACAGTTTGCCCTTGTTGCCAAGAAGACTAATGACATACTGGGCTGTGTATTAGGAGCAATGCCAAAAAATTAAAGGAAGTGATTAGCCCCCTCTCTTCAGCCCTGGTGAGGCCACATCTGGAGTGCTGTGTCCAGTTTTGGGCTCCCTACTAAACAAATGATGTGGACAAATTGAAGAGAGTCCATAGGCTTCATCAGAATGTCATGAATGCAGATTAGTCCATTCACAGCATTGACCATTCTAACAAAATAGGCTATGAAAGCTTATACCTTACTAAACAACTTAATCTCAAAGGTACCACCCTGCCCTGTCTTCTTTAATTGAACTACAAAGAGCCTCCAGTACTGTAAATTACTGCTATTTTTTTTTCATAATTGCACCAGTGTGTGGCAAGAAGTTCAGGGATAAGTGTAATGATCTTCTGATGGTTAATTTAAAATAGACCATTCAGACTGCTTGAGTCACCCAGACAATTAAGAAGCCTCAGGTTAACCTTTTGCTTCTTTGACAAGTGCAGACAGAATAAGAGCAGAGTGTGAAGGGTTATGGGTGACACATGCAGATGTCACTAGCAGTCTGCTTAGGATAAATGAGAAAAAAGCAAACAGAGTAACTTGGTGAAGAGTGGAGTGTGAGTTCAATGAAAAGGTACATGACACAGTCCATGGCAACATGAAGAAAATGCTTTAAAAAGATGTACTTCAGAGAGGGCCCTGCTATTAGAGCACCTCTGGGGCTTTTATCCACATATGGGAAGTTTGAGACATTGCCTATTATATAATCTAGTCTCAATTTTTTATGAAGTTGTGCTGGGATCAGGACTGATTCTAAGGCCATGGAGTTCAATTTTGTTTGGATGACTAGCCTATTCATTCTCCATACTTATATGTTGATATTGTGGGACTCTGTAGCCTGCTCTGTACTAAGAATTACCTTGGGCTAGAACAAGACTTTTGACAAGTTGGAGCATCTAGCACAATGCTACACACATGCTTTGGCAGCTAGTGTGAACAGAGACTAGTTAGTTAAGTGTTACTATGGTGAATACTAAGTTGTGTTTGAACACTAATGTAATTGCCTAGTGTAATCACTAATCAGGTGATATGAGAATATGAATACTTCGCAAGATAAAGGCACACAACCATTGTCTGTTTAAAAGGAGTTATTGAACCTTAGCAAATAAAAAATAGCATCTTGTCTAATTGGTAACAGGAGACAAAACTTATAATGAAAATACTTATATGGCTATCCACTTCTGTAAAATCATTTTTGAGAGATTGAAAGGGATGCAGGGAAAAGACTGACAAATAGTACTGAAGCTGAACGTTCAAACAGAGTTAGAAATTAGGAAGGAGAGGTGGTAAAAGTCAACTAGTTTCTTTCCTTTCTCAATTCTTCAAGCCACTGAAATTACTCTGAGAAAGATGGAAGGTTTTTGCTTCACTCAATCAGAAAATGTAGAAAAATTACCTTCTATTTGTTCAGGTTGACTACAGTGATGGTAGGAAGAGTGAGCCTCTGAAAAGAACTTCAGTGAGTGCTAGGAAAATGGGAGCAAAGTGCTCAAGGGAAGGGCCACTGATCGAAATAAGCAATTGTACTGACTGTATTTAATGGTGATAAAGTACATAGATCTAAAGCAATAGTTTGTGCTGTGAGAAATATTAGTAGCCAGTTTGGGGGAATAAATCACATACTGTTCAAGGAATTAACGTTAACACTTAAACCCTTACTGGAAAAACAAGAGTATTAGGCACACTGTGGTTGGCATGGAAGATAGGCAGTGAAAAGGTTAAGCGGTTGGGTCAGAACCTTAAATGGTGTAAATTTGTGTAGTAAATTCTGACCAGCTGTCCTTTTGAGCACCACATTTGCTTAGATCTACATTCTTTTTTCTTCTGTGCTTTTAGCTCACTGAGGAGATGGTTTCAGGAACAGTCAAGCCAAGCTGCTGAGGGTACCCAAGGAGCCATGCTGAAGGGCACAGCTATCCTGTGAGCCAGGGATTGGAACTTCAGTTCCACATGGATAGATTTCCAGCATTTCAGTGGCGTGTCTCCTGTCTGACCATTGCTCAGATGAGCAGAATATGCCTTGGGAACTTCTGCTTGCTGCTTTTTTTTTTCTTTGCATTTAATCTGACACTTTTGGCTCTTTTGGTTAGTGTAAATCCTATTTAGGTGGATATATTGGCTTTACCCTCCTTTTAACCCCTGGTTCTTCTCTACAGCTTTCTAGGGGATAAAAAACAAAATAAATCTCACCAACAATAAAAATTTAATCCTAGAAATAGACTACAGTTTCAAAGGCATAAAATGCAGCTGCTACTGTTGACTTGTGAATTGCGCTGTGTGTGTAAGGGGGTGCTTCTAGCAATATTCTAAGTTATTTTCAGTTTAATTCCTATAAATTCATCTTTGCAAACTCTAGTCTTATTGAGTACCTGAGTATTTCCATCCATTTTCTATTTGTTTTTCCATTTCCCTTTATTGCTTGCTGTGTATTATTTCTTTAAGAATAATAATAAAACATTAATACATAAAATAATTTAAACCCAGTCTACATAAAATCAGAAACTGCACATTTTCTTTCTTTTCTAATTCTTGGCTTTCATAAATCTTTTTATCCATGTTTCTCAAAGGATGCTACAAAGGAAATTTAGTATCACTAAGTATATTCTATAAATTGTGGAAAAGGGGCACGGAGGTGTGATATGACTTAGCCTAGTTCACGCAGGAAATTTGTCAGAGCAAACTAGATACCATGTCTAACTGCAAGATTGACGTCCTTGTATCTTGGCCCAGTATTCAAAGAAAGCACATTTCAGATGCAGAGGATTTCAGGCTTTGAAGCCTGAAATCCTCTGGATAGCCACACAGCAAATGAGTATGCACTATCATCTATCACCCTTGTCCCATTGCTATGCCCCAGCATTCTGCTGGAAGGACTTTGCCTGCTTTTAGGACAGAAAAATCTGCATGCTCATTGAATCTTGTGTACTTCTGCTGAGACTGGCAGTAAGAATTCCAGCACTAATTGTGACAGGGGTTTTGTTTGTGATGCGGATACTTGCCCATGAGGAAATGAATTGAAATAACATGTTTTTTAGGGAATACATTAAGGAAAGAAAAACACATTGTCAATTTTAATCGAGGCTTAATTCATATTTTTGTCAGTGGTTTTTGTTCCAGAATTAATTTCCCTTAACCCAAATTCTGCACTCTTTGCTCAGAAAAAATATTTGTGACCTGCAGTGGGAGATTTGCATGAGCAAAGATGGAATAAACCTAGTTGGCTCCCTCCTACTAATGAAGAAAAACATTACAGGCAGTGAAGGCGGAAGGAGACTCCCCTTATGATGTTTCCCTTAATTGATCATTCAGGGAGGAGAAATAGTTTGCCTGAGATCTGCCTGTCTGCAAGCCCATGGATTTTCAATCTCAATAGACCAGTTGAAGCCTGGAGGCATCGTTGTGCGCCTACCTCGCTCCTTGTCAATATCCTTGTCCCTGGCAACTTGTCTTTGAAGGATGTAGTAAATCTTTCTCATAAATCTTTCTCAGTGCTCTAGAGGATTAATTAGGAATCTTATCCTGCTGCACTACTAGTGTACTTTGTTGGAAACCTCTTGCCCTGGTAGCATACACAGCAGAAGGACAGGACTCCTATCTAGTGTACAAGTGCTGAGAGGAATCTAGTTGACAATCTGTGCCAGCGTACTGAAAGTTATGATCTTCTGGCTTACAGAGTATTTGAACAACCCCACCCTAGCCCTACTAATGTTGGATCACAGGATCATAAGAAAGAAGAGCTTGAAGGGAGCTCATGAGGTCATCCAATCCAGCCCTTTGCTCGAGGTAGGATCAGCCCTAACTAAACCGACCCAACCAAGTGTCTGTTTAACCTGCTCTTGAAAACTTCCAGGGCTGAAGACTCCACAGCTTCTCTAGGTAGCTGCTTCCAATGCTTCCTCATACTCAGGAAGTTCTTTCTAATCTCCAACATAAATTTCTTTTACTCCATCTTGATGCCAGTGCTCATAGTCCTATTCTCTAAGGCCATGGAGAAAAGCCCATCTCCATCCTTTCTGTAATCTCCCTTTAGGTATATGAAGACCGGTGTAAAATCCCACCTTAGTCTTCTCTTCTCCAAACTAGATAACTCTAACTTTTTCAGTCTTTCCTCATAAGTCTTGCTTCCCAGGCCCCTAATCATTTTTG
Source organism: Caiman crocodilus (assembly GCA_030014935.1). Taxonomy (NCBI): domain Eukaryota; kingdom Metazoa; phylum Chordata; order Crocodylia; family Alligatoridae; genus Caiman; species Caiman crocodilus. The sequence continues at coordinate 14,789,696 of JAGPOW010003316.1, forward strand.
TTTCCCTGCATTGTACTCTTTCCAAATTGTCCACACTGTTCCTGAAGTGTGAAGCCCAAAACTAGACACAGTACTCCAGGTGAGGCCTCCCTCAGTGCTGAATAGAATGGAAGAAACGCTTTCCTTGATTTGCAAGAAACACTCCTGATAATTCAACCCAGTATGCTGTTGACTTTTTTGGCAACAAGAGCATACTATTGGCACTTGCTCAGCTTATGGTCCACTGTAACCGCCAGTCAATTATTACCTAGTCTGTATATGTGCATGCAGTTATTCTGTTCATAATGAAGGATTTTGCACTTGTCTTTGGTGAGATTCATCTGGTTAATATTCATGCTACAGCTTATCTTTGGGAAGTAGCTAAGGTCTCTGTTGCTGCATTTTGGAACAGAAAGATGGATTAAATTGCAGTATGCACTCACGAACTCCCCATCCCACATGTAATTGTTCCCTAGGTCAGCTACACATCCCTCAACTCGTGCGTGAATACTGGACCCTGCTTCACTTAGGATCCCAGGTGAGAAATTTAATTGTATGGCTGTTTATTGTGGTTTGGTTAATGTATTCACTTTCTCTCAAAGATTGGGGGGGGGGTTGTTTGTTTTTTTTAGTCTAATAAGACCATATACAAGTTAGTACAACTGCCTGGGGCCCTAATTATATTTTACTTCGTGACCAAGACATTTTGCTAAACCAGAAAGATTTGGAAAATAGTCCTAAAGTTTTAGGTTTTTGAGGGCCAGTGATTAGTAGTAGTATGTGGACTACTATATTTACTTGAATAGAAGATAATTTCATAGTTGGTAGGGTCAGAAAGGACCTGAGCTGGTCATCAAGTCTGACCCCCTTCCATGGGCAGGAAAGAATGCTGGGGTCAAATGACCCCGGCTGGGTGATTATCTAGCCTCCTTTTGAAGATTCCCATGGTAGGAGTGAGCACCACTTTGCTTGGAAGTTGGTTCCACATCCTAACCACCCTAACTGTGAAGTAGTGCCTCCTGATGTCTAGCCTGAACCTACTCTCAGTCAACTTATGGCTGTTATTCCTAGTTACTCTGGGAGGTGCTCAGGGGAACAGGGTCTCTCTCATTCCCTGTTGGTCCCCCTTGGTAAGTTGGCCACCAGAACCCCTCTCAGCCTTCTCTTTTGGAGGCTGAACAGGTTCAGGTCCCATAGCCTCTCTTCATAGAGCTTGCCCTGCTGCCTCCTGAGCATGAGTGGCCCTCCTTTGGACCCTCTCAATGCTGTCCACATCCCTTCTGAGGTATGGCACCCAGAGCTGGACACAGTACTCCAACTGCGGCCTGACTAATGTTGCACAGAGGGGAAAGATCACCTCCTTGGACCTGCTCACGATGCATCTGTGGATGCATGACAAAGTGCAGATAGCCTTACTGACTACGTCCTCACATGGGCAGCCCACATTCATCTTGGAATCAATAGTGACTCCAAGATCCTTTTTCTCTCTCTGTACTGTGAGAGAGCAGTTCTCCAGCCTGTAGGCATGCTGCTGGTTCTTCCTCCCCAAGTGCAATACCTTGTATTGTCAGTACTGACAATAGTCAGTCTCATCCACCCACCCCTGTAACCTGATGACCTTGATTATAAGACAATCCCCAATAATTAGAATCTGTATATGGAATGTGTTTATATTTGCTATAATTTTCCAGATACAGAATCTAATTATTGGAAGTTTGTCTTGAATTTAGCCCTTTGCGAAAGCCATTTGTCCTTCCTCCCAACCCCCAACACATGCGCACTTTTTTCCTGGCAACCCCCTCTACTCTACTTACTGTCAAACCCTGCTCTCCCTGAGCATGTGGAAGTGAGGACCAAATCTGAAAACAATTACTTGAAAATTAAACAAGACTATAGTAACTTGCATATAATACCCATATACTTTGATCATCTAGAATTGATGCATTTTACCTTTTTTGAAACCACTGCAAGTTTTAGCACAGATGTTTCATAAACATACTTTTTAGCAGCACTTTGGTACCTACCTATATCTAACATAAACCATGCATGATATTAGTCCAAAGCCAAAAAGCTCATGATTTACCACGTAGTTCACTGAGCTGGGTCCTACCAGAGTCAGCAGCATTTAAGTCATGGTGAGCCACAATATTGCACACAGTTAACCCAGAATCCCTCTTTTGTGCCCTGTCTCAGCCTGACACATAAAAGTAGTGTGGCCCAGCTCTCCATAGTGACCTCACAGCTCAGCATTACTAATTATGTGTGTATACCCCATATACTGCCCCCTGACAAAGGATCCATGTGCTAACTAGCCTTCACTCATGATTGGAACCAGATGGTCTTATCACAAATTTTTTGGAGATGAAGAGCATGGCAACCTGATTCAGCTTCATCTCATGGAGGGTGGGGCCATGCTACTTATGCATCAGGCTAAGAGAGATCACAACAGAGGGTTTCTAAGTGAACTGTATGAAATATTGTGGCTCACCATGACTTGAAAAAGAGTCAGCATTGATTACCATATTGAACTTAATGGGTACTAGCATATGTCTTATTTAGATGGATTGTATCGACTTATCCTGGAGGTAGATTTTCATCAATACTGGGTGCATCTACACATGTGGCAGGCAAAAACCATACTAATATGCTAATGCACAGTAGAATTTGTCTACTGCACATTAACATCACCTAAAAAATGTGCTGGTGCTATTGTGCAGCTAATACACAGTACAATTAGTCTACTGTGCATAAGCATCACCTAAAAAAATGTGTGCTGCTACTACTGCACAGTAGCACTGATTATGCTTCATTAAATTAGTACCTGTTATTACAGGTACCAAATTTAATGCATTGTAGTTATGGTGCATTAATGAACTCTAGAAGCATACACTGAAAGCCTGGTCTATGCCTTAAAGAGAAAGAAAGGGATCAACAGAGCATTGGAGTGTAAGGAATAAATGAGGGGGATCTGAAGCTGAAAATAATGGTATGAGGTAAAAGAAAAAGAGTTGAAGAGCAGAAATGAAGATCTGGAGACAGATGGAGAGTGGACAAATGTGAAGAAGAAAGGAAGAAAGAAGATGATAGCAGGAGCAATAGTGGTAGAAAAGAGTAACGAAAAGAGTGATGTTGCCAGAAGGAAGACAGGAGTAGAGAAGAGTGGGAGACAGAGCAGCAAGAAAAGGTATATTAGGTGAGAAGCAGAGGACAGTGGGAACAGGATAGAAGCCCAGCCCACTGAGATTGGCATGGCAATAAAACATGGAAAATACACTGAGAGAAGCTAGAAAGGAGCAGAGGCTGAGGATAAAGGCAGTTTTCACCCTTAACAGGAGACAGATGGGATCGATAATGAACAGATATGATTTCCTGGAAAAGTGAGGAGGTGCAGGCAGAGCATCCTACCAGCCTGATTGCTTTCTTGAACCAAAAGATTTGGGAATTGACTTACTAGATGGAGAAGGGTATGATAACTTTTGGAAGAAATATCCAAAGAAACATAGGGGAGAGGAATTAAGAGGGATAAGTTCATAGCAGGAGAAAAGTCAAGAGAAACAGTGATTATAGTTTGAATATACACAGATTTACTAGATGCAGAAGATATAGAAATATGGATGGAAAAGTACGTCAAAAGGGTCATGTCAGTAGAGAAAGTAAGGGGCAAATATAATATGTGGATGATGGGCTCTTGGAAGGCATTAGTAATGTTACAAGCAAACAAGTGGATCCCAGGTGGTGTGCTGTACCTCCAGTCAGTGATTCGGATCACAGCACACCAGGGTTTTATAATGAACCATGGGAAATCAAAATGGTGCAGCAAATGCAGAAAGGATGCTCAGTATGTGTAGTTTTCTAAGTGTAGGATGATGTGTGTTTTTAATAAAATGTGTAAAAACAAACAAACAAAAAATCCCATCAACATTGGGCTAAGGTCAAGCATTTTTGGCAACAAGAGGCCTGGCTGTGGCCCTTCCAGCACCAATCTGATATTGTAGTACTTCCAGCACTGGTGCCAGTTCCCTGTGAAGGGAGCTCCTGCCCTGTGTTTTTTAAGGGCCAAAAAAAAAATATTTCCATCAGCATGTTTGTCTAATGTGGCCCGTGTGTGTTATAGTCATGCTCAGTGTTGACTGCATTTAATGAACTTCATCGTTAGCTTCTATTGCTGTGCACATACTGCTTTTGGTAGAAGTTTAATGATAGACAGTTTATTTAGTGAGATTTCCTTGTATGCAATTATAAGATGAGGGGATCTTTTTCCACATGCATATGGGGGGGGCTTGTATTTAAATATATATGCTATTATAGTTATATATATGCTATATAGTTATATATTATTACAGTTTAAGCACAGTACTTAAGTCAAGGACATGCTGAAGAGATTTTAAAATGAAATTATTTGTATCAAATGTCCACACAATATGGGTGCAGTGATACATCAGTCCGATATTGAATTGGTAGTGATATAAATAAAATTGTCTGTATCGGAAATCGGCCTGATGTAGCCGATAATTTGGCCAATAAACGCTCGTGTGTGTGTGCACCTGCAGTGCAGGACTCGGGCAGTTAGGAGCACAGCTTGGCAGTGCGGAGAGCTGCGTGCAGTTGATAAGTCCATTGTGGCGGAGGGGGAGAGGGAAGTGAAGGAACTTGGCAGGGGCAGATCAACACCCCCGTGGTGAGGGTTGGGGTAGGGGCAAGGACAGACACTGCCCAGCCAGGGTGGGGTGGGGCGCAGGATGGAACCATGGCTTGTCTTCAGGGGGTCATCTCTTGTTGCTGCTTGCACCCCAAGAGGGCACAGGGGTTGCCCCCCAGATCTGCATGGGGTGGGGAGGGCAAGCTGCAGCTGTGAGCTGGAGCTGGGCTCTTCTCAACCAGGGCTGGGCTTCGGGCAGACTATGGAGAGGGTTGCAGCCACTCCAAATGTCACCATAACTCCACTCCCAGCACCACAACCACTGCATACCCGGCACAGCCCTGGCTCTTTCTGGTGGGTGGAGGCAGGTCATTTAGCTGGGGCTATGCCGGGCACATGGTGGCAGTGCTGGTAGTGGAGCTACAGTGAAATTTGGAGTGGCTGCAGCCCCTTCTGTAGCTCCTGCCCTGAGCCCAGCACCCACTGAAAAGAGCCTGGTACAGCCCTGGCTCCAGCTCACCTACCCCACCCCCCACAGGTCCAGGGCACACACCCTGCCCCCAACCCTTCCAGGGTGCAAGCAACAATGGGAGCTGCCCCCTTCCCCTCCCCAAAGAGCTACTGGTTATCTGGGCAGCGCCTGCCCCTGCCCTCTCTGTCACTGCTGGGGGTATTGATCTGTCCTGCCCTTCCCTTCCCCCACATGCCCCCACACTCCCTCCTCCCCTTCCACCACAATGGACTTAGCAGGTGTGCACAGGTGTATCAGAAATCAGCTGATATTCCTCCTTCTCAGTATCAGCCCCCCAAACCTCTATCAGTGCACCCCTACCACGCGGTAGCTCTTTTGGTGCAATTTTTTTTGCCTAAAAAGGAAAAAGTAATGCAATCATTCAGATAGTTTCACTTTCCAGAGAGTCTGTTTTCCTATCCTCTCAACAGTCAGATATTTGTGTTGTTGTGGCTAAAGCAGGATAAATGCAACCTTGTGAGGATGCTTGGGATCTAATGATGAGCACCCTGAGTATCGTTCTCCTCTTTGCCTACCAGTAAGGGGTATTTGTTGTCTTAGTATGCAGATTTAAAATGCAGTCTGCTTTAGAAGGTTATAAAAAAAGTATCCAATAGAAAGGCAACTTGCCAGAAGTGGTGCAGTTTTCTTAAGGGATCCTGCCAATTAAAACAGCAGCTCTCCCATTGTGCTTCAACTAGTTGGTTGTGCTTCTTCGAAAGGATGCAGGAGTTCCTATGAAGGAACAACCTGAGGTTACAAGGCTTGGGAGGGAGCCTGCTGTGTGGGATACAGTTCTTTTAATGACTTTTTGACTTGCTGCAGTGTGTTGCATCTGCCTTGTTCTTCCTCTGTGTTATATGCTAGAAGTGGGCATAAGGAATTACTACTGCTTGGTTTGTAATTTCTTCTAACATATCACCATCTAGCCAAGATGGAGTCTGCCAAAATGAATTCAAACTACAGATGCGGGTGTGCTGAACCTTTGGAGTGACTGACAGGTCATTAGGAATAGCTGCCTACGGTATCTTTGATAGACATCAAAAAGGTGAATCCAGGTGAAATTATTTTTTTCTTTAAAAATAATTGAATGCAGGTGATATATCAGCAGTGAGAGAATGGATCATATTCTTACAGATGCAATCTTAAATAAGAAAACATATTATGGTATAATTAAGGCAAATGTGAGAACTCTGAGGACATCTTGGGTGCATGAATTGTTAGTTCTGATTTTTCTTGCAGTTGGTACATTCTGACAGCAAGTTTTTTGATGCATATAATGTCATACCAGGACTGAGCCCATTTTTTTCCCTGGCCCTCACCCTCTGTGGCCCTGAGCAAGTACAATCTGTAACATAAAAATAGGGTATTTTTGACATCCCTACAGTCAGTTTAGACAGAGTCAAATAATTCCGTCAAACTGAAATAATTAGAGGGAAATAATGTGGGGCTTGCCTCTACCATTCCCTTTTCATGCAGGGTGATGTTGTGCTGGATGAAGCCATGAAGATCAGCATGTGCTACTTCCCAAATCAGAAGTAGCCACCTTGGTATGATGCTGTGCTTAGGCTTATTAACTCGACTTCTGAGCAATGTAAATTAGCTACACACAGCGACGCTACTTCTGCTTTAGTGGCCCACACAGGGCAGCAAAACATGATTCAGCATGGCACAGCCTGGCACAGTAAATTAGCAGTGGAGTCATGCAGGGGAAGCCAAAAAGGATGTTAAAAAATTAATGAAGTATAATCTTGGAGAGGATTAGGGAGAATCTGCTTTCTGCAGGAAGCATCTTCATTTGTAAGAATAATTAAGATGAAGAAGAGATGTCACATGCCTCCTACCTATGTGAATCTGTTTTTTTTAGACTTCCATGTTCAAATACTTGTTATAGGTCAGATCAGCTGAACACAATCCAGCTTTGGAAAGGATCCGAAGAACAAATCTTCAAAGGCAGTGAGGTGCTTAACTTCTAGTCTAGATCTGGGTCCCCATTGCCTTCACTGGAATTTGGGTTAGGCCCTCTGCTCTTTAGTGGTCTCACGAAAACTGAAAATTCCATTGAAAATTCCTCATTTTTCAATAAGATTAAAACAGATGCCATTTCCCTGTTTTTTACCTGTGTCTATATATTTCAAAGTGAAGAGATGAGAAGGACAATTGAGGACAATGATACTAAAACTAAAGGCCATTTCTAAAGTGTATGCAATGTAAAGGTCTATTTATCACACAACAATTAATATTAGGAACAGATTATATATTGTGCAGATACGCATTGGAGTAGATGACCTAGAGAGGTGATGGAATCTCCATCCTTCAAAGTTTTGAAATCATCTGAGATGGTATAGACAGGCATGATCTGCCATGAGCAGTACACTGGACTAGATGACCTTGTGAGGATCTCTTCCATAATATAGAAAAAATATTTATGGTAAAGGGACTTCAGTGAAAAAATGTGCATATATTCCTCAGACAGTAAGTAGGGATATGATCCAAAGCCCACTTAAATCACCAGCTAAATAAAGAGAAACAACCAGATTTATTTTTACACCTATTTTAACACTGATGCTTTTCTCACATCTGTGGCTACTTGAAATTTTAGAGTGAACATAATTTTAAATGAGCTTGTTTGTTTTACAGAAAATAAAACAGAGTACTCATAAAATATGCTAAACATTGTTGCTCATTTGAACTTCTCTAGGCTCAATGCTTAGTAACAAGGATACATGGTTAATTGGAAGTATCATTAAAAAGAGAGAAAACTATCATCAGATGAACCAGGTTTCAGTGTTCCCAATCAATGCAGCTGCTCTTCCTAAGGTGTATTCTGGTAAAGATATTGTAGAGTGGTTTACAAGCATTATACCTTTTTCTTTCTTATGTAAAGATCTCTCCTTTGTCTTATCTTTATCCTAAGGCATCAATAAAATGAAAGCAAGGATTGTTTTAAAAACAGGACATGCCTGTTTACATGGAACTTCTCACAGAAAAGTCACCAAGAAGGGACTAAGGATAACTTTGTCATGGTTCCCCCGATAGGTCAAAAATATAGACCTATGGCAATTTTGTTATGTTGACCCGGTCTTATAAGTCCTAAGGAGCCACAGAAAAAAAGGGAAGCCAGAGTGAAGCAATGATCTTTCTTGCTGACTTCTTATCATTGTTCATTCATACTTAGAAGTGAAATCAATACACTTGTTAATAGGGCTAATTTTCATATTTCCCTAACTCAGCCAAAATAAAATGGTTAAGCTACTTCCCTCATACGCAATATTCAATATTAAATAATTCATTAAAAATCAGAAACACCCCCTTTTTTTTGGAAGGGGAGTATTTTGAGCTTTAAACCACCTTATCCGTATTTTCCAGAATGTTCCCCTTTGGGTCCTTTTCTATCATAGTATCACAGTATTTAGGGTCAGAAGGGGCCTAGAGCAGGCCATCTAGTCTGACCCCCCGCCAATGGCAGGAATGAGTGCCAGGGTCACAGGACCTCAGCCAAGTACCTGTCTAATCTACTCTTAAAGATGCCCAAGGTAGGAGCAAGAACAACATCCCTAGGAAGCCGGTTCCACGTCCTAGCCACCCTAACTGTGAAGTAGTGCCTCCTAATGTCCAACCTAAACCT
>JAGPOW010003316.1:14798552-14819357 GCA_030014935.1 Caiman crocodilus
GGGTGGCCAGGGCTGCATACCTGTTCCCAAGTGGCACCTCAGGTACAGGCTCTGCAGCAGCATGGGCTGCCCTGGGTCCAGGGGGAACTTGCTGCCACCAACGAGTCGCTCTTCCAGGTCTGGGGGGCTCCTCAGTAGGTTTCTGGTCCTGCAGAGAACAGAAGTACATGTCAGTTTCATCCTCTGCCTCTTGGATCCCCCGTAGCCTGTTCACCTCTGCCTGGAGCTCCCACATCCTGAAGATGGCCACAAGAGGAGCAGCTAGGGGATGCCCCAGGCATCACCCCCACCCCTGGGAGCCCTGCCCAGCCACCACCCCCAGCCAGGGTGGGGGAGGCCAACAGCGGGCCCCCCAGGGGCCCGGTCTGAGTGGTGGCCTCATCAGTGTGCTGGGGGGCAGCACCAAGGAAGGGGGAGGGGGGGAGGGACCAGGCCCCTGGCAGTGGCACTGCGTGTACTCACCATGTTACTAGAAAAAGTGGTCTTCCCGCTGTCGTCGCTCTTCTCTTCCTCCTCGCTTTCCTCCTGTGCGAATGCTGGCACAAACGCCGGCGTGCCTTTACAGAGGGCTTCTGTCCCTTTCCATGGAACGTATCTGTTCTTTAGCTTCAAATGTATTAGCTTTTACTTCTCATCCTGCAGGGTTTAGGGTGTTGGGTTATCCCCCAAAAATGTACTGCTGTTTGTTGGTAGAAGAGTGAGGAAATCTGATGAGTCAGTTTTTGAAGGAATAGGGTATTTGGAGAGAGAAATTTCTCAAGGTCTTCCCTGAGGTGAAGCATGCATTAGATTTTAGTGATTTTTCATCTCCCCATTAATGCTGTTTGGTATGTTTACCCCATGCTGAGTTTCTATTTCCATTTTACTTTCATTACACTAGGTGCATCTATGCATGCACTTTACTGTGATGCAGACTAAAAAGCTCTGCTGTACAGTATCATAGTCTACACATGCACTGTTATTAGGGTACAATAGATTAATTAACTTCATTGTAAGATGCTAGTGTCAGGGATAATATTATCCTATGGCAGAGAAATTATACTGCACGTGTAGATGGTGACAGGGGCTGGTTGGGATACAAGAGTGCTAAAGTGCAGGGCCTGCCAGCTACCTAGCCCCACACTTTAGTATCCCTGTGCCCCAGCCAGTCCCTCCACTGCCTGATGCCATGACCTGGAGCCCACAGCTGGCCCCCCAGACCCCTGCCAGCCTGGGGCTGCTTTGCCCCAGCTCAACATGCTGCAGTTCCAGGTGTCCATGTAAATGCTGTGCCCAGGACCAGCTAACTTCAGCGCAAACTGTACTGGAGTTTATTGCATCACATTAATTGCACATGTAGATGTACCCAGTATCCATCACACCTTCACCACTGATCCCCTTCAGCTCCATTCTTACTTTAATCCCCAGTCAATGCAGATACCTAGATCTTTCAGAACTTTTAAAATATTCACTTTCTGTGAACCCCAAAAATGGAGTATTTGGACTAGCAACAGATTCATAGCTTAGGAAGTTACTGGTATCTAACATTTCCTTCTGTCCCACATCCTGCAGTAGATGGATGAATCCAATAATAAAAAAAAAAATTTACTCAGTTTTTAAGATAAGGTCTGGCAAATAAGAGTTAGATTTAAGTTGCTAACTGTAGGCCATCATTTAAAAAAATGCTTATAAATATACAGGGGTGTTGGTTGTAACCATGTTGGTCTAAAGATATATAGGCAGACAAGGTTCTTTGGGTAAACGTGATATCTTTTATGAGACCAACTAAATAGTTGGCAAAATTGTTCATTGCAAGCTTTCAAGCACAAATACTCTTCTTCAGGCATATGGGGAGTCTGCTGGTGTTTTGTGTGCTCTCCATCCAGGAAAGTGGCAGCAAGGAAGTATTATTAACTCCATTTTCCAATAAGGCACTAAAGTACACACATTTCAAATAACTTGTTTTCAGTCTCATGGCACATCTGTGCTGGAGCTGGGATTGATTTCAGTTCTCTAGGGTCACAGCCTGTTAGACAAATCCTAGGCTATGGGGTCCCTGGTTATTTGAGCTCTAAGTTGCTGGTATAAGGAAACTGGAAATAAAGTTCTTTGGACTGCACTCAGGTGATGGCTTACTTGCACCAGCTACTTGTGCAGTATCCACTGCATACCGGAAACCAAGAAGAATGGGGAAAATAAATTATTCCATGGTATTTTTCTAATACCTTTCTGATACCCCTACTCACACTGTATAATCAGTCTGTTCCTTGAGTATGTGGATCCATTTCAAATATTTGAACAGTCTGTGACTACTCAATATGAATAAATGTGGCTGAATCTGGCTTTGTATTGACCTTTTTTAATAAATAGGAGACTCCTGGGGCACATGTATTCATGAATCCTAATGTTTTTAATTGAAATGATAAGGGGAATAAGAGAACCTGAAACAACAAGGCAACTGTGGCAAGATGGAAAAACTAAAATGGAAAGCCAGAGAAAACTTATGAACTGTTTACCTTTTGTTAGCTCATAAGTACTTTGAAAACTGAAAGGTTCTGGAGACTTAGGCACAGGCCTTTTATTTTTTTAAAAATGTTTTAAGTGTTACTACCATATGCATAAATTATACATGAAAAACAAAATCTTGCCATACACATCCAGCCAAAAAGATGTAGGTACATTTTCCTCTCATCTTTTTTCCAATATATGATCTAAAAATAAGACCTAATAATCTCCTAGGTGTGAGTTCACACAAGGAAGTGGAAGCACAATGAGTTTAGAGCAATCTTATGGTCCTATGGACCAGATGAGTGGCACAGGACTGGTCTTCAGGCAGGACGGGGGGAGGGAGGGATGAAATGGAGCACATCGCTTATGGGGAGAGGCAAGGGGACTGTGTTTATTTATAGTCTGGAGAAGATAACACTGAGTGGGGATTTAATAGCAACCTTTAACTATCTGAATGTCTCTTCCAAAGAGGATGGAGGTATACTGTTCTCAGTAGGAACAGGTGACAGAACAAGGAGCAACAGTCTCAAGTTGCAGGAAAGGAGGTTTAGATTGGATAGTGGGAAAAAAACATTATCACTAGGACAGTGGTAAAGCATGAACAGGAAACCTGGCTTAACAAAGCCCTTGCTGGAATGATCTACTTGGGGATGGTTCTGCTTTGAGGAGGGAGTTGGACTAGATGGCCTCCTGGGGTCCCTTCCAGCCCTCATTTTCAATGATTCTATGACTGGGCCTCTTGCTACCTCCATCCAGCCCTGCATGCTAGGATCAGGCCTCACACACCAGAATTGGGCTTGGTGCCACCACTTCCACTATGAGAAATTCTATTTGCAGTGAGCAGAGTACTCTCCCAGATGAGGGGCTTCAAGGATCTGAGGGGAGTTTCAATGCTCATTGGCACTAGGTGGGTCCTGGCGGAAACTTCTGTGAATTTGTCCTTATATCTTTCTATATACAAAACCTTGGTTATTGGTTTTCTGGTCCCCCAAGGCTAAGTACAGACAGTCAAAAAGCCTGAGGCTGAATTGATTCAGTCTTTGCAAGTTAGTCTAAACTGCACAAATTAAACTGAAACAGAAGTAAACAGACATTTACCTTTGATTCAGGAAATGCAGCCACATGCTTGCAGAGGCTCAGGTCAGAATCTGAGGGGTGCTAGAGCATGGCTCTCTGGCTGTGTTCATTTTGTGTCTTATCATGTTTTCCTTGTATTGCCTCTTTAAGGCCAAAGACACCTCTGTTCAGCACAGCAGGGTTCAGTTTGCTTTGTGGCAGTTTTGCAGCACTAGGGACCATGAGGAGCCAGAGGCATTTTTGGTTCCTCTCCCTCCACAGGACTAGACTGGGTCAAGTCAGAGGCAGAGCAAGTATAAGTTCTGCATACATATATTGAGGGCAATTGTTAAGATCCACCCTGATATGATTCCAGAGAGTTATAATAACTAATAACTGCTGTTTCAACTCAGGAGTGTTCAGAGTGTTGTTGCTGACCTCACAACATATTAGTTCACTTCCTCTTCCTGCTGCCCCTGAGGTCTCTAGGATTTGCAGCCCAGAATTACAGCAGTGGGACTCTGCAGGGTTGCTCATCACTTTCTCTTCCTGCTTCCAGGTGCCTTTGGGATTTATAGTCCACAGTTGCAGCCAATAGTAAGTCTGAGCTGAAAAAGGGGTGTTTAACCATTTTCCCTGGCCCAGACCCCAGCCACCTGGGGAGGGGGCAGCCCCCCTCCCTCATATGGGCTGCAACCCCAGCTGGGCTTGCCCCACCCCCACTCCCTTGTCAGCCAGCCTTCACTGTTTGGGCAGGAAAATAGAGGGGTGGGGCCAACCCTGCTTTGCTGGAACAAACAGCACAGTCCAGTCCAGGGCTGGAAAGCATGCTGGAATGCCAGGGAACTGTGATTTAAATTAAACCAGGAAGGGGTCGGGGACAGGTTTCATAAACCAGTTTGGCCCAAATCACTTAAGTCTAAGGTTATCTTATTTCCAGGTCCAAAATAGAGGAGAACTGTCATGGGGCAGGTGGGAGGCGGGGTGGGCAGGAGGACTATGATGCAGGGGGGCAGCAGTGCCTTGACTTTGCACATTCTTTTGCTCCTCACTGACAAGTTACATGCCCCCCACCTGTCCTGCTGTTGCCCCCTACTCTGGACCCACTGACCCAAGCTCTGCCTGTGCCCTTCACTCCCAAATTGCAGTACCCTGCCCCCCACCTCTTCCTGGTGACCCTCACCCCCGACCCACAGCCCCCTGATACTGCCACTGCCCTGCACACCCAAACCACAGTCGCCCATACTGCCCCCCGTACTCCTCACTCCTGATCTGCAGCTCCCTGCCCCCCTGTTGGTGCCCCACACTCCCAACCCACAGCCCCCTGCCCTGCACCCCAGACCTGCTGGTGTCCCACATTCTAGACCCACTGCCTCTGTCCCCCAGCCCTGCTGGTGCCCTGCACTTCCAACCCACAGACCCCTGTCACCCCCCCACGCCTGCTGCTTAAACTCTCACCATGTCTTTCTTGCTCACTCTTGCTCTCTCTTGCTGGCTTTCCTGAGCTTGTGCAGTGCAGGAAGCATGTGACCCCTGACAACCAATCACTTTGCCCACTGCTCCCAGGCCAAAGCAACCAGTCTGGGACAGCAGAAAACCCAGACATTTGCTCTTTTTTAAAAAACCCACCTGGACACAGCACAGAGGTACTAAAAAGAGGACATGTTTGGGAAAACCTAGACAAATGGTAACCCTAGTTAAGCCTGATACTACATTTAACCAGGCTTATCTTAAACTAAGTTTAAGTTCAGTCATTTTGAAACTCGTTTATCTGCACTGAGCTTCTGTTCTGTTACAGGTTTAAACCAGTTTCTGATCACTTAAACTGTTTTATGTGCAATGTCTCTCCCTAGCCCAAATGCCAATGTTTGGTGGCAATGAGAGGACTATTTGTGATCATCAGAAAAAACATGGATGACAAACTTTAAGCTTTAGGTTGCGAAGGTTTAGTCAGGACATGGGTGACCAGGCCTGCAGGTGGGTGCCAAGGAGCAATGAGGAGGTTGGCAATGCAGGAGTACAGATTACTGGAGTACTGAGCTAGGTTCTGGGTCAGAAAGCTAAGGTCACAGGAACCAAGTTCCAGAAGGACCAAGAAGTGAAATCCAGAATCAGGGCAAGATCAGATACTAGGAGTCAGAGAGCTGGTATCTAGTTCTAGGAAAGAACTGAAACCAAGGGCAGAGTGGAGCTAGGAGCTCCGCAAGTGAATATAAGACTTACCAGAACAAACTAAGCCTGTGTCAAGGCATGTCTGCAGCCTGAGGCTGCAGGTGTTCTTAAAAGGGTGAGTGGAGCTTGCAACAGCCAATCCAGTTGCTCACTTCCACAGAAAGCTAACAAAATTGCCTTTGTTAGGGATCAGGGACAGGTGTGATGGCTTTAAGTACTTGGCCCAGCCAGGTTTGATTGATCAGAGGCCCTGACACAGATGTAGATCTGAACAATTTTTACATGTTCATATTTTTCAGAAAGAGGATAACTGGAAACGTTTAAAAAAATGAAAGCTGAAATTGCATTTTATTTTTCTAAGACTCCAGATTCAAACAAAATTGACAGGTTCGTGGCCTGACAGCTTCAAAGCACAAAAAGTGCTTTTATGATATACCACAGATGATTAAAAACTTATTTAGATATGTCAAAACATCTTTTTTTTAGCAGTACATTTCTGATCCAGAGCTCTAGGATTTTAGACAAATTATGACATCTAACAGCTTGGGAATCATACAATTAAATCCCTGTCTATTGCCCTGAAAATATAGCTTGTTTATTTTTTCAAGTCAGCTGCAGATCTACAGTCAAACAGTTTGTCACTAGCCACTTATCTGTAATAGACGATCAAACAAAGAGGCAGTGTGAGAGTTCAGAAGTAGGTTTATTAAAGATACAGAGACTTCCACTTATTTCTGTCAACTCCATCCCTGTTTCTTATAATTAAAGTAATGATTGATCCAGGTAACTATTTTTCTTTTTGAGGGATAACAGAATGTTTAAGAGCTGACCCGATAACAAAAATATAATTGCAAAAAGATCTATTCGATTACAGTATTGTACTGAACTGGTACCAGACAAGGTAAAGCCCTTCAAGGGAGTAAATTCACAAGGGATCTTTTGTTGTCTGTCTATAAACAAGCATAAGCCAGATCCTGAACCTTCCTTGGAGAATGACAGACAGAAAGCTGAGGCATGGATTCATTTAGAAGGTGAGGAGCTGTTGTACTAGAAAATCTTAAGAAAAAAATAATTTATTAGAAGTGTAGATTTTAATGAAAGTATGGATTTAATTGAAATAAAATACGAGATTGGCCTGAAATTGTGGAAACACGAGGATTAGAATTTTAAGTCACTGGTGGTCAGTCTTTTTGCCTCGTAGGACACACGAGTGGTGCCCTGTCTGACTGTGGGTCAAATCTGGCTGGCACAGAGAGGCCTGATTTGGCTGCGCAGAGAGGGTTAGGGAACAGCCTGGGCCCAATCCCATCATGGGGGGGAAGGGGTCATAAACTAGCCTCAATATGGCCACGTGTAGGGAGAGCTATGTTCTAAGTCTGATCCAGCAGCACAGGGGCAAGACACAGCATGGCCCAGCCTCAGTCTGGCATGTAGGAGGAAGGAGGGGAGGCCTGGCCACAACGTAGCTGTGCGTGACTTGGGAATTTGGCTGTGGGGGGAGGTGGCAGTATTAATTGCTACCACCCTTCTTCCCCCATATTTATTAATCCATTGGGAGTTCTGTGGGCCAGATGCCATGACACAGTGGGGTGAATTTAGCCTGGCGGTGGGGCAGGGAAGTGGTGAGAACCACTGAAAAGTTTAGAAGCAACCTGGGGCGACCTTGACCAAAAAACCAACCAACCAATCAAACAAACAAAACAAAAACAAAACGCAACACTCAGTGCATGTTTAACCCACAATGTATTTTTTAAATAAACCTGCAAATTGTATTTATTTTTCCTTTGTTTTATATTGACGCACATTTGACATGAGGGCTAGAGATAGACATTTCACATAAATCAGTTTAACTTGTTGGAAACCAATTTAAAACCTGAAACAGGACAGGAGTTCAGTGCACATAAACCAGTTTCAAAATGGCTGAAACTGGTTTAAGATAGACCTGGGTGGATGTATTATTAGAATTAACTAATTTAAGTTAAACTGGTCTATTGATCTTCTATCCCAGATCCTCTCCTGACTCAAGTTACCTAGCTGTCCTCCAGCATCCCATGATCCTTTGCATGTCCATGCTGTCTGTTCCATAAAGCCCACTGGCCCCGCCTGGCTGAGACAGCAAAGCCTCTTCTCCCAAGCCCTGTTTTGCCTGCACCTATCAGTGGTATTGCAGGGGGTGGGCTGTGGGAAGTGGAGGCACCCTGCCATGTGGGGACCCCCAGCTGTGCTTTCTCAGGTCTGGAGGGGTGGGAGCAGGGCCTGCAGGGGCAGGGTCGGTGAGTAAGCACAGCTCTGCTCCCCCTCATCCCTCTGAAGATTCCTGGCTCAGCTGATCACCGGAGTAGCTCAGCCTTGCTTCTGCCTACCCATGTCAGCTAAGCTTGGCAGGGCAGGGGAAGGGTAAAATATCTCAGGCTCTGCCAGTTGTGCTTGTTTGGTCTGGGGGGCTGAGACTGGTCTTACAAGCTAGGGGCTTCTGCTTTGCCACTCCCACATCTTTGGTGCTGAACAGCTGGGCTGAAAGTCCTGGCATGGCTCTCGATCCTGCCTACCCATGTCAGCTAAGCCAGACAGCAGTGTTTGTCCATGGGGGGGAGGGCAAAAAGAAGCAAAGCCCCCATGCCGTGGACCCAACCCCAGACCCATCTCCCCAGATTTGAGAAAGCACAGCTGGGAGGAGCCTGTGCTCCCTGACCCTTCCCCTGCCCAGCCTGGGTCAGCAGACATCAGCAGGAAGGAGCAGGGCTGAGAGCCATTTGAACAGCCAGTTGAGCTGGGGACCAGAGGCCCCACCACCCCATGGTCCAGCCCTGGCCCCTTCCCTCACTTGAGCAAGCATACTTGGGGACAGTGGAGAAAGAAGTCCCACTGGGAAGTATGTGAGAGCACCCCCTGCCTTTTGACCTGGCCTGTGCAGTCATCCAAGAGCGAATATCCATTCTATTCACTTCCCATTCAATCTGAAAGCTTAGAGAAACCTGGGTAGATTGAATCAGTTCCATCTCAGGCTTTGTGAATGTCTTTACTTAGCCATATTGATAGACTGAATATAGTAGGCCAAGTATATGAATGGGCATAGAATAGTACATAAAAAGGGGTGATTTTTTTCCCCCAGAGTTTCTGTTTTGAAGGGCAGTCAGGCACCCCGTTGGTCTCAACTCCTACTGCTGCTGAAACTTCTTCATTAACTGTGCATTGCTATGGCAGCGTATTGCTTTGTTGCTCTTTGATTTTGCTATAACTTTCTAGAAATTCTAAATAAGAATTTCTATTAAGAATTATTTAATAAAGCTTTTTCCGAGAGCTCTTTACATATTATTCTAAGTGAGTTGTGAGCTTCTGCAGGCAGGTTTTGCTCCCTGAGAAGCTCCTCAGCAGGGCTGTGTGACGCTTTGGGTAGTGATTCGACTCTCCTGCCCACTCCCCCTGCCAGATTGGGGCCTGGGTCAGCTCCAGCCCTTTAAGAAAAAAAAAAAAAAAGAGAAAAGCCCCAGGACTCACTGCTCCTGCAGCAGCCTCAGGGCTTAAGGGGGCT
Source organism: Caiman crocodilus (assembly GCA_030014935.1). Taxonomy (NCBI): domain Eukaryota; kingdom Metazoa; phylum Chordata; order Crocodylia; family Alligatoridae; genus Caiman; species Caiman crocodilus. The sequence continues at coordinate 14,807,800 of JAGPOW010003316.1, forward strand.
CATGCAGAGCCCCCCCATGCAGTGTGGACCTGTGGAGATTGCCCCCCCCACCAGCAGGATTGGCGAGTGTGGAGGTTTTTCTCAAGATTTGTTTTTTTTAAAGGGCTGGAGCCACAGTGGGTGGGGCAGTCATGGGGAGGGCTGAGGGAGTGGGGAGAGTCAGGGGACTCGTGCAGAGCCCCTTATGCAGTGTGGGGCAGTGGGGGCAGTAAGCATTGCCACCCTCCACCCAGCAGCACCCAGTGTGTCAGGGTTTTTTTTCCCCCAAAGTGCTAGAGCTGGGGTGAGTGGGGCAGCTATTGCCAGGCTGTGAGAGCAGGTGGGGGATGGGCTTGGCCTGCATGATTTGGAGATTCGGCAGCAGCCAAATCTCCAAACCCGATTTGGCCGAATCGATTTGGGGCAGTGATTTGAATCACCGAATGGAATCAGAGTCTCCCAGATCATCTGAATCCAAATCCAAAGTGAATACTAGCCACTTTGCACAGGCCTGCTCCTTAGCCAGTCCTTCCAAATAAAACACAGGCTTTTAAACAAACAACAAGCAAAACAATGTCATGCTATCTGGTCCCAGACACTGGGAGGGGAACCCCTTTTGCTCTGGCCCCAGCACAGCAGGCTGGCTCGGTGCAACAAGCAGTTCAGCTCTCAGCCTGCTTCCTTTCATCTTTCAACTACTTTGTCACCATTTTGCTTTCTATCCACTCTCACCTCTGGGGCTCTAAGCTCCCAAGTGGGCATTGACAGACGTGACAGTTTGTCACATGATTGGCCAATGAAAGTGCTTGACAGCTTTGCACTGACAGAAGTGAGTGGCTGCTGACCACTTTAAAAATACCTGGTTGTGTGACAGTCTGAACTCTTATTATATGAAGGTTCAAATGAAGGTACTCCAAAGCAGAGTGTCTTCATTAGCATCTCCCAGTGTGGCCAGAGCAGGGCTCAGTTGATGCAGCTAAGCCCTGCTCATTGCACTGTGTCTTCAGAATGGGAGGGGGGAAGGGAGCGAAGGGAGCTTGTTTTGGGGTTGCTCATCTGTTGCTGTAGAGGGGAATGGTTGGATTGCAGCCCCTATCCCGTACCTGCTGTGAGTGGGGAGGGAAGCTAAACTGCAACTTATTCCCAACCCCCGGGATGCAGCAGTGAACATCTGTTGCATCCTGGGGATAGCTGTAAGTAATGGCACTTCTTGCAAAGTGCCATGATTTACAGTGGGGAGCTGCATTTCTGTCTGTACCAATGGAGACACTCATCATCCAAATGTCCTGTAGTTGGGCTTTTCAGGGACAGACTGCCTTTTTTCAATCATCACTGACTTTTTAAGTCTTTCAGGAGCCAAAAAATGAAAGTTTCCATCTGAGCCAATTTCTGCCCCAAACCAATATGATAGCAGTGTACATTCTTGATTGAACTGAAAGATAAAAATAATCAAATTGGCAATATAGCAAAGACAAGTTCTCTGATTAGTACTGTTCTTTATCTGAAAAGCCACACTTGAGTTGAAGTGGAAATTGATGATGGTGGAAGATGATATTGCCATTTTATACATCTAATAGAAATTGTATTCAGGAACGATTCACAAAATTTGCATCTTGTGGTCCCCTCTTTAAGTTTGTTATATTGCTGCATGCATCTTTGATTTCATGTAACACTGTATGTTACTGTGAGCACATTGTAATATCTCAACAACTTAAGAAAGATTCTAACATTCTGTTAATCTATGAAAAGGTTAAAAATGTTCATAGACATTAGGGCTAGAAGGGGCTTTGTAAGATCATCGGGTCCAGTCCCCTGCCCAAGGGGCAGGAAGTCAGCTAGGGTCAAAGTATCCTAGCAAGATAAATGTCCAAATGTTTCTTGAAATTGTCCAGAGTAGATGCTTGCACCACCTCTGGGGGGAGTCTGTTCCAGGCCTTGAGGGCTAGGATAGTAAAGTTTTTCCTTATGTCCAGCCTAAAACAGTCTTGCAGGAGTTTGTGACCATTATACTTTGTCTTCCTCTGGGGTGGTCTGATGAATAGGTGTTCCCCAAGATCCTGATGCTCACCGCTTATCAGCTTATAGGCTTCTACCAAGTCATCCCTGACCCTGCACCTCTCCAGGCTGAAGAGTCCTATAGTTTACAGCCTCTCTTCATAAGGCCTGTTTTCTTGTCCTCTGATCATGCATGTGGCTCTCCTCTGGACTCTCAAGTCTCTCCATGTCCTTCCTAAATTGTGGAGTCCAGAATTGGATGCAGTGCTCCAGCTGTGTCCTCACCAAAGCCAAATACAGTGGGAGGATGATATTCTGGGTCTTGCTTGAGATGCATTGGTAGATGCAATCCAGAGCTTTGTTTGCTTTGCCAGTTGTGGTATTGCATGGGTGGCTAACATTCATCTTGTGGTCAGTCATGACTCATAAGTCTATTTGTCACGATGCCAGTGACTGTAGCATTGCCAAGTCTGTAAGTGTGATACAGGTTTTTATTCCTGAGGTGGAGCGCCTTGTATTTCTCCATAATGAATGCCATTAGGTTTTCATCCACCCACCTTGCAAGCCTGTTGAAGTCAGCCTGGATCACCAGCTTATCCTCAAGTGTGGACGCTCTTCCCCAAAGCTTGGTGTTGTCAGTGAACTTGGTCAGTCTACTTTTGACAATAATTTTTTTCCCAAATCTTTCCAGGGATTAAGATCAAACTGATTGGCCTGTAGCTTCCTGGGTTGTCTTTCCTCCCTTTCTTGAAAATGGGCACCATATTGACCCTCTTCCAATCTTCAGTTACTTTGCCTGAGTGCCATGAGTTTTCAAATATCCCCACCAGTGCCTGCACTATGATGTCTGCCAGTTTCTTTAGCACTCTTGGGTGCAACCTATCCAGACCAGCTGATTTATGGGGGGAGGGGGTTCAGCCTCTCAAGATACTCCCTCACAAGATCCATGCCAATGGTGGGCATATATTCATATACTCTGTCCTTGGGAGTAAGCTGGGAGTATCCTTCATTCCTCAGTTTCCTTTCTTCTATTTCCTATTCCTTCCTCTCATTTCTTACTTCAAAGCTTACAGCTTACTCCCAGGGATTTGTACATTCCATTTGAGACACATTGTCACTTATGTTCATACAGCCCTTTTTTAATTCTTCATTTCAAAAACAAGGTGTATACCTTGTTTCAGGGTGTATTGTTTATGAGAATATATGGTAACTGAGGCAGTAAAGATACGATAGAACTGAAAACTCTGTTATTTTAGCAATGAAGCTTAATCTCTAGGAGACAAAATCTTTTGGGCATGGAACTTTCAGAAATAGTGGTTTCATAGGTATCTGTGTAGTGGGCTCTGACTTGTCTCTGTTCAGAGGTAGCCTTCAGAATAAACCTTTTATTCTATCGACATTTTTAAAAACTTTTTTTTCTCCTGAAAGATCATTTTAAAAATAATGAACTCTTGATTCCTTATAAACACCTTTACTGCTCTTATATGGATTCAGTCAAATGGTCAGTTATCTCAAGTGATTTGCATGGCAAACAGGAAAATACATTTGTTTTTTATAAGGTATTTAAATTCAACAATAAAAAAGTATAGTATTACTAGCTGAGGGTAATTGATTAAATAATTTCCATGTTGTGAAAGTCATTATCTATAAAAGCCAAGTAAAATCAATCAAGTTAACTAAAGAAAAGCTGATGGAATTAGAAGAATACTTCATTAGCTTGAAAAGGGAGGGGAGAAGGAAGGAACCTTGACAGCACTGAAATATTGACAGTTTCCCTCCACTTTAGGACCCAATCCTGATTCCAATTTTGTACCTTACAAAATAGTGTCTTTTTTGGCAAGCTCATTAATTTTGCCTATTGTAAAGAAGAATCAGTCACAAAAAACACAAGGATTTTTTTTGCAGAAAATTCTTTAATTTTAACCATTTTTTTCTTCTTCAATAAACTAATATATCTGTGAGAATTACAGAATGGAATTTGAAGGTTAATAATTGTAGCTGATGTCCAAACTGGATTTTAACATGCTAGTTGATGTTTACATATGGGTAGCACCCAGAGCAGAGGTCTAATGTGCTATATACACTGTACAAAGACCTAGCAAAAAGACAATCCCTGACCCTTGGAACTGACTGTGATATAATTAGATAAGCAAAGGATGGAAGATGGTCAGAGACAAAGAGATTTTTTAGGCATAAATAATGATTTGGGGTGTTTCATTTGGGGACAAGCTAGGAGGAAAATACAAGATCATTAGTTTCAAAATTTTGGGCAACATACACTCCTAGTAGCTATTCAAACTCCTAGGTTGGACCTTCCTTGGCATAAAATAGGGAATACACCAGACATGTTATTTTAAATAGCTGTTTAACATGCTCACAACTAGTTAAAAAGATAGGTTGAATTTGGATTCCTTCCACGCACACTAAAAAACATGTGTTTGAGAAGGGTCTAGAGATAGTTAAAGTCTTTGCTGCCCACACCAAATAAGCTATGGAAAGAAATTCTGCTCAGTGGATAGTTTTAATGTTGCTGGGATTTAATTACATTGTTAATAGTATTTTAGGATGCTTAACACCTAAGAGACTGTCTGTTTCAGGGGTGGGCAGTTATTTCAGGTGGGGGGGGGGCGCTTACTGAGTTTTGGCAAGCCATTGAGGGCTGTACAGAATCACAGAACCATAGAGAAGTAGGACTGTAAGGGACGTCTGGAGGTCATCTAGTCCAACTCTCTGCCCAAAGCAGGACCTTCTCTGTCCAAAATTGCCCATACACATTCTTGTCCAATCTAGTACTAAACCTATGCAATCAAACCTTTTGTGCAACCACTAGAAATAGCACTCTAACCTGCCATGGGTAATGCAGGGAGATAATGTCAGCCAATGTTCTGCTACTGCAAAAGGTGTTAAAATATATTCAAGAGATCCTAGAAAGAGAGCTACTCCCCCTGTACCAAGGAAGACAAAAATCTGCACAGTCCATACCATTTGATTAGGATGTAAAATGCCTTTGGATCCCAAATGTGGCAATTGGTTTGATCCAGAGTGGAGGGGGGTAAGACCTAAGAGCCCCAGATTTTAGTTCTAGTAAGAGGATCGTCACACTTTGGTCAAAATCTCCAGCCTTGGTGCAGGCAAAACCAGTGCTTCTGAGGGAGACAAAACCAAACCAAACAAAATTCCTGGCACGTGTAGCAACAGGAGGGAAAAAAATTTCCTTCCCAGGCCCAGCAAAGCCTGGAAGCATGGGAGAAACCCATGATAGAGCATAACTACTCCTAGATAAACCCTGACCAATACTTATCAAACGTCTTCTTCAGGGTCCACAACTTCCCTTGGCAGTCTATTCTGTTGCCACACTGTTATATAACAGTGGGTTGTTTTTTTTTTCTGGCTGTCCAGTCTAAACCCATTTGGCTGAAATGTCAAGCCACTGTTCTGCATCTTCTTGTCTGCAGTAAGAGATAAAATATGTTCTCCCTCTAATTTATGGCAGCCCTTCAGATATTTTAAGACTGCCATCATTCCTTACTTAAGAGCCTTTTCTGCAAACTGAACATGCTAATTTACATCCTGGAAAGTACTAGCTGCTAAAGGGATTGCAGCAGTTCTCAGAAAGTACATGTATATATACATACATTTTCTGGTGATTCCCTTATAGCAGCAGAAGTCTTCTGTCCTCCATATCTGGCATTGTTCTGCTGGTAGAAAGAAAGGAGCTTTGTCATCATAGGGAAGCCATGAGTTTGGATGCACTTACAATTTTGCCAGCCATGCTTGAATTCTTACTGACCTTACAGGCTTCACACCAAGATGTGAAAAACGATTTCTTATTAGCTTTTCTATATGTCCTTAGGGAGCAGGGCTAAGATAGGTGAGTGTAAGCAGTAGATGAAAACAATGGAATACATTAAATGCAATGAGGAGATGATATAATATAATAGTTGGGCATATTTTTTTCAGTGCAAAACCATGAATAATCCTTGCTTTGTAGTTACTAGGGATTTTAAGTATCTTGTTTTGTTCAGTCTAGTTGTTTGGTGATGCCATCTCCTGGTAAAAATATAGCATTATTTATTGAAAAGATTTCCTTTGATTTCTTAATTCCCCAAAGAATACAAGCAAAAAATGGACCCCATAAATAGGGATATATTTTTATATGTCTATAAATATTGGGGTTTTTTAGAAAATTGTTTTGACTTCGTTGGGGAGGGATTGTTTTTGTTTTTTAATTCATATAATCACTTTGGCTTAAGTCTGTTCGTTTTTAACCATTGTTTTATATTCGTGTTTGAATTAAAAAATTCCAGTTGTCCCATAATTAGGTTTATATGTCTGTGCATGGCACTAGGGCCAAATTCTCATATATTGTGGCTATAAAATATTTACAATAATAAGGAGATATTCACAGAAGGCTAAAGAGCTTGGATGTTGAAATCCTATTAAAAAGAATAGGAATTGGGTTTCAAATCCCTTGGAACAGCTTTGAAGGCAAGTCTGAATGCCTATCTAAAGCTGGCCAGCATAATATGGCTCTTATTATGTCCACAGAATAACACAGCACACAAAGACATAATACCAAGTATACACTACAGCATTTACTGTGTCCAAGAGGGCCAATTTTACAATCCATACTCCTCAAATTTCACTGACTACCACAATTGACCAAGAGAGACTACAGAATACATTGCAGCAAAAAAGATCTCTTGGAATTTCGTGAAATTGCCTAATTGCAGTGTAGCTTCTTTAACTTGAGTAAGATAAGGTTAACTTGAAAAGTCTATAGGTTCCCGATGTCTCTGGGAGCTCTCAAGGCATGTCAGTGATATTAATAGGGTAAGGTGGGTTGACACCAATAGCATAAGGCAAGTTGATGCAAACAAGTTCTTAAACTATCTGTATAAAGTCCCTTCAGGAAAAGCAGAAAAAGTGAGATATAATGTGGCTTTTCTTTAATGAAATAGTGTTTCAATTTCAGGCAGGCAGCTATTGGTGGCTAATATTCAAGTTACATCTACCACTTCACATTATGATAGTCTGCTTTCATTTGCTTATACCTTTGCCACACTTAAACTATTCTCAGTGAAATCTTCCCTGTTCAATGTTACTGTCTGACTAAATTTCTGTGGAAAATTTCAACTCAAGCTCTTCAATTATTTCTGAGAACGAGGTCAGGCAAAAATGGTAACAACTTTTTACATGGCTCCAATATTGCCATGCTTTGGACCAGGCGTGGGCTTTGTGTCAGGGTTATGCATTTGCCATCCCTATGGAAATCTGCCCACTTTGGCTGGAGAAATTGTAACTCCTATGTACTCAGTAGAAATTTTTTAAATAACTAAACAGGCAAAAGGAGTCCGACCTCACTGAGTGTGTTGGAGTCTCTTCAGAGCTCTGTGCTGTGTATATGTTGTCCTTGCAGAGCAACTGGGCTTGTTCCAGGCAAGAGCTCCGAAGTCAAAGCCAAAGTTTCCCTGTAATGGATGCTCTAGGATGGGGCTTGGCAACAGAACTGACAGCCTCTTTGTCTTGTACAGGCAGTGATCTGGCAGCCCTCAGGTAGTATGGAGGAGGGAGCAATCTAATTTAAACACAGATGGGACAAAATCTTGATGAGGGAGATGACAGACCATGAGTCAGGGGAGACTGGGATGGGCTGGAGTTCTGGTGAGAAGGAAGAAAGGTCAGTTCTGGCATCTGTGGGTTGAGGATGGAAGATTGGAATGGGGAATCAGCTATCTAAAGGGGAATATGGATCAGATGAAACAAGTGTATGTTGGAAAATGGAGTGGACAGGATGGCAGCCAGATCTAGCAAGAATCCCAGTTGTCTTAAGAAAGGATAGGCAAAAAGGCTGGGTAGGGTAGATGAAATCTGGAACAAGAAATGTAGGTGGCGGAAGGCCATGGCTAACTGGGCTCAACCCTCTCAAATGCAGGGCAATGCGTAAAGCCACAAGACAGCCTGACCACAGGCTCTTGGCGGTTGCAGCAGGGGAGGTGGGGCGCACATGCAACCAGGATCGCAGCCTGGCATGTCCAGCACAGCAGGCAAGTACCTATCATTCTGTGAAGGGGAAAGGGCTGGGGGTGCGAACAGAATGAGGCCTCCATGGTGAGGGAAGGAGTGGGGCATAGGCAGGCTCTGGGGTGAATGGCGCCCTGGCTGGGCCAGGTGATGGGACAGTTGGAGCCCAGGTTGGTTGTTCAGGGGCGCAGGGGAGCTTCTGCCACAGCGTACATGCTGGTGGAGGCCCGGGGGACACATGCCCTCCCTGTCTGTGTGTAGGGTGGAAGCAGCTGCCATGGGACCCGAGCTGGGCCAGGTACTGCAGCTGCCTTGGGAGCTGCGCAACACCATTTGCAGCCCACCTCCTGGCTGCACCATGTTCTTGCCTGCCCAGAGGAGGAACACATGTTGTGCCATGGGGTCCAGAGGCATTGGCAGCAGCAGTGGGGTGCAAAGCACAGCACACAGCGGCAGCCACCTCCACTCCACACACAAATTGAGGAGCATGTGCCCAGTGGGCCTCCACCAGGGTGTGCACAGTAGCAGTAGCCTCCCGCACCCTTGGACACACTGCCTGGCCTCCAATAGTTCCAGCACTTGGCCCAGCTGGGCCTCATTCACCCAAGCCCCTGTCCCTACCTGTGCCCTGCTCCCTTCTTCACTGCAGGGGCCTCAATCTGCACCCTCGCTATGTCCCTACCCCCTCTGCCAGCCCCTTCCCCCACAAAGTTACCTTCTGGGGAGGGGAGGGGAGAGTGGAGTGCATGCACATGCATGCGCACACATGCTAGGCCTGATTTAAACAGTTGTGTTCATGGCATGAAGTTGTTTGAATCTAGTGATGTAATTTTCTCAGCAGCCAACTCATGACTGCAAGATTACTCCTGGCACATGTTAGAACATGTTGCAAACTTGCTGCCTTTAGAACAAATGGTAGACACTGATGATGAAGACAATATTTGTGCCTGGATACATAGATAAAACATTTGTATTTGATCTCTGCTTCCTGCAGACAGGGTGGCAGAAACAGAGATTCTGTGTTGCTTTTGTTGAACTGTAATGTGTAATTACTATGAGGAGGAGAACATAAATATAGAGGCACAGATAGAATAATATAAAATGTTTACTGCTAGTATATTGTGTAACCACTAGATGTCTCTTTGTTCTGTACAGAGGTTCACAATGGAGTGTGGTTTCCTCTGTTAAAAAAATGTGCTTAAGGTATGAGACTGTATATGTCTCTGTCCGCAGTTTTGCTGGGGTTTTTTCCAACTAAAAGATACAGATTTTGTTTGCTGAGACAGAAAAAAGAATGATAGCTGGAAATCTTAGTGCAAGTCAAGTCAAACTAGTGAAATTAAAGTAATAATGTGGTGCTTGAGAGTGATGTGATCTGTGTTTTGTGTCTCACTCTGCCACTTGCTTTTTGAATCTTGGGTTGAATAATTTTATCTGGCTGTGAAATAGAAATTATGATTTTTCCTGACATCACAGAAATGCATGGAGGCTTAGTCAATTAATGTTAATATAGCAGATGATACCTCCCTCCTTTCTTAGTAGTTTTTCCAGTTGTAAAGAACAGCTGTTAATGTAATGCTAAGATTTAATGAAAGTGTGAAACGATGCAAGGAATACAGTGAAGTTTGATGGCATCTGATGGTGTTTGAGCTTTTAATATTTTTTAATTAGTGTATCTCATCTCCATCTCATCTGAAGAAGACCTCATCATAGAAAACTGAGTCCTCCTTAACATTTTCTGGATTCACTGATGCCCAGTGCTCTGTAAGGGAACTCTAATTAACCTGAAAGGGAACTGCTCATGATGATTTAGAAACCTAAATGTTATGCCTGGGTTCTGATTTGCCAAGTCCTTTCATTTGAATGTAGGTCTAAATTGTCAGCTGAGACAAAAATTCTATCGTTTGATTTGTTTAATACAAAATAAAAAAAAATATTTTGGTGGTGTGGAAATACTGTTCAGAAATGTGAGTGAGTTTATACAAAAGCTTGAATAATTGAATTCTTTTTATCAACCAGTTCATTTTTATGCTAATTTTTTCCATAGAAAACATTCAGAGTGTCATAAAATCAGAGTGCATATTGGGTGCTTCCAGCCACTTCCATATACAGAAGGCAGATTTCAAATCAGCTTTTTATTGTTCCTCTATTGTCCAATTACCAAGAAAAAGAAATAGATTAGTACATTCTTTTTTAAAATCTATTTTATTTTTCAGTTTACTTTGCATGCGTCCAATATGTAAACCTTTCCCAGACATTTTCTATGTAAATCTGCATGTTTATCTAACATACTTACTCATGTACTCTGTCGTATACTAGGGTTTCATATTTTTCCATCCCTTTAGTATCTAAGCATCTTCCAATGGTGAATCACCCACCATGACAGACATGTTATGTGGGGGCCAGGGTGGGGTGGGGGGAGTCTTTTTAGAGTGCGAAAGAGTACTGGTATGTTTTGCTAGGGTCCTGTCTTATGTTACTCGAGGTAAGATCAAAGAAGCATGCCTTGTCCTAGAGTTAAAAATGGTTACATTTGTACTAGTCTTGAGTTTCAGGAGGAAATGCCCAAGAAAATTCTGTCATTTTTTTTTTTTAGTTTAAAGAATGCCATTTTAATAGAGGAACATAATTGCTCACCAAAGATTTTCCCTGGAACTTAGTGAACTTTCAGATATGCTAGGCCACTGTGCCATTAGCCACTGTGATGAAAAGACCAAATAGCATCCATATTTTTCCATGTAGTTCTATTTTCCAAACTCTAGTTAATGAAAAGTCACGGTATACCTACTTTGAAAACTTAAGTGAAAACAAAATTTTGACGCAAAATGGAAACAATACTTTTCAGAAAAAGTCTGGTTTTGATGAAAAATTTCTTCTGAATTAAGAATAATAATAATGTCTGTAAGTGTAAAATAATAATGCTATTAGTTTCAAATATTACATTTTCAAAAGTGGCCTATCTACAGGGTAATTTCCTAGGGCACCTATACACATGCTCTGATGTGTTCTAATTCAACAGCCTGGGCATCTCATGTAGTCAGTGCCCCTGCATTTCAAAATGATTGTGGGAGCACTTTAAGGCTCATCAAACAAGCTTTTGTTAAACCACCCCTGCCACTATTTTGAAGTGTGGGGTGGCTGAGAGCCACTCTACTGAAAGTGCTCCCTAAACCCCACATGAGCACGTGTAAAGGTGTCTCTAATACCTGTGTGAAGAGTACTTAAAGGAGCTCAAAGGAATAATATTTAAAGAAACTCAAAGATTTCTGAATGATGTACTATTTTTAAAAGGGGGGAGTTAAAACTGTTTTGTTTGAAAACCCAGTAAATATTGTTGTTTTTATAATGCAAAATTTAGTTTACCTCTGTTGAGACATCCCAACTTCCGGTAACTTGGAAAATAATTCAAGTGTGAAATAGAGGAATGTCAGTTGATTCTATTTTATACAGTTCCTACATAACGCGTTTGTATCGACGGTTAGGCGCAGCAGCGGCGAGCGGAGCAGCTGAGGGGGCAGCAGCAGCTGATTCCCTGAAGGTAAGTGGGGCTGCGGGGCCGG
>JAGPOW010003316.1:14826488-14857267 GCA_030014935.1 Caiman crocodilus
GTTCCAGATTTTGGCCACCCTAACTGTAAAATATTGCCTTCTGATCTCTAACCTAAACCTATTCTCCATTAGCTTATTACCATTGTTCCTTGTCACCCCCAGTGGTGCTGGGGAGAAAAAGGCTCTACCTATTTGCTATTGATCTCCCCTGATGAGTTTGTAGGCAGCCACCAGGTCCCCCCTCAGCCTCCTCCTGCTGAGGCTGAACAGGTTCAAGTCCCTCAGTCTCTCCTCGAAGGGCCTGTCCTGCTGCCCTCTCACCAAGCGGATGGCCTCCTCTGAACCCTCTCCAGGCTGGCCACATCCCTTGTGAAGTGCGACACCCAGTACTGGACACAGTACTCCAACTGTGGCCTGATCAAAGTCGCATTGAGGGGGAGTATTACCTCTCTGGAACGGCTTGAGATGAATCTTTGGATGCATGACAAGGTATGGCTGGCCTTGCTGGCTGTGGGCTGGCATTGGCGGCTCATGTTCATCTTGGAGTCAGTAATGACTCCAAGATCCCTTTCCACCTCTCTGCTTTCAAGAAGGGAACTCCCCAGCCTGTATGTATGCTATGGATTCCTTCTCCCAAGGTGCAGCACCCTGCATTTATCTACCTTGAACCGCATCCTATTCTTATCTGCCCACTCTTATAGTCTGTCTAAATCTATTTGCAGTCTCTCTCTCTCCCTTCAAGTGTATCCACCTCGACCCACATCTTAGTGTCATCAGCAAACTGTATCTGATGAAGATGTTAAACAGTGTTTTCTTGAGTACCGAGCCCTAGGGTACCCCACTGCTCACATCTCGCCAGGTTGAGTACATCCCATCCACCACTACTCTCTGGGTGTGCCCCATCAGCCAATTTTTTTATCCATCCAACTGTGCAGGCATCAATGCCACAGTCACTTAATTTATTGATGAGGTTGAGGTGAGACATAGTGTCAAAGGTCTTCTTGAAGTCTAGAAAGGCTATATCCATGGTGACACCATCATCCAAGGATTTAGTTACCTGGTCATAAAAGGCAACCAGGTTGGTCAGGCAGGACCTGCCTTTGATGAACCCATGCTGATTGCCTCTGAGCATGAGCTCCTCTGCAGGCCCCCACAGATGTGCTCCTTGATGATTCTCTCCAACATCTTCCAGAGCACCGAGGTGAGGCTTACAGGCCTATAGTTACTCGGGTCCTCCTTCCTCCCTTTCTTGAAAATTGGAAACTGGATAATGTGGTACCAATCCCTTGGCACCTGGCCAGATGACCATGAATGCTCATACAGCAGGGCCAAGGGCTCCGTGATAATCCCAGCCACCTCCCTCAACACCCTTGGCTTTTCTATAAGGAAACTATTGGGGTATGGAGGACGAGTGGTTTCCTGTAGATGCTTACCCCAATTAATTAAGGAAACATAGCACTAGTTATAGCTTGAAACTATATTTAATCAGTCCCATGGGACACCCATGCCCACTATGAGACAGGGAGGTATGGGTGAGGGAGATCCCCTGCTCTCCATCAATGCTGACCTCATGAAGAAATACCTTGAGAGGCTGGATACCTTCAAGTCAGTTGGCCCTGACAATCTACACCCTAGGGTACTCAAGGAGCTGGCAAGCATCATTGCCCAGCCTCTGGCATGGATCTTTGAATACTCCTGGCACTCTGGTGTAGTGCCCAAAGACTGGAAGATGGCCAAAGCAGTACCTATCTTCAAGAAAGGGAGGAAAGTGGATCCGGCAAACTATAGACCCATCAGCCTGATCTCTATCCCAGGGAAGGTCTTAGAGAAGTTTATTAAAGAGGCCATCCTTAATGGACTGGCTGACGCCAACATCCTGAGGGACAGCCAGCATGGGTTTGTTGCGGGTAGGTCTTGCTTGACCAATCTCATTTCCTTTTATGACCAGGTGACCTATTACCTAGACAAGGGAGAAGAGATTGATGTCATATATCTTGACTTCAGAAAAGCCTTCGAGCTGGTATCCCATGATCACCTCTTGGCAAAATTAGCCACTTGTGGCCTTGGTTTCACCATGATCCGCTGGCTGGGAAATTGGCTCTGTGGTCAGACCCAGAGTATGGCAATTGACATAAGCCAATTGTCATGGTGCCCTGTGACCAGTGGGGTCCCCCAAGGCTCTGTCCTTGGGCCCATATTGTTCAACATCTTCATTAATGATGTGGACACTGGAGTCAGAAGTGGATTGGCCAAGTTCTCCAGTGACACCACACTTTGGGACAAAGCATCCACACCTAAAGACAGGAGGGTGATCCAGGCTGACCTGGACAGGCTCAGCAAATGGGCAGACGAGAACCTGATTGTGTTTAACGCCAAAAAATGCAAGGTTCTCCGCCTTGGGAGGAAAAACTTGCAGCATCCTTATAGGCTCAGTAGTGCTACGCTGGCTACCACTACGGAAGACAGAGACTTGGGGGTAATCATTGACCACAAGATAAACATGAGCCTTCAATGAAATACTGCGGCTAGTAAAGTGACCAAAACTGACTTGCATCCATAGATACTTCTCAAGCAAATCCTGGGATGTCATTCTCCCCTTGTACTTGGCCTTGGTGAGGCTGCAGCTGGAGTATTGTGTCCAGTTCTGGGCCCCACAATACAAAAAGGATGTAGAGAAGCTTGAGAGAGTCCAGAAAAGAGCCACGCACATGATCAGAGGTCAGGAAAACAGACCATATAATGACAGGCTGAGAACTATGGGGCTCTTTAGCCTGGAAAAGTGTGGGCTCAGGGGTGATCTAGTGGCCACCTATAAGTTTATCAGGGGTGACCATCAGTATCTGGGGGAACATTTGTTCACCAGAGCACCCCAAGGGATGACAAGGTCGAACAGTTATAAACTACTGCAAGACCATTTCAGGCTGGACATAAGGAAGAATTTCTTTACTGTCCAAGGTCTGGAATAGCCTGCCATCGAAGGTGGTTCAAGCACCTACATTGAACACTTTCAAGAAAAAATTGGATGCTTATCTTGCTGGGGTCCTGTGACCACAGCTGACTTCCTGTCCTTTGGATGGGGGACTGGACTCAATGATCTTCCAAGGTCCCTTCAAGCCCTAATGTCTATGAAATCTATGAAATAGGTGCTGCACTTTGTATTGTAACAGCCATTACCCCCAATAGCAGATGCTCTGGAAATACCCAGTTATGGGGAGCCTTTAGCATCATGATATATGCAGAAGCCATGTAGCCCAAAGTTTGGCAAGAGCTGATGGTGTCCAGGCAGAAGAAAGGGAGATCATATGAATAGATCTTTCTCACCTTTGCAAATCCCTCAGGATCTCTAGGTTAAGTACTTGAAGAATATTATAATTGCTTTTGCAGAGGAAGAAATCCCACCTCTACAAGAGAATTCCTAAGGAATATTATGAGTTGGCATGGTGGAGTTTAATTTTCATTTGTGTGAGGATTACTCTTGCACAGAGAAGCTTAAGGTTTTAATGTAGCCCCTTGTGTGTTAACACTTAGGAAATGGCACAATGCTTCATTTTAGAAATATCCCATTTCCACAGGCCAGAACATCTGCTGGTGCTGTGGGAAACCTTCTTTCTATGTGTTTCTCATTTCTGTCCCTAGGCTGAAATTTACCACTGTGGTTTTAAAGAAAAAAACAAGTCTCTGTCGTGTCTGATGCTTAGATTCTCTTTCAAAAACACATGATAGTGTGTACTGAAAGAGCAGCAGCATTGCAGTGTCAGAAATAGAGATTTTAGGAAAGAGCAGCGGTAGCAGCTCCAGTCAAAGTTGCTATAATGTCTGGTTGAAGAATAAAAGCCCATATGAACATTTTTCATAGATGGAAAATCTCCACATGTTCATACCAACTGCTTGTGAAAAAGATTAGTCAGTGACCATTTTGAATCCTTCCTTTTTCATGCTTTGTGACAAGGTATTCAGCAGAATTCACAGATTCATCAGAATCTGACAGGTCATGCCTTGAGCATTTCTGCTATGGCTTCACACTTGTGCCTTCTCAGCTATCAACCATGCACCTTAGCACCTGCAGCACCCCAGCCTCCACCGTTTTGAATGGGTACATTTTGAGTGTCAATGGATGCAGCTACAAATGCACTTTACTGTGGAGTTGACTAATTAGTTCTGCAGTAAAACATCACAGTCTACAAGTGCACCAGTATTAGGATGCAGTAAATTAATTAACTCCACTGTAGGATAGTAGTGTTGGGGAAGTACTGTCTTGTGGCAGAGTAATTATGTGCACTGAAATATAAATGTAGATAGTGAAAGGGGCTGGCTGGGGCATGAGGGTGCTAAAGTGCTGCATAGCTCCACACTTCAGCATCTTCATGCCCCAGCCAACCTCTCTGCTGATGACTGCCATCACCCGGAGCCTAGGACTAAACCCCCAGGCCCATTGCCAACATGGGGCTGCTCTTCCCCAGCTCCAAGTGCTGTGGTCCTGGGCACATGTGAAAAGGCTGCACCTGGGAGCAGTTTTCTCCAGTGCAAGTTGTGCCAGATTTTATCACATAATCTTAATGGCATGTGTAGATACTCCCTGTCAGTACTGCTTTCTTGGCATTTTTCTTATGATAGTTAAAAAGTGATGTGTACATACTGAGAACATCACTTTTCTTCTTGATTCTTTTTTCAAAGCATCTCCTCCACATTTCAGATGGGAAGAAGAATGATTTTTTTCCTACCAAATGTACCAGTGCTGCATCAATTTTGTCTTGCTTTTAGTTAGACATTTCTGACTTGGGCAACAGCCCAGTGCATTCTTCTGACTTTTGAGGAACACCTGTGTGTGAAAATAGGAGTGTGATTATTCATGGCCACCCCATATTTTAGTATCACTCTTCTCCTATGATATGGAGATAGAGACTAAGGGTTGAATGTTTTAGTACTTGGACCATAGGTCTAGGAGCTTATCTAAGCAAACTTGCGAACCTTTACCCAACTCTGCCACTGACCTTGTGTTATCTTGAGTTAACCAAATGACTGCTCTAGTTTTCACTTTTCCCATTATTAAACCTAAGATCATACCTTTTGGGGAATAAACCATATAAGATCTTCTCATGAAGGGAGATATTCAAAGGCCGAGAATTATATCATAATTATTTTTCTTCTTATTCCTGCTGTACACTTTTTGCACATATAATATCATTTGGAGATGATTAATAGAGCTTCATGGATTTTATTTTTAGCATAAGTTATGAAAGACTTTCATAAAGAATAATAGATGTTAAATGTTACCTGAGATTAAAACTTTTAAACTTTGTCTCATATTTCACAGATTTGTATATAACCTTCAGACTGTGTCAGTCTTTATTTTGAATATGCTGATGAAATCACTTTGCTTGAGAGATGTTTTTGTTCAGTAATGAAACTCAAAACTGCCTACCGTGGTGAACAGATGATGTTTTTCTGTCCAGTACACTAATATTCATCAATGCAACGTGTTCAAGCAAAGTTCAAGTATGAATATAGATAACTAGGATATTCCAGGAGCCCATCAGATAATCTCCTTTGGGTCTTGTTCTTTTTAGCAACATGGTGACCTTTAGTTTATACTTTTAGAAGGAAAAAGTAATATTTTATCATTCAGTTCTAGCAGTGCTAAAGTAATTAGCTTCCCATCACTAACAGTGCTATTGTTTATTTCTCACTTAAGGCCAAATTTTGACAGCCACACTTATACTGAGCAGTATTTTCCTGTGAGTAAAAACATCAAAATCAACAGAACTAGTCACAGCTCACAATACTATGCAGTGTACATAAGTGTTTTGAAAGCTGGCCCTTAATATTTTGAGTTTATGTGATGGGCAGATTTAAAACTGGTTTTGCTTCACAAATTTTCTTAACACTAGGCCCATCTACTTTGTATGTTTACTGCAGAGTAGACAAATCAGCTACTCAGTAAATGTTGTGTATCTAAATGTGTGCCTCTGTTAGGCTGGAGTAAATTAATGAAGTCCACTGCAGGGTAATACTTGTAAATACAAGTACTAACCTACTATGGAGTTTTTTACTGTGAAGCAGTGCATGTGTAGACACTGCCTCAGCTGACTAGAGCATGAGAATGCTTCAGTATGGGGACTCCCTGAAGGCTAGTCCTGTGCTGAAGCACGCTGGTGCACCAGCCATCTCCTTTGTGGTACTGCAGCCCCAGACTGGCAGGCTGGCTCCCCAGGTCTCCTACCAGCCAGGGCTGTTCAAACCTGGCTCAATGTGTGTTGTCCCAGGTATGTGTTGAAATGATGTGCTCAGGAGCAATAAGCTCCAGAAGTTATTGCTTGGCATTAATTCCACATGTAGATGTGCCATTGTCATTTTAATTATCTTTATCCTGAATGAACCTATGCACCATTTTCTTTGGTAGCAGTATGAAACTTATAATTTCTGTGATTTTTTTTTCTCAAGATGAGAATTTACTTTTAAAGGCTGTTATGTGAAGTTTGGGTTATAAAAACAGAAGCATTCAAAAAAGGTTCAAACTCAGTTCGAAGATCTCAGAATCCTCATTTTTTAAATTTTGATCTCATGTCATTTGCTATGGTAAATCTTATTAAAACTAAGTAAACTGGGCAATATAATCCTATAAAACATCACTTTGGAGTCATTCCAAAGGACATTTATTTGGTTAGAGTTGACATTAGAGAATTTATTTGCATATTGGTTCTTTAAAACCTACTTATACTTTAAACAACATTAGCAAGGCTACAAATTGCAACCCTTTGGGAAAATCGACCCGTATTATTCTGGGGAAATTTTATAGTCTGTTTAGCGTTTTTATATGATTTGGCATCTTTGTTTGAAACTCTGTTGTGACAGCTTGTGAAAATCTGAATGTGATTACATTCACATAGCAAATTGAAATTTCAATGTATCAATTTTGACAAAATGTTGTTTTTGAAAAATAATTAGAACAAACTGTTTTTGTAGAAAAAGGAATATAAAGCAAAACATTTTTTGTTTGGAGTGCATAATTTTCCAGTTCTACAATCAGCATAAAAATAAATTTATCTCTGTCTCAGTTGATTTGTACAGGGGCTTTACAATTAAAAAAAAATTAATTCTGCCAGCTTTCTTAGTCATGCTGAGTGCAACATTAATGCAGAAGAAATCTTACTGTTTCCAATGAAGATTCACAGAGAGAAAAACACTACTAAATGTGATTAGGGAAGCAATATCTATTTGAGTGTCTTTATGTTGAAGTTGGGGCCTGATGAGCTTAGAAACATTAAATATCCTGATAGAATTCTTGGCTCAGCGGAATCAGTGTGAGCTTTGCCATTCAGTGGCTCCCAGATTTTACTTTCATTTTCTACTGGTCAACCATTTAAATGTAAGAAGTAATAGGGACTGTATCAACCTATATCTGATTACATAGAAGAATGGGACTGAGGGTAGAGGTAGGAAAGAGGACTAGGTAAGGGGACAATGTCTGACCTTCAAATCGTAGTGGTAGAGACAAATTAAGTTACCTTCAAACAAAAATCTTTATTATTCAGTGTTTTTCCATCACTTCTTAAAAGTATACATGCCTTGAACTTCTAATAAAATAAAGCAATGGGAAGGTGAAAATAATCGGCATTTTACAATGTGATTTCCACTGTTGCTCATTATACCCATCTCAAACTTCCCTACAGGGTCTGAGTATATAAGGTAGGGCTGTGCCAGGCTTTGGACCATGTTTTGGATCTGGAGAAGCTTCAGATGCTTTGGCATCTGAAGCAGCATGTCCAGATAAAAACACTGGCTTCTTTAGGCTTCGGAAAAGCTTCAGAGCTGCTTTAGCGATTGGGCCATAGGGTACAATGAGGAATCAATGAAATATCTTTAACTTTGTTATTCTTTGTCCAATTTGGATGAAGCTTGCTGGGGTGGTAGCCTCTGCTAAGAGCATGACATCTGCCAGGCTTCAAGAAGATCAGTGCAGGGGTTTGGGGGAAACTGCACCCCACATTCTTGAAAGCAAAACTCATGTCACATGTACATGTGCCGCCACAGGGGGTGTGAAAACTGCAGGGGTGGTAGGTCCTGGTGAGGCCACAAATCCTGCCAAGTTTCAAGAAGATCAGTGCAGGGGTTTGGGGGGAACTGCACCTCAAGCTGTGGACAGGCAAAACTTGTGACATGGGTGACACCGTGTTTTAAGGCACAGCGGGGTGACAGCTGCAGGCCTGCTAGCCCCCGCTGAAGCCACAAAGTTTGTCAGCCTGCACTCTACAGGCTTCATGGGCATCTATGGGCCACCTTGCTCTGTTCCCACAGGTTGGGACAGGAAGTAAACATCCTGGCAGTTGTGGGGGGGGGGGAGGGAGGGCGGGCAGTGGCTCGGTAGAGGGGCAACTAGGCAAAATCCCATGGGCTGCAGATTAACCCCTCATAAACCATGAATAGGACAGCCCTGGTTAGGAACATGAACATGCAATATTGATTTTCACCTCTACCAAAGCAAATAAAGCTACTGACTATACTTTCATAAACTGGGCTCCCACTCTCTCAGTACTGTTTATCATTATAAATGAACAAGCAATTAAATACTTTCCTTAATAGCTCCCTTTCAACTCCTCAGCCTCCAGAAAGAAAAATATTTAAATCCCAAATTGGGAATTAAAATGACTTAGAAGATGATGTCCCGTTGACTTTCAAAAGCACTTTTCAAAATCCCAGCTGGGTGGGGAAATGTCCTGACTTGATCAGAGTATACTCTTTTACATACAGATTTCCCCTAAGGATAGGGAAAGCTGTAAAACAATTGAATTTTATTTTAAAATGCACATTCTTCCTATTTTTATGGGATGGCTATTTTATGAGTTTGGTTCAGACTTCTCTAGCTTAGTGACTAATACAAAATTTGTGATGTTATGGTTATGTACAAACATTGCCAAGGGCTGTGCTGTGCATTTTTCCCATGAAGCCCAGATGGCCTGCACAACCCATGCATTGGCCTGCACAACCAATGGAGATGGGGCATGTGGCCAATGCACCATAGCAGGGACAGGAGAGTCCATGTGGCAGGAAAGCATGGGGAGTCTACATAGCCTGTGTGGCAGGGGTGACCCATGTGATTTGCAGCCCCTGGCTGGTCAGAAGTTGGACAGCCCTTCTAACCATGCTGACAGGTCTTTATATGATTCTGATGTTGTTTTGTGTGACCTTTAACAGCAAATAGATTGATCTGTAGCCTAACTCCAGGGGCTACATTTCATTGCATCAGCTTATAAATAATATTAGTGATGTGTTGCTGCAAAACTAGTAGGCATTTTTGATAGGGACTAAGAAATAGTTTAAGTTCTGAGGCGTTTTCTGAGTTGACTTTCACTATACCAAAGATTTTGATTACTGCTTGATTCTAAGATGTTTTTCTGTTTACTCTAATCTCCTTATCTCATGAACCTCATTGATGTTGTATGTCTCGTATGTCTCCTGACTCTGCTGCTTATACGACTTTCAAAATTCTGGTTTGTATTGTTTCATTTCACTTCAGAAATTGAAAGGAAAGTTTCTATATGGCTTTAGGCCTGGACCTAGCCAAAACTTTTTAGATAAAGAACTTCTTTTTGCTTAAATAGAAACTATCAGAAAAAGTTTACCAGATTTATAAAAAAACCCAACAAAACAACCCCCCCAAAAAAACAAAACCAGCCCCCTCCAACAAAGTAAAAGAAAATAAATTTAAAAAGAAAAAAACCCTTAAAACAGAAAACAAACAAACAAAAATCTGGGGGGGCATGATGGAGGGGAGATTTTTTAGTTTTACAATGGATGTCCCCCAAATTTGCAGGGATGATAAAAATGAAAGTGTTCATTGTTGTTCAGGTTTTAGAGGAGAATGATAATTATAAAAACTCCTGACTGGTTCTGTGAAGCTCGTGATGCTTGAAAAGCAAGAACCACAAGGTCTACTTCTCATGTACACATTTAACATCATTTTGGCAGTATAAAGAGGCCTTGAACAGTTATAAATTACTTCCATTTTGAGGCCTTCTTTAAACATGAGTGTTTTTTCATGTTTCATGTTGCTGCCAACCAAGCCAAGAAACAGGCCCATCATTACATTACATAGACATCATGCTGCTATTTGACAAGATAGAGTTATTCAGCTCCTCGATTAAGAAAGAAACTTGAGTGCTCCATAGCCTGCTCTGGTTCTCAAAAGCTTTCTGCAAGCAATTCAAGCTGCTGGTTTTGCCCTATTGGGTGCAAGTGCATCTACACATGTGCTTTAATGCACAGTAGCCTATTCTACTGCGTATTAAAGCAGTGTGTAGAAAATGTATTACTAAGTGAATGCACTGTAGAATAGACTACTGTGAATTAAGCATCACCTAAAAAGTGTGCACTTGGCTAATGCATGTTGCAGCAGCTTAATGTGCGTTCATTTAGTATGCATCAGCTATCCCTCAATACAAGGATGATATCTGCTTGGGGGAGAGCGGGGCAGAGAATTACTGGTTTTAAGGAGGCTAAAGTGTCCAATCCATGCTCTGCAAGTTTTTCCACAGATATGCCAAGTGGTGCCTTGGGGCGGGAGGGGCAAAACTGTTGGCCAGGATGTTGGGTGCTTGCCTTCCTCCTCTGTCATTTCTCAGCTTCCTGAGTAAGACCGTTCTCTTCAAAGTGTGCTGTGTAGCTATTTTAAGTTTGCTATTATGAATTAGGCTTGTTGTTATGTATAGCAAAATGAAGATTTCTTTGTGATATTTGAAATGTATGGATGAAAGAGTGTGGAGTGACTGGAAAAGTATAGTAGGATATGTGTTAATAATCAGGTTACTAAATGGTAGACTATACTAAGAAAAGGATGAAGATGCAATTCTAAATCCAGTCTGTACCAGATGAGGAATGCGATAAACAGAAGAAACAAGACTGAAGATGCTGTCTGCAACTCTTCAAAGCTGAAGGCCCCATCTGCACCTGACATGGCCTGCACCAGTTATAATGGAGGACTGTAGTAAACAGAGTGCTTGAAGATCAACACCTGTGACAGTGATGTGTGAGTCTGACCACTAATCAGGACGGAAAAGTACTGAGATTCAAAGAAAGAGGGCACGGAGTCAGGAAAGATGAAACTGGTCACCCAGCACCAAGTTGATGCCCCCTATAAAGGGGAGAGACTTAGCAGCAAGAGGTTGAGTAACACTGCATATTCTTCTGGAGCACAGGCATGCATCTGACAAGGCCTTGCTCCTCATCTTGTACTCCTAGGCTGGCCACCTAGTGCAGTACTGAGCAACAGACTCTGATAACTATAACATCTGCAGAGTAATTGGGAGTGAGTATGTGTGTGAATGTATGAGCACTCTCTTTTGAATATTTTAATGAATAAATGTGGCATCTTGCCTTATCCCTCTCATAAAGTCTTGCTTGTCATTTGAGCAATTGTGATACATTGTGTAACAGCTGTGGCTTGATGTACAGTGTAGCACCATTGAGACCTGTTACCAGCCAGCACTTCCCAATTTGTAGGGTTGATACCACCCTTAAGGTATACTTTCAAGGTGTCCTTGTAGTACTTCCTCTGTCCTCTGCAGCTCCTTTTACCATGACTAAGTTGAGAGAAGAGGACTTCCTTCAGGAGATAACTGTCAACCATCTGCATATAATGGCCAACTCAGTAGAATTGATGTTTCATGATCTTTGCCTCAATGTTGGTTATGTTAGCTGTAGAGAGGTTGCAGGCGTTGATTCAGTGATCTTTCCATCTAATGCGGAGAATCTTCCTGAGGCAATGCTGATGGAACCATTCCAGGTGCTTAAGATGGCTTTAATATGTCACGTATGTCTCGTACCCGTAAAGGAGTATGGGAGTAACCACTGCATTGTAGACTGGGATCTTAGTTTCCATCTGCAGATCTTGGTCAGCAAAGATGCAGAGAAGCAGCTTTACAAAGGATATACTGGCACAGTGAATCCTATGTTCTTTTTCTACATCAAGACTGACTGAGAGAGGTGGCTGCCAAGGTATGGGACATGCTCAACATTTTCCAGGAATTCTCCAACAATAGTAATTTGGGGGGGGCGGGAGGGTCAGCTTGTGCTGGGGCAGGTTGATGGTCTTGGTCTTCTCAGATACCTTCTCAGATACCTTGGTCTTCACAATATTAAGGGAGAGTCCCAGGCTGTGATAGGCACCTGAGAAAAGGTCAAGCATGGACTGCAGATTGGTCTCAGTGTGTGCAAGGATAACACAGTTGTCATCATACTTAAGTCAGGGATGTCAGCCTTGGTAACTTAGAGTAGTAATATTGATGCCATATCTTGCAAGTTCTCTAGCTACAATGGTGGTTCTTCTTTCAGGATGCATACTGTTTGGGGAGTCCATGAGAGGGCAGACATTCTATGTGGCAAACATCAGTATTTTATTTTGTTGGTTTCATCCACAAATAGAGTGATCCCACTGGATGTGGCAGTCCAGCAGGGGTGGAGAGAAGGGGAGGGGAGGCAGCTTATGTTTAGGGAACATTTTGTAGCCCCTTCCCCATTCAGGGTGAGCAGAGGGGATCTTCAGGAGGACTGTTCAGTCCCAGCTACAGCAGCTGACTTGTACTTCTGTCTTGGTAAGTGTAAAAAGACCAACACATGACCACCACCTACATGCAGATTTGTGACTAGGGACTCCCAAAAATCACTGTTCCTTCCCCCACCACCACTTGTCCATCACCACAGGCCTTCGTTTTTGGGAGAAGTTAACATCCCTGGCAGAGGCCTGCATGTGACATCTTCTAAAGAAGAGAAACCAGTTCACAAGTGACAACCTTGTGAGGTTGACAGGAGGGAGCCCTGAACCCAGTGGCAAGGATGTCCAAGACACCTAGAGACCTCCATCCTGCTGCACCTTATTGGGCTGTCACCATGTAAGGGGACACATCCCGATGTCCTGCTGAAATTCACTGGCCCCTTAAGGTGGCTGTGCCCCTATGGCTGAGCTGAATGGGATTTGACGCCCCTTTTCCTGCCTGCCATGATGTTGATATAAGAGATCTGAAAAAGGGAGGTGGTGACTGTTCATCTGCTGCCCAACTCAATCAAAGGGGCTGCCTTGCACCCTGGGGCCCAACTCTGGGAGTGAAGAAAGGACCAGCTTGGAGCCAACTTTCTGATTCCCTCTTCTCCTTTTAATATTTTTTTTTTTAAAGGAAAAAGAAAAAAGTGTCCTTGACCTTTGGCCTCTTCTTTCTCAGGAGTCTTCCAGGCCTGGGGCTCTCTTGCCTGGGGCTGTTACCCCAGACTCTTCTATGATCCACCCTCCCCACCCAGGTCTCTTCCCTGGGACCGCAGGGAACCTCATTACCAGCAAGTGCTGCTCCTGCGGCAGGGGATGCCCTTGGACATCATCAGCTGGGGCAAACACATGGCTTGGGTTCTTGCCTGCCCTGCCTCAGCTATGAAGGCTTCTGGGTGGTGGGCCCCTGCTCCCCTTTCCTTGGGCAGGCATCCGACCTTGGTGTGGACTCTGACTGGCCAGGGAATATCCACAGGAGGTGAAAGGAAGAAGGAAAAAAAACCGAGAGGAAAAAAATGTCATGGTGGGTGGATCAGGCAGATCCACCGACTATGCCACTCCCAGGGGCTATCCCCAGATTCCCCTCTTTTACCCTCTGCTTCACTCCTGTGGCGAGGGTGCCACCGCCTCTTCAGCCTCAGCCTAGCGGCTTACCCATGCTTCTCATTCTTTGGCTACTTGCCCCTGCTCTTTTGACGCTCCTTCGAGTCTGTCCCTGGCCTCTGGATATATCTTGTGCTGCAGATTGGCCTGAATTCATTTCACCTGACGTGGAGGTAAATCTGAGCCAGTTCAGACCAGGATTCCTCACCATAGAGTAGACATCACTGTGCAAGGTGGTTCATGTCCCTAGTCGGGGATATGCCCCTGGTGAGTGCCCTCTGGGCTCTCACACACCTCTCATCCACCTTCACAGTCACAGAGAACCAGCAGGTCTTCAAGTATGCTTGTTGCACCATTGGGGTCTTCTGGGGTTTGGACTATGCTTAGTCCGGGATCTCACCTCAGATCTGTTTGCCAGGGGACACTCCAGATGACAGAGCTCTGAGGGTCATTGGGACAGACAGGCCTCTCCACCATGACAAGGTTACAGTCCAAAGAGAGATTAATTTAGTACCTCATACTGGAGGTACTAACTTTAATGTGCATTAGGAAAAGCACATTAATGCATGTGTAGACGTGCCTATGCATTCCTAAATGATTTGGACACTACAAATGTAAGGAACCCCCTTTTCCCTTTTGCCCCACTGTGATCCCTAAGGTAAGCCAAGAGAAACTTCCTACAAGTACCATTAATACACCAAGTTCCCTTGACAAAAATATGTGGGAGGTTGTTTCCCAGCAGTTGCTACTGAGTCTGGAACTCTGTCCCTGTTGAAGTCCACCTGAGCCAGACATTTTTGGAAGTGCTATAAAACCTTCCTATTGGGGAAGGCATTTAACAAACAAAGCTAGGCTGAGATTTTTTAAGGAGGTTTCTGTTTTATGTTGATATTCTAGTTCTCTTATAAGTTTTGTTCCCTTTTTGTTCTGTTTTTTTAGGTTATTTGTTCTCTTTTTGTAAATAACCCTATGCCTTTGTTGGGCAGGGTGGCATATCAATTGAATAAATAAATAAAGTAAATATATAAACTTAACGGGATATACTTTCAAATGTATACAGTGCACTGAACAGTGATGCATGTTTTCACTAATTACACTTTGGTGTTTTTCAATAAACATATTAATTTGATACTTTAAAATGAGAAGGAATTAGTGAGGCACACAATAATAGGGATACTATTAATGCTATCATAAAGGCTGTTCAAAAGTTTTCTGAGAGTTTATTTTGATATCCCTTCACAAGAGAGAGGAGCAAAAATCTCATGATATATGCAGTATGCTGGAGACTAAACCCTGGCTTACATGGGAAAGTTTTACATGATATATAAGGGACATCAGATAAAACTGAGAAATCCTTGAATTGAAAGAAGATTGACCTCACAGGAGTTAGCCCATTATTTTAACGTAAATCCATGACTTAGCTTATATTGGAAAACTTTGCACTGTGTACAAGGTTTGATTTCCCGTCTAGAAAGTGAGTTTATAGTCTTTCTTGATGAAAATCTGCTTTTGATGTCAATGGGTTTTGCCTGTGTAATTCCTAGAGAAATGGTCCTTGAAAGTTAATGATCCATAAAGCATCAATATTTTAAATTTTGATACCCAGCATTAGTATAATCAGTCATTTTTAATGACTCAGAGTTTTAAAATATGCTTTTTAGATGCACTGAACAAAATTCATCCATAGCAAAAACCTACTGGTTAGCCCAATATAGTTTTGGGGCTTGCTTAATACTACAGGCCAACATATAAATCTATGACCGACAGTGGTGATGCTTGCAGATACAGAGTAACACAGTAAGGAATCAATACATTATTTCTATATTTGCAGCTTATGCATACATTACAGATAATAAATGAAATCTTGAAAAGTCACAAGTGACTAGGACTACAAATCAAGACATGGAAATTTGTCCTTCTATATAATTTTGGCATTTTTTTAAAGTTCTGCTCATCATCTTAAACAGATTTTATAATATTTACTGCATCCAAATTTCCAAATATGAAGAAGAATGAGGAATAACTACCTAGGGCTCATATATATATCAACTATGTTGTTCTCTGAGAACCGTGGGAACAGCATCTTTTTGTTCCAATGACAGATCTTGTCTGTGATGTACATTTAGAGGGGTTTTTTTTCTCCTGCAGACAGTCTAATGCAAGGACAGGTGGTCCAGGAAAAAAATAATCTTACACTTTTTTTAACCTTTTATCAGGTAGACCCACTTTTTCTGAATTGGGGTTTAAGCCTATTGTCTGCTATAATGCAATTATGTTTGTTTTTATTCAAAGCTTGGTGAGCCAGACTTTGGCAGAAAGACCTAATAAGCCTTCTATATGTTTTAAAAAGCCAACTGCATTATGCTGGTCCATGGGAAAGTGTCTTCCTTTAAAAATCTCTTAATCCTCTCCCTAACCATTTGTCTGTGTTACACTGTATATTTGTCATCTGCAACATATATTGTCAGGTAGTCCATCTGTATGCCTCATTCTAGTAAGTGTACTTGTATCTCATACACAAGTCGAACATACTACAAAGACTTTTCTAGTTAAAGATAGATATGATATCATAGATCTTTTGGTTTCATTCTGTTACTGTAAGTAGAAATGTCAATATAACTGTAGAGATCATGATTTCAGCTTGGTTTCAAAAAGCTTATTGGATAACAAGGGAAATGGAAGATTTTTAAATGCAAGAAAATCTAAAAACATTTGCTAATTGTTGAAATTTTGTAGATACCCCTTTATAGAATCTGTTTATTGTTTATTTAATCCAAGATCATGTGCTCTGAGTAATTATCATGGCATCTTTGATCAAGATGCAGTGAAATCTGCACAGGCTCTTCAATAGTGCTGAACACTTGCAGCCACCATTGACGTCAGCTGCATATGCAGTTGCTCAGTATTTCTGAACATAAGAAAGAAATATTCACTTAAAGTGCAGATGGCCAACCCTATATATGATATGTATTTGAGATTGGTTGGGTGATTAGCCATGCAGGATTCCCTGTGCATCCCCTGGGCTTCTCAGACTGGGTATCAAGCCTTGTATATGCAAGGTAAGTAGGGTCAATGACCTCTATGGGTAGGTGTTGGCATAAACTAGATGAAGAGCCAGGAATTTACATACCAGGTAAAAATTTTAGAATTGCAGTTATTGTTAGATACTAGAAGCAGAAGTTGCAGCCATTGGTATGTGCTGTAATACTTCTGGGTACATGTGGACATTCACTGCGCCCAGGGTATATCTACATGTGCAAAAGATCTGAGAGCAGTTTACTCTCGGGAGTAAACACTCCCAGGCATGAGTCTAAATGTGCAGGGATGCAGAAGCAGATATGCTGCTCCTAGCAGCAGGCAGCTTCCACTACCTGCAGCCCTACAAGTGGACCCTGCAGCAGCAAGGGAGCCCTAAGTGCTCCCTGGGTGCTAGCCTGGGGACCAGGAGACAGCTGTCTCCTAGGAGGGGCTGAAACATTGATTCCTGCCTGTGGGAGCTCCCAGCCCCTGCTCCATGATCACAGAGCCACAGCTGGGAGATGCTTATCTCCGGGCCTGCATCCTGACCACAGAACTGGTGCTGGGATATGACCATCTCCCAGCCTCAGCCCCATGGTTGCGAAGCAGGGGCTGGGACCTCTCTGCTGCCAGGCCAGGGAGACATTGTCTCCACCCAGGCTTGTGTGGCAGAACCACCCCAGCAGCAGGCATCTCCCAGGGACAGGGAGTAATCCCCCTCCTCCTGCTGCCCTTAAGAGGGTCTTGAAGAAACAGTTGGATCTGGTTGTTGTGTCCAGCATAGTCTCATATTAAATGGTCCTGATTGGTTACAGCTCAGACTTGGAATGAAGCAAATTTATATGAGATGGCTTGGCTCCATGTAATTTCTGAACACATGGTCTCAGGAGTAAAACAAGTCAAGAAAATATCCTGAGTGTAATATCCCAAGTGATCATTTTTTGAGTTTGCACTTAGGTAGAACAGGCCATGGGACTATATAGTGAGTGATGTATTACACATTAAAAATAAATGCTAGATATTTTTAAATAGAAAGTACAAAAGCAGAGAAAACAGAGAAAAGCTAATAAATGGTCAACGGTTTTGCAGTTTGAGGTTATGGAAGGCTAAGCATTACCTGAATTATGTCCGAGGAGTAGGGACAAAGCATTTTGAGATCAAAACTGAGAAGAGATGGCTAATGAATAGTGAATTGTAATAAAGGACTGAGAAACTGAAAGGTAGAAGCACTAAGTCATGAGGGACTATCACAGTAAATGCAAAACTAAGCTGTCCATGGATGTGTTCGAGGAGGTTGCTGGTACGGTTATTTTTACAAGGGGCATCACTGCTTTAGGCATTATGAACTGTTAACAAAAACTGGAGCCAGAGATCAACAAAAAGTTTATACCATTGTGTTTGTCATTACTTTGCAGTTTTAAAAAAAAGTAATGAATAGACAATACAAACTTCTAAAATAGTCATTTTGCCCAATCCAGGATTAATAAAAAGTTATGATTTGTTTTTCAAAATTTATACTTTTTTTAAAAACCAGATATTTTATGTAACTGGACTTACATTTTTTTTGGTTTAAGCTGTATTTTTTCCTTTTTAAAATAAACTTGAAATTTAAATTTACTCCAAAATGTTATTTGGACCTAAATTATTATAATCTTTTAAAGCATTAAAAATAAATAAATATGGTGAATTCAAGCTTTCTTTAAATAAATAAAAATAAGTAAAAATAGGATGAGGTCTATTAGTTTTAAAAGTTTGAAGGGTGGTCTAAATAGCTAAGGAGATTAACTCATTTTCAAGAAACTTAGGTAAGTAAAAATTAAATTTCCAATCACCTACACTTGGCCTATTTGATTTTCTTTCAAATCTAACTCAGATTAATAAGTTTTCACTGAATAATGCTACTCCATCTATTAAATAAATCATGTCATTGTAAATGTGAAATGTGCTGTGATAGGAGAAACATATGCGTTGAAAACATTTAAGGTTTTGTGTAATGTAAGTACATTTTATAAACTGTTTTATGTGTTTTATTAAGTTCTAATTATCATCTTAATGTAGTTGTTTGACACACATTGTGAGCAAAAATTAATTATTTAGAAAATAAGGAATCTATCATTCACATTTTCCTAGCATACAAATATGTATAATTAATAAGACTCTGAAATTATTGGGCTATATAACTGCAGAAGCATTTATAGTGCACCATCATAAAAAGATCTATCAAATTTAGTGTGAAGGCCCTGTTTACTTGTAAATCTGCTTCTTTTAATGGATTTTACAAACCAGTGAGAATGTTTCTCTGTTTAGAAAATAACGGAAGTTCAAAGGAAAATGTTGATTAAAATCAATTATTTATATTGAGATTCCAATGGGTAATATAAAACATGATTTACATGCAAGTGCTTGAAATCAATCCATTCTATCCCAGTCCAGAGAATTAAAAGTAAAACTATACTGGCATAAGTGACATTGGTTATGGTATTTTTTTTGTGTCTGTGCACTCTGCTAAAGGCAAACAGGTTATTAACTGTTCTTCTGCTGCCTATCAGAATGACACTATAATTATTGAATTATTCATGGGATATCTCAAAGTAGCAGCATATCTGTCCATTACTGAGCTCAATGTAGTTTACATCTCCCCATATCTGAGTAAGAATATGCTCAAAAACAGAAACTTTATTCTTAGCCTCTATGGGGGTTTCTTATGTGAAGCCAGGGTTAGCTGAAACCAGCTTACAAACCGTTTACTGGTATTGCCAAAAGAAGACTTGTAATCAGCCTCCCAAAGAAAACAGAAATGTCTAGCTGCAAAGGTCTAATCTGCAAATAGCAGATATACAAATAGAACAAATACAGGAAAGATTTGGGGGCTAGAGACATGCTCCCTAGGACATTTCACAAAACTGCAATTGAACATGTTAATAGTGAGACAGAGCAGGTGCCCATTTACACAGTCTCAGATGAAACAAGAACTGTGATTGCCAGAGCTGCTCTTGAGGGTAAAATTGTATGGAATGTGGTTAAGATTGATAATTACAGGATTCCCGGGGCAGCATATATAGAGCCCTTATTATCAATTAATGGGAAGCGTTCTCAGCTAGATGGAGCATATTTTAAAACCACCAGCATCTCTTTCAGGATTGAAAAATCCTAGAGAAAGGTTAAAGGTATTTTATTTTGGTCTTAAGTGAACAAGCATGCTGAGAATGTTTTTCACATTGGTTGTATGTGGCAAAAATACAGTCCAGGTTTTGCTAAAGACCTTATATTAGTGGCAGAAGAAAATTGCCCCTCACTACGTAGGCATTGATTTGTTACTGTTTGCTGGACAAAAAACACGTGTTCTTACTTCGGACTGCTATTCTCACTTCTGTGAGATACCTACTAAAATATACTACACCTCTACACACAATCATGTGTATTAAATCCATTCTTTGACATGGTGTATATACCTTACATGTTAATGCCTGACAATAGGCCACAGCTCTTGTGCATGAGTTTAGACAGCCAGTGCTGGTACAAGTTAGTGAGGAACAGGTTGTTTAAAAGTGGTGCATAGAGTTAAGCATTTATTTAAAAGGATGATGGCGTTGGAGCTTAATCTATGTTTAGCACTGTTCAATTACAGCAAAACATTGATGCAGCATGATTTGCCACTAGGTAACATTTTGTTCAATAGAAACCTGAAAACAAGAATGCTTTCTCTGCACAAACTAATGTGCATTTGGAGGGGATTTGCAGATATGCAAAGAAACAGAAAAAGAAAAAAAATCAATTTTCATTGGATTCCGGGGGCTGCTATTGTTGCATGAAAAAGACTGTGATGGGAAATACCAGTTGCAAACAGCCATGCAACACAAGAGGTAACAACACAGTTGTTAAGAGAGGAGATGAGCACCCATCTTGCTTGAGGTTTCAGAAGGTCAACAACTACAGTGGGCCCCAGGACACAGCACAAACAGAAATAATAGTTCATTGCTACCTGACAAGAGCAGTGCTGATGTCTGAGGAGAAACCTGTAGGACCACTGAACAACATAAGGCACTGCAGAAACTGAGGAATGCTGGTTAGTGGTGGGCTTTACATGTTTACAATTCTTTATTAGCACTGGCTGTTAAGGGGGCTGGTAGTAATGTTTGGCTGAGAAACAAGGGTATGGGGAAGTTGGCCATTAAAAAGTCCTGACATGAGCTGTTTGGAACCAATAGTTGGGCAAATATTCATGTACTGATAGATCAGAACCCAAATGCTGAACAAAACAGATATGTGGCAAACTCCATAACTGAATGCCTAATGAACCACAGTGAGAGGTGCAGACCTAGCCTTGGATTATAGATGCATGCTCTCCTTGCAGTCTATCCTTCTAGGGCCTAAACATTTGGCGTTCAGTTAATAGAATAAATTGCTGTGTAGTGAAAAAAAACACACCAAAAACTCCTTTATTCTTTACATGATTTTTAGAAAGAGCTGCGAGAGTTCAAACAATTCATGCTAAATGAAGACAAAATATTAATATTAAGTAACCCATACAATATTTTGGCACCTTACTTATTCTGATTGTTACAATGTTGATTGGCCAAAATGTTTTCTATCCACTGATAAACAGAGGGCATATCTACATGAGGCACTTTACTGCAAAGTTGATCAAATTACTAAGCAGTTTAAGTCTCACTATCTATACGTACAGATGCTTACTGTGCAGTAAATTGCTCTATTCAGGAGTTAATTCGCTACCTGCAAATACAAGTAGCAAATTAGCTCCCAAGTAGTTACTGCACAGTAATGCACATGTAGATGCTGAGCTGGCTTCTCTTGGGGGATGGGGGGGCAGGGTCTGGTGTGGGAAAGGAAGGGGAGGAAGGCTCTGCTGTTGAGGGAGGGAGAGGGGGCAGTCTGTGTTTGTGGAGGGGAATAAAGTGCTTTTCTGAGAACTGTCTTGCAGTGAGCATGGTGCTTGGGGGGCATGGTGGGGCAAGGGTCCTTGGCTGGCCATCCAGGTGGCCTGGAGTGGGGAGTGCAGGAGGAAGTGGTCAGCTAGGGCTCCTTGCACCTGCTACCCTGGCCCCCACTGCTGAGTGGGTGGTTCATTCAGGGTCTCAGTGGGGGGGGGGCTGCTGCTGTCACTGCCATGGCAGCTGGCACTCCCAGTACCAGGTGTTCTCTGCCCACTGTACTTCCTCCACTCAGGCCTTGTGAAACAACTCCCCCTGGCCTTTGCAGGTATTATGCAGTACACAGGCTGCAATGATGACCCAGAGGATGTTGGCTTCCACAACCTTAAGGCAGGCAGTGAGGATGCACCAGCATCCCTTCAGGTTGCCAAAGGTGCGCTCCACCAGCATATAGGTCTGGTTAATGTACCTGTTGAAGTATGCCTGGCAGAGGTTCAGCTGGCCAGTATAGGGCTGCTATAAGCAGGGCCCCTGGTGAGGGAGGGGTAGCACCACCACTGTGCCCAGCTGGAGGTCTGTCACCCCCAGCATGACCTCCCTGCTCTCCATCAAGGCTGTCAGGGTGGACTTGCTAAAGATGTGGGCATTGTGGTCATTGCCTGTCCAACTGGCACTCACATTGCTGAAGGCACCACGGTGGTCAATGACTGCCTAGAGCAGGATGGAGTGAGAGGCCCACTGATTGTAGCAGGGACAGGCACCACAGGTCAGGCAGCTGATGAAGATGCGGGTCCCATCCAGGGCCCTGATTCACTGGGGGAAGTCCATCGTGTGGAACTCTGCCACCATCTCCAGGGGGTCATGCTGCACATCTCCAGAACAGTCTCCCCAGCAGTCACCTGCCCATGCTGAAGAGGTGGCTGATGTAGTGCAGGCTGGGGGTGTGGCCAGCTTGGGCAGGGCAATGGCCAGTCGGGTATCCATGGGGAGGGGCCACTCCCTGGTGCTGGCCTGCCACTCCAGGCATGAGCAGATGAGCTTGAGGAGGTCCTGGAAGGTGTTAGACATCTAGAATGACTCCAGCTACTGCTCATTGTCCCAGGTGTGCTGGATGACATGCAGCCACCAGTTCTGACTGATTAGGCAATCCCACATATGGCAGGGCTGGAGCCCCAGGGGTTCATAGACAGCACCAGTGGTGGCATCCAGGAGCACCTTTTTGATTTTTGATCCATGATGAACCTGGCCACGATGAACTTGGCCATGCAGCTGTGCTGTGCAGGGCAGCAAGGAGGGCCAAGACTATCCTTGGCCAGGCAGCAGTTGGTGCAGTGGTAAAGCAGGGCAACAGCCAGGGTGTCAAACAGGAACTTGAGGCACTGGACATCACTCTCAGGGCATGGGGGTGAAGCAGCGATCATATGGTGGGCACAGGCTCTGGTGACAGAGCTGCAGCATGCTGGCACAGGTCTCTTCAGGCTGCTTGGGACAGGAAGGCAGGTGAGCAGGGACCAGAGCTGGCTTTTAAAGATGGCCACTGGCCACAGGCAGCTGTGAGTGGAGCCTCCGGCTCCCCCTGGCTACTTCAAAGGGCCAGTGCAGGGCTAGAAAGGGTGGGAACAGACGGCAGCCAGGAGCAGCAAATCTGCTCCCAGTTGCCCACACCTGCCCAGGATGGGTTTACTCCAGAGTAATGACTTCAGGGTAAACCCATCCAGCAGCATGTGCACATGTAGATGTGCCCAGTGAAAAGCTAAATATTCTGCCTTGTGTCATCTAACAGGCATTCCATCTGCTGGCTGTTGAGACCCTGGTAGGTTTTAAGGCCTTGTATACAGAATTAATTTATATCTCTGCATCTATCCTGAAGCTATGTAGATCGAGGAAATATGAAATTCATATAATTTTTTTCTTAATGCATACATTCCCAATCCATCTTTAATTAGTCAAGGGTAAAATTTCCACTGACTTTAATGCAAGTTCAGTCAAAACCTGAATGATGGCAATACATTCATTTTAAGTATTTTTCGTAGTATTGTAATGTCTATTCCTAAAGTTTCAGCATTTATTGCAACATGAACTTATGCTCATGAAGTAATTATGGATATGATGGTCTACCTCATTTCAATCTCATTCATACTTGTCCACTTACTGTAATTCTTTGGAAATGTCTTAACACTAAAAAGATGATGAGACATTTAGTACATACAAACATAAAATTGGTACCTGCTGTAAATGCTTAATGGTGCCCCACAAAGAGACAATTCAAAGGTTCTTCAGATTAGTTAATTGATTAAATATAACTTTTTCAAATAGATCCCTGTGAAGATATAACATCTGGATCACAGGGATATGGCACACCTTGAATCAAGGGTATAAACTCTTAATTCTGAGCTCTGAGTTAACTGTGAATATTAAATAATATGCAATCATCCACATTTCACATAGATCTCAAATATGATTCTTGGAGAAAGCTGCACAGAAAGTATATTGAATTATGGATGAAAAACAAGATGAATCTTAGACAACCATGTCTACTTCTTAAACTGCTGTAAATAAATAGAAATTATGTGTGTGATTTTAAGAACATGTAAGAAAATGTTAAGAATATTTTTCTTAAAATTTTTAACAAAATGGACTTTAAAAAAGAATCAGATATTGGGAATGCAGAACTACAAACAGAATGTTTATGACGTCAAGCAAAAGAGCTTACTAGCTTCTTAATGGAGCCCAATACTTGCTTAGTCCTGCCTTGGAGGATGTTTTAAGAACACATTTTATGATAAATATATATATATTTCCTGAGAAGTTTTGATATCTCTTGGAACCTTGTATATTTGGATATGAAACCAAATACTCAGCTGTTTTAAATTGGCATGGCTGCATTATTTAAATACTTTGTCTTCAAATATGTGGTATAACAGAATGCATGATTGTATGGTGTGTTACAAGGATTTTTTCCACCCTTTTTGGGATGACCTCCATACCTGTTTGGGTGTTTTCTTATTCTTAAGTAATGCAGCCAATAAAACACCTACATTTTAAACTCTTTGGAGCAGGGACTTTCATTTTGCTCTGCCTTGTAACAAACATTTAGTACTGTCAAGTTCTGGTGTTTGAGTAGGGCTCCTAGATGCTATGGTAATACAAATAATTTACACACAACACATATGCACGCATGTGCACACTATTTTTATATACAATATTTTTATAATCAAAATACCCTCCTATTTTTGTAAAGACCCAGTACTCTTCAGTAACAAATATTAACTGAAATAAACCAAATCATATTTTGCTTACGTATATAGTGTATGCACGTTGTTTTCTTTCAGGACTTTATGATACAAGTGTATGGGGGGGGGTTAATGAATATAATAGATCTTACACAAACATTTAGCTGTTAATGTTTATATAAAGCTTTCTGTTCCAGAAATGCTTACTTTGTGATGTGTGTTTCTGATTTATTCAATCACAACAAGTCAAAAGACAAGAGGTTTCACAATTGACATTGGATAAATATCAATTACTTCTCTATAAATTTGGGACTTTCATAGACTCCTATTTGAGTTCTCAGCCAAATTGCCCTCAAAACAATTGCCAGTATGAGATTTTTGGGGCAGGTGTTAGCTCTGGAAAGCTCCTCAGTATTAACTGTACCTGTCTCACTCCTACAAACTTGGGAGACACTATTTTTTTCTGATTTATTGTTCTTTCACAAAAGGCTTCATTTAAAGTATCTGTCAAATCACATCTCCGGTTTCCCTTTTCTCCCACCATTAATTGGGCATCTATTGTATTTGGGTGGGAAGGAAGGAGGCTCTATGCTGATAAAGCAATACTGTTGGGGAAAGAATATTAAAATGGATAAAGGGATTTCCTAGTGGTATAAATACCTGCACACGACCTCCCTGTGCTCTGGAGCCCTTGTTTATGTATATATGCAAGTAAAAAAGCACTGAAATAGAGTTTGAGCAGCTCTTAATCACTCAGGATATATTGTGTTAGAAAATAGGAGAAGGGTTTTCTTTGTGTTTCCTCCTTCTGTGGGAATGAGTTGTCAAGCATTTACTTCATCTGACACCTTTGTACCCTTGAATTCGGACTCTTCTGCTGCTCTGCCACTGATGATGCATCATAGTGCTGCAGAGTGCTTGCCAGTCTCCAGCCATGCCACTAATGTCGTGTCTACAGGTACTTATTTATTTATTTATTTATGTATTTATTATAATCAGAACAATACTCTCTTTAACGTTCCTTTTAAAATTCTTTTTGGTCTGATCTGAATCCAATTATTGAAAGGATTTTTGGAAATGCCTAAGTAACTTAGAACACAAGTTCCATTCCTTATATTAGCACATATATTTATCCAACTACAAATTTCAATGCGAGTAATAGAAGTTTATAAATGAAAACTACACAAGAATCAAATCTTACTTAATAGACAGGAAAATTACTTGTAATCTCAAGATGTACAGAACCTGAATTGTTATCACTGGAATATTAATGTTCTTCAGAAATAAAGAATTGAATATTAATCTTAATTATAATATTGACTTAATGTTGTACTGAGGTAAGAGTTGTACTTTGAGCATTCAATAAAATGATTTCTCATTAAGCATGCTTGAAACAAAAACCCTTCAATAAGAATATAAAAATGAACCACTATATTAAGCACTGTAGTCTTAATTATTAAATATTGCAAGTCTTAATAAGAGAATAATGTAGCAAAGTGTTAGGGGCAAAATTATTCTTTAAAATATGAACAAGAAACTAAAGTTTGGTAATAATTCCATGGCAGCATTTTCTAAATCGATTTTTTTTTTTTCATATGCTTCACGGTAAGTAGTTAAACACATGTTGGCAGAAAATGTTACTAATAGTTTTGTGTATGTTTATGTGTATTTACGTGATTTAGATTTGTGTCTGTGCTTTTAATAGTCATAGGCCGAATCTCGGTCATTATACAAGCCCAAATTCAATTGTAGCCAATGGGAATTTTGTCTGAAATAGGACAGCAGGATCAGGAGTTGCTGGGTTTTTTTGCTATGGAGACTAATGCAATAAAAAAGCAAGAAAATGGTCTTATAACAAACTGAGCAGTAATAGAAAACATTTACCTGTGACGGTGAAAATGTTCTTAATTTTAAGTATAGGTTGCAAAACTTATAATAGACAGTGCGAACAGTGCTACTACGGTGAGAACATGTAAGGAACTTGTAAAAATAACAAAATATATGAAGATATTTACACATAATTTTGTCTTATTTTTTAACTGTCAAAAGCTTTCACAGTGTTTATAGCCTCTGTATATCTATTGCATATTATTGAATTTTGAAAATGTGTTAATTTTTTATAATTGTGTAATTTAATGCACAAGAAGAATCCTAAAATGTAGGTAAGTATATTTCAGTTACAGTAATAATCAAAGCATGCAGATAAGCGTTCTATACCATATTTAATTTAAATATAAAGTTTTGATGATGGAATACTTTTCCAGCACCAATTCTTATATGATCTTTAGAAAGCTGGAAAGGCCATTTTTTTATGGCAGAAAATGATGAAGTGTGTGAATTAGCAAATTGATAACTGGAACGGTTTAATAAAGTACAAATAATTTAAAAACGTATGCTAACTATCACTTTAACACTACAGCTCTAATTCACTTTCCCTGTATTGTGAGTTAGAGCTGTAGTGTTAAACGGCCACAAGCTAGCAGAGAGCAGATTTAGACTAGACATTAGGAAGAACTTCGTCACAGTCAGAGTGGCCAACATCTGGAATGGGCTCCCAAGGGAGGTGGTGCTCTCCCCTACCCTGGGGGTCTTCAAGACGAAGTTAGATAGGCATCTGGCTGGGGTCATCTGAACCCCAGCACTCTTTCCTGCCTATGCAGGGGGTCGGACTCGATGATCTATTGAGGTCCTTTCTGACCCTAACATCTATGAATCTGTGTTTGAGAAGTATGACTAGTATAACGTGATATATACTAGTAGTATATACAAGAAGTATAGTGTAAATACTTATATAGTGCTATAACTTTTTATTGGTATATTGTTATTAATCAGATTTCATTAATATTAATGGGTGTAACATTATAAATACATTGGTTGAAATAATTACATCCCTAACACATAATTATGTCAGTATGCAATGTAGATATATATCACTAACACGTAGTTCTAAGAACCAGAATTTTGATAATCATTAGTCTTTACTTCTATTAGTAGGGCCCATGGCCAGAAATGTATGTATCAAATTGCGGTTTATTCTTTAAATAACAACACATTTACAGGATCTAAAATGTTATGGACCAGATCCTTAGCTGAAGATCTGGCCCTCTGAACATTTCTTCAGAGAGTGATGTATTTCCTCCTGTTGATGCATTCTGATTCACCAATAGAGTAGCCAAGGGTCTTTGTTACATAGAGAAACCTTCAGGCACAGAAAAACAGCTCTACTTACTTTATAATTTCTGTTTATTCTCTAAGGTAACTAAAAAAATAGACAATATTTTCATATTCTTGGGTGCAGTTTTCCATCTATGTGTATATCTTTAATACACAAAAGAAGCAATAACAACCAGCTTTTTTCATGCAGAAATGCATAGGAGATTTTTGGGATGGATGGCAGTGAAAGCAGAGATTAGAGTCAGCCCAAGCTATTGATATTTTCCTTTCAGAAGATGGCCCAAACCCCTCAATAGCTAGGAATACCAAGAAGCTTGAAGAATATCTTATCAGTGAAAATGTTGCCCCAAGAAACCAATATGTTTGTTACTGGAGAGCCATGGTCCTTCCTAGTAATAGCAAACTGTAGGTCCTGCTTTTTGTTCCTTTTCAGCTCTCAAAGGGTATAGACAGAGGTAACAAGTCCCTTGCTATCAATGGATACTGATAAAAGCTATTACAATGTACCTATTATACCTGCTTAACTCTGTAGCTGTATAAGCATAGAAAAACCTGTTCAACTTTAGCATTGTTCAACATCACATAAATGCTCCCCTCAACTCATATCAGCTGCTGCAGGGTCCCTGTAGAGTACCTAAAACGCATTTCTGCCACCTGTGAGGACTCTGATTCAATGCATTGTATGTAGACATGCTGCTGCAATTGCAAATGTTTCTTTAGGCCTAACGTTCAAAACCAACTGTGGCAATGATTGGGGGTATCTTGTTTTCTCCTTCCTGTCTATCATGAAACACATTTGAGGGGCTGGTTTTAGAGGATCCCTGCAAACTGCTCCAGGCTTCCAAAAACAGGGCCTTTTAAGGTGTCTCAATTTGAGCATCCCAGATTGCTTCCCTTGAAAATGTACGTATTGGGGACCTGATCTCCTTACACATACAGTAGTATTCATTTTTGTCCTTCAATTGGTGTGGGTCTACATCTTTCAGTGTATTAACAATTTGGCATGATAAATCATTGTTCTTGGGGGAAAAAAGTGGTCATTCCAGTCTTCTATCTGGCTGTCTAATCTTCTGAGACATTTGATGAGTTACCGTAGGCTTCCAACAGAATTACAGTATAACCTTATGAATCCGGCATGCTTAAGACCGAGCACCTGCCAGAAATTTGAAAACTCTGGATTTTTTAATGCAGAGCGGCAGCTGGTCCCAGAGCGGGTGGCAGTCTTGGAGCAGCGACCACGGGCAGAGTGGCAGCATGGGGTGGTGAATGGCAACAACAGCTGTCAAGTGCAAGCTCCCCGCTCCCGAACTGGCCACTGCTGCTCCCCAACCTGGTGTAATTTTAAAAAGTGCCAGATTTTTGAGAATTCTGGATATTTGAAATACAGATTTATGAAGGTATAATGTATCTTGATAGTTAAGAATCACTATAAATTGTTAGTATGCAGAGGGAAATAAAATATAATGCATATACTTAAATCTCTGGACTGAACAGATGTGTCTCGAATCCTTATATATTTTCTTACCAGTCCCGTCTGTTTTGTCTTTGATCCAAACTCCTAAATCTTCCCATTTGTGCTTCTCCATGATGACTTTGGGAAACACACCGGCAGGTCTTCATTATTCAGTTCCTTCTTGTCATTATGGAAACCAACAGGCTACCTATGGAGTGATGGCAGGTAAGCGATAATAACTCTTAACAGGTGAATTATTGGCTTGATGGATTGACTGATTTTCCTGCAGAGGGACTGAAGAGTTAGAGGGCACTGAGAGGAAGCACGAGTTTATGGTTAAAGCATCAAAGTAAGGCCCTTTCTGTTTCAAGTGATGCTGTGGACTTCCTGTGTGACTGTGAGGCACAGCTAAGTAACTCATTTCTCCATCTATGGAGCAGGGATAAAACTTCCTTTCTGTTACCCTCTGGATTGGTAATCTCTGTGGGACTGTTTTTCACGATATGCCCATACAGTACCTAGTGCAATAGGCCCCCTAACCTCAGCTGGGGCATCCAAGTACTATGAAATAAAAAAATAATTACTGACATTTGGTGAATTTAGCTCACCCTGTTTCATATATGGCAGTATTGGTTCATGATCATAACTATGGTGCAGTACATTAGAAAAAAACAAGTTCCCTATAAATAGCATAATTTGAGGATTCATGAAACTTAAGACAAAATAGGGAATATTCAGTTCCTTGTTTTGGGGGTTTGTTTTCTGCTTTCTGTTCTGTTGGTCAGTAAGGAATCCTTGCCTTTTTTCCTTATCTTGGAGAAGGGAGAGAGAATGCATTAAAAACATATCTTTTTGTCTGCTTTTCCTTTCTGGCCTTTCATGATGCAAAACAGAGTAGTCTGAGGTTAGAGATGAACATCTAATAGGTTTGCCTATTAGAATTGCCCTGCCATACACTGTGTTGTGATAAAGGGGGCTACTATATGGCTTACCACTATACAGTAGTTATAAAACATCAAAGGAAATGCCATACTTGGCATGATTTAGTGATTTAGCTTATTAATGAATAAGAATCATTATTTTTACAGAGACATAGCAGTTGTTGCAGGCTGTATGATTAAAAATATGTTAAGATTTGAAATACATTCTTATGTTTATAATAGAGTGACAAGGTTCCTTGGGTGAATCTGATATCTTTTATAAGACCAACCCAAATAGTTGGAGAAAAGTTATTAAGCAAGTGTTTGGGTTCAAAAACCCTCTGTCAGGCTAAGGAAGCTGCAGCAATTGGTGTGCGCTCTTCCTGGATGGAATGAAAAGTAAAGAAGCCAGGGGCTGGGCTGGGGAGTCAGTTGCCAGGCAGATTGTAATGTATCAAAAATCCAATGTCTATGTTTAGTCCCTGATCTCTAGTATCCAGGAGGTTGATGAAA
>JAGPOW010003316.1:14857367-14868937 GCA_030014935.1 Caiman crocodilus
AGGCTAGGATGGGTGGCTCTGGGAAGATCTTTTTAAGAATAGGGTCTCTGTCTAGTATGGGTTGCAATTTTTTGAGGATTTTCTATACAGGTTCAAGGGGAGGGTGATATGTCCTAACCAGCAGTGTGCAATTTGTGTGTGTGTGTGGGGGGGGGGGGGTTTCTTCTGTACTGCAGCAGTATGTTTATAATAGTCCTTTACTTTCTACTAGATTACATTCAACTTGCTCTCTCCCAAGGGAGGTGGTGCTCTCCCC
This sequence comes from Caiman crocodilus, assembly GCA_030014935.1. NCBI lineage: Eukaryota > Metazoa > Chordata > Crocodylia > Alligatoridae > Caiman > Caiman crocodilus. Next base: position 14,857,624 of record JAGPOW010003316.1, read on the forward strand.
TACCCTGGGGGTCTTCAAGAAGAGGGTGGATGGGCATCTAGCTGGGGTGATCTGAGCCCAGCACTTTTTCCTGCCTATGCAGGGGGTCAGACTCAGTGATCCATTGAGGTCCCTTCTGACCCTAACATCTACGAATCAACAGGCCTAGTTGAAGGGGTCCTGTTGCTGAAAGGAGATGAAGCCAGTCCTTCAGAGGGAAAGAAACTGTATGCACGGCAAAGAGCTTAATAAAATTGATATTTTTTTCAAATTTCAATCAGCAATATGAAACTACTTCCATACAGGTGGTTATAGACTTTAATATTACTCTTGAGCATGTGTTAGCAGTTTGTGTGACCCATCAAGCCATAGATAAATTATTATTCAAAATGAGTGTGTCTACACATGTAATTTGATTCGGGAGCCGTTTACTCGTGAGTAAATGTGCAGGGAAGCAGGAGCAGATTTGCTGCTAATGGCAGAAAACTACTCCCACTTCCTGGGGTCCTACAAGCCCAGGAGTGCTAGCCTGGGGCTGGCCTGGGGCCTGGAGTGCTAGCCAAAGAGCTGGCAAAGAGCATCAGGACCAGCTGTCTTCTGGCCAGGCCTGGGACATTGCACCTTGCCCCTAGAGGGCTGCCTGCTGCCCAGGGCAGGGCCAATGTCACCCTGCCACAGCAGCAGGGAGCTCCTGGCCCTGGATCCCTAGTCAGGGGCACGGGACTTGGAAAGAACTACAAGGGAGGGGCAGGTCCCAGTCCTCTGACCCAATATGCTAGTGGAGCAGCTAGTTCACTGCTAGCTGCCCCACTGGCAGATTGAGGCAGCTGGCTGGGACCAACCCCACCCTTGCAGCTCTTTTCAAGACCCAGGCCTTCATCACCTGATTGGGGCGCAGACCAGGACAGTTACCAGCTCCCGCCCCACTCAGCAATCAAGGAGCTGGGTGGGGGCTCCCCAGTCCCTGCCAGCAGAGAGCTCCCAGTACCAGCTCCATGGTCACAGGGCCAGTGCTGAAAGATCCTTGTTATCTCACTGTGTGTGTTGTTTCCTGTATCACTGGCTCAAGTAGTGACTTGCCACATGGACTGCTCTGACCTGGAGAATTAAGGCATAAGGATCTTTATCTTCCAGTGCTTGGGCTGGGAGATAAGGATCTCCCATGCCAGTCCTGCTGTCATGCAGCTGAAGCTGGGAGATAAGGATCTCCCAGGCCCCTGCTCCCCAGTTGCGATCTTGGAAAGCGGGGCTTGGAGTTCCCTAGGGGTTATAGTCCCTACCCAGGCTCCAGTGGCCAAGCCTGCCTTGGCAGCAGGCAGCTCCCAAGGGCAGGAAGCAATCTCCTGTCCCCTGGTGGCCAGCTGACAAGCAACAGACTTGTTCCCAGTCTGGCATCTACGTAAGTGCTACCTTTAATAAGAAATCACAAGTAAATTTGCTACTTGCATTTCCAGATAGCATATTTACTTGTGATTAGCAAGGTTTCCTGCACAGTTAGTGTGTGCACATGTAGATGCACATTCTTACTGTGTAGTAAACTACACTACTACACAATAAATTATCTCATGTAGACACACCCGATGAAGTTAAGTAGAAACTAGCAGAATAGAGCAGGATAGTAGGACAAGAGAACCATCTCTCAAAGCTAATCCAGATTCAGACAAAGCATTTAATTTTAGCATATTGTTCAGGTTATAAATTGATCTTATCCCTACCTCAAGAAGAACCATAAATATAGCAGACTTATACATGGGGTCCAACTATAATCAGAATGATATGGTTCTATTTTATGGAGTCAATAACCCTATATAATATCTTTCAGAGCCAGGTATTGTGACCCTTAATGGTGCCATGCAAGATCATCTACTTGGCTGCCATGATAACAGAGCAGATGATATTGTACAACACTCTTAAGGGCCTGCCACTGCGGTTGTTAAGGGTGTCACATAGGGTGCCATCATAGTGGTGAAAGGATGTTACAAAAAATGGGTGACCAAGGTCACCATCACTCTGTTATTTCTGGGGATCTCCTTGGTCTGCTGCACTACTTGTACCATAAAGCTAGGAGGGCTGACACACTAAGCACCTGGTACCTATTATATCTGAGGCTTGAGGCTTTCAGACTACTGGCTTCACTGTAGGAAACAGGGAGCTGGGATGCCTTAATTCTCCAGATCAGGGCAGTCCATATGGCAAGTCACTACTTGAGCCACTGAGATGGGAATACCACACACAGTGAGCTGGCAGGAAACATACAGCAGTGCCTCAGAAGTACATATTTTAGCAGAGTGGATATTCAATATTTAAAACCTATTCTAGTTTTTAAAGTGGCCATTTATTATTTGGAACATACTTGGGATCCTGAAAATGTAAACCAAAATGTTTGAAGTGGAATTTAAACTATTTAAAAGACACTAAAACACAGATTAGATGTACTCTTTTCACACTTTTACGGACAGTCAGATCTGAGCTGACCACTGCACATAACAGTAGTGTGTTATTTGATTTGCCTATGGGATTTTGAAAAGATAATAGAGGTTCAAGGACTTTATCTATACTTATCAGTATGTATTTGGGTGGGAACAAGCTATTTTTCTTAAAATTGAATCTTAAAAAGGGGGGAGGAGGGGTCAACTTTTACAGGGTCAATTATAGGTAGAACAATATATTACACAAGAATGGAGGATTTGGGAAAGGTAAGTGTTTCTTTGAGACAGAAAAGATAAGTTTTACTCTGCACACACAGTCAAATACTTCTATTTCATACTTTCCTCTTGTGTCTCTTGCAAACCTTCTTGGTGTCGCTTAGAGTTCTTTGGGAAGTCCTTTGAAGAATTATGTGGCAAAAAGGGGTTTGAAATATGAATGTATTTATCTTGCAAAAGAAGTCAATGTTCTGGAATTCTCTGCTTTATTTTCCCACTTCCTTTTAGGCATCAAGCCTGCAACTCCAGAGATGTTATCAGCAAGTCTCTCCCAGAGTCGAATTTTACAGACGTGCAGCATGCCCCATCCCAATGTGGTAAATGGAGTTGGCACTCTACAAAGCAAGTCCTTTTACTTAGTCTTCTTTTTTTTCCCTGTCACTTCTGGCAAATCTTTTTGCAACCATACTATAAGGGATCTAACAAATGTATTTATGTTAGAACCTCTGTTAAACTTCTGATTCTGGAAGATTTACATTTAAGCAATGAACAGCACAAGAAAAGCATCAGAAAAAGGATAAAAAGGTTGGGGGAGGGAACCTGGTATTGTTTGGATATTGGGATGGGATTCAGGAATTCTGGATTCAAAGCCTAAGTCTGTCACAAGCTTTCTTTGCACCTTCTGGGAAATCACCTAGGCCTCAATCCAAGTTACTTATGCACCTCTGAGGAGCCCTTTGAGTACAGAGAGATAGTTAGCCATCTTAGTTAGGCAAAAGACATGGCAGGGTGGCACCTTAAAGACTAACTTGTTCAGAAGGCATAAGCTTTTGTAAGCTATAGTGTACTGCACCAGATGTTATGGATAAACTTGCAGACAGGAAGAGTACTAAATAAAAAGGAGTTAAGTAATTTAAATACAAAGGACAGGACAAATGGAGGAAAGGATTGGGGGATGGGTCAGTGCTGAGAGGTGAAGGTGTGTTGAAGAGATCAAAAGGGATTAACAAAGCACAGAGGAACACACACAGGGTTATAAAGGTTAGTCCAGGCAATGAAATAAGAATCCAGAGTCTTTGCTGAGACCATACTTCACTGGTTTGTGTGCTCCTTTTGATCTCATCAACCTACCTTCTCTCTCAGTAGTGCTTCCTCCCCCTAGACTTCCCTCCTCCTTTTCCTATCCTTTGTAATTAAATTGTTTTATTCCTTTAATATCTCAGCTCTCTGCAAGTCCATTCATAGCATCTGACAACATGGGCTATAGCCAATGAAAGCTTATGAGACTGATTTCAGTGGGGGGTGAAATACCTAGTACTTTAAGAAATATCTTGCTCTCTTTTGTTTCCCATCTGTAAAAAACATTGCATATTTCTTTGTGGGGGGGGGGTTCCCTTGTGTTTTATCTGCCTTGTCCATGACCTGAACAGTCTGCACGTGTGCTTGTTCATGCACATGGTGCCTAGTAAGAAAGAACATTAATCCTGATTAAATGACACATTTTGTTCTAATAGGAGTGAACAAAAATCAGTACTTTTTTTTGTCCTAAAGTTGAAATATTTATGAATATTGTATAACAGTCTAGGGAACATCCTGCCTTTCCTCAAATAAATCTCCCATTGAATCAAACCCATATAGAACCCAATCTGAACAATAAATATAGTCATGTGTTAAAAAGTATTAATCAGTTAAAGAGTATTCTTGCTACCAAAAGAAAAAGACTAGGCCAAATCCTATAAATAGGTGTGGGTTGATAAATCTTTTCACTTCAATGAAGCTATGATTTTTTGCAGCAGTTAAGGACCAAGTCAAATATCCATGTACCTAAGGTATTTAAAATGCACTACTTATGCATCTGAGTGCAGCCTCCATGCCTGTGGAAAAGATTAGTGCTATAATTTCCTTTCTACACATGGGAAACTGATGCAAAGAGTGACAGCAGGTTCCAGGCTGATGTCCTAAATTCTAGGCCACCCTTCCTCTCTGTTCTGTAAGATTACAAAGCTGAATACTTTTCAGTGCACTACTGGAGTATAATTGTATTGGGTTTTCTTTTTGGCTTCATGCAGGTAGCCTGACTCCTTGCCTTTATAAATTCCCTGAACATGCCCTGAGTGCCAGTTCCTGTGCTCTGAGCCATGGCTTCACACCCATGCACCAGACTATTCTTGGAGATGATCCAACCACTACTGACTTCAAGCAGGAATTCCGTAGAAAACCCAAGACTGTTGAAGAGCCTATAGATATGGATTCCCCTGAAATCAGGGAATTGGAGAAGTTTGCCAATGAGTTCAAACTCAGGAGAATTAAGCTGGGTATGTATTTTCTGACAGATGATGACAGCTAGAAAAACCAAATGAAAGCCCAAGTGTTTCTACATGTTTCATCTTCTAATTTAATATACCTTATAATATGCTAGGCCACCTTTGGCAAGGTTTTCCCAAGTCTGGAAGATTTTTATAGAATTAATAAGGTCATTTTTTTTTTACAGATTACTGCAGTCAATATTTTAAGATTTTTTGGTGCACATAGTACTCCTGGTTTTCCAACTGAGAGAGAGCAAATTATTAGATTAGCTTTATTCTGGTGGGGAGATGTATGACACATCAGAAGCTCGAGCTTTTTACAACTTCCTACAGTAAATGATGTAGTCCCTTGTCCCAGTTCTCTTTCCCATGACATGCTCTATTACACAAGGTGATGCCATATCACCTCACTATGGGATAATAGTGCTGCCAATTTACACACACCAGACCTCATGGGCATGAGGTCTGATGTGTGTAAGTTGGCAGTACTGTGATCTTTTATTTGATATACTTAACCATGGGTGTGTATAGTGGTGACCTTATTTTGTTACCATCTTGTGGCTACTGGGGAATATGTAAAATGAATGAATAATTTCATGTTGGTTCCTGGTTAATAGATACCCACGTCATATCTGCTGGTAGCCTCAGGAAAGTACAAAGGTTGAATGAACGTGATTGCTGGATTATCCCTTGTCCTCTAGAGATTTCTTCCCCCCTAGAACAAGGTTGAAGGACACTGGGAAAGCAGTGTGAGGAAGCTTACCCTGTACCTTCTGTACTATATTGAAAAATGACTTTTGTGTGTTGAGCACTGCAAATACAGAATCTTAACAAGTACAGAATCTTTATGGATTAAGAGTCATATTCTTGGCTTTATCTTCTATAACAATATATTATATCATTACAGAGTATTCCATTTTACTGTAAATTCAAATGCTATAAAATCAAGTAATTTATGAGACTTAGAAGCATCTGTGTATCACTTCTGTGCCTAGAGAGATATTATCTTCCAGTTACAGTACAGAAATGAGGACAAGAGTGGGAATCTGGAAAATTATTTGCAGTGGCTGTATATTATGACTGTTTAGTTGTGTCAGTCAGAGAATGGGCAAGATTTTCAGAACCCAAGACTGTTTCAGAGGTAATTATTCACAGTGGTCTACTTCTAAATACACATAAGAACAAAATTCCTACTAAATGAAATAGGACCCCAGCATTGGGTTTAGTGCCATTTCTTATAAATTTGTGATGTACAAAAGAAGCCTAATAAGTGGATAACGACCTGCTAGGCAGAATCTGACACCATGCAATGTGTAGTACTGACAATATTTGATGAAATCGGTCAGCATGCTCTTGGCACCTCTCAGGAGATATTCAGTACCTTGTAAGACTGGCCCAGGTGGAGAAGGAGGGAAAGAAATTCGGGGTCATGTCTTGGAGTATGGCAAAGTATACTCAATGGATTTTGGAGAACCCACCCTGACCCTGAATTTGTTGTGTACTTGTATATTCAGGGGCTGCACTAGCCCTCCAAAAATCCCACACATGGCCAAAGTTGCAGCCATACATTGCCTCAGTGTATGTGTGTTCTGACTGTTCCTGCTCTTCCCTGATATCCTAGTAGCTGGGCAAGGTCACCTTTCCTGGTCATCATAGGAGCCCTGTGTGTACTGGTGTGATCTTCCAGTGTCTGTTTAAATCAACTCTCAGGTCTGTCTCTCAGCCCTCAGGTACTATGCAAATAAGCATGAATCTGCACCCATGAGTCATTCTGAAATCCATTCCAAAAGTAAGACCGTGTTAAGAAGAGGTTAAGAAAACAAATGTTAGAGAATCAACAAGATGAGTAATATCAAGACAAAAGTGATGGGTTTTCTTTAAGCAGACAAAGTTCTTTGTGTAAAACCTGATGTTTTTCTTTAAGAATTTTTTTTTGTCTTCTGAAAATCTTTGTGTAAGTCTTTTTACACACAGTCTTCTCAGTCTTTTTAGACACAAAACATCCTCATTAGATTTAAAGGTACACCTCAGAAAATGCTGGTTCTCAGCTTTAACTCCTTTTCTGACAACAGGGAAATAAAAGAGGAATTGTTTGTTTGCAAAGAATTCAGGGTCATAACGAGTCAGAATGTTTTTGACAGTAGAAATTCCTATTTGAAACCTTTGGGTTTATCTTGTGAATGATATGCAGATGGTTGCAAAGGTAATTATGCTACTGTAGTCCAGTGCCCCACAACGGTCTCGCAGCACTCAGGTTGAATCACAGCTGTAACTTTTAAGTTTGACCAATATCTACAAAGTGTGAAAAATCTGAAGTACATACTAAGACCCTCAACTGATGGTTAAGTTAATTCCTGGAAACAACAATGGAAATAATAAGTTTTACATTCTTCTGTGCATAATAGTACTGTCTAGAGGCTGACTCAGGGATCAGGGTGCCATTGAGCTAGGCACTGTGCAAATATATCCAGTAATAGAAAGCTTCTTCCCCAAAGAATTAACAGCCCAGGTATGTAATGAGAAACTGCAGCTGGACACAACAATCAAACTTGGTTTGAAAATGATTCCTGTAATAAGTGATTACAATAATTAATTTTGAGAATGAATGTGATCATTGAGAATTAAGCATAAAGCACAGGGTTGGGTTTTTGTTAACTCTTTTTGTTTGCTCATTTGTTTTTTTATGGGCTTAAACAGACCTCTGATATTTAAAGTAAAATCATAATTCTCTGTGAGGAATTCTACAGAGTCTCACTTGATGAAATTTGTAGTAACTGTGCAGTCAGCAGTGACACTACATACATCCTGTAGTGGTCAAATACCACTGTTTAATAACATGCAGAGGGAAAGTTTGTCCCTGGAAGCTTACCCAGGATTCTGTCCCAACTATACAGTTGTTCCAAGAAAAGATAGCACAAAACCCCCTTGCTTTTAATAACTAAGGCACTGGGTTCTGATTCTTTGCCCAGCTCAGATCTGTAACTTGTATAAAACCAAGGGAGTTTCACAAGCATGAAACTGATATGAGATCAAACATGGGCTGGTGAGCATCATCAGACACCTCGGATTGAAGGACACCATCTACAAAGAGATTTTGCCCATAATTGCTAATCATCACCCTCCCAGTGGAAACCACTAGTATACAAGCATTTATGGACTAAAAATAACAGTTCCAAGAGAAAAAAGCTCAGTTCCAATCAGGTAGAAGTGGATCCCAGGAGAGTTTTTCCCAAGAGAATGAACACTTGTACACTTCCCCAAGGCTTAAGTCCTCCCAGGGACCAGGTGGAGCAGATTTGTAGGGAAAGGTTCCTATGCCTTGCAGGGTCACCCCAGTCTTGAGAAGGCATAAGGGCAGCAGCTCTCATTTCTCCTGGGCAGTGGGAGAAACATTGGGAGTGGAGGGGAGCAGCAGCTACTGGTCTCTGTCCCTTCCCCTGAAGTCCGCTGTTTGGGAAAGAGGCTGTGGGGCTTTGCTGTCTCCGTCTCGCTTCCCATTGCTGCCTCTTTATCCTGGGCAGTATTGCAAAGCCCAGGGATTGGGAATCAGGCTCAGTAAGACTGTTTCCAAGGCTAGTTGTCAGCCCCCAGGCTTTAAATGCTGTCCCTGCCACCCAGCTGGAGAGTTGGGGCATGGATTGCAAAGGCAAAGGATCAGGGATTGGGCTCAGGGTAAGACTTGCAAAGTCCCTCAAACCAGGAACTGGCCTCACAGACTTTAAATGGTGTGTGTGCTGCTTGGCTGGTGGCACACACAGTGATTTAAAAGCCATAGAGTCAGGACTAAGGTTCATGGAAGGTATCCCTGGCCCTACTTCCCTGCTTTTAGTCAGCCCATGTGCAACCATTCTGGGGTACGTTAAAATGTAGGGGGCTGTCTGTTGACAGCCTATGTCCTTCCCAGGCAGGGAACAGGACAGGCTGTCAAGTAATGGGCTCCCCTAAGGGTGGGTGGCCTAGGGAGTCCACTTCTCAGTGGCTGGTGAGCTTGCCTCTGTAGTTCTCCTGCAGGGGAGCTGGGATTTCAGAAAAATTCTTACTGCTAGAAATAAACACCTGTATGTGGCTTGAGTTTGCATTTTGTATTCCTGAAACCAGCACGCGAGTAAAAATTGCATTCTCCCTGGAAAATAAGTTGAGCAGAGAGAAGAGCATAGATACGCGCTGCCCCCTACACTAAAAGTATGTTTTCAGGGTATTAACAAATGGCTACGAGACTTAATACAAGTCAGTCATAGTAGAAAACGTAAGGCTTCTATATTTTTTTCTTTATTACTTTATGACAGGCTATACACAAACAAATGTTGGAGAAGCCCTGGCTGCTGTGCATGGCTCTGAATTCAGTCAAACGACTATCTGCCGATTTGAAAATTTGCAGCTAAGCTTCAAGAATGCCTGCAAACTGAAATCAATACTGTCCAAGTGGCTGGAGGAAGCAGAACAAGTAGGAGGTAGGTATTTGTACCACCTATTTTCATACCTGAACAAAAATCCCTTTGATGAGTTCCCTTGGTCAAGCTTTTTGTTTACCTGTTTAGTGTTTGAACATGTAGTATTTATATTAAATTCAGTAAGGTCAAATGACTTTTTTTGGTAATGGAGAAGAAACCTGTTAGACCCACATGAAGATACAGAGTAATAGTTGAACCAAATGGAATTTGAAGATGGTACAAGGATGGTACTATGCATAAGATACAAATAAGTATGTTTTACTGTTCATCAAATATCTGACTAGACCTCTTATGTGTACACTATTATTCAGAGGACTGATGATTGCCTATCAATAGTACAAAGTGCTAATTTATGTGCATGGTACCCAGAACTTGTGCTGTAAAATAGGAGTCAACAGCTTTCTGGTAATGAAGGAAGAGAGGGACCTGGATATATTGGTTGCAAGATGGCTACATGCTATTGATTCATACCATGAATTGATGCACACCATGATGCATTAGCCTTATTTTTTAATTCAGCCAAGAAAAAAAGGCTAATGCAATTCAAGGTGTATTAAGTTGGTTATTTGTAGCAGGTGCAAGGAAGAATTAGTAGTACAGTAAAAATCATGTGTAAGACTCAGCTTAGAATACTGTGTACATTTCTAGTCGTACAGTTCTTGTCTATATTAAAAAATGAATATTAAGTTGGAACAGGTGCAGAGAAGGACTACTAGAATGATTAGGGGAATGGAGAACTGATTTTGGTGCTCGGGAAGATCTTGGAGAGAATCATCAAGAAGCACATCTGTGGGGGCCTGCAGGGGAGATCATGGTCAATGGCAATCAGCATGGGTTCACCAAAGGCAGGTCCTGCCAGACCAACCTGACTGCCTTTTATGACCAAGTAATTAAATCCTTTTGTGATGGTGTCACTGTGGATATAGTCTTTCTAGACTTTAAGAAGGCCTTTGACACTGTCCATCACCCCATCCTCATCAACAAATTAAGTGACTGCAGCATTGATGCCTGCACAGTTGGATGGGTAAAAAATTGGCTGATGGGGAGCACCCAGAGAGTAGTGGTGGATGGGTGTACTCAACCTGGTGAGATGTGAGCAGTGGGGTACCCCAGGGCTCGGTCCTCAGGCCCACACTGTTTAACATCTTCATCAACAACTTGGATGAGGGAGTGGAAAGCATGCTGTCCAAGTTTCCTGATGACACTAAGATGTGGGGCGAGGTGGACACACTTGAAGGGAGAGAGAGGCTGCATCTAGATTTAGACAGACTGCAAAAGTGGGCAGATGAGAATAGGATGGGGTTCAACATAGACAAATGCAGGGTGCTGCACCTTGGGAGAAGGAATCCGCAGCATACATACAGGCTGGGGAGTTCCCTTCCTGAAAGCAGAGAGTCGGAATGGGATTTCGGAGTCTTTATTGACTCCAAGATGAACGTGAGCTGCCAATGCCAGACCACAGCCAGCAAGGCCAGCCATCGAAAGGTGCATCTCAAATGGTCCAGAAAGGTGATATTCCCCCTCTATGCGACTTTGGTCAGGCCGCAGTTGGAGTATTGCATCCAGTACTGGGCACCACACTTCGCAAGGGATGTGGCCAATCTGGAGAGGATTCAGAGGAAGGCCACCTGCTTGGTGAGAGGGCAGCAGGACAGGCCCTACATGGAGAGACTGATGGACCTGAACCTGTTCAGTCTCAGCAAGAGGAGGCTGTGGGGGGACCTGGTGGCTGCCTACAAGCTCTGCTCAGAGGATCAACAGCAAATAGATAGAGCCCTTTTCTCCACAGCACCACCTGGGGTGATGAGAAACAATGGTCATAAGCTGATGGAATATAGGTTTAGGTTAGAGATCAGAAGGCAATATTTTACAGTTAGGGTGGCCAAAATCTGGAACCAACTTCCCAGGGAAGTGGTTCTCACCCCTACCTTGG
>JAGPOW010003316.1:14869037-14886204 GCA_030014935.1 Caiman crocodilus
TATTTTACAGTTAGGGTGGCCAAAATCTGGAACCAACTTCCCAGGGAAGTGGTTCTCACCCCTACCTTGGGCAAATTCAAGAGGAGGTTGGATGATCACCTGTCTGGAGTCTTGTGAACCCAGCAGTCACTCCTGTCTGTGGCAGGGGGTCAGGCTAGATGCTCTGTTCAGGTCCCTCCTGCCCCTAGCTGCTATGAAACTGTAAGAGGAGATTAAAAGAGTTTGGTATGTTGAGCTAGGTAACACTGAGGGGAGAGACCATGAATATATATATATGTATAAGTACATGAATATTAGGAAAGCAGAAGAGGAATAATTATACAAATGACTGCAATCTGGTTATGAATAAATTTACTTTGGAAATTGGAACAAGGTTTCTAACCATTAGAGGAGTGAAATTTGGGAATGATATTCCAAATAAAGGAATATGGGAGTAATTTCATGCTTTGGGGCTCTGCTGGTCTGCTGGAGCCAGAAAGAAACTTTTCCCTTTGAATGCATTATTTTGCTTCTTTTCCTTTTCCCTTCTGTTTGAAGTATTTGCTGCCAGTAGGTTTTGCTTGGTTGGGCTGTGATTTTAAAATGTACTGACTCAGTCTCCTGGGTGGTGACTCCTGTTCACACACTCAGAGGGAAAGAAAGCACCAGATTTGGGGTCAGGACAGAAGAGTCCTTTAACATTAGATCAGAAGGGATTGTTGCTTTCCTATGTGTCGTGAGCATAGTCTTTTTCCTAGGATCACATGAGCTTATTCAATGTAATAAGTTTTGCACTGATGCCACCCTCTTGCTTCTCCTGTTGCACACGGTAGGTTATTTTTTATTGGGTGACCTGTGGTTGTTTGGGTACCCAACAGGAGCTGGGGCAGATGCTCTTGTAAATGCTTTTTGACATCTGGCTTCCTGAAAATGCCAAAGACTAGTTCCAGTGGCCTGCCAGGCCCAGGTTGTGCTAAGAGTCCACTGAGAGGAACAGTATCCAGGGTTGAGTGTCAAATGTATTTTAAGCACAGACTAAAAAAAGGGGAAAAAAATCGTGAACCTGCTTTAAACCAAACATGAAAAGATCCCCTCAGCTTTTTTACATTATTAACAATCACTTGTTTCTGAAGCCTGAAGTTATGCCACTCAGCCACCAGATGGCCCAGAGAGGGAGGATTTCCAAGTGTCAACTGTATTGTGCATTCATCTCCAGTATCTGGCATTCCCCACTATTAAAATATCAGTAACAAATATTTCTATCAAAGATTGTGCTTGGCTTTCATTTTGTATTGAAGATCATTTTTTTTTGATTTGATATAGCTTTGTACAATGAAAAGGTCGGAGTGAATGAGCGAAAAAGGAAGCGCAGAACTACCATAAGGTAATAAATACTTTAGGAAACTTTGTACTGGAAGTCCTTTTTACTTAGAGATGCCTCCATTGGATTAAAAATGTAAGTTATATTCTCCCATAAATGCCTTATCTAGGGCTAGTAGAAGGAAAAAAAACAACTGAAAGTTGTCAATGAAAGTACAATTTTTAAGTAAATGAAAATATATCCCATTTAGAAACCACCTAAAGAAATGATGCATTTTTTTCTCCTCATTTCCCATCTTCCTGCTAGGGATCTGGACCTGCAGAGCTTCTGCAGTAGGGTTTTTTGGGCAAAGACAAAGACAGGAGCATGCTTGGAGCTGGCTTTTTGGGGGGTGTTTTTTTTATCTTTCTCTTAATTTGAGTTCAGCCCCCTCTACATATGGAAACAGAGCAGGCTGGAATCCCATCGTTGTTTAAATGTCACATTACTGAAGCGATTGCACATAAACATACATAAAGAAATAAAGCAATATGAAATGGGGATAGGTTGAATCCTGTTAACTAAACATGTTGAGAATTGGAGTGGGGACTTCCCTCTCCACTCAGGTGTTCTGCTCTCTTCTGGTAGGAAAGCGAATTCACCCAGGAATCATTCAAAAACCACCGATCAATCACAAATGCTTCTAATTGCATAAATGGGGGTGGGGGGTGGGGCTGTCTTTGCTGTGTGTAGTCAGTCGTTAGGAGGCGAGAAATCCAAGAAACTAAAAGGAATCCAATGCTGGCTACAGTCTCTTCCACCTCAGGCTTTCAGCCTGACACTAAGATACCTTTGGGTAGTAGCTGATGCTGACAGGCAGTACAGGTTCACAGAAAACCTGAACCGGTGCTGAGCTCAGACTCTCAGCACATGGAGGGCCTGCAGTGGCAGTACATGTCCTTCCCAGCAACTCTTCCAAATAGGGGAAGCTGATAGTATGAGGGGGATTGCTTGCTAGTTCTGGCCGCTTGTACACAAGACTGTGGTTTAGTTCTCCCTAAATTGAAAGGGTGGATTTTTAACTGGTGGGCTTTTAATTAAAAGCTGCCAGCGAGCCCAGAGCTGCTCAGAGCCAGCACCTGGCCCACCAGCACCCAGCCCCAGTGGTCCCAGGGGACGCTGCCACAGAGGGAAGGAATGGGGCTCCCCACAGCTCAGACACCACCAGTAGCTCACCCGCCGGCTGGAGGCAGGCTCCTTCAGGAAAAAAAAAAAGGATCAGACCCCTTGCCATTTCCTTTTTTTTTTGTTCCAAGGCAGAGCCTGTCCCTGGCCCACTAGCATCCTGCCCAGGTGGCCTGTGAAGGGGGAGAGGGGCACCACCGCAACACAGGGAAGGACTGCCCCCCCTACAGCTCAGACACTGCTGGCAACTCACCCCCTGGCTGCGGGAGAGGTGGGCAGGCTCTGTCAGAAAAAATAATTGGGGGCCCCTCGCCACTTTTATTTTTCATTTTGGTGGAGCCTGCCTACATGAGCTGCCACCAGGTCATGCAGCCCCCTGAGCTGCAGGGGGGCCTGGTGCTTCCCTTCACAGTGGCAGTGCCCCCCAGGGCTGCCTGGACACAGTGCTAGCTGCACAGATGCTGCCCCAGCTTGCAAGCAGCACCTGGCCCAATCCAATGGTGCATAGGACTCTGGAAGCCTAGGCATGTTTCGGGAAGCTTAAGCTTGGTAGGCTTTCAGCAGCCCCATGCACTGTCCCTGTAACCTTCCTGTCTCCTAAGACCACCTGGGAATGGGCTGGCTTGCCCCTGGGGCAGTGTGGGAAGGTAGCAGAAGAGCAGCTGGATGTGCCAGGGATAGCCAGAAGAGCTAGCTGGAGAAAGGTACCACGGATGGTGCACAGGGTGCTGGAATACCAATCCCAAGCTTCCTTGAGCCTATCTGGGCTTTTGGCACCCCATGCACTATCCCTGCCACCTTCTCCAGCCAGCACACCCAGCTGCACTCCTGCCACATTCCTGCACTACCCCAGGGGCAAGCCAGCTTGGTCCCAGGTGGTGGAAAGATGGCAGGGACAGTGCACAGGGTGCTGGAAGCCCACCAAGCATCTTACCACTTTTTTTTCCCCCCACAAAGCCTGCCTGTGGCTAGGGAGAGTGCTGCTGGTGGGCCAAGTGGCCTCTGATCTGTAGGGGGTCCTGGGGATGGATGTATTGCTGCAATTTGTTACGTGGCAAACTAAAATACAGCAGGATGTGTTTTAGTTTGCTACATAACAAAGTAGTTTCATTAACAATATGCTGCTCTATGTGTATAGTGTGACAAAAGCATGATACACTGCCACATGTGTAAAGTGTGACACGATTAAATTGCTAAAAAATGGCAATTAAATTGCTAAAAAGGGCAATTTCATTACATGTATAAGCACCCTCTATGACAAAGTAGTGTTGGGAGGCTAAGGAGGGCTGATTTCCATGCCAGCCCATTCCCTAGCAAGTCATGGTCCTAAGGTGTAAAGACAGCCTTTACAGCTCTGCTGCTATTCTTGGGAGTGTAGGATGCATACAAATTATGTTTTAAGAGTAACTTTTCTCCAGATTAGTTTTGTTGCTAAGAATGCCTGTTCATGTGATTGTTAATTGGCAGGGTTCTCAAAGATGTTTTTTTTACTCCAAACCCTTTCTATAATTGCTGAAGTGGCTCATTAGTAGCTACCCCAACAGCAGATCTGGGCAGGGGGCTGGGATCTACTGCACCCCTGGAGCTCTTTCCAAACCCAGTTGTGGAGCCAGTGCTAGGAGATAAGGATCTCCCAACCTGAGCCTTGCGATCATGGAGCTCAGGCATGGAGATAAGGGTCTCTCAGCACTGGCCCTGGGACCATGGAACTGGGACTGGGAGAGGGAGATGAGCATTTCCCAGTCTCTGCTCCCCAATCATGATTTTGGAGCAGGGGCATGGAGCTGGCTGCTGCTGTGACAGGGGGACATAGTCTCTGCTCAAACTTCTGTGGTAGAGCCTGCCCTAGCAGCAGGCAGCTCCTGTGGGCAGGGAGCAATCTCCTGCTGCTGGTGGCTGGCTGACAAGGAGCAGATTTTGCTCCCAGTCAGGTGTCTACACAAGTACTATGGCACTATTACTATTCTCAAGTAAATTTGCTACTTGCATTTGCAGGTAGTGAATTTATTTGGGATTAGGGAGGTTTACTGTGAAGTAAGCATGAACACATGTAGATGCACATGCTTATTTTGCAGTAAACTATGCTAATTCAAAGTCAAGTGTCTTGTGTAGCTGCACTTCTCTATGGCAGGCTACCACTCGTCTGACATCTGTATCTCTGTTCCTGTATTACTTGTTTGGAGCACAATGCTGGCAATCATCAAACACTTGATCTGTACACCAGGCAAGTTAAGTGCTTCTCCTTATACTATAAATAAACAGTTTTGTACAATTACACACACAGTGCAGGAAAAGTCCAGGCACTTTGTAGGAATTGTTGCAGATAACTCTAGGAACGTTGGACCCTTGTTTGGGAACTGTATCAAACACAATCAGAAAGTTAATCTTTATCTATAGTATAATCAAGTTAGTGGGAATTGTCCATAAATACATTTCTGAAGACATAATAGAAACTGGAAAAGGACATTAACTTAGTTCTCATGCTGGATCTTTGTACACCCAGATCAAAGTATATATAATTCATAGATTTATAGATTGTTAGGGGCTGGATGTGACCTTGCAGATCATCAGGTCCAGCCCCCTCCACTCCAGGCAGGAAGACAATTGGGGTCAAGTGACCCTAGCAAGGTGACTGTCCAGTCTGCTCTTGAAAACCTCCAGGGTAGGTGTTCCCACCTCCGGAGGGAGTTTATTCCACAGTCTGGACACTGCCTGTGAATGAGTTTTCCTGGTATTAAGCCTGAAGCAGCCTTCCAGGAGTTTGTATCCATTGGTCCTGGTCTTCTCTGGGGGTTTCCTAGTGAACAGTTGTTCACTGAGCTCCTGATGCCCTCCTCAGATATAGCAGTAACCTGCTATCAAGTCCCAGACCAATATAATATGTCTATGGGAATTATTTTATGTTGTCCCACCCTTCAAAAGCTGTTTAAATACTGATTCTACAGCCATACATTCATAGAACATTATGATTTTTGATTAGTTCATTTCAAGAAGCGAGGATAATTAAAACAGAACCTAAACATTTATTTTAAAGGCACAACTGAAAAAGTTTTCAGGAACTAGAATTTTAGCTGAAGTTTCTTCTGCCTTTTTAGGAGAACTATTCCCACTTTACATCAAGACTAAATCACAGAGTGCCCCCTTGTGGCCAAAATAATATAAGGTACTGGTAAAGCTGGCTCTAAAAAGGAAACACAAAACAGTAAGGTGTAAATTTTTTTACAAAGTGAATCCAAGATGTTTTTTGTTCTTGTTGCTCTAAAAATAAGTACCAAGAAAGGTGACATTCTTTCAATATCCATCCTAGCTTTCCAAAAATATGGGAAAAATGCTGTCGTTAATTTATTGTATTTATTGATCTGCTCAGCTAAAACATACCTTTGGTGATTACTAATTAAACAAAAGGATTAAACTAGACTTTTTGAGACACTTGCTTGTTGGAAGAAATTATACTGATCTGTATAATTTGCAATTCTTAAAATGCTAAAGGAGGATACATAACTTGATTAGAAAATGGCATTCACTGTTGCAACTCTTTCCTTGAGTGAAAATAATTGTATCATGTACACGTTGCATCTCCATATGTTTGTGTCTTCTGCATAGCGAAGATGCTGCCTATTACTAGATAGAATGGCTAGTCACGCTTTTAAATGTACACATAATTATATTCCTTCCTAGTAGCCAGGCACAGCCTGCAGAGGATGAACGTTTTGTGGTTTTCCTGTACAGTTAGAGAAACCACCTTAGTATCTCTTCCTTTAAAATAATCCACACTGAAAAGTCTATTCAATTTTTGAAGTCCCTATCAACAAATACCTCAAATGCATTTAGTGCATTTTCTCTTTCTTATTTTTGTGCTGTATTTTCAATGCTCATCCTTTAACTTGATCCTAAATTAGCTGCCTTGGTATATGAGAGAGTTATTGACAATAAACATGATTCTTTTATCCAGCATTGCTGCAAAAGAAGCTCTAGAGAGGCACTTTGGAGAACAAAGTAAACCTTCTTCTCAAGAGATCATGAGGATGGCTGAAGGGCTCAATCTTGAGAAGGAAGTTGTCAGAGTTTGGTTTTGCAATCGACGACAGAGGGAAAAAAGAGTGAAGACAAGCTTACACCAAAACACCTTTAACGCTATTATCAAGGAACATCATGAGTGCCGGTAAAGCTTCCTTGTGCATAGTTACTGATTGGGGGGGGGGAGGGGTCTCTAGGATTTTTAAATTATTATTTTTTAAAGAAATTGTTATCTGAAAAATGGAGTGGCAAACCATTTGATCCCTTTAAAAATCAGTACATTTCAGCTATAAAATTCAGTTGTTGCTTTTAGTGGGTTAAAAGGATGAAAATATTTTTAAGGCACTGTACGCATTTGTGGATGGGAAGCTATTGCTTAGTCAGAAGTAATTTAATAGGTATGACTTGGTTATAAATGTCTGAAAAACTGCACAATAAGTACTTTTCATGTACTGTGTCTTTCTGTAGTAACACTGACTGGTTAATATTTATTTTAAATTTGAAGCTCTGGAACCAAAACCTTTGTATTAAATACAAGAAGAGGTTACTTACTGTAGTTTTTGAGAGAATGTTGACTCTGACTATTCACATCTGTGTAATTTGCCACCCTCTGATGGCAGTCATCTTTGAGGACTTTCCAGGAAAGCCAAAACTATTGGGACCACAAAAAGAGCTGCTTGGCAGCATGAAACGTTGAGATCCAAGTTGTTTCCTCCCCACTAAAAAACTGCAACATCACTGTGGGGTTAGCACTCTGAAGAACATAACAAGTAGTTTAGATAATACAGAGACAACATTACTGCAGAACTAGTTACACCAGTCTGTCTTCTTCAAAGCGGCCCCTGCATATTCCATTTTGTGGGAATCTAGCTGGCAGTATTGAATGTTGAGGGATTATACTTGAAGAGATCTAAGAACAGGCTTTCCAGAGCAAGGATGAACTCTAGCTGCTGAATCAAAGAGCACAGGAAACATCTGTGAATATTACTAGGATGGAGACATTATAGAAGCATGCTGTGAATACAACCTTAACTGTAGCAGAATGTATTTTAAGACACCTCAAGTACTGGCACTCTAGCTAGTGCGTGATATAGCCCAATCCACAGTCTAATCCACTTAGACTGGTTCTGAGTGAAAACACTACATGCAAATTAGTCCCAATTGCTAAGAAGCATCTTGCTGCTTTATAAATGCCTTAAATCTAGGTACATCAAAACTTTAATTTATGGTATACTCGAACAGGGTATGTGGTGCTTTGCTTTTACTCTGTTGAGAATGTGCCTTAGAAAAGAAACCTAAGGAGATGGCTGTGTCAGGCTTCTTTATGCATAGATCTGTTCCTGATCAACTTTGCGTGTGGAATACGGTAAATAGGAAGGCAGCACGCTTACTCTAGAATAAAACTGTCTACACATGGAGATATTCAGAAACAGCTTTTCTACTTTGATTCACACTCTCTATTAATCCATATTAGTTTTCAAGTGAAGACAAGCCTGTATAGCCATCTTCTAGTCTACAGTCAAAATGGTGTCATAATTCCATCTCCTTGGAGGCAAGGGAACGTAGGAAACTGAAACAGTGACAACAGCACTTACCAGTAACAGATAGTCATGCAATCTCTTTAACATGGCTCTCATTAATTAGCATTATAACAAGAAGTAATGTTTGTACATTTCAATCTTAGTGTTTTCCCAGGGCTAAAATGAAAGAAACACACATACATGGTGAGAGAAAATTTATTTTTTATGAAATGGACTTCATGAGCTAAAAACAATTAGATAATGGGTCTAGAAAGAAAAGGTTAGGATGTTCAAGGCCACTATAAGTGCATACCAAAGAGAAAGTTTTCACCCTAATGCCCCCTGAGTACTTTATTAGTTATGGAAGTCATCCTAGGCAGATTAAACTAAGGAATACAGGGCACGACTATGTTTACTGAGGAGCTGAATAATTAGCTCTGCAATAAACATCTTGGCATCACAGGAAACTAATAATTTCCACAGCAGGGTAGTACTTGTAAATACAAATACTACCCTGCTGCAGTTTTTTACACTGCAGCACATATGTAGATGCTGACATCCCACAGGCTGGGGCATGAGGGTGCTTCAGTGCACGGGCTGCCTGCCTGCTAACTCCACACTGGAGCACCCTTGTTACCCCAACCAGCCCCTCCACAGCACGCTGAGTCAGATCAGAGCAGCCCCAGGCTGGCAGGCTGACCTGCCAGTCCTCTGCCAGCCAAGGCTGCTCCATCCCAGCTCAAGGTGCTGCAGTCTCAGGTGTACATGTAAACCTGGTGCCCAGGGGCAATAAAATCCAGCATAATATGCATCAGCATTGTGTTGTATTAATATGCATGTGTATATGTGCCCAATTTTCTGAATTAAGCAAAAGTATTTTCATGAAGGAATTGTAGTGTTGTGCTTTTCAGTATAAAAGACTATGGATTCTTAAATTTGGCAGGGGGAGGCAAGGTGGGGATTCCATCCCCCTGCTCACTGGAACATGTTATGTATGAAACTTAACTGTTCCAATCTACAGGTTATTTGAACAAGCCTCCCATAGTAGAATAATACCAGTTTTCTAAGATTAAACCTCAGCCTTTACCTACACGTGGCCTACTGACAGAAATGCACTTTCCTAGGAAAATGGGAACAAAAAGAGATAAATGGAATGCAATGTCTTAGAATTGTAACCTTTGATTATCTTGCTATTTAATGTAGAATTGTTGTGTAATATATTGCATTATGCATACATGGAAAAACTTACACTGTGGGGTGTGTGTGTGTGTGTGTGTGTGTGTGTATGTATATATATGTATGTGTGTGTGTGTGTGTGTGTGTGTATAAAAATTATTTTGCCAGTAGAAAAGAGGCTTTATACAAGAAATTGTAACCTTAGCCTTTTTTGCCACAAAATAAAGTATAGTTTGTACATATTTAGTACTAAAGGTAAAAGCTTGTATTTATGTTCTGGTAGCTTGTCATTTTCTCAATATGCAGCAAGAGTTAAGTCTCAGCTGCCAGCACCAAACTGAGAATCCCATTGTTCACGAAAGTTTTTATGGCTCGAGGTTAACATCAGAGGCATAACAATATAAAAAGAAACAAGACACAGTGCCATGTTCATGCAATGGAAAACAAATGCTTAATTAAATGAAGCAGCTTGGGTCCAAAAACATCTAGCTACTTGTTACAGAAATACTAACAAAGGCAGGCATTTATTTCAGAACACCATTCTGCAGCTCTGAACTATACACCCAGATCTCTGGCCCTGTCAATCCCTTCTCTAGGAACAACTTATGATTTGGTGCTAGCTACTGATCATCCTGTCTGGCTTAAGAATTTTTCCCTGCATGTTCTTCTCAAAGTCCTTTAGGTGGCAAATTGCAGTTGTACCTCTATCTCTTTCCCCAGGAAAACTTTTCTTGAGGTAATCCTGAAGTAGTGCTTAACAGGTGCTATTAAATGTCTTTATCAATGATCTGAAAGATGGGGTGAAGAGCTCACTGGCCAAGTTCGTGGATGACACCAAATTATGGGGAAGCATGGTCATGCTTTAAGATAGGCTACAGATACTCCACCTGGGGATGCACAGCCTCTTACACACGTACAGTCTTGGTGCCACCAAACTGATCAGCACCATGAACAAAAGGGACCTGGGGTAATAATAGACCACAGTATGAATATGAGCCAGCAGTGCGACGCTGTTGCCAGCAGGGCAAATAATACTCTGGTTTGCATCGATCGATGCATTTCCAGTAAAACCAAGAAAGTGGCTCTGCACTGATGAGACGCCAACTGGAATAGTGTGTCCAGTTCTGGGTATCACATTTTAACAAGGACATGGTCAAACTTGAGAGTCCCAACAAAGGCCACCCATATGATCAGAAACTTGCATGGCCAGCCATACGAGGAAAGGTTGAGGGACCTGGGACTCTTAGCCTGAAAAAGAGAAAGCTAGGAGGGGACTTGGTGGCAGCTTACTGCCTTATCAGAGGTGTACATCAAGGGCTTGGCAAACAACTGCTCATCAGGGCACCCTTAAGGAAAACCAGGAGTAATGGCCACAAACACCTGGAAGACCGTTTCAGGCTCAAAGTTAGGAAAAACTACTTCATAGTTAGTGTCCAGACTGTGGAATGAGCTCCCTCCAGAGCTGGTGCAATCACCTACCCTGGAAATTTTCAAGAGAAGATTGGACAGTCACCTTGCTGAAGTCGCCTGACCTCAGCTGTCTTTCCTGCCTGGTGCAGGGGGCTGGACCTGATGATCTTCTGAGGTCCCTTCTAGCTTTACAATCTGTGAATCTGTGAAACTAGGTAGTGAAAGAAATAGGAAGTTTTGCAGTAGGTGTTGTCACTGAGAATAAGGGCTACTGAGCTCTATGAGTTTACTCATAGAGTAAACTCTAGCCACCAGCTTCTCTGTGCTGCAGCCGTGTACCCCGTAGGGCCTTCCAAAGTAACCCCAGTTGAAAAACCCTGGTGTATTTCATTTGGGATACAGCACTGTCAATATACAGTGTTATTTTAAAATACTGCTCTGACAAACGTACTTAGAAAACTAGTGATAAAAGTAAGGGCATAATGGATAAGCCATACTACCTTTTGCCTTGCAACTAAAAGATTTTAAAAACTGGACTGAGCTGCCAAGATGAAGCAAAGTTTGAGGTTACAGAAAATAGTGTTTGAATCACTAAATAGACATTAGAATTTCTATAGGACAGTGTTCTCTTGCATTTTTGATAGGTACGGTATAAGAATTCAATAGAACTTATCAAAACAGTATTATGCTGAACTTTAATGTTGATTAAAAAGAAAAAAGTTAAATATCACCCCTTTCAGAGCACATTCAACATCCCAGCTTCTGTAATTTCTCTTAACCTTCACTCTCCCTGCAACTCCACTTGACTGCCAAGGTTTAAATTATGGTGGGGAGGGAGTATCTTGCTATAGCAAGGAAAAAGATGCGTTAGCTTTCTATCATAGATGGCATTATGCTTGATGCAAATTTATACATTTTGTATTCTCAGATGAAAGATGCATCAGAAATGCCCTATTAACCAAAACTACAACATTTGTTTACAGTAGCATGACTTTACTGTATATATCTGAACTACTAAATAATTATTCACAACTTCTACTGATAATGTAGGACCAGGTTTCCATTCATCCAGGGTATTACATCTTGGAGTCAGATTTCCTGAGAAACACTGAAGAGGAAAGCATGCCTGGAGTTCTTAGCTCCCACATATTTTTAAAGCCCAAAGAACCTTTTCTTAGTCTAAGTTTGTACAGGTAGTAGGTGTACCAAACAAACTCATACATGACCATCAGCACCAGTCACACTAAAACATTTGCAGAATCCATGCCCAAGTGGCCTGAACAATAGGAAATTTCAAGCAAGTCCATTAAAAGATGACTTACTATTAAGAACAAAGCTTCCATGGGAATAAAAGCTTTTATTAGATTTTTACAAAATAAGTTGATGTTTAAACAAAAACACTCCAAATAATGTCCCATACACGAGGTTATAAATGCTCAGTTTAACCCACATCTTCCAGTGAAAGCAGCAGTTCTGGGTTACCGCATAGAAACCAAAGATCTGGGCTTACAAACTTTGATTAGAAGTCTTTTTTTCCCTGTTCAATTTTGCATTAGTAGATGATGAGACAATGGTAGTTTTAATGACTCAGGCCTCCTCCCTTTCTTTACTCTCTATTTAGAATCTAGATTGATTATATTTCTTTGACTAACATATTATTCCCCTGAAAGTTAGTATCATATAAGATCAAAACCATTCAGTCCAGAGACCCCAGGAAATCTCCACAGGATCTGAGCATTTTCCTATTATTTAGACAATTTTCTTGGTAAGCCCTCTAAACACAGGGAAACCAATTTCGCTCTGATAACTGTAAGGTTTAGATCTATCCTCTCAGAATACAACTGAATAAGCCTTAGTAAATAATATTTTTGAACACCGTCATCCCCTGTTAAGAAATACTGTAAAATATTTACAAATGAGATTTCAGGACGGATCCCATTTTGCAAGTGCTAAAGTAGTATATACACAAACTTCAACACTGGCTGCTATCAAGTGTACATGGAATTTTAATAGTGCTTTGTAGTTGGTGGTAACTGCCTTAACAGCAGTAACTTCACCCCTTGAAGATAAAGTTTGCAAGATCAGGAGTATGACAAAGTTATATACAAAAAGGCACAAAACTTCTATTGAAGTTAGCTATGTTACAGTACAATAAAGTTTAGTCAGTGCCTTTCATGCAAACAATTCATTAAAAACCCATATAGAGTCCATTCCTCTTCCACTGAAGCTAAAGAAAGCCAGATTCTCCCAAACCCTTCAGTAAGAATCCAATTGATTATGATTGAATTCACTCATACATACATTTTAAAGAAATATATAGAAAAGCTACTACTACTGATAACCTTAGCATTCTAGTAAGTTTTTCTCACTAAAAGGACTGATTCTGTCTTCCAAACAAAAAGGCAATGTGAAGTTTCATTTGGGAGGGGATAGTAGATTAAGACCCTTCCAGTGGTGATGGCTTTAAAGCGATCCATGCTGTAAGCATTTTCCAAAAATAGACACTGCCAACAGTCATAGGATGTGACCAGGTTCAAAAAGGTTCAAAGGAAACAGATAATGGACTATTAGTAGTACTGTTATTTTTCCAAGTCTGTTTGCTGCCTGATAACCTGCAAAAAACTGAAAAAAACTAAGGGCTGCACAAGGAAAAAAGAAGTTTGGGGGGAAAAAAAAAGATCTGTATGCAACATAAGCTTAGTTCAGGTCTGGAGTAAATGAATGGCTCTGTTACAATTAGACCTCAGTTCAGTCCAGTACTTAAAAATCCTGCATTCAACAAACACAAAAATTATATGTACCTATCAATGTCTAGTCATTTAAAGCAGGTTTTCCAACAACTTGAGGAATTCACTGAACTGATAATGCTTCTCTGGCAAAAATATTTAAAATATTTCTTGGTGCAACTCAAGTTGTCATTTCTGAAGCCTTCAATTTTCTTGGGAAAAAAAAATCAGTTGTGCTGAAAGATAGCGTGCTCATTTCACAAATCTGCAGCTGAATAATTATAAGGAGACTGCATATTGCCACAAAGCTAATCTACTCCTAAGGCTTTGAGCTGCCGTTCAATCTCTTCATCAGAAATGGTGGTCGCTTTAGATGTTGATGCAGCTGGTAAGCCTCTGGCAGCTGATGGAGCTTTGGCCATCTGTAGAAGACAAAGACAAAGTAAGTTCAAACAACACGTAGTGCGATCAACTGAAAGCTATTTAACAGAATTATTTATTTAAAATATTTTAAAGGGGGGAGGTGGAGGCAGAAGGGTGTTTGACCTTATCCCAAAGAGCAATTTCCTCCATACCTTGCCAGAGATTTCAATTCCAATTTCATCTAGCACCTGATTCACAATATCCTGGCTTTCTTCTTCATCATCAGAAGCATCAAAAATATCATCTAGAGTGTCATTAACTTGGAAGGAAAATGAAATAAAGTCACTTTTGTACAGCAAGATTAAACAAAGAAAGCAGAAGAAACTAGGAGACACAGGATACCTGATTTTAACATGTAGCCACAGTACTATTAAGTAAGGTATATATGGTATGAAGCTCTCATTTTTAAACTAGTCTCTCCAGAAGTGCCAGCCAATAGTGCTCTGCACAAGTGAGGCACCGGTACTTTATGTAATAAAAATTTGGTTTCACCATTTTGTACATGAGATTTAAGTTCTGAATATTATTATTTAGATTTAAAGAGCAAGCCACTTAAGAAACTTATGCATGCCTTGAAGATCTCATTCTTTCCACCAAAATCAAAGTTATTATGCTCTTTGCCTCCTACCTACCCAAACTACAAAAATCCATCTTTGTGGTGCTGGTGCAATACTGCCCAATAGTATTGATTCACATCCAGTACAACTGATGCAGTGATAAGGGTTAGAATACGGTTATGTTAACATTATGAAGTTCAGTGTAGTCTCAGGGAAAGTGGAGGAGTGCAGTTATCAAAGAGGTAACTATCCTAACTTAAGACACTGAAGAAAAACAATCATCTGAAAGACTCAGCAGTCCCTAAATGATGCTTCAATTTAAATCCCCAGACCTGAAAAAAAAATCTAGTACCTGGAAAGGTAAACATGAAAAGCAAGAAAACGTCAGCCCTTTAATGACCCAGCTAACAAAATAAGGGTAAACACTTCAATATAAAAGATGGCTTTTCATCCTCAAACCTTTTGATACACATCCCCCACCAGTGACATCAGGGGTATGATTTCACTG
Source organism: Caiman crocodilus (assembly GCA_030014935.1). Lineage (NCBI taxonomy): Eukaryota > Metazoa > Chordata > Crocodylia > Alligatoridae > Caiman > Caiman crocodilus. The sequence goes on from JAGPOW010003316.1 coordinate 14,883,839, forward strand.
TTTTTTATCATCATCTAATCTGTTTTAGATTTAAATTGTAAGGCTGGAAGGGACCTCGGAAGATCATTGGATCCAGCCCCCTGCACCAAGCAGGAAAGACAACTGGGGGTCAGGTGATTCCAGTGAGGTGACTGTGTAGTCTCCTGTTGAAGATTTCAGGGTAGGTGATTGCACCACCTCTGGAAGGAGTTTATTCCATAGTCTGGACAGCCTGATGGTGAGGGAGTTTTTCCTGATGTTGAGCCTGAATCCATCTTCCAGGAGTTTGTGGCCATTTCTCCTGGTTTTCCCCTCAGGTCCCCTGGTGAAAAGTTGCTCACTGAGACCCTGATGTACTCCCCTAGGGTAGTGGTAAGCCTACCAAGTCCCCTCTCAGCCTTCTTTTCCTCAGGCTGAAGAGTCCCAGATGCCTCAGCCTTTCCTTATATGGCTTGCCTTTTAAGACTCTAATCATATGTGTGGTTCTTCTTTGGACTCTCTCAACCTTGTCCACATCTTTGTTAAAGTGTGGTGCCCAGAACTGGATGCAGTACTCCAGCTGCGGTCTCACCAATGCTGAGTAGAGCAGAACAATCACTTCCTTGGTTTTGCTGGAGATGCATCAATTAATGCATGCCACAGTATTATTTGCTCTACTGATTACAGCATCGCACTGCTGGCTCATATTCACTCTGTGGTCTATTATTACCCCCAGGTCCCTTTCATTTCGCTTTACATATAAAGTGTAACAACTGCGACAAAAGGTAATTCTCAGAGCTCCTGCCCTCTCAACAACTCCTTGCACATTCTATATACCTGTGATAGCTGCAAGTCAAAAAGCCTATGAAGGCTGTTCTCATTTGCAGACATATCCAAATCTTGAAGTCAGATCCTTCCACGCAAGAAGCACATTGTGCGTTACTCCTACTGTTCTCTTTTTGCAATACAGTACCTACCCTCCTTTCCTCATACCACTTAACAAATTTCTACTATCTCTGGGGGAAAAAAACCAAAAAAAATACTATTTCAATTATTCTGCATTACTAGAACTTCTGGTTGTTGACAGTCAATCTACTCAATTCTTGTTACAGTTGTTGTTTCCCCTCTCTCAAGTAAGTTCCAGCTCCAATTTTATTGGAGATCTTAAATGTTGTAGATGAAATGGAGTATAACCAATACTTGTCAATATGCATAGTTGCCAGACTAAGAAAGTTAAATATTGTTGCCTTTGTTTCCTTTTTTCCATCGTTTGTTGACAGTAATCTTGTGTGTTAATTAGTAATTTAAAAAAAATCCCACTTCTGGATTAAATTCGCTGTACATCTAAGTGGCCTGGCATTATGCATGCTTGCTGAAGCGAGTAATTTACTAGAATACAACTTACTCATTTCTTCAGTCATTTCCATCTTCATGTTTTCCTTTTGGAAATTCTGCATAGTTTGCAATGTCTTTTGTGGGTCCATCTTCTTGTTAACTGCCTGCATTGTCTAACAATATTGAGAAATAGTAATAATTAGCCATACAACATAATGCCATACAAATATATGCAGGATGCTAAATATATGATTCAGGAGTAAGGCAATTTGTAGCCTACCAAATTTGGGACCAGATTCTGTGTTCTTAAAACCAGAGGTTGATGAAGTTTTGGAATGAGGGGGAACTTTAACAGAGCTTAGCTCCAAGCACAGGCCACTTCCAACTTGGCTCAGGTCATTACTACATCCACCCCCCTCACTCTACTCTACCCCACCTCCCACCACATCTTCTGACCACTTGAGAAAAGACCTCTACTACCAAAAGCCTCCGACCATGGGCCCTAGCTTGCCAATCCTTATTCTAGACACTGAGAGCTTCTAATTTTGTGGGAGCTGTGGTAGGGACCAATTGTGCAATCCACATCTAGTCATTTATGTTACAGGCTAGTAGCATAGTGAATGCTGCTGTATCACTACCAAAGTGAACTGAAATTAGGAAGCTTGTTTGACTTGCTGGACCAGCTTGGGTGGAAGACAGGATAAGCTTTTTAATTTCTTAAATAATTGTTCAACAGGAAAATGGCAACAGGATTCTAGTTAGCTAGGAACAATGTTATCACTCACCACTAGGAAAGAGGGTATTACATCTCTGACATTTCTTTATATATTATTATTTAGTGGAAAGTATGACTTTTCTCTGAATAGCAAATGTCAAGGTGTTCAGTTAGAAATTATTGAACATCTGTTATCACTCGGCTAATATCTGCTGCACTCTACTGAACCTTATTCATTGTTATACCACAGCTCTACAGTACTGTTTTTATTAATGGTAGTAACTCATCCATGCAGTAGCACCTTCTTCTCCAATTCCTTTTATATAAAATTATGGTATTCCTCCAAGGAAAAAAAAAA
>JAGPOW010003316.1:14886593-14980825 GCA_030014935.1 Caiman crocodilus
AAAAAAAAAAGCTTCCAGCTCAAACATTTTTGACAGAAGCAAAATAAAAAAACCCACAACAGACACTTCTGGAAGAAGTAAAGAATAAATTAGTTTTAAAGGATACTATCAGTTATTAACGCATCAAGTAGTGACATGTTAGATAACCTTGCAACTAGAGACTTTAAGGAAGGATTGTCTATATTGTCTGATCTTGTTTAAAGTAAGGAAACTAAATCCCAGTATTCTAGATTCAAATAGAGCTCTGTATCAGTAAATATATATTTTTCCCCTGGGAAAACCACACACTATATATGGAGAAGAACAGGTCTTATGAATCATTCCTTTCTCTAATCCTTGTCTATAGTGATATATGGCACTTCCCTTGGCACAAAAATCTTATGCCTGATACAGAATTCATGTAGCTTCAAAAATGACAGAAGATCATATGCATTATTAAAATACTGCATGCAGTTTTCTTGCAGACATAAATTTCAGAGTATTTTAATACAAGCCAATTTTTAGAGAAGATATTGGAAATATTTTATTCATTTTGTTTGTTGAAGAAGCTAGACAATTAATGTTGTATGAACATTTACACTTTATAGTAGAGGTGCACTGATACGTCAGTCTGATACTGGATTGGCACTGATATATAGAAAATTGACTGTATTGAAAATGAGGCTGAAGTGGCTGATAATTTGGCCGATAAATGCCCATGTGTGCAGGCAGCAAGGAGCAGAGCTTGGCAACATGAAAAGCCGTGTGCAGCTGGTAAGTCTATTGTGGTGGAAGGGGAGGGGGAGATGAGGAAAGGGGAAGGGGGGGCAGATCAATGCCCCCTGTAGTGAGGGAGGGAGTGGGGCTGGGGCAGGTGCTGCCCAGCTGGGGCAAGGCAGGCATGGGATGGACCTGCAGCTTGTCTAGGAGAAGGGGGTGCTCCCGCCACTGTGTACCACTCATCCGGGAAAGCACAGGGTGAAAGGGGAAGGGGCATGTGCCCCCAGATCTGTGTGGGACGGGCCAGGCGGGCTGCAGTGGTGGGCTAGGGCCACACTGTGTTGCGCTCAGGGCGGGCAATGGCAGTAGTGCTGGGAGGGAGCTACAGCAAAATTTGGGGTGGCTGGAGCTCCTTCCCTTTGCTCCCCTCCCAGTGCTGCTGCCTGGCCTGAGCATGGAGCAGTGCAGCCTCCAGCCCCAGCCTGCAGCTGTAGCCTGCTCTGCCCCACCCCACACAGATCCAGGGGCACATGGCCCCCCCATGCCCTCTTGGGCGAGTAGGGCACAGCAACGGGAGCTACGCTCCCTTCTCCACACCCCCAGACAAGCTGCAGCTCTGCCCCACGCCCACCCTGCCTCAGCTAGTCAGTGCCTACCCCAGTCCCAGGCTCATTCCCTCCCTCACCAGGGACCAGGGTGGGGCATTGATTTGCAAACTCTAGGCAAGCAAGGTCAAACTAATGTGATGCCTATTTTGAGCATGAGATGTGCTCAGTGAGGGGGCACACTCAGCTTAAAGCACAACATTAGTTTGTTTGTTTTTTCCACATCTGTAAGTAGCCTTTATGAAGTGACATTATTTCTGCATATGAGAGAAAAAAAATTAACACAACTTCCTGGATGTGCGAGAGTGAGGATGAAAGGAATTCCTAAGCTCTTTAAAAGCATCAGCTAGAGAGTAATGCCCTAGTTTTCACACCAGCCATCTATGACACATTGCCTTGATTTCTAGAATCAGTCTGCCCTACTTTGGCTTTATCTAGAAACAGTTTAAATGACAGAATTTGAAGGCAGATATTTGCATGGTTGCAAGAATTTTAATTTTTGCACTATAGGAGCCTTTCCTTTTCCTGAGAATGCTGTCTCATTCATTTTAATCATTATGAACCAGAATTTAACATTTTTATAGGCCTGGTCAAAGATATTTATAAAAATCAGCTGTTTTGAAGCAACCTAGTTATTTAACACAACAGGTACTGACCAAGAAAATATGTCTTATTACTTGAGTGTTACTTGCAACATCTTAATTGCTAGCTGTACTACTGCACAATGCATCTGCATCTCTGAATAAACTTAAACAAAATACAAACTCATTTTATCAAAACTTGATCAACAGATGAATTACATTTTACAAATTTATACCCACTTAACTCCTTACTTTTGCAGTAGTTGACATAGCTCCAGCCATCTTCATCTGTGAGTTCATCACTTTCGTTTGAGTTGACATTGAGGTAACTTTTGAACTAACAGCATAGGTTCGATTTTTCTGTTTTCGCAGTTGCACAAGCTGTTTTGCTAGAACTTTACAGGCTTCTTTATTACCAGTCTTAGCCATTTTCTTTATTTCCAGTTCCTGTTTTCAAGAAACAAATTGTTTATATTTGCACAGCACAAATCTTTTTAAAGAGAATTATCTTATTAAAAAAAGTTAATAAATTCTAGGCCAGACAAGTTAGCTACAGGTACCAAAACCATCCCTGTGATGATGGAGGCATCAGCAAAGTTGCAAGAACATTTTCCTTCAGCTTTCTAGCAAAAGTCTAGTGAACATATGAGAAACATCATATTCCTTTATTCCAAGTGTGATTCATGTTATATTGTGGAAAGATGTACTTCCATGATACAAAATGACTTGTAGACAGATATTATATATGGTGCCAAAGTTTATTTTTCTAGGGGATCATTTAGGCTGCAAATAGTATGAAGGTCAACAGATGTATCTGTTCAGAACTAAACACACAACCAGCATGAAAGTCAGCTCACTTTCTTCTCAGTCTTTCAAACTGTCCTTTTGTTCATTTGCCATAGCCTAATGGCAACACAACTAACAAAGGACACACTGACAAAAACTGAAGGGATAGAGGAGTCTGTAGATCCAAAGAACTCTTTATTTTTCCACATTTTTATATATAATTAGGGAGTTTCTTTTCCTTGTCATTTTTCTGTTTCTGCAGTAACACAGACTGTTTTGCTAGACCACTGCTGGTTTTAATCATTTTCTTTATTTCTAGCAAATTATATAAAAGGTATATGTGGAACTCTTAAAGCTGAGGACCCTCCCCATGCATTTACGTGGGTCAACTTAGTACATGCATGGTAAGTGCCCTCTCTAATACCACATCTTAAATAGTGAAACCTGGCTCAGATCTTTTCTATGAAATTCTACTAGTACTCTGGAGAATAGAGAATGACCTAACAAAAGCAGGAAATGCTTTGCAAATATGACTAACTTGACTGGTTTGTTTATTTGTTTTAACACAGGATAAGCTGCTCAATATGATTTAGGATTCAATAATATCATAAAACCCCCATACCAAGCAATTATTTGCTAATAAAGAGAGAAAAATGTTCCCCCTTAATATGAAAAAATGTGACTGCAGAAACATACAGTTGGGCATATATGAGCTGTGTATGATAATACTTTGCCAAGTAAGCGATGTTTAATTAGGCGAATACAACTACAGGTGGTAAAGCACCTGCTACAGGAGACAAGTGCTTCATCCTCCAGCAGTGGAAGTCCAAAAGGCTGATGTGAAGATCAGTCACCAAGTTACAATAGGTAAGCACAGAAGAACAAGCACTGAGAGAGACAAGAAGCTCCAAAACTAGCATTAATTATCTCATTCCTCTATGAATACTATTCTGCAATGAGCAATATAATATTACTTAGGTAGGTGAGGGCCAACCTTTTTGGTAGTTGTGCCATAGATTAGTCCTGCACACTCCCTGGTTGCCACACACTTTATCCTGCCTGACCTGCTGCTCTGCTTTCTGCTCCTTGCCCTGCCTTATTTACCATCATGTTGCATCACCCATTCAAGGGGTTGGCAATCCCCAATTTAGATATTGGATTACTGAAAGAGAACTATGTTAATATTGGTATGTTAGTCTGACATAAATTACTTTTTATACACCCCTTATTTATGACACCTGTTCATGTAAGATTTCATAGGAGATGCAAGTACACCAAAGAAAACCGAAACAGAAAAGTGAGAAGTACACCTAGGGTGGGAGTGCATTGCAGCTCTTTGGGCTTGCACTGTCACAACAGGAGTCCAGCAAGGGGCCGGGGTGATATAGCCCATCCTGCCTGCTGCATCCTTCTCAACTGTTTGATCATGCTGTAGAAAATCTGGCCCAGTTAGTCCCTCCTGCTCTGGTTGGGAACTGCCCCACGCGACTAAGCAAATGAGCTGGTGAAAAGGATGGAGGTGGAGGACACAGGAGGAAAGGGAGAAGAGGTGTGTGTGTGTAAGGAAGATAAATCAGACCAGCACTACCCAGTTATAGAAGCCAGGCATAGGACAACAGCAGTAGCAGCTCCAACCTTTGCCTTTCTTAGAGACAAGACCGACCACTCTCCTTCCCTTTTACTACCCTGCAGCATTTGGCACCCCCCCACCACATACCTAAGAGCACGGAGGGTTTTTGCCCAGGGTACAAAGTTGTTATGCTTTTACCCAGGTCCATCTTGCCTGGCAGTCCCAGACTAAGCTCTAAATGCCTGCAACCAGCTCCAAGTCTAAGAAGCCTAGTGTGAGACCTGACACTGTCATTCACCAAGCACTCCATGCTGGCTGCCCCCAGAAACACCGTGGGATGCCCCTCATATAGCCTGTCATGCCCTGTTGCTGTCCCAAATACACCTGGACCCAGACTTCCAATGTCATGGCCCCATAGAGAGTTCTCAAACACACTGCACTGCCTCAGAGACAGCCCTTAGGGACACCTTGTCTCAGTGTCCCATGAAATTGCTCAGACCAGAAGAGTGCTGCCTAACAGAGCCCCAAGGGTATAACTGGGCGCAACCCCATTAGGAGAGTTACTGCTGAAGCAGCTGCCCAGTGAAGAGGGGTGGGGGATAGGAGGGAAAGAGGCAGAATGCATCCATACGCATGGAACCACCAGCTGATGCAGATCATATGGTACTGAAGGCAGCAGTGTGTCAGGAAATAGGGCCCTGCTTGTTCTGTCTCATGGGAAGCACATGCCCTGAAGGTGCCACTAGGCATGTGACAAAACCATCAATGAAAGTACTTTTACATACAGCTTTACAAGGTGCTTCAATGGGGGCTGTCACAGGAGAAAAACACCTGTTACAGCTGGTGCGCTAAACTACTGACAAGGAGCATGAAACCCCCAAGCCCTGAGACTCCCTTGCTAAATGCCTCACACACAACTAGTGTGCAGCAGGGCTTTTCCTAACCTCTTCAAAATGTTTACAAGAAATATTTTTACTTTTTGACTCTCTTTAATTCTCAGCCCCCCAAGTGATGCAAAGCAGTGCTTTGGCCAACCACAGGACATGTGTCACAGGCAGCTATGTGTAGCATGTAAGCCACCAAGCAGAGCAGCAGCAAAATGCTTCTGAGGAGGTTTCACTGCTAAGAGCCAGGTTAAGACTGCCCTGGCCCCACAGCTGCTGCCAAATTAAGGGCTTTGGATCCTCTCTCACCATATAAAACTGCAGTAGTAATGGGGCCAAAGACTCAAACTCCTCTGCCTAAGGCTACAAACTCTATCAGGTATGTTTTTGGGGAACCTAGATCAAAGTGGCACTCAGGCAATTTGTGGTACACCTGCCAAAAAGTGTGACCACCACTGTCCTACAGCTTAATAAACTTAGCAATGGGAAAGATCAGCCTTTGAAAATTAACACATGATTAAGTCATTTTAGCCTATCATTTAAGTTCTCCCTGAAAATATGTTGTTTTTTAAAAGACAAGCTAAAAGTCACTGCTTTGCTTACCAATTGTTTTTCTTGTTTCTCCAAGGCTGCTCGATCTCTTGTTATAGCCCTCTGTGTACCTCTTAACTCTCGATTCTGTTCCTTTATTATATCTGGAAAGGAAATATTAAGAGTTGGGAAAATTCTTCTACATTAGCAAAACACCAAGGTAAAGTATGTGGTGAAAACTTTCAATTTATTGGAAAGTTCCCTTTCCCCACATTGATTTTTATCAGAAAAACACTGGTCTACTGAGAGCAGGTATGTCAAATATATGCAGGGTTGGCAGAATATAAGTTTACAAGTCTTCAGTACTATCTTAAATTTCAATATATGCCAAATTCTCCTTTTATGGTCACTGTAACTGAGAGGACTATTTGCCATAATACACTTTTTATAGCCATGGCAAGTCTCTTAATCATGCAGGAAGTATCAAGAAAAACTTAATGTCCAGATATGTACCCACACTCCCTTCTTTCAAGGACAAATATAGGTATGGACTATGTACTCAAAACAGTCCCACCTTCACTGCTCTGATTTCATACAGTTTTGAGACAGTCGGTAGGTGATGGAGTCTACTGGTATTAGATTCATTAAAGTAGTATGTTTGCATCCATAATGCTGTATACCATACCACAGGAATGAAGCAAATATCAACAGCAGTTGATTTCTAATGTGATTAGAAGGCAATTTCTAGTTTTTTAGGTAATAACTCCTCATATACCTATCTAACCTTAATCTCAAGCAAAAAAATTGATATGAAATTGCAAGTCAGAGAAACAATGTCACAGAAACAAATCTGGAAAAGGAATAATGCTCCCAAACTACATCTACATCAGTTTTGTAATCCATGTACAGGATGCTGTTATTTTTCATTTAGTTTGTACTTCACTTGTTACAAAACTAGAATCTGAATTTTAGTCAGGCATAACTAAAGCATAAGTAGAAACTACAGACACAGCCTTCATTTTAAGTTATATTATTCTTTCCTGAAGCAGAAGGGAAGGAATTCAGGCTGTTGTTTCCCCAGTTTGTAGAGGTATTTTGAGCTATTTAAGGCCAAAATCATTATCGTCATACTAGGGTTCTGATAGAAAAGTTTTTAATGGCATCTTAAAAAAGACCATACAAAAACCCTCATGGTCAATAACTGTTTTCAACCTGAGATATATGTTCTGAAAAGAAATTATGAATGTCAAGTGATACTGAAAATGGACTGGCTTACACCTTTATATTATTAATACCAACGTCACCAAAACTGCATTTTCAAGAAACACTTTTCAAAGACTGTATTTGGAACCAGAACTACAATGGAAGCTATTCTAGCTTCTAGCTTTTCTTCAAGGATCAGACTTAGGATGTGGCAAAAGTCTTTTTTAAAAGAGGAACGCACAGTGTTTATTTAATTGGGCTTTATAAGCATAGAGTAGAAACTATACGAGCTAGCTTTTTCTCTAAAGACACTATTCCCTTAGAAACCTTGCAACAGAGTAGAAACTAAACCCAAAGACAGTAATGCACAAGAAATTTAAATAAGTTAGAAGCCAAGGAAAAATCAGCAGAAGTATTTCCCCCATGTTATTTCTGAGTCTATGCTCACTAAAAAAAATATAAACATAGCAATAAGTACCTATAGTTTGTATTTATTAATTGTATACTGGCCTTCAGTTGCAGTGACCACAAGATGAGCAATGACCAGAGAGAAAAAAGCCAAAAAGCTGGACTGTTGGTCTCACTTCAGCCCACCTAAAATGGGAAGGTGCCTTTGGCTGTGTCCCGGTAGTAGTGTGCTCAAGCTCCAGACAGGCTACCTCTAAATCAGATGCAGCTTCACTGTGTTGCTGCAGTTTAGGGGGCAGTCAACACAGACCTGACCTTAGATTCCCCTTTGTGTTCAGGAATCCCAGGTGACCTAAAAGTGTGAAGCCAATTCAGCCCTGCTTAGTCTGATCACCCTTTGCAACCAGCGCATTCTAGTCTGCATTACAACAGGCCTATCAGGTGCACTCTTGGAAGCCCAGGCTAACAAAAAGGCCCCAAGGGGGCTGATCTGACCTCTCTGATCAAGGCAGACAGGATGGCAAGGCAGCAGCATCCTCCTCTGCTGATCTGTGCCAGAAGTTTCTTCCAGGTAAGAACAGGGAAAAAGGCCAGCTGTTGGTTAAGAGCAATTGTCTAAGACTGGAGACTGTTTTCAGTTGAACTGTTTTAGGGTGAGGAGCCAAGAGATCCAACTGGTGCATGAACGTTTTAAAGCCTTGTGCTAATAAGAAACATGGACCTCTCCTCCCACAGATAGGTAAGGAGGACACATTTCCAACCAATAACATTCAGCCAGGGTGACCTGGGATACCTCAAGGGTGCTGAGGGATATAAGCACCCATCTCCACACAAATTCTGCTTGCAAAATCAACCCAGGGGTGTCCAAAAGGAGCCCCTAGTTGCTGTCTCCCATCCTCTGTTTTTGCAGCGGGGAAAAATGTGGCCTCTACCCGGGACCCTTGAGCCTGTATCAACATCGTTTCATAGAAAAGGGGCATTGGCTGCCATGGTCTCCAGCTTTACTTGTGCAGGTTAAAGAGCTCAAGGTCAGGGTTGACAGTATGCAGAGCTTAGATGATGGATTTGTACAGGATGGTTTGGATAGGGCTGATCCTGCCTCTGGCAGGGGGTTGAACTAGCTAATTTCTGGAGGCCTGTTACTGCCCTACGGCTCTAGGAGGGTTGGCTGCTGTGGTTCCTCTGCTTTCCCCTGGCAGGCTAAGGGGTTAGGTGTGTGCTGTAGCGGGGGGATGGCAGCTGCTGCAGTGTACGGGATGATTTGGTGGCCCTGCCTTGGACCAGATGGCCTCTGCAGTCCCCACTGCCCTATGACCCTGTGACAGCAGCAGGGCTGGTTGACCCGAGAGAAGCAGCGGAAGGAAATCCCGGGGCGGCTCCCGGCCGGGCCCCGCGGAGGGGAATCCCGCTGCGTCACAGGGGCTCGGGGCGGCCGGCACCGCACGCGGGGGTGGGGGCAGGGCACCGCCGGGGGGCGCGGGCGGGAGGGACGGGAGGGGAGGGACGCGACCGCCCGGCCGAGGCCTCACCGTCCACCGTCTTCTTCTTGAAGAGCGAGGCCATGGTGGCGGCGGCAGGTCCCGGAGCCGCCCGCTCCGCTCGGCGCCAGCTCCGGCCGCTCCTCCCTCAGGTGACCGGGAAGTGGCGGCTGCCCCCGCCCTCTGCGCCGGGCGGGGATTTCGCGTCACCGCCCCGCCCCGCCCCGCACAAAGGCCGCCCCCAGCGGGGCGGGGCGGGGCACCGTGGTTGGCACGGACGGACGGGAGCGGCTGGCACCACGCCTGGCAAGAGCAGGAGCCCCTGGCTGGCCCCCATCTCCCCTTCCCCCCGGCGTGCAAAGGAGCCCCTGGCTCCATGCCTGGCATGTATGGGGACCCTGACTAGCCCCTGTGCATACAGGAGCTCCTGGCTGGCACCACGTCCGGCATGTACAGGAGCCCCTGCCATCTCCCCTGGCGCATACAGGAGCCTCTGGCGTCTCTCCGCCCCCGGCATGTACAGGAACCCCTGGCTGCATGGCTGACATGTACAGGAGTCCCTGGTGCCCCTTCTGGCATGTACAGAAGCCCCTGACCTAGCCCTGATGCATACAGGAGCCCCTGGCAGCATGACTGGCGGGTGTAGCAACTGCTGGCACCACCTTTGGCGGAGGCAACGAGGAACATAGGTTTCTTCTTATTCCCCAGGGCGAGTGACTCCCACCCACAGCACCCTGGGGCACCTGGAGATGCTTCGGAGGGTGCCATGCAGGGTCGGTGCTTTCCGGTGTGCAAAGGTCACAACCAAAGGCTAACCCAGAGACGGCAAGTAGAAACCTGTAGCTGTGGTCTTCGCTATAGGAAAATGACTCTAGGGTTTTCTGTCATAAAACATTTTTTTTGTTTTTAAATGGGAAAATTAAAAGCTGGCGTTTTCTGGGAAGCCTTGAGTCTGCATAGGGGTGCCTCCCATGTAAAAAAAGGTGCTATGGGAGGAAGATGGAGGATGGGGCAGTCCCTTTAGAGATGGCAAGTTGGGTAGCTGAAGCGTCCCTGAAATCTGCAGGGGTACTGCAGAAGTGAAGACAGTGCCGTTCCTACCTCACCTAGGTCCCAGGCAGCTCTAAAGCTGCCACTGAAATCCTGCACATTGAGCAGTGCAGTCCTGTTCACACATGCTCCATTGCCACCTTTCTCACTACCTTCTAGGATTCATCCGATATTTGGATGCTCTGTGAAGCTTCTTGTCTTGCTTTTAATGACAACCAGGCCTTAAACACTGGTTATGTGTTTTTGTAATGCCGTTCATCATTTCATAGAGCATCATAGAGCAGTAGGGCTGGAAGGGACCTCCAAAGGTCACCTAATCCACCCTCTGCCTGAGGCAGGTTCAGTCCTATCCATCCCATCTCATACAAACCATAACCTGAACTCTACATTGTCTGTGCTCAGTGATTGACAGTGCCTCGGCACAGCAGAATTTCCCGGGCACAATGCGATTGCTCAGTGCAAAAGTCCCTCGGTGCAAAGGGGAAAACCCTTGGTGCAGTGATCAGTCCCCACCAAACCTAGCAATTGCAACGTTTGCATGCATGCTCCCGATTGGCTTGTTGTAAATTATTCCTACTTGGCGACTAACAATTGGCTAGCTAGCCGTATAAAAGCTAGGGCAGTTTCCGCCCAAGTCGGAGCACTCCGTGTGTACTTTGGAAGAGAGTTCCACATACATCTCGGAGCAAAGTTGCAGGCCTGATCACCCACCAACGACTCCCCGTCGCCAATCGTCCCGACGTATCCCATACCCTGCATGCTCGGAAACAGTAGAATTCTACCCGGTTTGCAACTTACGGAAAGTACCTACACTGCGTACATCGACGCGAGTCCCTGTACTTCAGTTTGTAAGTAAAGTTATTTTCAAGTTAACCAATAAGCATCTGTGCCTAATTCTGCTCCATTGGTTGACACGCCAAAAACCCCACCGGCTATACTCGGCCCCCACATGGCGTCACGAATAGAATCAAGATCCGGGGAAGATGCGATGGAGCTAGAATTAGTTGAAAATTGCCCCTGGCACAATGGGAAACTCTACGTGCTGAATGCCGTGCAGTTGAGTGTGCACATCGCCTACCACCAAGCGGGTGGAATGGGTGGAAGACTCGTCAGTGGTTACCTGTCGCTCGAAGGAGAAGAGGAAGCTGTGAAAGAGTGGGAAATATATCTCCACCCCGGGGCATTTGGATGTGTGATGGGAAGTGAGCGGGTTCTATTTAGACCCTGAGAGGAAGGGGGCACCGAACCCTTTGCCGGAGCAAAGCCGAGTGAAGAGAGCCCTGCCCTAAGTCAAGAGTTTGCTCGCTGCGTGCAATGCGTGCAGGAGAGTGAAGAGCCAGCGCCGATTGATTCCCTAATCCTGGTGCCTGAGCTAAGAGACCAGGAGCTTTTTTCCAAGCTCCACAGAAAATAGAAGGCAGAAGGTCACTCTGCAATTAATAGGACTGGCTCAGAACACGGAAAGTGGAAAATGTTAAATGCATTGTTCCGCATGGTTACAACTTTAATGTGGGAAAAGGCAGATCTAGAAACCCGACTGCTCGCCGCTCAAGAGGCTAAGCAGACGGCAGTGGAAAAAGACCTCAGTCCTCCACCATTTCAAGATGGTGCTGAAATGGAAGGGAGCCGCCCGGAGGACCTGGAAGGGAAGGGCGGAGCTATCAGTGGGCAGGTGGAAGTTCAGCTGATGACTCCACCCCCCAAGATGACACCGCTCCCGACAGACACGCCTCTTAGCTATGGCAAGGGGGCAACAGGTAACGTGTTGTGCCCGACTTCCCCTTCAGATACACTGACGTCTCAGATGGCCACACATTCCGTGGCAGCGAGAAGCTGAGTGATTGGTGCGCAGAGTGCAGCCTGCACCACTGCCAACACCCATCACGCCTGGACCTGGACTGAAGTGCAGGAACTATGCAAGAAGTCCAAGATGAAACCAGAAGAAACACTGGCTGTGTGGCTAGGACGCCTGGTCGCAGAGTTTGGGTCTGACCAGTTAGACCTGGAGGAGGCAAGTTTTCTGACTAGACAAGCCTCATGGAGCGGAGGGTATGCGACTGACATTGATATGGTGACATGCAACCCCCACTGGCCCATTCCATTTCCAGTGCTCGTTGCAAGCCAAGCTAGCCACAAGTCATATGCATGGCATGGCGATTGTCCATTGAAGGTTGATGCAGAGCAGATTTTGTTGGCAGTAATAGGAATCTCATACTGCACCTGGAATCCTAGAGCATGTGCACTGGGACTGACAACACCCCAGCAGCGAGGACCATGGCCTCATCGTTACCTACAAGATCCTGGAGCTGTTCTGATTGTGCTCAACAGTGTAGAAGCCTGTATTGAGGTCTATGGAGGAAAAAGTGCCATTATTCTTCGGATTTTTCTCAACCTATTGGCTGGACAACCCGCGGGCGACCTTTTGTATCAACTCCCATGACTGCAAGCGCTCATGAAGCCGGACATAAGAATGTGCAGCAACTCAGAGCGCATGTCTGTATGAGTCTAGGTCTCGATGACCACCGCCAGAGAGAACACGAGAGAAGAAAATGATGTTCGGATTTCTCCTACGTCACTCTAGACTCACGAAGCGACAGTTGCAAATTTTGGGAGACACGGGCCAATGGAAACTGGCATACGAGCTGGGTTTTCGATATTCAGCCGTGCCAGACGATGGGTCATCTTGTGAAATCCAAAATATAGTAGTAATGTTTTAACATAGTTAGTTAATTGTTCAGGATATTTTTTCTTTGCAGGCCTGAAACTTGGAATATGTGCTTCAGCCAGACCAGATCAAAGAGGGAAAGAACACCTGAAGAGACAAGGGCTTGATGTGTGACGTCATCACGACACCCACCAAAGTCCTTTTAGTTGAACTTTTTGTAACAAATTTAATCATGTGCATTTGTGTTTTCTTAGGTTATTGTTTAATCCAGTCCCTAGAGAATGAACTTGCTTCGTTGTCTACATTTGTTTATACCCATTTGCCTTATGAATCCCTCGGGCAAGGCAACGATTTGACCGACTCGCGTGTGTTCCAAATTCAGCTGTGCCATTGGCAAGGGGGCATGTCTGTGCTCAGTGATTAAAAGTTCCTTGGCACAGCAGAATTTCCCTGGCACAACACAATTGCTCGGTGCAAAAGTCCCTCGGTATGGCAGGAAAACCCTTGGTGCAGTGATCAGTCCCTGCCAAACCTAGAGATCAGTCCCGACTGGCTTGTTGTAAATTATTCCTATCTGGCGACTAACAATTGGCTAGCTAGCCGTATAAAAGCTAGGGCAGTTTCCGCCCAAGTCAGAGCACTCTGCATGTACTTTGGAAGAGAGTTATACGTCTCGGTGCAAAGTTGGAGGCCTGATCACCCACCAACGACTCCCCGTCGCCGATCGTCCTGATGTACCCCGTGCCTTGCATGCTCGGAAACAGTAGAATTCTACCCGGTTTGCAACTTACGGAAGGTACCTACACTGCGTACATCAACGCGAGTCCCTGTACTTCAGTTTGTAAGTAAAGTTATTTTCAAGTTAACCAATACGCATCTGTGCCTAATTCTGCTCCATCGGTTGACATGCCAAAAACCCCATCCGGCTTATAAAAGCTATATAAAACATTCAAAATGGCTGTGGTAGTCATTCTGGTCAGGGTTCAGTTCCTGGGACCTAATGCTTGCTTTGAATAATGGAAGTGCAAATGTTTTATGGTTCATGTCTCGTACATCATAGATGGTTCTGTTGGCACATCTTTTTGTGTCCATTCATATGTAAAAAAATCGAAACAGGAGTGACAAGTGTAAGATACAGATGAGGCTTTCATTTCTGTGATTTATAAAATGCTTACCTGCAGTCTTTCCAATTCTATTTTTAGAAAATTAGGTATAACACCTTTTTGCATATTAAATAGAAGAAACAAGCTTACAAACCTTCACAAATAGTTTAGTTAAGGAACCCCTATCTTTTAATCTTGGTCAGAAAATATTGCACAGTGTTTACTGTAAATCAGTTTTCTGCAATGA
Source organism: Caiman crocodilus (assembly GCA_030014935.1). Lineage (NCBI taxonomy): Eukaryota > Metazoa > Chordata > Crocodylia > Alligatoridae > Caiman > Caiman crocodilus. The sequence continues at coordinate 14,900,404 of JAGPOW010003316.1, forward strand.
GCCATTATGTGAAGATCATTAGTGCCACAATACACAAAACAAGAGCGTGGAGTAATTAACAATATTTTTTCTTTTCTTATGGTCTAATTAAGATCTTTAATTTTAGTAACCAAGTTCATATTTTTTCTTTTTTTATGGTCTAATTAAGTTTCTTAATTTTAGTAACCTAGTTCATGTTGTAGAATTAATGACCATCATAGAAAAGCATCAAATAAGCATCATAAAAGCAAAAGATCTTAGGCCTGCTACATAAAATGCTTAGCTATGGCTCTGAATAATGGCATAAAAATACTGTCATTCCCCCCCCCCTTTTAAGGTAGTTTGTTTGTAGAATTGTAAAGAAAACATATGATCATAATACAGTAGTGAATTTCATCACTAGATCAAAACCTGTGCTGAAAGAGTTTTATAATCCATGTTTATAATAAGCTTTATTTGCTAGATTTGTATAAGCTTACATGGAAATATTTCTATTTTTGTAATTTCACATTGTCATCACATGCTAATAATATATATGGTTGCGTGCACACATAAACTATGTACTTTAAGACATACAATGTTTAATTTTCCGGAAATACTATTTTTATTATAACTGACATTTTTCATTACTAAGATGCTACTACTTACCTATTACTGTATCTGCTTACTTAATATTTAAAATATGTATGTGTAATGCAGGGTTCAAATTATACTTTGACTCTTGTAGGGGTCTGCAAAAAAAAACTGGGCTGCCCATCACAATAAAATTGGAACCCCCCCCAGGTTATGGTTTTCAAATTTTACTAGGGGCTCTCATCTCTTATGAGGGAGTTCACCCCCCTAGAGCTCCCAGTAATTCGAACCCTGGTAATGACATTGCCACGTTTTAGAGGTTTAATGAGTTTTGTGAAATGCAAGGGTCTTCAGTCTGTGTTTGTATTTTGCATATCTGGCTATATACCTGCTAATGTCCTTTGCCCTCCCAACATTCAGTGAGGTATTCCTGTATTTGTGCTTCCCTTCTAAATATTTATCTTGTATTTGCTTATTTATTTAAATGCTTGCAATGAACAAGCAAATGCTAGCCAACATATGGCTCCTGAATTCAGATCCTATTTTACAATTCATGCTTGATTTCAAATTTTCTCCTCTCTGTAATAAACAGAATGGAAACACTGGCTTTGAAACTCTTAAATTGCAGGCTTATAATTTGGTTTTATATGTACAGTACTCTGAATTGCAAGCTATTTGAATTCAATGTTCAAATGTGTCCACAGAGAAACTTTCTCTCCACCCCTTCTCCGATATGTCAGTTGCCAACCTACTATTTTTCATTCTTTTTATCTCTTGACATTCATCTGTCTACACAGTTGGTTTCTCTGCAGCTGTGTATCTTTACTGTTGTGTATTTTTAAATTAAACAAATTAGCTAAAAGAACAAAGCCAGGCAAGCACAAGCTTCTTTGCCACAATAGTACTATTGCACTGACATGCTAAGGAGAAGAAAGAGGTCTGCTTTAGACCTCATAATTCAGCAGCCGGTTACATCTAAACATCTATACAGGTAAACTCTATTTCATGTAACAAACCTAAATGATGGTATGTTTAGTTTGGATCTGCATTTGGTTCTGCATACACAGAACCTAGATACAAAGAACTCAAATATTAAGTTAAATGATAGATACATTTTATAAATCTAGCTCTCAGATAAAGTGTTTAAGTACATGCTTTATGTTGAGCAGTACAATGAAGTACCCAGCACTTTATTGCAAGAAATACAATTACAAAAGGTGTACAGTTACCTTTTGGTTGCTTGGCAGTTTTTTTTCTTATTTTAGAAATATCAAATCATTGTGTGTTTGTTTTTGAGCTCCATTGAAAAGCAGGAAGTGGAACGGGGGCTTTTTTAACCTAAACTTGAAGGTGCAGGCTTAGTGACATTTCTACAGAGAGAACATTTTCCCTTTCTTCTTCTTTTCTCCTAGGTGATTTGGTTAAATTTACTTGAAAATAAGATGGGTTTACTTAAATATAAGATGGGGTCCCCCCAAGTAACACGGGGAAAAAAAGTTCTTAATCTTACATTTGTATATAAGAAAAACTCATTAAATATATTGTCAATCATTAAAATACTGCCAAAAAACCCAGCATGTGCTCAGTAAAGGAAACCAACTATGATGTTGATTAAATGCAGACAACATTGAGCATAACTATAAAACACATTGGGCAAATATACTGATGAGAACCTTTTTTTTTACTTTTTTTTACAAATGTTATTAAAAACATACTTATCACCCTGCACTTACAAAGTTACACATATTGAGCATCCTTCATAGCACAGAAACAACTACATATCAAGAACATACAACTACATATATTAAACCCTTAAAAACACACATCAACTTCCCACCAAAACCAAACCCTTACAGAAAATGTTTTCTTCATACAGAAACCCAAGTGTGGCAGTCGCATCCCTACATCTCTTGTTTTGTACAGTTCAGCTCTAGCCAACTTTTTCTTTTGGCAGTCCAGAAGAACACATATTTCCCTCTATACTTTTGCTATCTTTTGCCACAGCCACATTGGTGGAAATACAATTGCCATATAATAGAATAATCACAGCAGCACAGCCTTAACCACTACTACTTTTCCAGCAAAGGACAGAATCCTTCCGGACCATAGTCAAAGTATTTGTCATAGCCTTGCCAAAAACTTTCCCCAGGCTATATTACCTTTTCCTTCAGCATCCATTGGGCTCCCTAGCACTCTGATTTCTCTCTCTCATTTCAAGGCCTAATTTCTGCAAGTCCCTTCAGTTCCCCACTCCCATTGTGGTAAACATGGACCCTATTATTTAAATTATCTTTGTTTATTAATTTTCTTACACAGCCTGGATGCCTTTGACTTTTAACAAGACCCCCTAGGCTTGGCCAACTTATGCTGACCCCAGGCCACTTGGTTTTCTTCCTACATGAAGCTAGGTGCCTAGGAAGACCAAGGCACCTGCTCTGATCACACCCAAGTAGAGAGCTGTGGGCTATAGGGATGTGGAGCCCAGAGAAGACTCTTTGACATCATGACCCTCACTAGTCTCAACAAACCCTATAAATCAAATACCACCTCCTGATTGTCATGTAGGGCCAGGTCAACTCTTGGGATCTCATAATTGTGCTGTTAGATGGGAGGGTATGACACAATTGCACATATACAGACACACAAATCAATTAGGCACATACACACACACTAGGTGCATACACACACACTACCAACTCAGGCACATACACATCCAAGATTACCAGTGTAAGCACATGCACAACTGTCACCAATTTGAGCACATACACGCAAATGATTTCCTAACTTGTGCGGTATGGTATGTGTCCTTGAAGTACTTGGGATACTTAGGGTGCTTGGTGACTTTGGGAGGGGGAGTGAAGGGTCAAAGATTTCCAGAAGGAAGGGAAGGAGGGAGATGGATGGGGGTTAAGTTGAGAGAGGGAAAAATAAGATAGTGAAAGTGCCAGGAGTGAAAGTTGCCATGACTGGGATTAGAACTGGCAGACTGGAGGGAAGCTGGGGTTACTTGAGGTTAATTGATGTTAACTGATTAAAGGAAAATACTGAAAGCTGGCAGAGCAGAGGAGGATGCCAGGAAGAAGCCAGCACAGAGGCTGGGGCCAGAGCCAGAGCTGCAGGAGAACCAAAAGATACCCGGAAAAGGAAAAGGAAAAGGAAACTGGGACTTGGCGGGGGGGAGGACTTCCAGGAAGTGTTGAAAAGCTGGGAGCGGGGCTAGGAGCCAGATTGGGGCTCCAGGGGCAGTTGGAGAGGCTGCAGGCAGTGGCAGCAGACTCTGGGTGCCAGGAGGAATTGGGTTGGGTGGAAGGTTGGGGAGAGAAGATGGAGACAGCAGGGAGGCACCAAGGAGATCAGGAGGAAAAGCAGAGACAGCAGGGCAGAGGTGGGAAATAAGAGAACAGAGGGAGACACAAGAGAGAGATTGCAGAGAGAAAGAGTGCAGTCAGTGGGGCAGAAATAGAAAGCTAGGAACGGAGGGAGACAAAGAGATTGTGGAGGCAGCAGGGCAGAGATGGGGAGCAGGGGAACAGAGGGAGACACAGAGAGAGATCAGCGGTAGAAAGTGGAAAAGACTGGGATTGGGGAGAAGGCAAAGGCAGAGAGAGAGACACGGGGGAAGATCAGGGGGGCAGAAAGCAGGAATTGGATTGGGGCTGGAAGGTCAGTAAGACAAAACCCAACTCGGGTTCTAAATTAACAGTTTTATTAAACAAGCCATATACTGTACAGCTCATGGAGTTTTTGGTTCCTACACACATACATGCACTCACACACGCACTTACACAATTGTAGCAGGGGAGGAAAAAGGCTTGGTGGAGAGATCGATGTTAAAGTGTGTAAGGACAGAGTCCAGATCCTGTGTTTGTGGAAGGATGGTAGGTAATAGCTACCTATCCTGGACTGTAAGTTGATCCTCGATGGCCATTTGGGGTCTTCTCCAGCAATGTGTTGTCCAGAGGGGGTTGCTGGCAGGGTCTCTGGCGTGGCGTAGTGCTGGTCCAGATGGAGAAGGCGTCCCAAGGAGGTCACACTCTACCACCCCATTCATAGGGGTGGGCTACCCGTGTCTTCTACAGGAGGGAAATGTCCAGGCAAGGACAGTCCTGCTCAGATGCCTTTGTGCAGATCCAGGTGTCCTCATTGTCTGGTAGGACACAATGGTGGGATTGCTAACTTCTATAGGGTCTTTGTCTTTCAACTGCTGGGTTTCTGTTCTGTTCCTGGGTGAGGTCCATGGTTCCCGGGTGAATCAATGCAAGGCAATGGTTCGGTCATTGAGTCGATAGTCCAGTTGTTGAGTTGATCATTCAGTAGAGGCCTGCTACCATTGTACCTCAAGCACCCTTATTCATTCCCATTCATTCAGGAACCAATTTACATGAGACTGGTTAGACATGAGTCACAGTTACAACATAGGTTTCACCCTGATAGAGAACACAAGATGGAGGCTTGACATTACTTGACATTACTTTATAGACATAGGTCTGAATCATATAAATTAAACACAAAACAGTAAAAATCAATACAAACATAAAAGAACACTATTTACAATATAAAAGGGGCTTGTTATTATGTGGGAGTATAAGGACTTAACTTACCTAGTATTACTTGTAATCACTTATAAGGGATAGAAAGGGCAGAGACAAAGTCAGAAGTGGTTAGGGGAAGGGGAGGGAGTATATTTTTATATATAGGGGTTTTGCTAAACTGTGACATCCTTTATAGTTACACTAAGTCATGGCAGGTGAGATACAAAAATAGGGGAATAAAATACCCATAGAGCGTATGGCACCCACTTGCCCCACCTCGGTGTGGCTGATTGACCCAAATCCATCTACATTATAAAATCCTGATGTTCCCAGATCAGGATCAGTTATGGGATGTGCCAGAACCCCAACTGGGCTCTACTCATCTGCTTGTAATGCTACTCATGGCTTCCAAGACCCCTTGCTTTCTCTATTGACATGACCCTTTGGATGTACTTTTCCAGGTATCTTTCTAGGTCTTCTCCTTCTAGTAAATTTGTATATATTCAAACTATAATCACTGTTTCTCTTGACTTTTCCCCTGCTATGAACTTTATCCCTCTTAATTTCTCCCCCCACAATTCTCTGATTATTTCTTCCAAAAATCCTTACGCCTTACTCCATCCCAGTAAGTCAATTCCTAAGTCTTTTGGTTCAAGAAAGCAATCAGGCTGGTGAGATGCTCTGCCTGCACCTCCAAAATCTCAAGCTGTACCTTTTCCATGAAATCATAGCTGTTCATTGTCGATCCCATCTACCTCCCATCACCAGTTAAAGTTGCCCTTAACCACAGCTTCCGCTTTTCTCTAGCTTCTTTTGTGCCTCTTCCATTTTTTTCTTGCTATGCCACTCCCAGTGAGCTGGCCTGCTGTCCTTCCTCTTTTCTCTGCTTGTCACCCGACATACCTCCTTCTGCTGCTCCTACTCTGTCTCCTGCTCTCCTCTGCTCCTGCCTTTCTTCTGGCATCATTACTCTTATTGTTGCTGCCTCCATTGTTGCTCCTGTTGTCACCTTTTTTCTTCCTTTCTTCTCCATCTTTGTCCACTCCCCATCTATCTCCAGATTTTCATTTCTGCTGTTCAACTTTTTCCATTTCATGCTTACTTGCCACCACTGCTTTTGTTTGGAGCTTTGGGCCTCTCTCCTCTACTAACACCTGGACGTTTTGTTGATCCTTTTCTCTGCCTTTAAGGAATAGATCAGGCTTTGAGTGCTGATGAGAACATGCCACAAGGATAGTTTAGTGCAAGCCATCTAAACAAGATGTATAGTTGTGCTCATTCTGCTTAGTCCTCCTCAGTGCTGACTCCTTTTTATGTCATAGTGAGCCACTACATGGACTGAATTTCAACTTCTTCATTCGCATAGCTGAGCTGTCCCTTTCTTTACTAGTTCCAGTGATTCTTGCTCCTTGACCAGACTTAAATGTCTAGAAAACATCATCAAACATGGCCCCAAACAGGTCACACAGAATCCCTTTGTTGCCCCCACCTTTCAGCCTTTCTTATATGATTAGTGTGGCCCTGCCCCTTATGAGGTAGAGCTGGACTAGGTTGCCCTGCATCTCATCTATATGAAACTTTTGGAAGATCCCAGGACTTGTGATAAGAATACCTGGTTATTGTCATAAGTGGGGATCTAATTAGTATGTGCATCCTTCAAGGACGTGGGTATCTGGAGTATAAACATACTGAGCGGGTCTGAGCTATGGAGTCACCTTGACTTAAACATTATTGACTCTTCTAAGCCCAGATAACTAACTATATGGTAAATTATGAGTTTTTTGGTTTTGGACACAGAGGTGAGTTTGTGTGCTTGTAATGTTTAAAGGAGATGGTGATGGGCACGTGGGTGCACGGTTGCAGTAATTGTAACAGGAATGATGATGGTTAACTAACGATGTATGTCGCAGACTATCAAGTGAACTGTGTTTTCCATGACCAGAAAGCCTCGTTTTCTCTGAAAAACAAATCCCCAATTTTTGGATTAAAAAACAGTAACCCACAATCTATATTTTTCATGATTAAAACAAAACACCACTCTCTCCCTCTATATATCTATAGCTATATATATATATTAGCCAATTGCCCATCAAGAATGATGCGGGGGGAGCAGGTGGGGACAGAGCGTTATGCATCCCCCGTCTGGGCCCACTCCCCCCTTCCCTCCTGGCTCTTGGGATATGGGCCCACTCCCCTCTTCCCACTGTGGTAGCAGGGGGAGGGGAGAAGTGGGCCCAGATCCAATGCAGAAGGTGTGGGGGGAAGTGGGCCCAAGGGTGGGGAGAAGCTGGTCTGCTGTGGTAGCGCTGGTGGGGAGTAGTGGGCCTGGGCCAATACAGTGGCAGCCGGGAGATGGGAGGAGCGGGCTCAGACCCAGTGTGGGTCAGGGAAGAGTGTGCCTGGGTGCAAGGGGGAGAGGGAGCCCACTCCACTCCTCCCCTTCCCCCACCGTTGCTGTGTTGGACCGGGCATTCTGTCATGTTGGCTTGGGCCTGCTGCTCCCTCTCCCCACTGCCATGGCAGGCCATCTTCTCCCCCCTTGGGCCAGGTCCTCCCTACCACATCAGGCCCAGGCGCACTCCTCCCCACCCCCATGCCACCGAGGTGCACTTGCTCCTACCCCCTCCCTGCATTGGGCCCACTCCTCCCCCTACCACCTCCACATTGGCCCTGCAGGCAGCAATGATGGAAGTGGGGAGGGGCAGACCGAGGACACTGCCAGTGGCCTTGTCCTCCCCCCTCCATCATTGCCACCTGTAGGGAGCAGGACAAGGGGGAGAGGCTAGTGCTGCTGCCCTCACCCCCTGCCATTCCATCCACTTTGTTGCTGCCGCCTCCAGTGAGTAGGTCTCATCCTCCTCAGAGGCACTTGGAAGCAGGAAGAGGAAGTGACCAGTAACCCTGCAGAGTCCTGCTATTGTCATTCTGGACTGCAAATCTTAGAGACTTCAGGGGCAGCAAAAAGGGGAAATGAACACACAGCCGAAGAGCTGGCCTCTAGCATTCCACAGCTTTTGGCCTAAGCCATCGCAGGCATATGTCTGTATTTCTTGAATCAAAGGTAAACATCTGTACACATTTGTTTCGTTTTGATATGTGCGTTTTAGACTAACCTACAAAGACTGAATTGGTTCAGCGTCAGGCTTTTTAACTGTCTGTACCTAGCCAAGAAAACTAGAGAAGGAAGAGGTCATGAGGAGAAAATAAAGGGAAGCTAAAGATGAAAGATGAGAGAGTGAAAAAAAAGTATTAATATTTATTATTTAGGTAATGCCTATAATATAAAATGAAGAAATAAAAGACATAGCCCTTGACTTGAATACCTTATAATTTAAGGACCCAATCCACATGAATACTTATGCACATGCTCATCTTTATTATAGTCTCACTGATATCTAGTAGTAGGAAATTAAGCCCAAGCAAGTGTCGACCAGTACTATGGTTTCACAATAGATATGGTTCCACACCTGTTGATAACAAATAGTGTAGGGTTACCATACATCCAGGTTTTCCCAGACATCCTCTTTTTTTGCCCCCTGTGCTGCATCCAGGTGTTTTTTTTTAAATGCATTACAGATATCAGGGATTTTCGGCCCTGGTCTGTTTTCAACATGATCGCTGTTAGGTAGAACTACAGTTCCCAGAGTACCTAGTGTAGCACATGCCTGACTGGGAGCTGAGTTTGGGATTTTGCTTTGCTCTGCAGGGGGGAGCAGGGGTAGGGTGAATAGAGGCAGTAGGGAGCAGAGTACAAAGGGTTGGGAGTGAGGGCCACCAGCAGGGCTGAGAGGGCAGGGGCTGAGAGCTGGAATGAGCAGCACCAGGAGGGCCAGGGGTCTAAGGAGGCTATGGGTCAGGAGTAAGGGACACTGGCATGGCTGGGGAGAGTAGGGGCTGTGGGTTGGGAATGAGGGGCACTGTGGGGGAGGGGACTGCAGGTCTAGAGTGAGGGGTACCATGGGGCTAGGAAAGGTGGGCTTGTAGGTTAGGAGTGAGGGGCACTGGCAGGGTTGGCCACAGGGCTTGGAGCTGTGGGTTGGGAGTGTGGGACACTGGGGATGGGGGGGGCAGGTGACTATGGGTTGGGTTTGGGGTGCATTGGCAGCACTAGAGGGCTGTGGGCCAGGCGTGAGAGTCACCAGTGAAGGGAGGCAGGGTACTACTATGAGGGAGTGAGTGGCAGGGCTGAGGTCAGTGGGTCGGGAGTGGGGGACAGCAGCAGGGTTGGGGGGGGCTGTGGCTTGTCAGTGAGGGGTAGCAGGGGCATGGGCAGAGGGGTAGAATGGGCAGGGGCAGGGCATCAGCATATCACTGCCCCCAACCATCATATTCCTCCTGCCCCCACCTCCTTCCCTACCCTGCTCCCCTGTCAAGTGTCCTCTTTTTTGGAACTGGAAATATGGTAACCCAGAAATAGTGGTAAGGATGAAATAGAGAGAACAATGGAAAGAGAGGAAGAAATTCCAAAGGTAATGTACAATTACTTAAGTTCAGGCACTGCTTCAGCAAAGTACTTGTTTTTAATTACTTGACTAGACAGGGACATGCTTAGTTACCTGACACAATCCTGCTGAGGAGCTGTGCTAGATTTGGGCCTATGTGCATTATTTGTTTTCACATAGAAGTGGCTATTTTGGAACAGGGATGAGATAAGAATATGTTTTAAACAATTGTCTTGTTAATTTAACTAGATTATGTTAAGAGCAGTGAGCTTGAAATCTGACTGAATATTTTTCTTTGTAACTGTTTGCACAGTCAGTGAAATTCATGTGATTGCATGTATGTAAGAATTATTAGTAGTTCTAGCAAATGCTTCATTTTTTTCATTGTGTTCTTTCTAAAAAGGAGTAATTAACAGCCTATATAACATAACAAGGTGTGTAGGACAGAAAGGAAGACAAATTTGGGTAAGAAAAACTTAATTTTTAAATTGCTTTAAGTAAATTCAGCACTCATGATAGTTACTGGCTTGACACCTATGGAGACTAACATCTTCCAGTTATGCAGCTACTTATGATTCTGTTTTCTATAATGTAAACACCTGTGCAACTGGAACTGGTCTAAGAGCCATTAAACTCACTTAATAATTTTCAGGTAAATAACTGTAAATTAAAGATGAGAGTAAGCATAAAAAGTAGTCTCTAAAATAAACTTGAAAAATACTTGCATCATTTGATAAATATAGTTCAGAAAAGTGGTTTGTCAGCAATCAGTGATTGCTTGATTTTTTTATTCCTGTATACATTTGAGCTAGAATTCTTCAGTACAGCTTACATGTGAATATTTCCATTGAGTTTAATGGAAATACTTAACAGGAATACTCAAATGCATAAACTGACTCTTGTATAAGTGCCTCCAAGAAGCCTTCTTTAGTGAAGAATCAATATTCCTCATTGCTCATGATATGCACATAAGGCATCATGAAATATTTTAGCTGCCCAGCCTATCATACAGAAATTAATCTTTGTAATTGTTACGTTTGTTATTATTAAAAAATGTTTGTATTGTAAATTGCATTTTCTTTAATCTTGGTTGATGCAGGTTTTTCCTTCCTGAAACAGTCAAATGAACACTTAATTTTAAAGCAGTGCCATTACTTTGACCATGGAGATTTGGTTTAGCTTTAGCAATCAGGTACAGTAGGAAATCATATTTCTGTAGGGCATTCAGAACGTCAAGAGTTATATTTTTTTAAGGTTTTTACTTGCAAATACCATATCTTTAAATGACTTTGCCCAAGGAGAAACAGAAGTCAAGGGTATCACCTAAATAGGTGAATGCTGTTAGTATTTTATCACAAGAGCTCCTCAAGGCACTGAGCTTAAAAGAGAGAGAGATTACATGGGGGATATTTATTATTACAAACTGCAAAGTCAACAGGGACTTCTAAATGCTCTTACAATCATTATAGTCTATTTCGTTTTAATTCTAGCCTGAAGCTTCATGACTCTTTATATGCAGAGATAATGGGGGGTAAAACTATAGTTTTGGTTGAGCAGCAGATTCTTCCCAACCATGTCAAATAAATTAAGCAGCTTTGCAAACTAAAAATGGTTTGGGCATTGAAGGAATTCCCAACAATAATATACAAGAATTATTACCCTTGGTAGTTAGAGGTTGCTGTATTTTTATAGCTGAGGGTAGTCAATTTGATTGAATATTGCCTTTGTAATTTGCTTGAAAATAATCTGCTTTCATCCTTGAACTTCACAGTCCAAATGAAGACTCCTTTTATATAATTATTATTGTTTTTATTTACTGTGTATTTGTGTGCATTTATATACAGTTTAGTGTGATAGTATACTACCAAGTATGTGTGATTCTCAGACCAAAGGAAGAAGGAATGAAATGGGACTTCTGAATTCACAATGGTCTCCACCAACAGTGCAGGACAAGTTTATTGGTCATATTCACAGTTATGCCTTGTGGAATAAACAATGAAAATAGGAATGAGGGGACAAGACTCTGGGCACAACCTGTGTGGTAAGGGAAAATGGGCCAGGTATATGTGGCTATGACTTGAAGACTGGAACCTTTCCCTGAGGATCCTGCTCTGGTCTTTTCTTCAAAATAGATAAGATAAAGGGGAAACAGCCTATGCCACATTCACATAGTGAGCACTGGAATGGGCAGAGTAAGATCCAATATTCATGAAACACAAGTCAGCTTAGCAACCACAAAGAAGAGAGAAAATTCCTTGGGGCCTTTCCAAAACCCAAATATAGGATGCAAAGAAAGGCAGAGTAGGTAGAGATTGAGTATCTGAATTGTAACCACTCACGTGTCTTGCAATGGCTCCTTCTACTAGCCCGTAGGGTTATAGTCCATGATATCTAGGTTGAGCTAGACTTCACACACAGATTGGACCCAATGATTCTGTTCAGAACAGGAGAATGTACCCCTCCCATTTCCAAAAGTGACACCCTATGCAAAATTTCAGACTGGCCATGACTGGCAATTTCATCATGCCAATATGCCAAGGGGAATATATTAGGAAGTTGGTTTTGCGGGGTTGGGGAGAAGGCATAGTAAGCCTCTGAGTACTCTGAGTAATGAACATGTGTAATAGGGCAGAACAGAGAAGTTTGGCAAAGGAGGGTGTATCAAATTTGTCCTGTGGTATGAATGATCGTGTCAAACACTTTTCCCTGAGTGCATATGTCAGGAGATGAATAAGCACATTTCTAGCAGCTGGAATTTAATAGCAATTAGTCTTTCCTCAACCAAAGCTGTGTTAAGGTAGCTTAGAGCTGAAAGCACATATCAGTCATTTTACATTACAAGGATATCATTATCCTAAACCCAAACAGTATATACATGGAGGAAAAAGAAAAGAACTTCAAGACCCAGGGAGTTTACAATCTAAGTAGAAGATGAGACATCAAGGATACAAAGTAAAAGAACACAGGAACACAAGGACATAATGAGAAAACATTGACAGTGCTTGGTAATAGTCTTTGCACATCATTTGTTTTATTTTAGTCAAGTATTTCATAGACCATGGGTGACTGGTGCCCCCAGTATTAGGGAGCAGTACACATCTTTCATCATCAAGGCAAGGGTAGAGGAGGTGAATACTGAGGCATTGTGGGTCAGGATCGGGGGGTGGGGGGGTAGGGGAAAAGGACTTGGTAGTAGAGGTCTACTATAGACCTTCTTATCAGGATGAGGTATTCTCCAGGCAGCTCTCAGAGGCCATTCAGGCAAGGGAGGCAGTGGTCATGGGGGATCTAAATTATCCAGACATCTACTAGGAGGATAGCACCACCAGAGATAGCACCTTGCTAGACTTGGTCTTAGCAACAGGGGAACCTGTGACTACACAGTAACCTGGGAGATAGTGACCATCGCTTAGTAGAGTTCACTATCCAGTGAAGGGTGGGAAAAATATCCAGTGAGGCTAAAGTGTTAAATTTCAGAAGGGCCAACTTTGGTGAACTTAGAAGGCTGGTTAGTGAAGTGGCTGATCTCAAGAGCATCAAGCAAATGAGGGTCCAGGAGGGTTGGAGGCTTCTCAAGGGAGTGATCCTTGGGGCACAAAAGGAGTCTATCCCCTTATGCAGGAAAGGGGGTCAAGGAATAAAAAAGCATCCTTGACTGAACAGGGAACTCCAGAAAAGACTGGGGGCAAAGAAAGAGATTTGTAGGAAGTGGAAGCAGGGGCCAGCCACCAAGGAGGAATTCACCTCCCTGGCATGATATTGCAGGAAATCAGTTAGGCAGGCCAAGGCAGGACTGGAGCTTAGGCTGGCTACAACAATTAAGGACAATAAAAAGTCCTCCTACAGATACGTAGCGAGCAAAAGGAGGGTGCAGAGTAACGTAGGGCCCCTACAGGACAAATCAGGTCAGTTGGTTGATGCAAGGCAAAAGGCAGAGCTCTTCAGTGAGTTCTTTGCTTCAATATTCTTAAGTACTGACCAAGACAATTCCCCCACCTTGAACATAGACAGATATCCAAAAAGCACCAGACCGCCAAAGGTTAGTTAAGGAGCTCTTGGAGGAGCTAGATGGGTACAAGTCACCCAGCGCAGATGACCTCCATCCATGGATGCTGAAGGAATTGGTCAGTGTCATAGATGAGCTGCTGGCACAGCTGTTTGAGCACTCATGGTGCTCCAGCCAGGTCCCTGAGGATTGGAAAAGGGCCAATGTGGTGCCCATTTTTAAGAAGGGGAGAAGGGATGAGCCAGGTAACTTTAGGCAAGTCAGTTTTACCTCTATCCTTCGGAAAATACTAGAAAAAATCATCAAAGAGTGCATTTGTGAAGGCCCAGCAGGGAAAATGATACTGAAAGGAAACCAGCACAGGTTTGTCACAGGTAGATCCTGCCTAACAAATCTGATAGACTTTTATGATCAGGTCACAGAATGCCTTGATACAGGAGCTGAGGCTGATGTCATCTACCTGGACTTTAAGAAGGCTTTTGACACAGAAAGCTAGCAGGCGATGGAGTGGATGCTTACACAGTCAGGTGGGTGGCTAACTGGCTTAGGGACTGCACCCAGAGAGTGGTGGTGGTTGGGTCGTTCTCAGCCTGGAAGGAGGTGGGCAGAGGGTTAACACCTTGGACAGGTATTATTTAATATCTTAATCAGTGATTTGGATGAGGGTGTGGAGGCACCCTCTCCAAGTTTGCCGATGATACCAAGTTATGGGGCAAAGTTAACACACCAGATGCCAGGGAACAGATACAGGCCGATCTGGACAGGTTGCATCAATGGGCAGAATGAAATAGGATTTAATTCAACAAAGATAAATGCAAGGTACTCCACCTAGGGAAGAGGAAACCCCAGCACACCTATAGGTTGGGGGATGACCTCCTCAGCAGCTCAGCAGCTGAGAGCGATCTTGGAGTCAGAGTTGACTCCAAGATGAACATGAACCGGCAGTGTAATGAAGCCATCAAGAAAACCAATTGCACCTTGTCATGTATTAGCAGATGCATGACCAACAGATTGAGAGAGGTGATGCTCCCCCTCTATGCAGCATTGCTCAGGCCACAGTTGGAGTACTGTGTCCAGTCTGGGGTGCTGCACTTCAAGAGGGAAACGAAGAATCTGGAGAGGGTTCAGAGGAGGGCCACTCGCATGATTAGTGGCCTCCGTACAAGACCCTACAAGGGGAGGTTGAGGAATCTGGATCTCTTCAGCCTTCTCAAGAGATGTCTGAGGGGAGACCTTATAGCCGTCTATAAGTTTATCAAGAGAGGACAACAAGGAATTAGAGATGCGCTATTTACCAGAGCACCCCTAGGAGTAGCTCGGAATAATGTGTGCAAACTAGTAGAGAGTAGATTCAGGTTAGACATTAGGAAGAAATTTTTGGAATCTGGAATGGGCTTCCATAAGAGGTGGTACTATCACCTAACTTGGAGGTCTTCAAGTGGAGGCTTGATAGACACCTGGCTGGGGTCATCTGACCTCAGTCCTCTTTCCTGCCTGGGGCAGCGGGTCGGACATAATGCTCCTTTGTGGTCCCTTCAGACTCTACAATCTATGAATAAAAGAGGTGACAGGGTAGAGTAGGAATAGGCCAGGGAAGGTCTTGCAAGTGGAGACAAGAAGCTTATGCAATGAATAAAGGACTTGTGGAGAGATGAATAAAGGTAGGGCAGGGGTAGACCAGAAAGGGTCTTGAAAGTAGAGACAAGAAGCTGATGCAATGAATAAAGGACAATTATTGGAGAGAGGCTACTGAACAACTAGTGAGGAGATGAATAAAGGACAAGTGGAGAATGCAAAGTGGTGATAAGATCAAAGCAATGAGCTAGGAAAATTAATGTTACAAAAGCATTTTGAAAAGGGTAAGATGAGACTTGTTAAGGTCAGAGAAAAATACATTGTGGTAATTGAGATGTGAAATAATGCATTCCTGCTTGAGGGTTTTAACTGTGTAGATATATAATAAAGGCTCTTATATGAAAGGTGTTTTGAAGAAAACTGGTAAGACAGGATGAATGTGAATATGAATGTGAATATCTAGGGAAAGGCCAAGTCAAAGATGAATAAAAACTTTAAGTGGTGATGCTGTCCCCAGTGATCAAGGAGGAGGGTGTGGAACAGGAGAAAGATTAAGGGCACATACAAGTATTATATTTTATATATCTATATATATTTTTTATAAATATATATATATATATATATTTTATACACACACACACATATATATATATATTTATAAAAATGCCCAAGTGTACAGGTGTTCACAGGGCTTAAATTGTCTATAAAATAGTGTGCCCAATCTACATTAGTTCACTTCAAGGGATGAACTATAGATTAAACTGCATTAACCCAATTTAAAATTGTTAACCTGGTCTAGTAAACCAAGTTAACTAGGTCTTCCCAGCGTAGCCCCAGGGCTGAAGTGAGCGGCTAGGCTATACTGCTCCTACCTCTACCCCTGGACTCTGATTGAGCTAGTTTTTGCCCCCTACTACTTTATGTGGATTGTGCACTCTACCAATTCTTCCAGCCCCCTCCTCCCTCACCAAGTAACATCTCCGGTGCTCCAGCTGCCTGCACCACTTTTGGCAGTGGTGAACACCTATTTGAGCTGCTCCCAGTTCAGGTTTAGGGAGCTTAAAGCAAGTTCCCTAAACCTAAATTGGGCCCTGCTATCACTCATTCATACCCTAATAGCTCTAGGCTGCTGAGCTTAAGCTGCTGGCTACAATTCTGTAAGTTGTCAGAGAGACAGGCTGAAATTTTAGTTGGGACAGAAGGATAAAGGTTTGTGATAGAAGGGTAGACCTGTGAGTCATCAATGTAGCGATAATATTTGAGCTTGTATTTGCAGATAAGATTGCCAACAAGTAAAATGTGCTCAGAAAATACAAGGTGCACAAAGATAAAACACCAAACATATCTCACAAAAAGTTAAAAAGGAAATAGTACATTATTAAATAAAGTTATTATACATTCCTAGATTTTTATTAGTATTTTATTAGTAAATATAAAAATAGCTATAAATTTACATCTGTAATTTTTTTGTATGTATGATTATTTTAGTGCAGGTTTTTATACATTTTAATTAATATAGGTTAAAAACCCCCCATATTGATGCTATTTTTAACATATATTTTTCAGTTTCCAACACTGGCCCTTGAACAAGCAAAGAATATCATACCTGTGATGATACTACTTCTCAGTGAAGTGCATATTAATCTTTTATGGATAATCATTAAAAGGAGTAAAAGGATTACAAGGACATTCATTCATGTTAAATTGCAATAGCAGTCTTATGTCTTATGAAATTGCCTATTAAATTTGCATTCATTGATATAGTGACCATTATTTTTCCCTAACTCATCTTGTTTTTAAGCCTGCAGATTCAGAGATGCACTCAAATATATTACCAAGCAAATCTAGTATATGGACTTTACAAAAATAAGATTGCAAAGAGCTTTGTTTCTTAAGATCAGAGAAACTGAAACAAGGATTCACTCAATTTGATTTTTTCTTAAAGATTAATGCTTTCACAAGTAAGCTGATTGCTTGTTGGGTTTACTCTCCTTTGAGAGCAAAACTTGTCCTTAAGGTCCAATTCAACAAAAATATATGTTCAGCTTCTCTACTGTAGGGCCACTGAAATCACTAAAAATCAACCCACACAATATTCAGACCTAGAAAGCCATATTTTGTGCTGGACTGGGCCCTAAAGTATTGTAAAAATGGCTTATTCCTTTTTTTTTTTTATACCTTTATGTCCAATGTGGCAACAAAATGTTTATTGCATACTGTTGTTTGTGCCTTCCAGCAGTTCTTGACTAGTAGACCCAAGTGTAAGTTTTATATTCACGACTAAAATTGCAAGTGTTTTTTAATCTAATTTAGCTTCACTTGAATCCATGTTCCCTTTGTTCTGTAAACCAGTACTGAAAACATTAAATTTGAATCAATGTTTTCTTTGCTGTTTAATAGGATGCTGGATTTATTGCAGATTAGTTCAGCATTCTTACAGCCTGCTATCTATTTCCTTCTTAGTGTTCCCACATTGCCTGTGCTGTATTTCTATCCATGTAAAACATACCTGTCAGATTCAAAAAAGAACAGCATAGCCATATAAGATGGAGGCTGAGAGTTACAGAGCCAAGCAGGAAATTCAGACATGCAACTCAGACTAATTTCAATAAGAGCTGGGTGGCTAAACCCTTTAATGTATTTTGATCATCTCAGCCAAGATATTTGACTAGTTAAACAAGGTACAATTAGGACTACTTTACTTTATTTCCTTCTCTTGTGCACAATTACACGCTTTAGGACCACCTAGATAACCCAAACTTTCTCTTCAACTTGGCCATTGAAATAGCTGATCCATTTTTAAAGGGTCATTTTTAAAGATGTCATAACTTTGTATAATCATATAGAAAAATAACGGACATTGAGTAAAATAAATAAAACCTTAATAGCATTTGAAAGAAGTAAACATACAGGCTTTTGGGTTTTCCTATCCTTGGCTAGGATGCATGTGATATAAAGGTATGAGTATAAACACATTTTCTATATTCTTCTATTAATGAAATGGGCCCAATAAGAAATACAAATAAAATATTAATAATGATAAATACCATTAAAGTGTTTTTCTGTAATCCACACTAATATCATTATATCTGAGAGAGTCAGTCAGTATCATGGCTCATTATAATCTACCCAATTCCTTCATTCCACAGGTGTTAATTAACCTCTCCTTTTTAATGGCCTTGATGTTCCATTAATCAATCTGTCCTTTTTTCTGAAATTCTGCTATCTCTTAGCTGCTTTTGGTAATGTGGCTTCTATTTCACAATCCTGCACATTGTTTAACACTAGTTAAAAACATTAACTCAGATGTGAAAATGTTAACTTAGCTGATCATTATTAGAGTGCGGAAATAACTTTCAGTGAATCATTGAATGCTATGTCAAGATCCTCAAGAACACTAAATGGAATAATATAGCCCTAGACCCCTAGCTTATTAGTAAATCTAGTTTCTTTTTAACTGGAGAAAAATGAATTGTGTTATATGTGATGAGGTGCCACACCATCTGATCCCCACCACCTTTCACAATCCTAGTTCTGCCTATATTTATGCCAGTGAGAACCAAGCTTTAGGTAACACTCCCAGGAGAAAGTGGAGCACATATGGACACCAGCCCTTTGTAGCCATAGCACTACTGGTGAGTCTGTATTCAGATATCCAGGCGCAAAAGTAGGCAGAATTAGTTCAAAGGGGACAAAGCCATGCCAGCTGAGAAATACAATGATGGAGAAACATCTCTTGAGCAATCTCTTTTGGCAGTGCTTCTGGGAGCTGGGTTTAAAACTTGGATTAGGAATTGCTCTTTCTATAGTGCAGCTCAAGAGGTAACTCTCCTTTTGGATTCATCTGCCTGTGCATATGAGAGTGTAAATTTCATCTTTCTGTATCCAGAGGGAAGAGCATGAAGCCAAGTATTTTATATAGTTAAGATAATTAATAACCAAGATAATTAATAACCCAGTTCCTTTAATCTGCAGTAGAACTTCCACTGGTTTTAATATAGGCAGTATATGCATAAAATGAGGGGTGTATATGACATGCTTTCTTCTTTAGCAAATGCATATTTAGAGCCCATAAGTAGTTTGTTTTTTTTTTTATTTGGTAGGTTCAATATCGTCAGACTACCACTGAATATGACCAAGGGGGCATTCATCAGCACTGAGCATCTTCATTTGTGTTTGTTTGGCCACAGTTGTGTTTTGAATTTCCATGTTTCACTTCGGGTACTGCTCTAGGATTCAAAAGATAGGACTTAATTGCAGTCCACACTCAAGCAGCTGGACCATGTACTGGGTTTGGAGGACAATAAAAATCCTAAAAGAAACTGCTGCCTAATTTTCCATTTCTGCGGTGTCTGAAATAATCTCTGTAAACTCCTTTCCTCATCCTGCGCTAAAGTAGGCATGTTTTCCTTTTGGTATTTAAAATAATTTCAAATTAATTTCCTCCTGTTCTTTTCTCAGGGTGCAGCTGTCCAATATCTTATTTAGTTTCTTGGCTCATGTTTTAGATCAAAGAGAATTCTAGTCTTAGGTCTGATCCAGTGTAAATTGTAAATGCAATTACTTTTTAATTTTTTTTAATCTGGGATCAAGTCACTGACATGACTATGCATTTCCCAGTTTTTGGCTTGTGGAATAATACCATTAAAACAAGTTGGTCATTGATTCTTATGTGTTTTTTTTTTTTTTTTCCAAAGACCTCTGTTATTACAGCAGATACAACACATTGCCTGGGGTTGGCTTGAAGTAAAACCAGCTTTTGGTCCCAGTTGAATAAGGTACAGAAGCATATGCCTAAAATTTAATGCATGACTAGTCCCATTACTTTCAATGGGACCACTCATGTTTTGCAAATTAGGCAAGTGCTTAATTATCCCGCTGACTCAGGATCT
Organism: Caiman crocodilus; assembly: GCA_030014935.1. Taxonomy (NCBI): domain Eukaryota; kingdom Metazoa; phylum Chordata; order Crocodylia; family Alligatoridae; genus Caiman; species Caiman crocodilus. The sequence goes on from JAGPOW010003316.1 coordinate 14,920,403, forward strand.
CTGAGGCTACAGAGGGACTTCACTGAAATCAAATGCAACTGAAACAAGCTGCAAGGAAGCAACTGTTATATCTGCAAGATTCTGTAGTGATAAAAGTGTATTGATACCACTCTAAATTTAACTTTGCTTCATTTAGGTTTGTAGTTGGAAGGATTTCACTAATAGCTAGTATTGCTACAGGATCAGGTAGATGTAATAGTTAAATTCTAACAGCGGCTACAGCTCTCAAGTAGCAGCATCTCTTCCTCCTTTAAAGTGTCTAAATAGTCCTTCAGCAATATGGTGCATGGAATGAAGGAAATTGTAGTAGGCTGGGGTCCAGAAAAAACTTAAGCCCCTCCCCAGTAGTAGGGGCTACATGATTTGAGAAAGTAGTATAGCAGGGAGAAGAGCTAGAAAACAGCAGTTTTAGGTAATATGCATGCCTGGAGAAAGGGTAGATTTCTGATTAAAAATCCATTCATCAGTTCCTGCTGGTAAGTAGTAATAACTTCCCCAATGGTACTGCTCATTTTATGTGGGAAGGATAGAATTATGAAACTAAGAGGTTTCATTCATTTTTCTTCTTTCTGCTGGCTACCCCATTTAATATAATAGGTCTTTCATTATTAATTACCTAATCTGTGCCACTGTAATTTGCAGTATTTAGTTAAATTCAGAAACCACTAAGGATTTGGAATCAGTTCATGTTTCTTTCACTTACAGCCATTTCCTGTATTCATCACTGTCACTAATAAACTCACATGTTTATGAAATATTTTGATAAAGGGTAAAAAAAAATGAGGATGATCCTCAGTTATCCTGTTGTACAGATATAAAATAAATAGCTCCCCTTATTATAATAGTCTATGGGGGGGAAAGCATTGATGAGCTCATTCACTATGAATAATTTATTTAAAAAATGTAGTACTTGTTCATGAATTATCCATGGATAAACAAATTTCCATTGATCTATTTGTTTTTCTTAATAATTTGATGAATAGTTTTATGAGTTGCAGCTCTTGAATTCATGACATGTCTCCTTGATCATTTGTTATGTAGGATGCACGATTGGTCATAGTCATAATATTGTTTCTGCTTCCTGTAGGGGTCTGAAACTTATAAACAGAGAATGGTGAGCAAGAAATAAGCACATTTATCTATGAATTCCCTTGGTAACATGGGAAGGTCACTATTCATATGAAGAACACTCATCAGCTAATATTCTGTGGATGCAAAACCTCATGCGCATAAAGGTTAAGGGATGAATATGGTGAGAGAGTCCAGTTGTTTAGAGTCTAAATTAAATATTTGTGGTGAGTGTTTTGTAGTGTTTTAGAAGGTCTTAGACAAGTTAAATCATATGAAAGAATTTACATTGTCAGCCTTCTCCTGCTTCTGTTCTAGTTGCCATTTGTCTTATTGTAGGGAGCAAACACGGTCCAGAGCAAACACAAACTGGGAATCACAAGCTCTTTAGTTATAGTCCTTACTGAAAATCTAGGCATTTGAGTGGGTGTATAGATTTGGGCAAGTCGGTTCAACTTGCTGTCTGTTTTACTGTTCATTTTACTGTTGTGTGGGTTTACTAGTTAACATCTGTGAAATGCTGTGAACATTTGAAGTGTAATCTACATACTAAATCAGTGGTTCCCAATCATTTTGGCCTGCCTTCTTACTCTGGGACTCATGACTCAACTTTTGTTTGGCTCACAAGTTTACACAGCCTCATTTCTAGCATCTGAGCCCATCTGGGACAATTGAATGTCTGGGATTTTCAATTCCACTCCTGGGCCACAGCCCCAGTCAGGGTCATGAGCCATGTAGAGCTACTTCATTAAATGTTGTAGCGAAGTTAGTTGCACTGAATTAGAGAGAATCATTGTGAAGCAATGGTATACTCACCTGAGGAAATGCACTGAATCATAGTTTTATGCATTCTTACAACAAAAGTCAAACCACTAGGAAGGGCATATAATCAACTAATTTATTAGGCACATCTGGATAATTGCTTACAGCTAAACTACCTGTAGCTTAATTGCTCCTTTTACAGCACTGGATTTATGCATGTCTTTTTGGCCTCAATACCCAAAGAAGGAAACCCTGCCTCAGGCATAGAGAGGGTGGTACAAGAAACAGTAGGTCATAACTCATCCATGTCAAATGAATGTTGCTATCCTGGGACATAGATAGCATAATGAAGGAAGAATAAGGGCATTAAGGAGAGTTAGTCCTTCAGTAGGGCATCCCTTCCAATTTCAGTTTATATGCTTAAAGGAATAAACTACTTTCCTTAAGAAATCAAAATAATACTTTATACATTAGTTTAGGTGGAGAAATGTGACTAGGATATCCTCTTTATTAGTAGTAACTTTCATTCACAATAGAACTGCTTTTGTAAATTTAGAAAGGCAATAATGGATATTGTAACACTTTCTAAAGTTCAGTCTTTTCTTTGAGAGAGTCTAATCCTTCTCTATTTCCTATATTTTTCAGACCATGAAGAAAAGGAAGGCTTCTAGCTTTTCTCTTCTCAGATACCTTCTGTTGGGTTTTCTAGGTATTTCTACTGTGTGTAGTAAGCCTGTGATTCTGATTCCTACAGTGAGGCTTCCTACGCAGAGCACATTGGAGGATCCAAGGCTAAGACATGTTCTGTGGGCTATTGGTTGTATGTGAACTGAAGGCTGAGACATACTACATAGGATAGGGATGTCAAAATACCTTGCCTAATTTAAAAGCACCATTACCACTGTTGTTTAGTGGAATGGCTGACTTTTAGTTCCTTAGGCCTAATCAACACTTCTATGTTGTACTGTTTTTCCTATACCAATATATTTAAGTGGTATACTCTAATGTGAGTGTGATTTATAGTAGTATAATAAAGGTACTTATGCCTTGATAAAAAGGAGAATAAGCTATTCCTTTAAGCATTTAGGTTACCTTTTAAACTGGTTTGCTTGCAAACTCACTAGAGATTGTAGCGGTATGCCAATAGTATTAAAAGGTACACAGGTGAAATATATCTAAACTAGGTATTAGGAATTTTTTAAAATCCTATCCATAAATCTGTTTGTACACTTTCTATGACTCTTGCTTTCATTGTTGGAAACAGCTTTCTTTTTTTTGAATAATGATTATCAGAAGGGAAAAGCATCACAAAATTAATTAGTGTTGTAAGTACCACAGTAACTTACCTCTTTGAGTGTAACTCCTAAAATACTATGACTTCTCTGTGTACGATGCTTAGCACATTTGGATGTGATCACTAAATTGGATTGTCAGACTATTCACTTGTTTATTTATACTGCAGTACAATGTCCAGACCATTTCCTCATGCTTTCAAATATCAGATAAGAACTTGCAGGTGTGGGCTTTGAAGGTATTTTTTCCCTAAAGGAGCTTCTGCTCATGCGGCACTTGAAGGCTAGTATCCACAGCTTCACATGTGGAGATGCAGATTCAGGGCTCTGCAAGTGCCAAGCAGGGTGGGAGTAGTGGCTGTTTCTCTACTTGGCTTCTGGTGTCTAGCATATTAGCAAACTGAGCAGTGCAGCAAAGCCTCCCCTATTAAGGAATGAGGAGTCCTTACTCTGGGGACCCCTAAGATACTTTCTTCTTCCCTAGTTCCTGGTCCCCAGGGCTTTGTAATCCCTGCTCCTCTGCCTAGCTGAGCTCAATTCTTGATCATCAAGCTTTCCGATTCCCTTTCCTGTTGCCCAGCTAGACAGCAGCATCTGCAAAGGGAAGCTGGATGGGCCTGGCAAGGCCCGCCAATCTTTCTCAAACTGGGGACTGCCTTGTTTGGGAAATAGGCAGGGAGTAGCAGCTGCTGCTCCACTCCTGAATCGGTCTGGGTGAGGAGGGGAGCAGTGGGGCAACACCCCCCCTCCCCCCCTGTTTATTCTCCAAACCAGGGAGTCAGGAACAGAATGGTGGTCACTTTTACTGAAGAAACTTTCTCACAAGGTCGATTTTTCCAGTTCTCCCAGTAGAAATGTGGCCTCTTACAGGTGTTAAAACATGAACAGGTCTCCATCATTCTATTTTGGGATGATTCATTGTGTCCACATTGCTACAATGTACATATTTCCCTCTCTGAGCACTGTCCAACTGTCCAAGTATTCCTCTAATGACCTAATAGTGTGCTTGCCATCACCGGTGCTAACTACATTCTTAATTCATGTCCCATATAATTCTATCTGCCTTTCTGGCTAGGTTTAAAGATAAGGGATTGCTGAACTTGGACAAATTTTGGTATGTTACACATGTATTGCATTTAATGTCAGATATTTTTCAGAGACACCTAGATGATTCTCTGTACATTTAGCTGATTTCCTACTTTTGCATTCATGTGCTAAGTGGAAACAACATTTGAGCTAAATATTTAGAGCTTGGTGTTAAAGCTGCATAGGTTTGATGACCCAATCTTATTTGAGCAGTGAGTGCAGTGACCACATTTCTCTTCTGGATCTACTTCTTAGCTTTCACATTCCTGCCAAGGTATGTGAACTGACTATACTCCACTGTCTTCTCAAATAACACTTGAGTTGCTGTGATTGACATAAGATTTGATTTAGAATTGTAAGCCTGGATGGGACCCCAAAGGATTATTGGGTCTAGCCCCCTGCACTAACAGGAAAGACATCTGGGATCAAACGACCCCAGCCAGGTGATGGTCCAGTCTTCTCTTGAAGACCTCTAGGGTAGGTGATTGCACCATCTCTGGGGGAAGTTTGTTCCACAGTCTGGACACCCTAGTTTTGAAAATGTTTTTCTTAATATTCAGCCTGAAACTATCTTCCAGGAGTTTGTGGCCATTGTTTCTAGTTTTCCCCCAGGGTGCCCTGTTGAATAGTTGTTCACCGAGCCCCTTATGTACACCTCTGATGTAGCAGTAAGCTGCAATCAGGTCCCCTCTCAGCCTTCTTTTCTTAAGGCTGAAGAGTCTGAGATCCTTCAGCCTCTCCTTGTATGGCTTGCCATGCAAGTCTCTGATTATACAGGTGGCTTTTTTCTGGATCCTCTAGAGCTTTAGCCCATCCTTGTTGAAATGCAGTTCCCAGAACTGGATGCAATACTCCAACTACTTTCTTGTAACTGATTTATTATTAGCCCTGATTTTCTGTGATGCTGGACCATCTTTCAGCTTTTGCTAATTAGTTGAGCCATTGCTTAGAAAAGCCATGTTTTTCTTTTGAGTGTGTTTCCTACTACCTGTGGCCCACTTGAGCTCTCATTCTTCATAAGCTGTTTTCTATTGCCATCTCTTCTGAATCACTGTATGTTCTCAGGTCTTGCATATATACTCCTGTTATATTGTTTTAGGTCTTCCACTCTTCTCCTACCCCGCCCCACTCATGGCCTGAGGTTGCTTTCTTGCATACTCTTCAGGCTGTCTGATTACATGCCCTGACCTCTCTATTGAAGTCACCTTTGCCTGTTTTTTTATTTCTTATGTGATCTTTCCTATTGACTCCACAGATCTACCAAAGCATCCTTATTTCTGTCACCTTCATCATGGACAGCAGTTGTTAATTCATTGCTCAGCACTTTTATCCATACAGCAGCACTAGTTTTGTATCAATGTCTTGTGGATTTTTTCCTTTAGAGAAATCGACATTTGCCTATTACAAAGCACTCCACTAACTTTTCACTATTTCATCCGGGTCTTATTTATATCGCTCCTGTTTCCTCATCTCTTTTTCCCTCTCCCTTTTCTTGCACAATAGACCCTAGACACTTGAACTTAAAATGCAGATGGTATGTGCTAATTGTCCAGTGCCACAGGTGCATTCCTCTCTCTATCAATTGAAATTGTGCATGATGTGTACTTCATTTTCTTTTTCCTTTGCTGAGATCTAGACCATGCTTTTCCAGGATGTGCCTCTATCTGAGTCCCTCTCTACTTATTCTCACTTTTTTGGAATAGAGGCCACTTCATCCAGCAACATAAATAAGAGGCAGCCTTCCAACTATTGTGGTTGAGTGTACCTACGTCTAGCACAAACAGGCCAGGGCTTATTGCTGATCTCTGATCGACCACAATCCTGACTGGAAAGTACTCAGTTTCCTTGACTACATTTTTTCTGGCCTCTGTGTGTATCTTGAATAGACTTCCAGCACCACCATGTCACTTCTTATGGTACATAGTGTGTGCTTTTTCCCAGTCAATGAAGACAATATGAAGATTTTTTCTGTTTTCTCTGTCTTTTTACATTAGGAATCTCACTGCAAAGATTGTCAGTCATATGAATTGATTTTTCTCCAATTTTGACTTCGCAGTCTTTGTTCAATGGTTCTTTCTCGGAGTTTCCTGGTGTGGTTCACTAGTTTTGTGCCCCTATTATTGCGACAGCCCTGTGTGCTTACCTTGTTCTTAAAAAGGGTACCATCAAACTACTTAAATTAACCATCTTGTTATAAAATGTAGATTTATTAGTGAAATGCTGCTAAGCCAGGCAAAGTCTGTATTACATTTGTTTGCATTATTTCTCCCAAATCAAGAGCAATGCCAAACAAGAGAGATGATAGAATACACCCATGTTTGACACCAGTTTTTAAAGTACTTGATCAAATCTGTGCAAACTTATTTTGCAGACTGGCTCCCTGGTCAGGTTAATTATTTTTGTTGCAATGCCATGACACTTCAAAATATTTGTGTGCATTTCATGATAGGGACTGTCAAATGCTTTCTTACAATTTCATGTTATAATAAATTATATATAATTTTTTTGCCATTTGATGCTCCCTCCAGTGAAGATGATTAGCCTCAAGAGACCTGCATGTGATCTTCCTGGTCAAAATTCAGCCTGATAGTTCTCTTAGCTTTGTTGCAGAAATTGGTTTATTCTCCTTGGGCTATGTCCTCTTCAGTATAATCTTATCACTAAAAGGAGTGGAGCCTCTAGTCAGTTGTTGAAGTCACATAGGTCACCTTTGTGATGCTTGGTTTTTCCTAGTCTCATATTTCACTGAAAACTTTTGCTATTTTATCCATAGTCTCACTACAAGCATCTCCCCAAATGCTGTTACACAGATTTTAACTTCCTAATTAAGCTTTTCACTTTTCTGTTTGATGCAGGATGTAAATGTCCTGTTTTGGGTCAGGTTTATTTGTCAAAAATAAATAATTCTTTATGCTAGTATTTTTAACATCTCTTCAGACTACTTTGCCATCTCTACCTTTTCTGCTGTTTTGTTTCTTTCTGTTGAGGTGTTCCTTATTTATCTTTTACAGGCCCTCTGGCTATTGTAAACTTGTCAACTAGAACTGTGCTGAATTGATACAGTATTTTATTAGAACATTACCTGTTCCAGCATTTGCTTCAGTGATATTATCCATGTATTTTCTCTTGCTTCTTTTGGCTCTTTATCTTATTTTGTTTGTTATATGGATTGTCTGCTATTTCTTTTTCTAGGGATGTGAGGGGAAGGCGGTGGGGGAGGAGGGGGTAGGTGTCTATGTGTCATGTTTTGATTTGACTAATTTCCTTTCTTTTATCCAGACTTTAAGAGAACAGCAGGTTGCGGCAGTGCCTATAGTACTCTTGAGCATAAAACACCATGACATATTAATGTTGATTTCTGGGGATAGATCTAAAACTTGTAACACCTGAAATTTATTCTCTGGTCCAATTTGAAATTGCTGCTGTTTTATGTGTTAGCCTTTACTTGAACATTTTCCTTATTAATTTAGTTTAGTTTAGTTTTGTTTTCCATAAGTACCTTTTTACATTCTTCATTAATAACAGCAGTATTTTAAATAGTCAGGCTCTCTGTGGAGCTGCTCTTGAGTTGCATCACTGCCGTTAAATGCAGACTCAGATTCTACCTTGTACACAGGTAAGTATAAAACATGTAACTTTACCACTTACATCTGTTTTTGAATTGATTTGCACCCAACATGCAATGTACCAGTGTTTATGTTCTATGTTAATTTGTCCAGAGACTTCCAATGAAGGTGCAGATCTGAAACAAACAAGTCTTGTCCTGTTTTATATATAGGGAGACTGAAACAAAGGGTCAGACCATTTTATTTACAAAATACTGAATCAGGATTAACTCTAATGACTATCAATAGCTTGTAAAAATGTGAGAATAGAATTGGACCCATAGACAATACCCCTATTCAAAAGCAAGAATCTAAAATATAAGACCAATGCTAAAAAGTTTCATACTTAGTCATTAAAACTAAACCAGGAAAAACACAATCAATTACACAATAGCTGTAGGGAGCAATCCTGCACTGGCAGAAAGATGGGACTACATGGTTCTTTCTGTCTCTAACATGAATTAATATAAAAACAATGCCATATACTGCATGTACTAACATTTGCATTACAAGTGCCTATACTAGGTTTAGAAAAGAGCTAACAGATTGTCATTGCCCTAAGCACTTTCATGCCAATGACTGCTCCAGTATAATGTTGCTGCTAAACTTTTTTTTAACCCTTATGATGCCTCAAAACAACTGGGAGAAGTTTCACTAGCCCAGCAATCAGCCTCTCTAGATAAATGCATTTTTACATACAAATGCCATGATGATTTGGACAAAATACAACAGTCCATTATTTATTTTAACCAGTAGCAAATAAGATATAACTTGTTCCAGATATGAGTTTTCTAATGCGTTGGGGTAATGCATTGTGCTCATCTAGCCCTACAGCACTACACGATACAGTTGTCCCTATATGCTAGTAGGGTTACTAACAAACACTTACATTAGAAAGTTCTCTATTATAAAAAAGATTATAATATCTAAGAAAAGAAGTTTGAAGTAGACAATAAGCCTGATCATTGTCTCACTTGCACCCACAGGGTGATAAAATCATTGTATCTACACGTATGCTCTACTGCCAGGTTAATTAGCTCTGCAGTAAAGCATCACCATCTACACCTGCAGAGTGCAGTAAATTAACTAACTGCTATAAGATAATTGGGGACAGTACTGTTTTATGGCATTTTATTCAGCCCAAATGGATGTGTAAATGATGACAGGGGCTGGTGGCTGGGGCATACAGGGGCTCCTATTGCCCAGCTCCTCACTTTAGCATCCTTATGCTTCAGCCAGCCCTTCCAATGTCTGACACCACCCCTTGGAGCCTGGACCTGGCCCCCAAGCCTACTGCCAGCTCAGGGCTGCTTCACCCCAACTCAAAGTGCTGCTCTCTCGGGTGCATGAGTAGATGCTGAGCCTGGGATCAGATGACTCTGGCTGCAACAGCTCTGCAGTTTGTTCCTGCCCATCAATTTCATATGTAGATGCACCCTGTACTTTGTCTCTAGTGGGTTATGAAATAGAGAAGATCCCACACAATTTACTCATTCGTTTTGATGCACTGGCTGGGGAAGTAGTTACTTGATTGCATGATTTCACAATGATTACACTCTTAATTCATACAACACAGTTTTATTTTAAAATTCTTTGCTACACGTATAACACTGCTTAGCTTTAAGAAATACCACAGACGTTAAGAACACAATTACATATATCAGAAACAATGCTCCGAATGCACTTCCTTCCCAAACAATGCTATAAGAATTAGTATTACGAAAACAACTACAATTACAACTAAAAGTTAAATTTGAATCAATACTATTATTTTTCATAATATACTTACAATCCTCAAATTCCGAGAAGCCAAACACCTAAATATGATTTCATTCCTCAGTAGTACATTTTAATGGGTTGGCCTCAGTAGTATGATTCAATGGGCTGGCCTCAGCAATGATAGGACTAAGTCCCCATCCTTCAGTCCCTTTTGGGTGCTCTGCAGCTTCAGTGTGAATTAAGAGATTTGTGTTCATGGAGAGGGTGGTTCAGGTGATCAGTCTGATCCAGCCTACACTTGCAATCCTTCCTTCGTTGTTCTGCAAGTGAGTTTACCTCCAAACTGGGACAGTAGGTTACAGTTTTTATTGAGTGAGTTGCTGTCCCGGGCCCCACCTACCCAAACCTGTCACTACTCCCAAATTTGGGCTCAGATCTTACTTTACAGATTCTTTTGCTTGGTAATTAGTTTCTTTCTTGGCTATTCTAATTACTTTGGGGAATTTCCATATCACTGAATTGATTTTTTATTTATTTATTTATTTATTTATTTCCAATCTTGTCAAAAGGCCCTAGGGATTGATCTCTCAGAATTTGGGATATTTGCTTAAGGTTCATTTTTAGGTTCTCATTGTTAAAGGCCTCTAAAGATAAAATTCAAGAGTTATGACTGAGCAAAGTCAGGACCTTCCACACATAGACCAAAACAGTAGTCTAGATGAGAAGATAAATCTTGTCTTCCTCCTAAACTGGCTAATGGGCAATTATTATAAATATTCAAACTATTTAATTCAATATATCATACTTCTCCTTACTTAATTTGAATTACTTCTGTTTACATTGGTGCAAATGAAATGAGAACCAAATCTGACATCTCCATAAGCCATGTGTACACTTGGGATCTTTGGCTGTCAGAACTTCTGCTAGCAGACAATATCACCATAGGGAAGTCACAAGAGCACATAAATACCTACACAGGTTCTGATCAATCCACACAGCTCTTATCAGCTGTGCTGACAGGTCACAAAAATGCACTTTGGGAAGACTTTGCTGCTGAATAGATTCTGGCAGCCAGCACAAGGCCCAAGTCTATCCACCTGTATCTTCTATCAGTGGCCAGGTAGTGGTAGAAGTCTTCTTTTACTTAGTGGCTGTAAACAGATGTGCTAGGTAAAGCATGATCAGCTCTGCTGGAAAAAGTCATAGCACAACTGATTACACTTTACAGACATCTGCAGGCATTTCTATCTAATTGCTGTGGCCTGACTTGGTGTACATCTGCAAGCTGGTTTCACCCCTTTGCTGCGGAGCATGGGAATCCCCCACAGAAGTTTCCTTCTCTGTGTTTAGAGGTGTGTGTATGGTGAACCTGAAATTGCGGAGGATGGACCCCTGTGAGATTTTAAGGGTCTGATCCTGACTGAAAGTGGGCCAGATGCACTCCCCTATGATTGCAGAGGAGCAGTTCTGGGTGAGTGGAAAAACCCTGACTTCCCCATTTATGGAAAGGCACCCTGAGATTTCCTGGGATGCCTCTGTGTAAGTGGGGAAACTGGGCAGATGTTTCAGAGGCTTGAGGAGCTTGGCCTTGGGCTGCTTGTACTCTTCCACCACAAAAGTAATAGACATCTGTCACAATAAAATGATAGAATCTATTATTGCTTTTTGTCATGCCACTGATTTTTTCCTTTGATATGTGGTGACTAAGGGTATTGACACCTATTTGCTCACCATTTGTGCTGCCATAAACATTTTTATGGTGGTGCAAATGAGACGTCAAGCAACTTCTGTTCCACTCAGAGTTGGTATAACTTTGACAACAGAAAAAAGGGGTTCTGCTGCCATATAGCGTAGGTTTGAGTGTGGATGTTTGCAGTCATGGTGCAGACAAGATTTTTGTGTCCATCTTCTAGCAGAGCTGATTGAATAAACGGATGGATTTTTATGAAAATTTTAATGAAAAAGGGATTTCTTTTTAAAGAAATACAAAAAAAAAAATGCAGAACTTACTTTTTTTATCATTCCTTTAGCCAGTGGAAAAATAGGGCTAATTTGTCCCTTTCCTTTTTAAAAGAAAAAAGAAATCTTATCTCTTCTCTCTAAAGCATCATTCTGCACAAGTGTTAGGTAGTGAATAAGAATGAATGGATTATTCATGATACTCTTTTTAGTAATTTATTCAGATGGACCTAATTGTGTGGAATTTTTTCTTTGTGTTACTGTTTGTATTTTTTTTTAAACTTGGTTATTCATTTCTCTCACGTAACAATACTTCAGCATTTTATTGCATATTGAGACCTGGTTGAAGTGGATACAATCTCATTAAAGTAAGTGATGCATGCACATCTATTGGTTCTAAGTTTGGTTATAAAAAATATTCTTTACCACAGCAAAGGATTACTTACTAAAGCCAGAATGCTCAAATTCATATGGGTGTATGTTTCGCATTCGAGAAAGGGCATTAGTCCATATTTGAAGATGCAGGGAGAATTTTTCAGATTAGTTACTAGTTGTAGCCAAGTCCATTGACTGTTCAGGGGGATCATCTTGAAGATTAGATAAGACCAAAGCGTATTTTGATTCAAATTAGTAACTAGTCGTGTATCAATATTTTATAGCTAATGAAAACAATAGATTGATTGTCAAAGGACTTTCATTCAGGCATTGACAACTCCAATTCAGTTTTACCATGGACACATTAACTCTTATATGTGGGCATGGGAGGATTCAGGAATTTGTAAAGGGTGTCCCCCTCACGCTTCCCAGAGGACCTGGAAGTGGATCAGAAGTAATTCTGGTTCTATAATTCACCCCTGGCTGGGTGACTGGTGCCTCCTGGGTCTGGGAGGGTACCTGGGGTCCTTCTGCAGCTAATTGCCAAGCTGGGAGGGGGGTGGTCCTCAGCATGCTTGGTGGTGGACCCAGAAGTGGATCAGAAATACTTTCGGTCCACTTCTGGGTTCGCTGCCTAGTGTGCTGGGGGTGGGGCCTTGCACTCCTGTGGCATGCTCCATCTGCCCCAACATCACAGCATTCATGAGTCATGCCTGGTACCTTGAGGTATGTAGAAAAAACATTTAAAGCTGTGTCTATGGCCAAATTTGCTGATTCCCTGAGTTAGCTTTGAATTTTCAGATTCAGATTTGGCCAAATCAAATCAGGACAGTGATCTGAGTCAACTGATTGAATCACTGTCCCCAGTTTGGGCTGGATCTGAATCCAAATTGAATACAGCCCATTTTGCACACCCCTAGTGTACAGTATATAATTACCCATGATCATTCCCTTATATGATCCTAACCAATTTACTTGTGCCACCACTTCTCTGTACAAAGCATCAAAGTCCTAATTTGGGATACTGCTGCTAACCCATGGAATTGTAGCATTGCTTTAGAGATAATGACAAAGTTTTATGTGGTACAGGTGGCACACACTTAAATTTCCCTGTTACGTCACTAGCAGCGTGCTATAGGCAGGGAGCGCACCACTTTGGTGATCACATGTAGACCTACATGATTGCTACATCTCTATAGTGTGCAGTATGGTGATGTAGCACATCGCTACATTGCCATAGGGTGACATCCCTATGGATGTATCCAAAACAATATGGTGTATCCAAAAGAAAGTACTTAAGTCAGGGATCAGCAGCCTATGGCCTGTAAGGCAAATGAGGCCCACCAAACTACTGGACTTGGGGCTTTGGTGGCAGGGTGCTTTGGCTGCAGATGCTTTCTCTGTGCTACCATGGAAATAAGTAGCATCTGCCTGCTTGCTGGCCTCTGGTATGGGGTGAGTCATTCTAGCCCACAACTGGAAAACAGTAGATTATCTGATTTAAGCAAACAAACAGATATCAGCTCACGTGGGTGTCTCTGTTGAATAACCATTAGTTGATATTGTCAGTTGTCCTGTATATATTGCAGAACAGTGGATCTTGAAGGATTTCAAAGAAAGTTTGAAAGCAGTCCTGGAAACATAGTTTATGCATAACAGATGAAACCACCTCTGGTTAGAGCTTTTGTTTTACTCATTACTATTCTTGCTCCCATATTTCTTTGCCTCTGCTGCTTTCATTTCAAAAGAACCATAGCATTAGGACATCTGAAAATATTTATATAAATAGTTTCTTCTGGCTACTGTTCTGTTATCCAGTGCAGTAAGAGAGAGAGAAAAAGAAAAACTTTCTTCTGCTATACACAAATAGTTCTGATAATTAGCATACATACTGAGAAATTATTGACACACGCAGAAGATTAATGGAATTATGGCTTGTTCTGATCTTCCTCTACTCAGAAAACTTCTCTCTTAGTGAAGGTGTTCTTTCATAAAGTCCTTCTTTCCCACACTCTCCCCTGGAAATCCACATTTGCAAGAGAATGTCAAGCTTTCACATCAATTAAGCTGATTAGAAACATCTTTAATGCATTTTCCAATTAAAACTGTAAATATTTTGTAAAAGCAAACTTCCAACTCTTTCTTTTTTTAAAAAAAGAAAACTTTTCCTTTCTGATAAAAATGTTAAAATAATTTAAAGAGGAAAAGAAAATTCTGTGACATATTGTCATTTCTCAGTGGTGAGTGTAAGGGCTAGATTCTCAGCTGGTATTAAATGATGTTTTCTGAAATTGTCAGCAAAGCTGCACTGGTTTACACCATTTCAGGATTTGACCCAAGGGCTTTGTAATATGGTTTGAAAAGCCAGGACAGAACTCAGTTGTCATGTTAAGCATAAACGTAACCACATTTCTCACCTTTTAATAGGAAGTATGAGAGAGATCAAATGAATGCACTGAAAATAATCCTGTTAATAAAGAAAGGTTTAAAATGCGGGCTCAAAATATGCATCGTGAACAGGAAGCTTTAGTGAGTTTACTATCCAGGAACATGATTACATGTGGACAAATAGGGCTGAAGGCAACTAAATTGCTCTTTTTCAGTGTTTTGATCTAAAGAATGAAAATAGTGGCACAGCATCCCAGTAAACCGAGGCTACCATTCCATGAGGGTAGCTTAAATTTGCCATTTTGCAAACTGATACAGAATTCATAAACTGTTGTCTATCTCTTCCTTTCCCTAAAACCTCCCTGCTGCTAAGATGACAGCTTCAGAATTAGCTATCAGCAGAAAAGAATGCATCACCCAGTGGTACAACTAAATATGTAAATGTTTGAGAAAGTGATCCCTTTGACATTAAATCCCTTGAGGAGCCTTGCTTCATCTTTAAAACATGCTTTTGCCCAGCATCCCTGCTAAGCTCTGTGTGATCTTCTGTTGACCCTTGCTGTTAGTTAATCCACAGCTAACCCATTACTTGTATACAAGTGTAAATAGAAAAACCAAGGTATTGAGTATACATGTATATTAGAAAAATAATATTCCTTAGTTGAGTGTTTGATGCTTCTAGTGAATGACAGCATCTTGATTCTTAGAGTATGAGAATGAGAGACAGGATTCCTGAAACATTCCTGAAGCATTATTTTGAATGGGTCTATTTCTTCTGAAAAAAATAATTTAGCTTTTCTTTCTGCCTCAGTTTCCCCTGTCTAGTTTGTATCACAGGGATGCTGTAAAACTTAACATATTTGTGAAATGTTTTGAGCTCTTTGGATGCAAGTGAGGTGGGAATGAAAGTTGTTTTATTAGTTAGATTCCAAAATGAACCTTTTTATTTTTTGTTATTTGATGTACATGGTACAGCAAAATGCACCTCAAAGATATCTTTTCCTTTTTGTAGTGTTGACATTTCAACTGGGCTTCATCCGCACTTCAGAACTTTTCTACTCTGAGGACCAGAACTTTGAAGGTTCACAAAGGTCACACTGACAATTCCCCTACAGCAATAGCTAGCTAAATTTAAGTCACAAATCTGTTAAAATGGCCATTTTAATTCGACCAACAGATGGCACTATCAGTCTCTTTTTGTCTTCCGGATTAGAAACAAATTTTAAACAAACTGTTGCAAAGATCACTTTTGCTGGTAAAGCCAGTCATCTTTTTCTAATTAATATTTCATTTTAGTTTGTAACGTTCCATAATGACATTTAAAATCAGTGCATGCCTATATGTGCACTGAAACAAATTATAAAGACTCATATTCATAAATATAACCTGTCTCACTCCTGACTGTATATTAAATGGCTCTCAATTTTCAAGGGATTTATAATCCAAGTTTCTATTTGAATAATTTAAATGGAAAATACATGGAATGTGACTGTTTCAGTTTAAAATATGCGTAGCACGGCAGGGTATGCATAGTGGTTTTAAAGTTGGTTGAGCAAACTAACATTGTTCTCTTGCATCTTGTATAGATTGACTCCCATAGTTTCACCCCTATTCTTCTACCAGTCTTTAAGAACATTGAAAGAATACAAAACTCTTCAGTTTCTTGCTGTAATTTTCAAAGCCATATACAGACTTTGGGTCCGAACCTCAGCTGGGGTAAACTTGCAGTAATTCAGTGGATGTCAATGGAATCATGTGAAATTACAGAAGCTGATAGTCTGGTCCATCATGTCTCTGCTATGCTGTATCTGGATTACTATAGCTTCCCTAAGGGAGATACTAAAAAGTTGGTTTTAGATATGACATCACCCTGAAAGGGAGGAGCGGGGAGACTATGTAAAGTGATGATAAAAATGGGAATATTCCCCTTGAAGATGGTAACTAAAGAGCTGTTATGTTTACTAGGGATAGAGAGAATGGATTATATGAAGTATATGCCATACCTCATCTTCAGTGTAGTATAGAAAGAACCCCAGGCTAGTTTAGAATTAGCTTGGCAGAAGCTAGTTCCATTTTGCTGTGGCTAAACTGCCTTAGCAGAATGGAAGTTAAGGTAGCTTGTTTAACGGCTACCTTAAGGTACTTAAGGTAGTTAGTTTAAAAGCTACTTCAGTTATCTATTTCCTGTACTGTAGTCTGCAGCAAAGATGAACCATGGAGCCCTGAGGAGTGCAGACACAAAGAGGGGCAATCAAGTAAAGAGAAACCTGTGAGCAACAGAAGATCTACTTAGCTGCTGAATCCCCAAAATCTTACAAAGGCCAATTTTAACAGAAACAAATGACCAATTATAGCAAATACAGAAAGATGATAATAGAAAAGAGATCCTTTATGCTGACAAGGAGAAGTCCAAAAGGGTAGAAACTGGATGGCCGAGTATATGGGAGGTTATGAAATACAAGAAGAATGTACTAAGTTAAATATGCACTATTTTACATCTAAGAGGAATACTCTCTGGGAGACTGGAAACCCAGTGGAGGTGAAGGCTGGTCAAAGTTATGTTTTGGGGGGTTTTAGGTATGTAAATAATATGGAGGTTGCTCTAGCATGTTTGAGGAGAGGGGGGGAACCTGAAGAAAGAGAGGGAAGAACTCTGAAGAGTATGTGCTTGAGTGGAACAAACAGGCTGTTGGGATAGAAGTAGATGGATACTTTAAGGACAACACGAAGGAGAAGAACATGATGGGGAATGGCTGAGGAGATAGTGGGAGAGTGGATATATGATGAAAGTGGTTAATATAAACTTTCTTTTCAAATTAAGGCAAGTTCCTACCCTGAAAGTGACATAAACATGGTGAATATTCAACAGGATGTTTGCAAGCTTTAGAAGGTGACAACTGCTGAGTTGTATATAGGAAGAACCCATGTTGTAGCGCATGAGTTTTGTAGTTTGTAGTCCCTGGTCAGACTGCATTACTTCACATGATATTCTACATTTATTAAAACTCAGGAACATGTATGTGACTAGAAAGGATTTCTGAGTCACTGAATGCAGTCTTTCCTAACACAGGCAGCCACTTCATATAATCCTGTGCATAAACAGATCAAGCTTCGTCTTAAAAATAGTTTGGTCTTCCCCCAGCAGAAACTGTGATGTGTTGTCATAGGATAGGTCATTTAGTCAATGAGTCCATGAAGGAACATGTATGCCAATTTCTGTAAGGTCCTGTAGCAGCTTGAGTGAATGCAGATTCATGTTAAAATAAAATGTTTCAGTTTGGCTTGCGAATGGGGGAAATTTCAATTCCAGTCAACCCAGCTTGAACAAAATAGGAATGATTCAGTGATTTTTTTTTTTTTTTTTCCAACCAGAATGTGCCGCTGCATCCTAGGGTGGCTTGAGAGCCTCTAAAGGGTGCTGCAGGGTACCTTGCAATGATAGTCTAGTTACATGTGTAAACATGATTCACAAGATAAACCCAGATATTTCAAATAGGAATCAATAGCACAAAACACATTGTGACCTCTTGTGGTCTTCTAAGTTCTTTGCAACAGAAGAATGGCTTAAATTTCTTCTGTAGTCAAAATATGAATAAAAACTAAGAGCTGGCATTTTCTGAGGGGTGCCAAGCACCTGAAAAATGTTGAGAACTACTGGATTAGCTGAATCAGAGATATAGCTTTGATTATAGATTCAGTTAGTCTGTAAGGTGCACCTCTATCATGTCTTTTGCCTGAAACAAAATATTAGCTGCATATTTTTTTTCCTGATGGGTAAATGAGACATTTTAACAAAATTATTTTTCCTACAGAAGATCTTTATTTAGCAGAATTTGCCTTTTTCATTGTGTAGTATTTTGACAGAAATTACACATTTAGGATTATTAAGTAATTCAACTTTAAAGTTGATAAAAACGGATTTAAAATCCCTACTCTGGAGCCTTCATAGTGTCGTTGTCACAAAGGCTGTCAGTTTCATCAGGCTGCTGGTAATACCAGCAAGGAACTTAAAAAGGTACCATCAACCAAAACTTCCTTAAGCAACTAAAACTTTCTTAGGCAAGAAATGCAAGGTACATGATTCTCTCTGCTATATAATGGGAAGTTAGATGTGGCAGACATTCCTCTAACATGTAAAAGGAAGAGAACAGTGAGTCTTATGCTGCATTTCTTCATGCTGTAAGGTCTCTGTTGTGTAAGAGGGGTAGGCATGTTGGTATGAAGAGGTGCAGCTGGAAAGGAGCTACTCTGGGCAATCTATTCTCCCCTCAAGGAGTTGGATGGATTTTCTGTTGGAAATCCATCGGCAAAAAACTTCTGGGTGAATTGATGGCAACTTGATTAGAGGTTGTACAGCAAGGAGGAGTCGGAAGGCTTGGTACAGAAAAGAATGTTGCATATGGATGACCGGGATCTGTGAGGATTGCCTTGGAGTTCCTTGCCATCAAATGCCACATACTGCACTTCTTCCATATCAGCCCTATCTAATTTGTTTGAGGAGAAGTGTCACTTCAACTGTGTACTTGTAGACTCAGAATTACAGGGGCTTGTTTTACTCTCTGCTGTTTCTATGAAAGGATAAAATGTGATCTTACAACCAAGATACCATGTGGCTCCTAATTTGGATGTCAATAGTAGCAGAATGTTCATAGACACTTGGGAAATGTTGGGCCTGATTCACCACTGTCATGCCCCTTGGCATTCATCTGTAGCTGTGCAAAGTATGTGAAAGATGCTATTATTTTTGATCTAAAGATTTTTCTGTCTTTTCGCTAATTAAGTGTAAAATGACCAAACAAGGTGCCAACCTAATGCAGAACTGCGCACCAGAAAATCAACACAAGTGAACATTTTTAAATTTTAAGAACAGGACAATGGTCTATACGCAGGAATTCCCTTAACCCTCAAACCTTTCTACCCCCCCTCCCCGGTATCTTCAATACCACAGGTATTTTAATTTTATTTTAATTAAGCTTTACCACTGTAGCTGCTTGTCAGTGCATGACACGCATATGGGTAATTAGAAAGATAGTATGAGGTGATAATTATAGAACATAAAGAATAGCTAAAAATGAGTTGGCTGCATTGTAATTAAATCCTGCATAGCCACTTTGCCTTTCCTTACTCAGGCTCTGACTGAATACAGGCTTTTAAAGTTATTTACCTACTGTCCAACTATGCTGCACATATTTGTAGTAGGTTAAAAGCACGTACTTTATTGCTAGGTACACACATTCAAAAAGTCTGAGGCAAAAGTGATGTAAGTTATGCTGTTTTTGGTAAGTGGAGTAGTTTACATTGGTAGTGAACAAAACACCCTTGAGGGTGTGAAGGCAAATCTTAGACTGGATTCTACCATTTTTAAACTAGTGTGTGCGCTGAATTTCTGTTATAGGCATAGACCAGTTTCTGATCACTTATAGTGGTAAAAGTGTAATGTCTGTACCTGGCTTCTGAGATTTGCTTATTTAAACACCAGTAATGCACTAATTTGGCAAAACAGTTAAGACTGTGTGCATAACTAAACTGTTTCTGATCCCCAAAGCCAAGTCCCATAGTCCATATCTAAGTTCCACTGGATTTTGAATATGCACTTAAGTGCTTTGCTAAGTAGGGAAGGAGTGTAGAATTGGAGCCTGATGGAATGACTAAACACAATTAACTACAAGTTCCAGGAATTACCAGTATTGTATTGGTGATTATGGCTAGTTGCACCTCACTATAAAAGTATTATAAGAAGAAATGTCAGGGTAATTTAGATAGAACCCTTTTTGTTTCACCCTTGCTACATTTTTTCACTCTTTAATGAGGAAAGATACTTTTTTTTTCTTGGAATCATTTGAGTGCTATGTGAGACTATGGGGAAAATGGGTATTGCAGATATATTTCTCCATCTGAATCCAAAGGGAAACAGTCTGACTTAAGGACCTGGTCTATGGAAGCCAGTAGGAATGTTTTCATTAGGCTTCAGTGGGCTTTGGATCAGGCCTTATCTATCACCTTGATTTATAGTGAGTTGGGGTAACCCTGCAAGATACAGAGTAATGTATAATTTTATATGTAGACCCTCACGATAAATCTGTTGTTCAGACGTTCTCTTTCATAATTAAATCGCACCTGCTAGTTTTACTGTCATTCTCGGGGATAAATCCTTGATCTGAGAGTTTTCATATACTATATTTCTTTCACCCATCTTTTTATTACAGGTAGGGGATTATTTTTTACTGTCTTTCTGTGGGTTTTGACAGATCCTTAACTCATTTAGGTCTCTATCTTCTAATTTATACCTTGACTGTAGGAACCCTGTACTAATAGGCTTGTTACACACTGACAATGGTAATATGAACTCTTCTGGTTGTATTCAGGTATCTCAGAGTTTGTGGAATTCTTTTATTGCAACTTCTTTCATTTCTTCTTTCTGGATATATATTATATGTTCAGGGAGCATATTTAACTTCCATATTATTAAAAAGGTGTGTATGGAATTGTGCATGGTAACAATCAGAACTATTCAGGAAGGCACAGTATCAAGAAACTATTGCATTCAGATTCAGCAACAAAAGGCCGTTCAGAATCATTACCTGATCCAGTTTATAGTGTTCTTGAAAATAATCACAAAATTACTCCTTTTGGTACAACATTTTCTTAAATGTGGAAAAGGTCTGTGAAAATGCTAGGGATAGCTTTGTCTATAAAAATTAAGCAAAGCTAAAGCAAGTTATGAGGACAATAAACCATGTAAAATGTAGTTGCAGCATTTAACAGTTGTGGCATAAAACCATAACATTGAGTAAATATCACACGTGATAGACAAAACCGCCTTAGTTCAGCAGCAAGATGGGAAAATGCACTAAATGTTCTAGTTGCTTTTTAGTTTTTTTTTTTTTATTTGAAAGGTACACATCTTTCATGTGTTGGGGCATGATTGTAAAACTTGCTTTAATAGTTGTGTTAATGTGGAGTATTATGCATGTTACTGTATTACATGCGTGTGTGCATGTATTAGCACATTTCCTCATGTTTTAACTATCTTCCTGTTTTTTGAGAATGAAATGTATGGAAAATAAAGTCTGACTTTCTTCCCTCCCAGTCCCCATTAACTTGTGTGTACAGAGGTTGGAATGAAAGCTGGAATGCACTTTGAACTCTGCAGATGTCTACATTAAAATATTTTGATGTTGAAGTGTATTTTTCTTGGTCAGCTTTCATTTGTTTCTGTTATATTTATGAAACTGGAGACACTCCCTCTGGTGGCTAATTTATCACTTAACATTTCTTTTTCCATTTTAAACCATAACCTCCGAGTAGTTTGGTGGCTAAAGTTTTTGGCAACCATGAAAGTTTGTTGGTTCAAAGTTTGTTAGAAATGTCTTCACATTTTTTAAACTTAAATTCTGTAAAAAAAAAAAAAAAAAAAAGTGTTAGTATGAAGTGGAGATGAACTGGACTGATTTGTTGAACATATTGTAGACAGATGCAAATGTTATCACAAATTAACTAATTTCTCAAACCCAACCTGCTATGCAATAATTTGGTTTAGGACCTTTCTTGACAGAGGTTGCTCACATTGCCAAATTTTAGTATTGTAGCATACGCTGCAATTGAAAACCATGCTACTGAGCCAAGCCACAGCAATTTCAGTGCTGTTTTTTGGTTTTCTAAAAACACAAATAGGGGTGTGTGTGTGTGTGTGTGTGTGTGTGTGTGTGTGTGTGTGTGTAATATTTTGACTTCAAGTGAAGAAATGGAACAATTATCTTAAACATTATGGGAAAGATATGCTCTTTCTAAATAGGAAAAAAAAATGCTATGGATGTTAGTAAGCTTTAGTAGTAAGACAATAATAGTGTGTGTGGGAGGCTTTTTTTCCCCCAGATCAGCCAGTTTTTCCTACCTGCCATGTATGTCCAATGCCCTGTGACTAGATAGCACAGGGATTGGGCATATATAAATAACTTGGTGTTTGCTTTGGGAGATAGCCGTCTATCTTAGACATCTTTTGAAATGCCAAGCCCAGATAAATTCAGGGCCACACAAGTGTTCCTTGTGAATCTGCAGGAGACTCCTGTTAAACCAATGAACACTGCCATAGGATAGCACTGACTAACACAAGTACTGTCCTATAGTGGCATTACTTAGTGTGCTGCAGTGCATGTGCAGATAGTGACTGGGTTTGGCTGAGGCATGAAGGTGCTACAGTGCAGGGCTGCCTGACGACTAGCCCCGCACTGCAGCACCCTTGTGCTCCACCTCACCTCTCCATAGCATGTTGAGCCAGGTTGGAGAAGCCCTGGGCTGGCAGACTGATCCCCAGAACCCCTGCCAGGTGGGGCTGCTCTGCCTCGGTTCTGGGTGCATATGTAAATAAACTTGGTGCAATATGTGCTGTAGTTTATTGCTTCGCATTAATAGCACATGTAGATGCAGCCAGCATTTCCTTCCAGCACAAAGGGCCAAGGTACCTGATTTTTTAAAATCATTACCTTACTATGCATAGAAAAGCTATTTTCTCAAATGTATTAGTTATTATTCCTCATTTCCTTCTGCAGTCTATAAATTGGAATCCAGGCACCCAATAATGTCTAAGATAGGGTTTTTAAAAAATGACAGTAACAAGCAAAACAACTAGGATATTTATTCAATAAGTTCAGTATATTTTGCCAGACCTCTGGACACTTCTACAGATGGGACTTAATCTTTTACTAGAACGTAAATACTTATGAAGCTTTTTTCAAATAACTTTTAAAATCTTTAAATAATAGGATATATAGAATACATGATAGTATAATGTATACCTTATGGTATGCTATATATCAATGTACACATACTGCACATTGATAGATGGTATATCATAGGGTAAATATTATGCTGGCATGTATTTTATATATCCTATTATTTAAAGAAAGAAGATGTTTAAAATGTACTTATAAAATGAAAGCAGCGGTTCTCATGTAATCTCTTGAATCAAGCAGATGAGTATTTAAAAGGAAGTCAAAAACAATGTGCACTACTTTTTCCTCTCTGCTCAGTCAGGTTTCCCTCTTGGTTTTCCTGACATGGATAACTCTTTTATAACTACCATTTTTACAGCTTCATGCAACAGGGGAGAATGTGTATATTTCTACTGACTACTCCTAAGTTTATTATGTGGTATATGCTTTGCTGAATTGAGTCTTATAGGTGTATGTTACAGGAACAAGTAATAGTAGTATACTATGTGAAATTAATATTTTTTCTACTGCAGAATTTCTCCTTGAATTTAAGCAATTGGCCTCATCACAGACCATTACCAGATGCTTCTTGAAAAAGCACAAAAGACCCAAAGCAGGCAGCTGTGGAAAAATCTACCCAGATGAGGCATATTTCTTTCAAAACTCTTCAATAGGAGGTTGGCTTATGCATGATGTTCTGTATTCCTTCTAAACCTTTTTAAAACAAATATTGTGTAACATAAGTGTGAATGTTCTTGTAAAACACCACCTTAAAGAATTCTGCTGAGCTATTGTTCTATATGATACTTTGAAGCTGTTTTTTCCTTTATTACTGAAAGAAATATAAAATATGTTTCCACAAAAGCTCCTATAGCCATTGTCTATTATTCCACCCACATTGTTGAATTGAAAAAAATTCTATTTCATCTGTGTCTTCTGACCATACTTCTTGAAGGGGGCTGAGCAACTTTCAAATTGTGTTTGATGTAATTAGAAAGGAGCTGACGATACTGAGGTGAAACCAGCCCTGCATTCCAGGAGTATGTGTAACTAATAGTTCATGGAGCTCAGACACTTCAGGAAAAATAAATATTTTTGAAACTTTGGATTACAAAGGCATTAATAAATGCCAGATAGAGCACCTCAAGATTTTGACTTTTAATGATCAATATACTAATGAGGCTAGGCTTCTTAATTTTTACATATTCAAATTAATATTGTATTCATTTTGCACATGGATATTGGTGTGGAGCTTTAAGTATATTTCTTTTCACAAGGTATTTGGTATTAATATCTGCTCTCTTTTAATGATGACATTAATTCAGAAAGTATTGTTGTTGCACATTTAAGTGTTACACGCGTATGATTAGCATAGAGAATGAGGCTAAGGTTACATATGTTTTTTAAAAGACAAACAAAAAAGAATAATTCCAAAATTCTTTTAAACTACTGCATATAAGAAACATATGTTCTATGCTTTCTGCAATACTACTTCCAAACAGTTCAAGAAAGGAAAATAAGCCTTGTGTTTCAAAAATTCTGTGTGCTTTGATTTAATGAATAAATAGGATGCATTGCACTAATTAGAGAAAGCCTCACTGCTGAGCAAGAATACAAGGATGTAAAATAAAGCCTATGTAAAAAGGTGATTAACAAGAGTTGGCATGGATTCACCAAGGGAAAGCCATGTCTGACCAATCTGAGTGTCCTCTATGAGGAGATGATTGGCTCTGTGGATGCAGGGACAGTAGTGGATGTGATTCACCTTGGCATTAGCAAGATTTTTGATTCTTTTTCTCCAACAATATTCTTGCAGGCAAGCTAAGGAAGTATGGGTGGATGAATAGACTATAAGATAAATAGAAAAGGGGCTGCATTGTTGGGCTCAGAGGGTAGTAATTGATGGCTTGATGTCTAGTTGGCAGCTGGTATCAAGTGCAATGCCCCAGGGGGTTGGTCCTGGGACAGGTTTTGTTCAATGTCTTCATCAATGATCGTGAAGATGGGATGGAATGCACCCTCAGCAAGTTTGCGGATGACACCAAGCTGTGGGGAGTAGTAGATAAGCTCAAGAGTATGGCTAGGATTTATAGTAAACTAGACACATTGGAGGATTGGGCCAAAAGAAACCTCATGAAGTTCAACAAGGACAAGTGCAAAGTCCTGCTCTTAGGATAGAAGAAGCCCATGCACTGCTATAGTCTTGGAACCAACTAGCTAAGCAGCAGCTCTGCAGAAAAAGACCTGGAGGTTACAGTGGACAATAAGCTAGATATGAGCCAACAGTGTGACCTTGTTACGAAGAAGGCTAATGGCACACTGGGCTGCATTAGTTGCCAGCAGATTGAGGACAGTGTTGCCAGCAAATCAAGGAAAGTGAGTGTTCCCCTCTATATGGCACTGGTGAGGCCACACCTGGAGCACTGTCAAGTTTTAGATCCCACCCTCACTACAGAAAGGATGTGAACAGATTGGAGAGAGTTCTGTGGAGTGCAATGAAAATGGTTAGGGGACTTCCATAACTTCTGAGGGGTGGCTGAGGGAACTGGGCTTATTTAATATGAAGAAGAGAAGACTGAGAGGGGATTTAACTACCTGAAAGGTGATTCCAAAGAGAATGGAGCTAGACAGTTCTCAGTTTTGGCAGATGATGGGACAAAGAGCAATGATGTCAAGTTGCAGCAATGAATGTTTAGGTTAGATATCAGGAAAAACTTCTTCACGAGGAGGGTGGTAAAGCACTGGAACAGGTTACTCATAGAGCTTATGGACTCTTATCCTTGGAGGTTTTTAAGACCCATCTGGACAAAGTTTTGTCTGGGATGGTCCTGCTTTGAGCAGGGGATTGGACTAAATGAGCTTCTGAGGTCCCTTTCAACACTAATTTTCTATGATTCTATGAAAGACATGGACAGATGTATAACTCTATGCAAGAGACGCAAGTGTCCTCATTAGAAGTTGGTATGTGCTTAATTTTTTACTGAATTACAGCTTTGATGTGCCACATGTTCACACTGTTGGTTTTTCATCTCTTTAGCAGACTTAATGTAGGCCAGTTGTTCTCAACCTTTTTTGTTTCAAGGAATCCTTTCATAACCTTTCTGAATTTAGTGGCACCACATTTTAAAAAAAAGTGAAGTTATTTATTACAGTGCATTAAAATAATCTGCTGGGAAATACGTTTTTTTTTAATCAAACTGCAAAAGCATGCATGAATACTAATATTATTATAATTAATGAGAAAATTGAGCCTGACAGTTTTTGCCAACATCTTGATTTGATGGCTGAATTGAACAAAGACACATTCTCATTTCTTCCACTAAAAAAATGTTTTTCTCTTCTTGTTTTGTATGTTAGTTAAAGCAAAGAATCCCAAATTGTAAAAACACAATGTTGACTATTGCAGCAAGATTTTGCTCTTTTTTAAATGTTGGGATATTGCTTGGTTAGCTGAACCCAGAAGTTATCTGAAAGTACCTCATTGCCTATCAGGCTTAGGATACAAGCATTGTGTGTATTGGAGAGGTCTTTTTCTGTGAGAACAAATCCCCTGATTCTTGAAGGTTCAGAGAATGAGTTTCTCATTATGTTGCATTCTGCAACATCTAAATCTGTGAACTATTTCTGAATCTTCTCTTCTAGCAGCTTCAAGTGATCTGATATTTTAATGTAAAGGACCACTTTTTTACAACTTGGTCAAACACAGATTTTAATTCCTGAAATACAGTTTCTGCAACAAGATCTTTTACATGAAAGAAACAGTGAGTTGTAATGGCATTTGGATTCTGTTTCTTCTTTCTTCTTTGTGTTGGATACACATCTTCATACTGAGTCAGTCAAAGTGGGAGTGTTGTTTGTGTGAACACCTACATGTGATTCCAAGGATAGACCAAAAGATTTCAAATAGGAATCCATTGCGTCAAAAACATCCTGACCTCTTGTAGGCTCACAGAGTTCTTTGTGACAGAAGAATTGCTCGACTATTTTTTTCATTGTCAACAAAATGAATGAAAGGCAGGAGCTATCATATTCCACTTTATATCTCTCAATTCATCCACCTGAAGAATGAAGGTACTAGCCATTTTAACATTCTCACTCATTTTTCCCATATCCTCTGATATGTCATATATACGTCTTCTAATTGTATCATTAGATAGTAGAATTTTGTTTAATTTCCTTTTCAGTTTCACTACAAAACATAATTATTGCTATTTCTTTGCACACTGAAAGGATCAGTATGCTGCTAACGGTGGGTTTGTGTTTGTTTAGCAATTAATTCTGCAACCTGTCAAACTAGCCTCCTGTGCTTTGCTAGTTTTACCTTTTCACAAAGTCGGAGGAGTGCTTGTCTCTAAAAATATCCAAGCTTTTATTTTTTTTTTTTAAATATACGTGCTTTGTCGAGAAATGATGTTTCAACTGACTTGTGACAAAAACCTGATTAAGTAACCACAGATGATGCATTTCAGTGTGGGATAATGTTCATCTCTGTACCAGGTAAAATCCATGGCTAGATAGCTTTCTTTGTACTGTCTCAGATGGCTTTACTTTACTTTTTGTTTTTAAAATCACCGCTTAACTTAGACTTGCTTCAGTTTATTTGTTTCTGGATACAAAGGTTCATTCTTCATTACACTTTCACTATCTGGCTTATCATGTTTTTGCGTTTCTGTAACAAACTTGTACAGTATGACAGCTGTAGCCACAGAGGCAGATCTGCCCTGGCACACTTAGATATAGAGAGGGCAGCAGGCATTTCCTTCACCCAACCTGCCCAGTCTCACATGCATGATCCCAAGGATCACACAGGGTTCATGAGAGCAGGGGAGACCTGAGCAAGTGAGAGTGTTGGGGCTCTGCTGATGATTGAGCAAGTGCCAGCTGCTATGGGAGGGGGAAGGGATAGGGGAAACCCAGGGACATTTATGAAAAGAGTATGGGCCAAACCTGGGGATAAACATAGTGCAAGCAGAAGCATCGGCTCCTGATGTACCCACTTCCCAGTTTAGCCCTTACAAATACCTCTTGGAAATCATGGTGTGTGGGTCAGCTTCACTGAGGGTGGAAGTGGTACAGCAGCCTGAAGATGCTGCTGTTTCTGCTGCTAGCAGCACCCTTGTCAAGTGCAACTGCCCCATGTGCCTCTGTTTCCAGGAGGTGAATGCAGGGCCGGACTTTGAAGACCTGTGGTAGGAGCAAGCACTCCTGCTTCATTAGGTATATCTAGTAAGCCCAAGGCAAGCAGGAGCATGTGATTCTGCCTCAGCAGCTTTGGAGCCTGGCCCCACACAAAGCAAACAGACACATTGGATACTACCCTGTGCCACTGCCACCACCAAATAAAACTGTCCCTGAATGCCTCTTTTTCCAGGAGGCATGTTGAAGCCATACTAGGAAGTGACATTGGCAGGAGGGGCCTGCATAACCTAGTGCAGGAACAAACAATCATTCCAATGCAGGCATTTCCCAGTTGGGCCCCACAGACACCTCCTGGAAACAGAGGTGCATGGGGCAATTTCATTTAAATATGGTGGTACTGCAGCACCTTGGGGTGCCACAGCACCCCATGTGAACGACTGATGTAGACATCCTTTGTGTGGCATCCAGAAGAGTAAGAAAATGGAGGATGCCTCTGCAATGTAAAAGAAGCATTCAAATTAATGGAATTTCTATTTCTATGTTTTCTAAGGTTTACTTATTGTAAAGAATGAAATGCCGCTAAAGTAAATGTGTGTGTGTTAAAATAACATTTTTAGTCTGAAAAAATGAAAAAAGATCTATATTCAATATTTGAATGCTGTGTAATATTTAATCTTGGAATTAACAGTCCACCCCCTAATTTACACGTAGTCTCATTTAGTTACTACTTTTTTATTTTACTGAAAAATGGATGCCAAAGAAACTTTTAATCCTCTGCATAGTGTCCCCTGTAATTTTCATGCTTGCATCATTTTTAGGAGGATTTGGCAACCATTAGGGTAGGCCTAAAACATTCTAACATATATATTAAACCATATTTTTGAAACTTGGTCATCTTGGTTTAAGTACTTGATTGTAACTACAAAGCAGATACCAAGACTTCTAAGTAGCTTATATGATGTTGGGAAACAGTTGCAGTTGCAAGACTGCAGATGCAAGTAATTACATGCACAAAAATATGTAAGAAAAAAGGCAAATGATGTTTAGACTGAAAATCAGATTCTTATACTGTGAAGACAAGATTTACACTTACAGGTGCTAGAAAACAGAGATGTGTGGTAAGAATCAGGATTAATGTATTGAAAAGGAGAAATTGTATTATATTACTCTATCAAGAATTTTAACTTGGAATGTATTGTCTTAGTTTTACTATTTCCTAATGATAGTAAGCGTGGAGAGGATAAGCTCTGAAGATAAATAAATCATTTTAGGTTAACTTGTATATCATCTACTCCCTCTTTCTGATATCATCATTCCTAAATTTTCCTTAATGCATTATCATTGAAGGTAATGACCTTCCTCCAACAGATAAGAAATGATGCCTGCAAAAATACTGTCCTTCATATGTTTATTATAACTGCAGTTATTATCTTACAGGTATTTGTGCAGTAATCGTTTTTGTGTAGCTTGCCATGTAGGTTGGTTGTAATGTCTTTTTTGTTGCCTTACTACTTTAAGTTAATCTTTCAACACATCTATAAAACACTTTCCTTTTACCAGTTTTAGATATATTTAAAGGAACTATGGGTACTTGCAAGGAATGCTAAAATGTTGGATTCAGTTTTGTGTCAGAGGTTCATTTTCCAGTCAAACTGATTTGCTACACTTTTGGAATGTTATAATGAAAAAGAGAGCATGAGCTCTTTAATAAGAGTTGTCGTATTCATTGGAAAAAAAGATTTTTAAAGTCCATGAAGTAACAAGAGTCAAGCAGGCACTTTCTGCTTCATAAGACTTGAATTTATGTTATTTTTTTCATCACAGTGGGCATGTCTACATATGCAAATACTGGTATATGGGTTTATTCTGTAGTAATTTACTTTGGAGTAAACCCACCCTGAGCAGATGTCTATACATGGGAGCATTTGGCAGGAAATTTGCTGCTCCTGGCAGCAGTCTGCTCCCACTCTCTGCAGCCCTGCACTGCCCCCTTCAGCTGCCAGGGGGAGTTCCAAGCTCTGGCAAAAACGCTTGCACCCAATGCCCATGTTTTAAAAGGCAGCCCACTCCCTGATGACATGCGTTCCTGGCCCAGAGCAGCCAGCAGAGTGCTGTGCCAGCTTGCCACAGCTTTTTGCCACAGCTTGTGCCCACTGTGCCATGACTGCTCCACCCCTAGCCCTGGGAACAACATCCAGGATGCACACTGTGCTTTCCATGCTGTGCCAGCACAGTGATTGCCACCTGACCCAGGTCAGTCTCAGCCCTGCTTGCTCCCTGTGTGCAATGTGGCCACCTGGCCAGGCTCAGCACAGTATCTCAGGCCCCCTGCCACCACTTGGAGGCCTGCTGCTGTGTTGTGGGTGGCTGCCGGGGGCAGACAGGGCTGTGGCCAATAGCCGGGGAGCAGGTGACAAGAAGGTAACCAGCAGGGCCAGGATGATGTTCAGCACATCCTCCTTTGTGGCTTCTGCTGTCCTAGTCACCATGGCAACCTGCTGCTTCTGGTGTTCCATGTATCTCTATTTGAGGGCCGGGAGGCTTTCCCAGAACTCATGCTTCTGTGCTTGATTGCACAGCAGGCCCATGAATCTGTGAGTTGCTCCTCTGTCACGGTGACCAGGTGGCCTGGCAGCCATGTCCAGTCCTGGGTCCTCCACTGCTGGATCTTGCATATAAGGGGGACCCCGGATGAAACTGGTGGTGACCAAGATGGCACATTCCTGCTGGCAACTGGTGCTTCTTCCCTGCATGCAACTGCTGGACCTACAGAGCTGGAGAAAGAGACTGTTTGTGAGACTTTGCAACATTTTTGAGATAAAGTGAAGTATATCAGGGAGCTATGCCTTGCCTGGCCTCAGATCAGGGGTTGTACATGCATAGGTGCCCAGGGACCATGGTAAGTTGGCCAGGCAGGTCCAGACCCAGCTGGCTGTTGGCCAAGCTCTCCGTTCCCACTCATTCTGCAGTTGGGTTGCTGGGTGTGGGTTGCAGGCAGCCTGCCTTCCCTGCCCCCTTCCCAGGCTTGGACAGGTCTGGCTCCTGTTAGCACCTTCTGATGCAGCTCCAGTCCCACTCCCCACAACACTTCTCCTGCAGGCCAGATTGTTTCTTCTGTTGCCATCAAGCCCATGGCACCTGGGGTCGGGGTGAGTTGCTCCCAGCCACCTGGGATGTAGCTCCCCTGCCTTTCTCCCAAGAGGCCTCTTTGAAGATGCAACCCAGAGCTGGTCCACTGTCCCACCATGCCAGCCCTGTGCCCGGAGCATGCCCCTGCTGACCGTGTCCCAGGTGTGCTGCAAGGAGCTGTTTGCGAGGACTGAAGGGTGTCCAACTCACTATGCCCTGTTGCTGCTGCTTGCTGTGGGGTCCCAAGTGCACTTGAAAACCTGGCGTAGGATCCTGAACTTCACCAGTGTGGCAGGCAAGCCTGTACTGGCCCACAACCTGTACCACCACCTGGAGGTCTACTTGTGGCTGGGCTATACATCCTTGCCCCCCGCAGCCAAGGATGACATTGTGATCAGCACTGGCATGTTCTTTCACATGTAAGAGGCCCATGGCTGCCTAGCTGAGCAGGTACAGGCTGCTCAAAGTTCCTGCCTCCTTGTATACTGTATGTGTGCGTGGGGGAGAATGGATTCTGGAGCAGAGGGAAGTGCAGCTGGACTGTGTGGGAATGGGGGGCAGGGGCAAGGAAGTTCCTCCCCCTGGGGTAGGGCTTACTGGGTCATCATGGCAGGCATGCCTGGTGGCCCAAGTCTGTCCCCAAAGGCAATGGCAATGTGTGACTCCTGGCACTGTCCTGGGGTGTAGTGGCTGGTTGTCCAAGCAGACGTAGAGAGGAAGAGAAGGAGCTGCTGAAGACTGGTATTGCTGTGGCTGGCCTGGCTTCCTAGGTGGGGCTGTGACCTCAAAGTTTGTAGGGCAGGCACTGACCTGGGTTTCCAGAACTGCTAGATGATGTGGGGGGTGGGGACTATGGTGGGATGGGGTCCTGGTGCCCTGAGGGGCTCTCTGCCACTGATTCCTCACTCCCACTGCCAGGTCACAGTGGAGGCTTGGGCAGATTACCCATGCTGGAGTACATGGCATGGCTCCAGCCAGTGTCCTGGGGCACAAGAATCTGGTCCAACTGCTACAAAAAGGCAGCATGGACTTGTGGGCAGCCCTTGACCAGTTGTTGTAGTCAGTGATGGTGACCCACTGTTCCTGCAAGGCCTTGACTTTTATGTGGCACTGGCATGTCAACTGGTAGTGCACTCACTCCTGCATGTGGCCTGAAAGGCTCTCATACTTGTGGGTCTTGGAGTGCCTGCTGTGGGCAAACTGGCTGATGGTGACAGCTTTGAAGCACAGCACAACAAGGTTTATGGTCCTGGGAGGTGGCATGTGGTGTTGGGGAGAATACTGGCATGGCTTTTTTTGATGGGCTGCAGGGCCTCTGTGCAACAGTCTGGGTGCTGTCAGTGCTGGGCAGGTGTTTGCAGTGTCTAAAGCAGCAAAGAACAGGCAGGCAGGTGGGGCTGTGCCAGGAACCAGTGCCAGAGTCTGGGTCAGCTGCTGCAGCTGGCCAGGAGACACTGGTGCAGGACCTTGTGGCCAGAGGCTGGCTGCTAGTGGCCCGGGGCCCTAGAGTCCCTGCAGCCTTTTAAGGAACTGGAGCTGAGGCAGGCAAAGAGTTGCCCCAGCCCTGGGGCTGGAAAAGCTCCAGGCCTTGTGGCCCTGGAGCTAGTCCCTTGATGGTGGGACCGGGAGCCAATTTGCTCTTGATTGGCAATTGCATGTGCGCTACTGTGCTGCACAACATTATTGTGTTGGGAATGTTCAGTCTAGAGCAGTGATTCTCAGCTAGGGCGGTGGGGCACCTTTGGGGGGCTGCCAGATCCTTTGAAGAGTACCATGATGTATAAAGAGAGAAACTGAACAGATACGGGAAGGCTCTGGTTTATCCCTACCTGGACTATTTCCCACCCCCACTGCCTCACCTCTCTGCAGGAAATTGAGAATTGTGAAATTGAATGACACTTAATTTACAAAAGTTATGGAGTGATGCCTGAAGTCCAAAAATGTTGAGAATTACTGACCTAGAGAATGTATGCTAGTTTTCTTCCTTATGTTCTGCACTACCCCCATTATTTTCTATTGCTCATTCCAGATCTTTCACACTAACAACTAACAATAGAATATTTCATTCTAAAACCGTAAGATCTATTGAGAATTATTCACTCCCAGATGAACCGGCAATGTGCTGATAACTGAACGCTTCTACTCTGTGAATGAGTTTAAATACTTTTACCCAGAATATGCCACTTTTGCTGTTCTTCTGCCAATAACATTACCTTTTTTCCAGGCACTTCAAGCTGTCTACCATATGGATACTTTTCAGTCATTTGTATTGCCCAGAGTGCAGTTTAATGGAGCCCACTCAACCAAATGTCCACACATTCTGCAACTTGAACATGACTCAGTACTAGACATCAGTTTGAGAGGGAAAAAAAACATAATTTTGTCAAAGGGCACCAGATATGTCTCTCTGCTTTAGTCATCCTATCGAAGAAACAACTTCATAAGCACCAATGTAAGTTCCCATCCACCAAGCTTCAAATCTTTTCTTTCATACAGCTACCTATGACTATTCTATCCTGATAATGTACATTGAAGTGGAATGGCTTTTGCTTGTTTATTTTTTTAAAAGAGAGACTATACAGACTAGCAGCCTCTGGGAGAGATGGGGCAAGTAGAAAAAAAATGAAGAGCAGCCCTCAAGGAGCAGCTTTCTCCCTGTATGGAGTGCCTGCCATAAAAGTGAGAAATTTCATAGATTTCATAGACATTTGGACTGGAAGGGACCCCAGAGGATCAACGAGTCCAGCCCCCTGCCCTAGGGACAGGAAGCCATCAGGGATCAAAGGATCCCAGCAAGACAAACATCCAAAAGTGTCTTAAGGCATTCAAAGTGGGTGCTTGAACCGCCTCCAGCAGCAGTCTATTCCAAACTTTGGGGGCTCAGACAGTAAAGAAGTTCTTTCTTATATCCAGCCTTAATTGGTTGCAGTAGTTTGTGACCATTCAACCTTGTCATCCCTTGGGGCGCTCTGGTGAACAGACATTCCCCCAGATCCTGATGAGCACCCCTGATAAATTTATAGGTGGCCACCAGATCACCCCTGAGCCTGTGCTTTTCCAGGCTGAAGAGTCCCATGGCTCTCAGCCTCTCATCATAAGATCTGCTTTCCTGACCTCTGATCATGCACATGGCCCTTGTCTGCATCCTCTTAAGCTTCTCCACATCCTTTTTGAATTGTGGAGCCCAAACCTGGATGCAGTACTCCAGCTGCAGCCTCACTAAGGCCAAGTACAATGACAGAATGACATCCTGGGACTTGCTTGAGAAGCATCTATGGATGCAAGCCAGTGTTTTGCTTGCTTTATTAGCCTCAGCATCACATTGAAGGCTCATGTTCATCTTGTGGTCAATCATGACCACCAAGTCCCTTTCATTTGTGGTGCTAGCCAGCATAGCACTGCCGTGCCCATAAGCATGCTGCAGGTTTTTCCTCCCAAGGTGGATATCCTTGCATTTTTTTTGGTGTTGAACACCATCAGGTTCTCATCTGCCCATTGCATGAGCCTGTCAAGATCTGCCTGGTTCACCTTCCTGTTCTCAGGTGTGGATGCTTTACCCCAGAATTTGGTGCTGTTGGCAAACTTGGCCAGTCTGCTTCTGACATCAATGTCCACATCATTGATGAAGATGTTAAATAGTATAGGCCCTAGGACAGAGCCTTAAGGGACCCCACTGGTGACCGTGCACCAATATGATTGGCTTCCATCAACTACCACCCTCTGGGTCCTACTGCAGAGCCAGTTCCTCAGCCAGTGGATTGTGGTGAGTTTGAAGTGTCAGTTAACCAATTTAGCCAAGAGGTGATCATGGGATATCAAATCGAAGGCTTTTTTAAAGTCAAGATATACAATGCCAATCTCTTTCCCCTTGTCCAGGTGATAGGTCACCTGGTTGTAAAAGGAAATGAGATTGGTTAAGCAAGACCTACCCACAACAAACCCATGCTGGATATCCCTCAGGATATTACCTTCGGCTAGTCTGTTAAGGATGGCCTCTTTAATCTTTTCCAAGACCTTCCCCAGAAATAGAGGTCAGGCTGATGGGCCTGTAGTTTGCTGGATCTACTTTCCTCCCTTTCTTGAAAATAGGCATGACATTGGCCTTCTTCCAATCTTCGGGCACTTTACTAGAGTGCCAAGAGCTCTCAACGATCTGTGCCAGGGGCTGAGCTATGATGTGTGCCAGCTCCTTGAATACCCTGGGGTGTAACTCATCAGGACTGGCTAACTTGAAGGTATCCAGCCTTTCAAGTTGTTCCTTCATGAGGTCAGCTTCAGTAGACACCAAGGAATCTCCCTTACCTGGCCCTCCCTCACCCACAGTGGGCAGGGGTATCCCATGGGACTGGTGAAAAACTGACACAAATTACCCATTTAGCAAATTCACTTTTTCCTGGGCATCGGTTGTCAGTTGCCCCATCTGATTTAGTAGGGGTCCAATGTTGCCCTTGCTTTTCTTCCAGCTCCCCACATAGCTAAAAAAGGACTTTTTATTGTCCTTGATATTTATAGCTAGTCCATTGCAGCCTTGGCTTTCCTGGCTTGCTCTCTGCAAGTCTGGACCAATGCAGAGTA
The DNA here is from genome assembly GCA_030014935.1 of Caiman crocodilus. NCBI lineage: Eukaryota > Metazoa > Chordata > Crocodylia > Alligatoridae > Caiman > Caiman crocodilus. The sequence goes on from JAGPOW010003316.1 coordinate 14,956,211, forward strand.
TTCCTCCTTGGCGGTGGATCCAGTCCTCCATCCTTTGTAGGTTTTCCTTTTAAGATGCAGAAAGTCTGCCAGTTCCCTGGAGAGCCAAGGGGCGTGCTGTGCCCTTTTGCTGCCTTACCTCCAAGATGGGATGGACTTTGCTTGCATATCCAGGATTGCTCCCTTGAAGAGCAACCACTTGTCCTGAACTTGCCTCTCCTTTGAGTTTTGGCCCTTTAGGGCCTCTCTGACAAGCCTCCTTAGCTTGTCAAATTCAGCTTTCCTGAAGTCGAGGACTTCTGTATTACTGACTGACTTGCCAGTTTTACGGCAGATGGTGAAGGTCATCAGCTCATGGTCACTGTCACCCAGCTTCCCTTCGATTGTTAGGTCACTGATTAGGTCTTCCCCGGTTGCCAGAACATGGTCAAGCAGCACTTTACCTCTCGTAAAGTTAATGAAAATAATGAATGTCTTAGCTCCTTAGGGATTCCTGAGCAATAAACCACAGGTATATTTATTTGGTACTTCTGCATTTAGAGAGGGGCCAAAACCACAACCTTGAATATAAAAGCTTGAATCTTTGAAGAAGTTGGACCTTTTGCATTATATACCTGGAGAAAATCTAGTCTCTGAAATTTTAATGTAGAGTGTCCGACTTTTTATTTTTTTTACTATACGAAAGGTGCTATTTTCTTCCTTAAGGTAAAAGTTGAAACTTTGGAAGAACATCTTGCATTTTCTTGGCAGTGTAGAATATGACTTTAAGCTCCAACTCTTGTTTCATCTTCAGTACTGAATCATGAATGAGGCTAGACCCTATTTAGGTGGAACACTTGGCCTCTGCGAAAAATAACACACTAGGCATTTGAAAATGTACATATTGTTATTTAGCTGAGTACAGTTTGCTATGCCTGCATAAAATAACTTCATGACACATGATTGGTATTTACTGCATTTGTTTGTTTGCTTCAGTTTCAAGAAGGTTATCAGTGATGCACATTTGAAGTGGGATGCTGAGTTTTGCATAACTAGCCTCCAGATGGTTTAGTTACAAAATATGAATAAACTTGCCAGAGTATCCATGTACAACCACCTTTGTATCATGCCAAAGTGGAGGTGGCATACATAGGGTGTCCTGAAAAACACCAGATGAAGGTAGTTTGATTACCATGGAAACCAGACCTCCAATGAAATAGGGAATATATTTAGTATTGTAATCTGGGCACCTGAGAGAGCTTAGGGGAAAAAATAAAATGCTGACCACTTTACTTCTCTAATGTAATGTGGGAAGAACTAGTATCAATATTGCCATAATAACCAAACTCTAAATTTGGGTAGTTCTGCACCCTTGAGATTTCTCCTTGAAAAGTTTCTGTCCTGAATTTTACCCTCTGAATAAAGTAACTAACTATTTTGAATTTTACAAGACATTCCTTAGTTTCAGGGCTATGCTCTAGTGTTTCCAAAGTGTCTTCAAAACAGGACACTGTCTCAGATTTTAAAAATTATTTTGAATTGACCAAGGTCTACAGCCCCCTCAAATGTTTCTGAAGTACCAGGAAGCATTTTACTTCCTTTGCTGAGATGACACAGCATGACAGTGCCTGGCACCAAGTGAACATAGATATGCTTCTTCCAGTTTTGGAGTTAACTGTGGGCTACTGTAGTGCATCAGGTTTCCGGGGTGGCCATAATGTCCCCTGGTGTCTCTACGACCATGTCCTGCTCTGCCCCTAGGGTGTCTTCCCTTCTCTGCCATGCCTTGATGGAAATAATAATAATAATGAGTCTGCCTACAGGCCTTTGCATGGCCCTAGTCCAACTGGACCCCACTGGCCTCTACTAGTCCCAGGCCCCTCAATGGTCCTATTTATGGCTGTGCCGCTGCAGGGCAACTAAAGACTAAGGGGCTAATTGTGTGTCTCCAATCCTTCCCTACACCACAACCCAAGCTTCACATGTGTTACAATATTGTTTTCTCCTGCTGGGGCTTCAGCCTTCCTGGCTTCCACCCCTTTACTCTGGCAAGGGCTTCTAGCCCAGGCCCAGTATGCAAGACCTGTCTTTGAGGGACTATCTCTGACTCATTCCTTCTGGTCACCAGGCCCCTAGCTGCTGTGTGACTCTGTAGCCTTACACTTTGCCCTTCTTCAGGCTCAGTAGTCACTCAAACCTTGAGCCTGATCCTGGCAGGGCTCAAGGCCATCTCATGCCCCTTGGGCAATAATGGGACCTCTGTATACTGTCCCTATAGTCTCAACCCAAACCACCGGTCTAAATATCACATGAACTTAAGCTAGAAAATAATATTAAGGGGAAACAGCCCTTTGTCCCTTTAAGAGGATAAACTGCCCCTCAGCGCTCCACTAGGACAGTCTCCCAGCCCTGGGATATCCTAGCAAGTGCCCATAGCCTCACCTGGGATCCATGTGCAGCTTCAGGAGCCCTGCTTCTGGGAACTCTTCACCCTGTGGCAACCAGGGACAGACTAACCTGTTAGCCTGAGCCTCGTGCTCACATCCTCCTAAGGCCCTGCTCTCTTCCAGGCAGCAGACTGCCCGCAGGTGCTTGCTAATTGCCTCATTTGCCCTGTTGCCTCAGCAACTGGCAGCTGCTGCACCCTGCCAAGCCTGCAGAGCTCCTTGGCTGGACTGCTACTTCCTTAATGGAACAGAGAGCCTCAGACTCTGTGTTACAGCTGCCCATTGAGCTGGAGGTGATATAGTTGCATCCATCAGGTGCTACTCTTAGGAAAATCACCTTAGGGGAGTTAGGCAGAAGGTAGAGCAGAATGACACCTTATAGATTAACTAAGCTTACAATGTAAGCAACAGCTCACATTGTTGGATGTATCTCATGCTTCCAAAATCTTACCCTCTCTGAATTAGTCTATAAAAAGGGCATAAAACATATGGATTGCAGAGCTGTTTCATCAGGTCCACTGGGCTATCGGTTGCAGAGTTGGGGGTATAGCTAGTGGTCTGCATAGTCTGCAGCAGGATCCAGAACCCAGGAGCCCCATGGACATGGCCCTCAGTGAAAAGTGAGGGGAGGGGGTGAGAAAGTGCTGATTGATTACCCCCTCCCTCCCAATTATGTACCTCCACCATGGCAAAACCATTTGCCCCATTTCCATGATGGTGGCCACAGCCACAGTGTTTGTCACCATTCCCTGTACCCCAGGCCCTATTTGGTTTGGAAGGAACCTCTGCGGTATGGATCCAGCCTAGGACCCAAATCTCATGGCCTCATCTCTTGTCATCTTTAGTGACACGCCTTGTCTGTAAAGTGCTACTCTGCCCTGCCTTTTGTCTGACTTGAAATGCAGCTAACTACCTCTCTCAGAAGAGTTAATTGGCATTGATTTCAGTGCTACACTAATCAGAGCTGGAAGCTGCATAAACTTCACCTGGTTCTGAAGGTCAATGTATCCTCGATTCCTTTACAAAGAGCTTTTCACTTTACTTCTGATGCATTTAATGAAGATGCTCTGTCTGTTGGTGTAAATGAAAGAAGAATCTTCTCTGAGACAGCTTTTAGTATATGGACAGTGATATGCTGTGGAGATAGGTGAGCACAATGTCAACAACAGAAGGTTCAGAAAAGCAAGTATGGTGTTCTGGTCCATGTGAAAAACAGTACTTATTACCAAAACAATACATTGCATTTAGGACAACTGGGGAAATTCAGAAAAGTGCATAGCTTTGTGTTTTCAATGCACTTTCTAGAAGTAAAAGCGCATTGAAAAGCATAGTTCTCGTATGCTATTACTGTAATAAGCTCCTTTTTATATTGTAAATAGTGTTCTGTTATGTTTGTATTGATTTTTTTTTTTTTTTTTTTTTTTTTTTACTGTTTTGTATTGTGTTATATTGTATTCCTATAATTTGTGCATCGCTGTTTATTGTTTCATATTGACATTGTATGATTTAGGCCTGCAGTGTGGGTTGCCATGAGTGATGTTAAGTATCCATTTTGTGTGTCAGGTTCCCATCTTGTTCCTATCTTGTCCCGATGCCCTGTTGTGTAAGATGTTGTAACTGTGTGACTCATACCTACCACTCTAATGTAAATTGGTTCCTGAATGAATGGGGATGAATGAGGGTGCTTGAGAGACAATGGCAGTAGGTCTAAAAATAGTTCCCCGTGAATGACCGAAGCATCAACTTGATGACCCAACCATCACCCTGCATTGACCTTCCCTGGCTCAAGATTTGGAAGACAAAGACTGCACAAACCAGCCAACCCACCATTACAGACACCTGAAACTCCATGTCCTAGCCTGGAATGCACATGCTCAGTACACCAGGAGCTGACCCTTGCCTGGGCATGCCCCTGCCACTAAGGTTATAGAAGGTCTGCCCCTCTAAAAGGGGGCAGTGAAGACAGACCCAGTGGGACGCCCTCTCCATTTGAACCCATGCCACACCACCTATTCACCCAGAGGTGCTGCCAGCGACCTCCCTCTTGACAACACCTTGCTGGAGAAGACCCCAACTGTCCATCGAGGATTAACTCACAATCCAGGATAGGTAGCTATCACCCACATTCCTTCCCCAAGCAAAGGACTTCGACTCTGTTTCTCTTCCTTACCTGGACTCTAACCCTTCCACTGAGTCTTTCTCCTGCTACCAGTGTGCGTGTGCGTGTGCGTGTGCGTGTGCGTGTGTGTGTGTGTGTGTGTATGGGAACCAATAACTTCATGAGGCTGTGTAGTGCATTCTCTGTTTAATAAACCTGTTATTTTGAAACTACGTTTTGGGTTTTTGTCTATTTCCTGACTGCTTCTTCCTTGCCACCACTTATCTGCCCCCTGATTTCCCAATTTTCTGCCTGTTTCCAGCCCCAATCTCCCAGCCTTCTACTTCTGTCTTTCCTGGCTGTCTCCTCCTTGGCACCGGGCTTTTTCCCTTGCTTCCACCCCAGCACCAGTGACCTTGAGGAACCTTGGGACCACTTGACCTTAAGTAACCCCAAGCCTCAGTTCCTCAGCCCAGCTTCTTTCTAGTCCACAAATTCTAATCCCATTCTCAGGTTCTTTCACTCTCTCACCTTAACCTTCCCCTCCAGGTATCCCAAGTACCCAAGCGCACACATACACACACCGTACCATCCAAGTTAGGAACTAACCTGTGTGTATATGTAGGTGGGTGGTGTGTGTGTGTGCGTATTTGTATTGGGTGTGCAGGTATTAACAACTGATTTTTGTCTAACTTTTGGTGCGTATAGTGTGTAGGTCCTTGAATTGGTGATAAGTGTGCATGTGCCTAGGCTGGTAATTTTGAATGTATATGTGCCTGAGTTTGTAGTGTGTGTGTGTGTGTGCATGTGCGCGCATACGCCTGGTGGAGGTGTATGTACCTAGAGTGTGTGCGCACACCTAATTGGTGTTGTTGTGTGTGCAAGTGCAGTTGTACACCATGCCCTCTTATCTAACAGTACGGTATTGAGATCCCAAGCACTGGCCTGACCCCACTGGGCAAATAATCAAAGGAATTAAATTATTGATTTTACTTATGATTTAAATTGACAAGCCAAAAAAAAAAAAGATTAAAATCAGCGTTAATCTTGCTATGCATTTGTACTTTCTAGTTATCTTCCTACAGAAGATAACATTGGGTAACCTTTAAAAATGTGGATTGCAACTAAATATAACCTTTTACACAAATGTGGCTCTTCTTGCTAAGTAGGAGAATAAACTATATATATATGTTGACTTAAGGAATTTAATCTGAATAACTGCGTGATCCATGATATATGTTTTTATTGAACTTAAAATAGATCATAGATGAACAGGGCTGCAAGGGACCTCAAGAAGTCACCCTGTCCAACCTCTTTCTCAAGGTAGGAACAGCACTTAGAAATTTCCAAGTATGTTAATTCTATAACTTCCCTAGGTAGCCTGCTCCAATGATTAACCACCCTCATATTGAGAGAATTCTTCATGATATCCAGCTTAAATGTTCATTGCTACAATTTGAGACCATTATTTCTTCTGTGCCCAGCAGCCAAAGAGAAAAAATTATCACCATCCTCTTTAGCCCCATCAGGGATATATAGCCTAATGTCAAATATCCCTTCAGTCTTCTCTTTTCCCAGGTTTCCAGTAAATTATCCCAGTTCTTTCAACCTTCTTTGTCATGTTTTCTGAACTTTGAATAACTTTTTGTTGCCTTCTACTCTTTCTTGAAGTACAGTGCCCAAAACTAGATGTTATCTCACCAGTGCCAAATATAGTGAAAGGATGACTTTGTAGAAGTTGTTAGTGATACTTCAGAATGCTATTGGCTTCTTTAAAATTTTTTTTTTTTTTTTTTTTTTTTGCAGAAGAGAACACTGTTGACTTATATTCAGCTTATGATCCCCTGACACCTTCAATTCCTTTTCTGTAATACTGCAACCTATTTTAGATTTTTGTAAGTTTAGAACTTAGAGGTTGTTATCATTTCAAATTTAAATGTAAACAGGTTCATTTAAATGAAGCATATAACTATTTTAAATACCAACTTGTATTCATACTGAAGAGCTCAGTCTTCTTTCTTAAAATAAAAGTATTTAGAATTAGTCTAAATTGATTTATCCTGGATGGTCAGTGATATATCAGTGATCCCACAGCCCCTCCTGCAAAGCAGTAGACTATCTGTCACCCATGGGTAGAAGGCAAAGCAGAAATATCTTTTGCAGTGTGTGTATGTTTATATTTTAATGTTCTGCTTATTGCTTCAGACACTTTAAACAAAAGTAATCCACCAGGTAACAAGCCATTGGTACAAATGGATGCAGCCATACAAGTTTCCCTTGAGTTTTTCTCCTTTTACATCAGCAGAAAACTGGTCCCATAGTTTATAGAAACATTGGCCTTAAAAGTATCAGGCTTAATTTATAACTATAGGGGTGAAAAACATCTGATAACTAGTCATGTGAAAAGTATTCATCACATGTTTTTGCTTCTAGCTTCTCTACAGGAGAGAGAGAGAGAGAGAGAGAGAGAGAGAGAGACTATCTCTGTAGTTATATAACATATTTTTTATTTAGACAAAATAACTACCATTTCAGGATAGAATAGATTAAAAAGAATGTACAATATATTTACCACAGACGCTTAGCAATAATTGTGATTTATAACTTCTAAGTGTTCATGGAAATGTACAAGAATCAGAGAAAAAGAGTTTCTAGCTATGAAATAATTCATACAGTCAATATAAGAATGGGGCTGCTTTTCATATTACAAACCCCTACACAGAATAAAAGAGTAGCTATTTTTAAAAAAGTTTTCCAAATAATTTTGTACAAGCATGTACTTAATGAGACAGATCTTCACAGATGTCTTCACTTTGTTTGGTGTGTACCTTGGATCTAAATACATTTATAGACTCTGTCTACTATACACGATGGCATAGTCATGTAAAACACTACTTGGGTGTCATGTATTTGAATATGTGCTCATAGACTGAATATAATGATTGCAATCATATTTAACTTTAGCATTCTTTCTTTTGCCATATTTTTATTGTTAATTCCTAGCACAATTTTTCTCTGATGGAAAAAAAACAAACCTCAATTTATCTCAAGTATTTATAATTCTGGGCTAATTATAATTGAGAACATTTTATAATAAAATCATTTTTAAAATAAATAATTTTGTTTTAATAGTCCTGGTATTTTGGGGAGAACATAGAAAAGCTATTTATTTCTAAGCAGATCTTCTGTTATATCATTTTCTGTGTTTCTTTCCTCTTGTTTTTAATTACTAGGGACATTTCCATGAAAACACGATCTTCTGTTGCTTACGGGTTCATCTGCTCCTGCTGCTTATTCCCCTCATGTAGACATAATTCATTGTCTCTGACAGCTGCATTATCTTCACAACAACACATGGTAATGTTACAAACAATGAGTTATAACCTCAAGTGAGGAATAAGCAACAGGAATAGGCAAATTCTTAAATAGCAGACTCTTACTCAAATCCTCAAATGATGTAAACTGATGTAAACTTCAACAAGCTATATTGACCCATAGGCCATGTCCAGACAAGCGCAGACCTTCCGTTCCCTGGGGACAGCCATCAGTGGTACACCTTGCAAATAAGCAGAGAGCAAATGAGATATCATTCAGGGAGGAGAGGACCTATAGTCAATGAGTTCACATCTGCTTTATTGTTTCACAATACAGATTAAAGAAGCAGTGAAAAGTGTGATTGTTTCATGGGAAATGCATAGGACCTGCGCAGGATCTCAGACTAATATTACTATCATATCTGTTAGGATAATTTTCATAGTATGATCTTTGTTTCAGGTAATTCATCTAATCCTCAATGCAAGTATAAGTTTCTCTATATTTTCTGTAGGTAGTATTTAGAGCTGAGTCTATAGCTACTTTCTCCCTTACACATATGCACACGATTCACTTTTCATGCACAAATTAAATTGTATATAAACATTTTTCATTTTCATGGATAAAAAAGCTTCAAAATGACCCAAGACTGACTGGTACCCATCAAATCTGCCTGAGACAGTAGATCCAAAGGGTAGAACTGAGATATCAACATAACTCTGAAATCAGCTGCCTCCTCAAGAAGGGACAGAGCCATTAGGCAGGGGGCATGCCTCAATCCTGGATTGCCTTGAGGAGGTTCTGATTCTTACAGTGAGCCTTGCCTTGATCCATAATAGAAGAGCATATGTAGATTTTAGTGAATATTCACTTTGTAATACTACCTTAGAAAAATCTACTAGTTAAATAACCAGATTGAAATTCTGTGAGTATAGAAGAATAGCAGAGGTGGAGTTTCTCTTCTCAGCTGCCCTACACTGTACCTTAGCAACATGAGGTTTATCTCAGAACTAAGTGTATATTAACTGCAATGTGCTAAATCTTACTGGTGAAGTAGCAATGTACCCACATATTGACATAGTGGAAGGAAGGATTAAAGAACATAAAGATGTGTTTCAGTCCAAAATTATTACAGATTAGTTTATGGCAATAATTTTAACTCCATATTTTGAGAATCAATATTTATTTTCAGATTTGATTTGCAATGCCAGTCCTTAAAGGCCAATCTCTCCCCCTTAAACACAAAATAAAACAAAGCCAAAATCCAAATCAACTTTGAATGAATGAATCTTTCTTAATCAATCATTCCTTGAGGAGCAGGACAGTCTGTGAACTGCTGAATGGCCTCATAGTAATAGTAAAATGGTACTCATTAAACAGGCTCCTTCTGAGACTATCTTTAGTGAAACTGGCCATATCAAAGCTTTCCGGTGGTATGTTGCTTCACATATTGATACCTAACTCATTTACATTTTAAGTTGGTTAGCCTGCCTAGAATGATAAATTGGGAATTTAGTATGGTAATGGATCAACTTCAGAAATGCTTATATATATCAAACCCATTGGAGGCATTTATACCATTTTTTAGATTATCCACATAAATTATGAGGTTATCAGATGTGGTTGTGAAATTGTCAAACATATGTTCAGATATCAGCTCTCTAAGCTATGTAATTACTTAGGTTGTCAAATCATCATTCAGGCAGTCTTGCCCAATCTCTATTGCTACAGAAAACATCATCAAGGTATTAGAAAGCCTTTGGCAATAGAACACAATTAAAATACCTCAAGAAGGAAAATCCATTACAATAAAAAAGGCTAAGCTTAAAGGAAATATTTAGGGTACGTCTACATTACAGCCTGTGGGCTGGATACATCCTTCAGAGCTGTGCTACCTAGCCTGCAGAGAGAGCTGCCTTCTGCATGCAGCATACTCTGACCCTGGCCCCACAAGCTGCCTATGGCACAGGTTGAGTCTGGGACTTGGACTGTATGCAGTGCCTGCACTGGACTGGCCTGCACACTAGATCTAGGACCAGTCCAAATTGGGATCATAGACGGGCCCCATGTGCCAGATCCTGTGTGCAAGGCTGGTCCAGTGGGGGTGTTGCATGCAGCCTGTACCCCAGATTGGTGTTATGGGCTGCATGTGTTGCACACTACATGTGGGACATGAGCTAGTACATGCTGCATGGGCATTCAGGGCTGGAGTTGGCATGCATGCTGCAAGCAGCACATGTTTGGTCCAGGGTGTGCACTATATGCAGCACCTGCACCACACCAGCCCTCTGAGTAGGATCTAATGCATGGCATCTGCTGATCCCCACCCTGCCCCTGCCCCTCATTTAGCCTGTTAGTCCATCTGCCTCACTCGTCGTCTGTAAAATAAAGATAGATAGCTACCATACAAGGGTGTTGTGAAAATAGATAAATGAAAGATCATGAGCAGGGTTGCCAAACTAAGACCATTTGTACTGACAATCTGCAAGCATTTTACTGACAACCAACATACGGTTCAATTTCTTAATGGACTTTACAGATGAGAAATTTTAGCTTTATTTTTTATGGTCTATTTATACATTTATGGATATGAGATTTGTAGAGACAAATGCATAGAAGCCATATCAGGACCTCTGATTTCAAATAGGACTCTGCCTTTCTAAGATTGATTTTCAGTTTTGGCATCCTCTTGATAGAAGCAGTGGAGATATTGTAGCTTGAAGTTTGTCTTCCTTTCAACTGTGTTACTTCTTATATAAAAAAGAGTCAGGGTCAATTTAAAAACCCTCTCTTTTCTGAAAGTGTTTCAGCTACTGTAATGACAAGCTCTGAGATTAATACTTAAATCTGAACAAGTAGGTAGGAGGAAAGTATATTTTCCTTCAGTCCATTTTTTGTGTCCCTTTTTTTTTTTTTGCTAAGCAAGGAGAAATTATAGATTATTGTAGGAAGTGGTACAGTGTAGAGGATTTAGTTTTAATTGTAAATAGGACTATTTTTTTTTGTTATGTAAGCAAGCCTGATAATCTTCTGAGCTTTATATTTTTCTTTCTGGCACTTCAACCAATGCACAATCCATTTAGTACTGTTCATAAACAAACCATCGAACAAATAAACCAATGATAATATTATTATTCACAAAGCTCCCTTCACTTTACCAGTACACATTAAGTTGCAATAATTTTTCAAATAAGGTTTAGTGCATCACAGTATCAAATGGTTTCCTACAGCCCAGATAGTTCATCTGATATGCTGGCAGTCAACTAGTTAATTTCTTTTAATTCAAATTACAGAGTTAAATTGTCTGGTATCTATAAACCCAGGTAGATTAATACTCAGTTATTTTCTTCTCTAGGTATTCACAGTCTTTGGGCATTTATACGCATACTTTTTTCCCAGCAATGCACTAGAGATCTGCTGCTTCAGAGCATATTTGATTAATCAGGCAAGCTGAAGTGAACTACACCGCACCACGTACAGTTGTATAAGCAGTGAAATGCATGTTAGCACGCAGAAAATGGTGGCAGTGGACTTTTGATCTGAAGCACCTCTGAGGTGTTTTAGTTTAAAAGCAGGTCACCACCATTTTTTCAGTGCTGATATGCATTTTGCCTCTTATACAACTGCACGTGTCACAGTACTGGATGCTTTTCAAAGCTCCCAGTGCTGTGACACATGCTTGTGTAAAAATGCCCTTTATGGCTGGGTGCAGACATGCAAAAAGCCTGAGACAGAATTGATTCAAGCTGCGCAGCTTTCTCTAAGCTCGTACACACCTTTCAGCTCTGCTGGGCTGCAAATGCCCCAGGCCCACCCCTTACCAGGCCCTTCCTCCCCTTCTCAGCTGCAGGATGAGCAGGCAAGGGGGGAAATGGATTCCCCCCACCCTGGGTCCCCTCAGGCACGGTCTGCACAGTGGATGTGGGGAAAAAGCCCTTGATGTTGGGGCTTTTCTTTCCACATGGGTCCTCGGGGCTGCAAACAACACAGTTCTGCCCCACCTGTCAGTTGCAGTGGGTGGGGTGAGGTTGGGGCATTTTTACCCTGCTATGGTCCCCCAGTTGGTGTCTGCATGGTGTAGGGTGTGGGGGCTGAGCGTGGCCAGATGGGGCCGCCAATGGAGTTGAATTAGGCACAAAAATCTTATTGGTTGAATTCAAAAAGAAGTTTACTTACAAACTGGAGTACAGTGTAGGTATGCTCTGTACAAGTTGCAAAAAGGAAAAACCGGGTGGCACACTGATGTTGTCCAAGCATGCAGGGTATGGGGTACATCAGGATAAACGGTGATGGGGAGTCATTGGCGGTTGATCAGGCCTCCAAGTTCTCTCCAAGATACACATGGAAGTCTCTTCTGACGAGCATGCGGAGTTCTCCAACTTGGGTGGAAACTTGCCCTAACTTTTATATGGCTAGTGAGCCAATTGCCAGCCACCAGGTAGGAATAATTTATGACAAGCCAATCAGTAGCATGCATGCAAAGAGTGCAGATGCAAGCTTTGGTGGGGAGTGATAATTGCACCAAAGGTTTTTCCCGCCACACGGGGGAAATCCTTGCACCGAATGCTCACATTGTGCTGAGAACTCTGCTGTGCCGAGGCACTTCTAATCTCTGAGCACAGACATGGGGAAGCTCTTGAGGCTGGAAAGTTGGTAGTGATGGGGCATTCACAGCCTGGAAGAGCTATACTGTGATGGAGAAAGCCCCCTTCTCTGGGACTCCCCCTCCCCCACTGTGCAGACACCAGCTGGGGGGTCAGAGGCAAAACAGGGGATCCCTCCCTCTCCTCCCAACTTGCCCGCTGCCATGAGGCTGAGAGGTGGGGGGAGGGCAGTGGAGAGTGAGGTTAGGGCAGCAGAGTCAGGCTGCAGGGTAGGGGGAAAGCCCCTGCCTTGGGGGGAATTTGCGCCCTCTGCTCTGCAGACTCTGGCTGGGGGGAACTGGGACCAGGATGGGGATCTGTTCTACCAGGGCTAGGGAGGCTGCCTCTCCTTTGTAATAGCCAGGTTTGGGCCATGCGGCTCAGCTGAAGCAGACAAGCTGGGGTACCGGCTAGTCTACCTTACCTGAGAGGCGCTGGGTAGTGGGGAGCTGAGACATAACTTGAGTCAGGAGGGGATATAGGACAGAATTTTGATAGATTGGTTTAACCTAAACCAGTTAAGTCTGATATTGCATCCACGCTGTCTATCTTAAAACTAGGTCCGGCCATTTTGAAACTGGTCTGTGTGCACTGAACTTCCATTTGGTTACAGGTTTAAGCTTATTTCTGATCTCTTTTACTGGTTAATGTGTACTGTCTGTCCCTAGCCTGTGTGTTCCAAAAATTTCTGCTACCAGGAATTGAAATTGCTCACCAAATATCAATTACCATAATCATTCTTGCTTCTCTTGACCTGGCCTGGCATTCTGCAGGTTTCCCTTTCTCCAAGGGTGTTATTTGGATCCTTGTTCCATTGCTCAGAGGTATGTGTTCTGCGTGGAATGAATCTGTAAGTCTAGGACCTGAGTTGGTGCTGAGCTAGCTTGGCAGTGAGGGCTGACCTGAACTGTTGGAACTGCAGAGATGATTTTTGCAGCTGTTAGTCTCCCCCCACTGCCCCAGCTGGTAGAAATGGAGCTGATGTAGTTGTGGACCAGATATATGTGCATTGGAGCACAGTTTTATCTTGACTGGAGCAAATCAGTAGGGGGTGTGTGAAGGGGGCCATATTTTATTTGGATTTGGCACCAACTGGGGACAGTGATTCAGTTTGTTTCAGATCACTGTCCCCGATTCAATTTGGACGAATCCAAATCTGAGGATTCGATGATGATTTGGAGAATCAGTGATTCGGCCACAGACACAGCTTTAAATGTTTTTCTACGTATCTCGAGGTACCAGGTGGCTTGGGAATGCTGCGATGCTGGGGTGGATGGATCGTCCCACAGGAGTGTAGCGGGGTACCCCAAAATGCTCAGGGGTGAACCTAGAAGTGAACAGGAAGTATTTCTGGTCCACTTCTGGGTTTGCTGGGGAGTGCACAGCCTTGCCCTCCCCAGCTTCCCTGGCTTGGTGATCAGCTGTGAGGTATCCTGGGCATCCCAGGAGGGACCAGTCACTGAGCCAGGGGGTGTGCAGCGGTGGTGGGGGCACTTCCAGGTCTGCTGCTGAGTGTGCTGGGGAGCCCCTGCACTCCTGTGGGACGCTCCATCCACCCAACATCACAGCATTCACGAGCTGCCTGGTACCTTGAGGTATGTAGAAAAAACATTTAAAGCGGTGTCTATGTCAAAATATTTCCAAATTTCTCCAAATTGATTTGTAAGATTCCAGTTCTATTTGGAGAGATTAAAGGGTCTCGTAATTTGATCTGGATATGGAGATTTGGCCACCAAATCGGACTGAATCTCTGCCAAATTGAATCAAGGACTGAAACTTTGCACAGCCCTACAAATCATCTGCCTACTGGGCACATCCACACGAAACACAACTGTGCAGCAGTGTCTGAAAAAAACTGTGCAGTGATGCAAATACTAAATGTCTGTGTGGTAGCAACTGTGCAGTTCACTGCTCATGTAGATGTGGCCACTGACAACTATCCAGTCTGTTCAGACTTCTAAGTGAGGCTTCACGTGTGGTGTCTATGATAGACTAAGAGTTCTCCATCTCAGTAGGATGGACAATTACTGTTTTGAACTGTAAAGTTGACCAAAATCCTGATGCATTAAGTGGAGCCATTGTATATATATGGAGAGTTTTCATGGTTTTTTTAGCTTGTTTTTTTCCTTTATCCAGACAGTTCTAGGTAGTTTAGTTTCTATACAGAATGAACCCCATGATAAGCCAGGTTTTGACACCATTACTCTGGTGGTAGAGCTACATGTTGATGTGGAAATTAAGAATTGAGTGAATTCAATTCCTTATTGTGCAGGAGTCCCCTTCTCTTGAAATAATGTAATCTTTCTTCCCATTATAGCCAAATCTGATTAGGTTAATTTTTTTTAATATAATGAAGGCAAGTTTAGGGTACAGCTCAAGGAATCATCAGTTCTTGACTGTATCAATGGCATATTGTAAACTGTTCTGCAGGCCACTTTACCTCTCTTGGATTCGTCTGTAAAATGGAAAATAATTATATGTTTCTTCCTTTCATAAAGTTCTCTGATATCTATAAATTAAATACTCATTATGTTTTGTTTTTTTCTGGTGGGTTTCATTTTCCATATTATTTCCTTTTAGAAGAAATTTAAAGATAGCATATATTTCATAGCTCATTATATTTATAAGCTAATTTAAGACTGAGCTGGTTAGTTATATAATCAGTTTTACTAAGTGTTCCTTAACCAGGCTTTTATCACCAACTATTATTCTTATTACTGATCTCTCATTACTTCCTAATTGTCCATACTCCTTCTCTGAAACCTTATTTGTGCATATGTAATAACCTTTGCATACATCACATTATACAAGAATCCACTTGTTTTTTCTCTTCATATTATCAAGCTAGTAAAAGCTAACCCTCATCATCCATAATGGCAATAAAAACAAAAATGTAAAGGCTTTTTATTATTAACCCTTTCATAGAATATTGTATATACTAAAGAAGTTCCCTGTACAATATTTTAAAACCTGGTTGTGTTAGAGAACATCCTGAATCAGTGTTTAGATACAGCAGCAGAAATGCCTGGCTCTCAGTGCTCCTTGACTGTTCTAGGTTAATATCATTTATGCAAATGGATGGAAATGGATTGATTTTGACAGTAGGTGAGAACAGAATCTAGCCTGTGTGTCTTTCTAAATAAGCTGGAAACCTTGTATAGGTAGGCTTTATATTTTGTATTTTCAGCAAAATACATCACGGTACATACAGAGCTTATTATCACATGATTATCTATTGATATCTTTCCACTCTTTGTGGATGTGAGATCAGTTGGTTCTGTACATGTGTACCAATTGTCCTTAGAGAATTAGAAAGAAAGTAGCGCAGGAAGGCTTATTGTTCAAAGACACCAAAATACCCTAACCTGCCACAGGTAAAACGGGAATGAAGCATATCGGTGTCCCACAGCTACAAGGTGGTTAAAATACATTCACGAGATCCAAGGAAAAGGCCATGTTTATACTTTGCCTTCATAAATAGTGGAGTGGTCCAAACCACTTAGGTTGTGTTTCTATGGCTATCATTATCCGACTGAAGCTTATGTAGCTATCATTATCTGACTGAAGCTTATGTAGATGTACTCAAACTAGATTTAAACTAGGTAGCTCAGGTACCATCTCTGCCAGATTAGAAACAATCGGGACTGAACGAGTTTATATCTATACACTTATAAACCAAGACAAAAAGTTATTTATCTGTATAACAACAAGATTTCACCAAGGATGGTTGACCACATACTCTCCAGGTAGCCTTTATTGTCTTCTGCTATAGAATCTGATAACATTTCAGACAACCTTCAAAAAAGAATATGCTACTGAACTGCAATTTTTTTTTCAAGAAAATTTTGGATAGAGCTAAAATTTCCGTAGCTAAATGGTCACATTTACAGTTAAAAACCAAACATAATATAGATTCATTGCAACTTAATATAGATCCTAGTGGTAAAATATTTTTCAAGAATTTGTCTTCAATTCTGATATTATATGCCCTTACTATGCTCTGATTCTGTCAGGTATTTGAGTATCTGATTAATTTTAAGCATGTGAGTTGTTACTTGCTTAAAAAGGGACTATGAAAATAACCTATTGAATAGAAAGAAAATATTTTTTAAACAGCTCAAACAGAACCTGATCTTTCTGAATGTGTATGTTCCATAACCCAGTGCAAAAAGAGCAACTGAAAATCCCAAATGGTAGAGTTATATAACATCATTTCAGATCCTTCAGGAAAGCTGTTTTGTAAGTTTTCTGCTTGCTTTATAATGAAAAGCCTGCAACAAAAGACTGAAATGTTCAGACACATAGTGAAGTGCTTGCTTTGCTAACAGTACTCGCCCACTATCAGCACTCAGCTCATCTTTTTATAGGGAGAGAGATGGACCTAATATTCTTCTCTATCCACAATGAATGTTTTTGCATTAACTTTGTGCTGAATGTAGCTTGTGGGTGTTGGACCTAATGCACCAATTTGTAGACCTGCATCCTTTTAGTGTTTTTTTTTCCCCCCATGCTATGTAGAGTGTAAGGAAGTGTTGGTAAAATTTTTCTTTACTCTTCTGAATCTGATCCTACTTTGACATTTTCTCTATGTATTGCTATCTCACTGCCTTCTGTCACCAGGCTTAGGATCTGTCTGTAAGAGATGAAACAATTCCATTGAAGGAAAGATGAAAACAAGAAAGCAAACTTTTCTTCGTTCATGCAGCTTCCTTGTTTGCACTGGTTTAAAATGAAATGTTCTCTTCTATATAAAGAACATAAAAGCATAGAATTGGTTTTGCTCAATATCTCCATTAATGATCTGGAAGATGGGATGGATTGCAGTCTCAGCATATTTGCAGATGGCACCAAGTTATGGGGAGTAGTAGATTTGCCGGAGGGTAGGGCTAGGATTCAGAGTGACCTCGATAAATTGGAAGATTGAGCCAAAAGATAGCTCATGAGGTTCAGTAAGGACAAGTGCAAAATTTTACACTTAGATTAGAACAATCCCATGCACTGCTACAAGCTTGGGGCTGACTAGCCAAGCAGCAACTCTGTAGAAAATGACCTGGGGTTACAGTGGACAATAAGCTGGATGTGAGTCAACAATGTGCCCTAGTTGCCATGAAAGCTAGCAGCATACTGGGCTGCATCAATAAAACCGTTGCCAGCAGATTGAGGAAAGCGATTCTTCCCTTCTATTCAGCATTGGTGAGGCCACAGTTGGAGAATTGGGTCCAGGTTTGGGCCTCCAATTACAGGAAGCATGTGAACAAGTTGTAGAGAGTCCAGTGGAGGGTAATGAAAATGATTAGAGGCTGGGACACGTGACTTCTGAGGAGAATTTCAGGGAACTGGGCTTACTTAGTCTGCAGAAGAGAAGACTGAGGGGGGATTTAGTAGCAGCCTTTAACTATCTGAAAGGTCGTTACAAAGAAAATGTTCAGCTGTTCTCTGTGGTGGCAGATGACAGAACAAGGAGCAACAGTCTCAAGTTGCAGCAAGGGAAGTTTAGGTTGTATATTAGACAAAAATTCTCTTGCTAGGAGGGCGGTGAAACAATGGAATGGTTTACCTCTAGAGGTTGTGGAATAGCCATCCTTGGAGGATTTTAAGCCCTGGCAAAACAAACCCCTGGCTAGCACGATTTAGTTCGGGCTGGTCCTGCTTTGAGCAGGTGATTGGTCTAGATGGCCTCTTGAGGTCCCTTCCAACCCTAATTTTCTATGCTTCTATGATTCTTTGATCTGATTAGCCTAAGTAAGAACGGTTGAAAAGGGAGGTTGGAACTTGGATAAATCTAAACTCTCAATAATTTTCAAATCAATTCTGTAACAATAATCAGTCTAAAACAGCCAGGCACAGTGTTTTTCAGTAGGGCATGCAAACTGGGCCCACAATAGAGTATCTACACTAGGCCCAATTGTCACATGTTCCTACTGTAACATCGATTTACAGTAACACTGTTACTTAGCTTGAGTTAAATGCAACTGTAGGATCCAGTTAAAGCCTTATGTGCTTAAGGAAATTACACTGACTAATAAAAGGTGTGTTTTCTAAACCACTTTACATGGTACAAAAGGATATATGTTCTCTCTTGCATTTTGATTAACAGTCTGTTTAAGATAAAAATCAATCAGTCATACTTAAATAAGTATCTAGACAGTCTTTTGCACCAGTTTAATAAATTGACTTAAATTCATAGCTTTGCTTACATTCATATAGGCAAGGTCTCAAGAAACCTGTATGTGTATTATTCCTTGTCCAGGCACATGTAATATTATGCATTTCATAAGCAGTGTTTGTCCTGATTTAAAGCAGAACAATTTGGTTGTGAAATTGTATTGGACATAAATGTTATTCAGCATTATGGTGGCCAGGTACAGACATTATACTTTTAGAGGTGTAAGTGATTTGAAACCAGTCTGTGTCCATAACAGAACAGAAGTTTGGCGCACAGAGACTCATTTATAAATGATGAAACCCCAGACTAAGATTTGCTGCATCCCCCCACAAAAGGGCAAATGTGTGTTCTGTTTGCTATTGATTTAAATTATGCCACTTACAGAAAAACACATAACTTAGACCAATTCTGCTTTGGCTTTTTGAATGTCTGTACCTAGCCCATGTGTCTCTGTATGCATAAGAAACTCTAGGTGCAAACAGAAGAACAGCTCCCCATTGTAATTCATGGCACTCCACAGGAAGTGGGGGGTAAGGAAGTGGAGGGAGCTCATTCTGGGAGTTGCCCAGCTGGTGCTAAAGGATGGGGTAGGTGAATTGGTGCCTGCTCACCCATCTAAAAACCCAGACCAATCTCCCTCTTCTCCCTTCCCCTCCTTTCATTCTGAAGACCACTGTGGGTGCATGGCTGATCTGTGTCAGCTCAACCCTGTTTCCAGAGTGCACAAACAGAAGTTATTGAGGGTGTTCCATGGTTTAGGCCCTTTTTAAGTGCTCTACAGGCATGCACTTGTGTTTGGTCGTGGCTGTGGAGTGTTTTCTGGGGATAGATTGGGCAAAAAGTGTTACTTCTGTTTGCACTTTCTAGTAACGGTTACAACAGGAATTCTCGTCTCATCCATAGAGATACTCAAGCACTTACTTTACTGCTTTCTATCTATTTTTGGATTCTTCCAGAGTTTCTACCAGGTCTCAGCAAATTTTCCTCTTGTTCACAAGGACTCCCTAGGAGCAATAGTCGAGGCTCCTTTGGCTTTGTTTCCCCACTCTCATTTTCATTCTTTAAATTTTCCAGTTTCTTCCCTTCCATCTTTGATTCTTCCAGGCATTATGCTGTACACAAGTAGCCTTCAGACTCTGCTGTATGTGGCAGGGTATATTAACCTGATCTTATATGGCTGCTTGCAGATGTGGGAAAGCAAACAAATAAATGACACTTTACTTTAAACTCAGTGTACCAGAAGAGGCAGTGGGTTAGCTGCATCCGGTTTTCCCAACATCTGTATAGGGTGGGCGCTTTAGTGGGGCTTTTGATTGAATCAGCTATTAGATAAAAGTGCCAAAAAGCCTCACTGAAGCACCCGATCTATACAGATGTTGCGGTGCAGGGTCAAAGTAATACACTGCTGCTTTGCCCCACCAACATTTGTCAGCACCCTATGTGACTAAGGTAGAGAAATAAATAGCAGTATCATTCCAGTTCTGTATTTCACAACTTTACTACCCTCATCTTAGTGTCATGTCTGGAATATTATTCCTTTTAAAATTATCCAGTATTTCCATCCACCTGTTTTATTTTCCTCTCCTCATCTCTTCTTCTTCCCTATCACACACTCTTCCAATCTTATTCAACAGTTTTTCTTGTCTACTGGTATAATGAACCTCATACTTCATTCTCTCAAGATCAAAGGGTGATATTAAGACAGCAGGGCACTGCCTGTTTTTCTAGTGGGAGGAAAGATCTGAGAAAACCCATTTCTTCAGGCAGTGAAAAATGCCATGGTTCTCTGCCCTCTGTCCCAGTTAGCTGGGGCATTTTGTTGGGAACCTTGTCATATGTGTCCTGCTCAAAAATAAATTCTAGTCTTCAAGAGACTATATCCTTAAATAAAAGCTCCCACTAACAAAATTGTTCGTTGCTCCCAATTAATTACTCTCTGGTGCAGCACTATAAAAACTAAAAAAGAACTTTTACCAGGCCTTATTCAATAAGGCTTGATGTGTGGATAGGTTTACTAATGAGGGGCTTGATTATCCTGCAGCCAGTAACAGGCTGTTTATTTTTCATATCAGATCCACTGAAGGATTTAATGTTCTATAAATAGAGATGAGGCATTGGGTATTGATGTGAATATATGCAATTTAGCAAGCAGTATTCATAGTCCTTTAAATTTTGTTGTGTGAAATATTAAAAAGAAATTAAAGTCTTATTTCCATTAGACGGAGAAACACTTCATTAAATGATAGTTCCTGAGGCAATCATGGGTGTACACTAACCTAATGCTTTTGTTTAAAGCCATCCTTTTTTTAAAATAATAACCCTGATTCAAAAAGTAAGAGCCAAAGGGGCATCTTTGTCTAGAAGTAAATTTTGTGGGATGTAGCTATTTAAATATAAATGTTGTACCTGACTCCACCATCCCTAAGCAGGCAAGATTTCCACTAAGCTGAGCAGAATTCATGTCCGAGTAATGGCTGCAAGTGGACTCTGCATCACTTTCATTAGTTGCAATATTAGTATGTAGCCTTCATAAATTACCAGTGCCTAGTGCATGCCTGCCCATAAGAAGAGGCAACTATAAAGACATTATAGGGCAAGTCAAAGCCAATCTGGAATTATTGTGTGGATCCTGACCTTATCACCCTTTATCCTAAGATGGCAAAACTTTCTCCCTAAGGTTTAGCCAGTGGTCCTTGCCTATTTTATATACAAAGCTTGTTTGATATCTTCACATGTCATATGTAGCCTAGACTTGAAGTTCTCTCTCTCTAGAATGTGTTGTCTACCTAGAAACAAAAAGATATGCTCCTTTTGAGAGAGCATGAGATCTGAATGGTGGAACTACTGTGGGTCTGAAAGAGAATGCCAAATATATTAACAGCCATATTAGAAATATTTTTAGAATGAGAGTGTCTACTGTTGGACCAGAACCGTGTGAAAAAAGGGTTAGGCTTGGAATGGGGAATAATTAATCAGCAGGCATAGTTGATTATCTTCTGACACAAATGGAAAGGATTTGCATAACAAAAGGCAACCCTGAGAGAGAGAGAGAGGACCATTAATTGCCTGATATCAAATACAACAAAGAAGGTTCATGTTTCATCCAACAAGGTGGCCAGAGTTTTGGCTTTTTTGAACTAGTCCTTGCTCTTTATCCAGTGATTCTTAATGGTGAGTCCATTGGTCTTGTATCTTTAGTTATATCTAAGCCAGTTAAATCTATTTAGACTCAAGGCATACCTGGAGATATGAGACGTGCCTAGATAGACATGAGCACCCCTCAGAAAATGCCAACTCTTAGCTGTCATTTGTTTTTTGAGTACAGTAAAGAATAGAGTATCATGCTTTTTCCATCACAAAGAACTCAGAAAGACCACAACTATGGATGTCTATTTGAAATCTCTGGATTTGGCTTATGAATCATTTTTGCAAGCCTAACAGTGCTAACATTGTGTGGTACTCAGTACCACCCTTGAAGGGATCTCAAGGCACCTAAGGGTGCCATGGCAACCTGGTCAAGACTCACTGAGCTTGAAAGAATACACATAACTGCTCACAAAGAATACACCACATCAGTGCAGAGTGTAGATGACACTGCTTACTATATTTTGCTGTATTTTCATCTCTGTCCACTAGTAAAATTAAGTGCACTGGGCTGTATTCCTGTAGTATTTTGAAAAGGTTGTCACTTGGGATTACAAATCATGTCCCAAGTAAAATTTAATGCACAGGGGGCTAATTCAGATTATGTTCAGACCAGATTAATTGACTTTAGTGGAATTACTCTAGTTTCATACTGGTGGAAATGACATCAAAATCTGGCCCAGTAATTATGATGCATTAATAACCGTGTAGACACACCTCATTTGCTCAATTTAGGAGAAACATGTAAACAGAGCATCCTCCTGTTCCCTCCAGGGTGGTGGATTTTTTTTCATTTTTTACTTACGACATAAAAATGGAAGTAAGGTAAAAAATCTGACAAGATTAATGCAGCATTGAACTCCAGAGGCAGAAAAAATCCTAATTAAATCATCATTCACTGGAAATCTTGCTTCAAGTTACACAGAGAAAATGGAAATGATTAATATGATTGAAAAAGGAAATGAGAATAATTGGATGGAAGTTGTGATTGAATAATATTCAGTTAATTTAGACAGTTTGCATGTCAAGGTGCACATTAACATTAAATGCATGTCAATGGAGCCCTAACAGAGATTTGATATTCCCTTGTGTCTTATTCTTCATAAACATATCACTTAACCAGCCTTCTGAGCTGTGCAATTGATGTGTGGTGTAACTGACAGCACTGCAGTGATTGCTCTTACATCAAGTAAGGACCTCCACACTATTTTCAATCAGCCTAAGGTTTGTCCCAGCACCTACTATATCCTTGTTGGGATTTATGCAAATGCCACTGAGGACAGAATCTGATCCAATATCTTAGCTAAGACCTACCACTGAAGTTTTAGCCAGGAAGATATTTCACAGGGCATGTCTACACAAGACGTTTATTGCAGGGCTGGCTAATTAGCTCCTCAGTAAACATCTCAGCATCTACTCGCGTGTCCCTATTATGGCGCAGGAAACTAATAGACTCAAGTCCTACCCTGCTACAGAGGCTTTTTTTGTGCACAACAGCACACATATAGCTGAGACACAAGTGTACTTCACTGTTGGGGCTGCCGGCCAGCTAGCTCAATGCTGGAGCACCCTCATGCCCTAGCCAGTCGCTGTGTAGCACATTGAGCCCAGTCACAGCAGCCTTAGGCCCAACCGATGCCCATGAAAAAGCAAGCTTGCTAAATGGGTACTTTGCATCACTTTTTCACCAGTCCCATGGCATGCCCCTGTCCACTGTGGGACAGAGAGGCCGGGGTGTGGGAGATTCCTTGCCCTCCATTGAAGCTGACCTCGTGAAGGAACACCTTGAGAGGCTGGATACCTTCAAGTCAGCCGGCTCTGACGGGTTATACCCGAGGGTACTCAAGGAGCTGGCTAGCATCATAGCTTAGCCCCTGGCACAAATATTTGAGAACTCCTGGCACTCTGGTACAGTGCCTGAAGATTGGAAGAAGACCCATGTGGTGCCTGTCTTCAAGAAAGGGAGGAAGTAGATCTGGCAAAATACAGGTCCATCAGGCTGACCTCTATCCCGGGGAAGGTCTTGGAAAAGATTGTGAAAGAGGCCATCCTTAACAGACTAGCTCACGGCAATATCCTGAGGGATACCCAGCATGGGTTTGTTGTGGGTAGGTCTTGCTTAACCAATTTTGTTTCCTTTGACAACCAGGTGACCTATCACCTGCACAAGGGGGAAGAGGTTGATGTTGTGTATCTTGATTTTAAAAAAGCCTTCGATCTGGTATTCTATGATAACCTCTTGGCAAAACTAGCTAACTGCGGCCTCAACCTCATCACGATCTGTTGGCTGGGGAATTGGCTCTGCAGTAGGACTCCGAGGGTGGTGGATGATGGAAGCCAGTTGTCTTGGTGCGCAGTCACCAGTGGGGTCCCTGAAGGCTCTGTCCTAGGGCCTATACTATTTAACATCTTCATAAATGATGTGGACATTGGTGTCAGAAGCGGACTGGCCAAGTTTGTCGATGACACCAAACTCTGGGGTAAAGCATCCACACCTGAGGACAGGAGGGTGATCTAGGCAAACCTTGACAGGCTCAGGAAATGGGTGGATGAGAATCTGATGGTGTTCAACACCAAAAAATGCAAGGTTCTTTACCTTGGAAGGAAAAACCTGCAGAATCCTTATAGGCTCAGCATTGCTATGCTGGCTAGCACTACAGATGAAAGGGACTTGGGGGTCATAGTATCATAGTGTTTAGGGTCAGAAGGGGCCTAGAGCAGGCCATCTAGTCTGACTCCCCACCAATAGCAGGAACGAGTGCCAGGGTCACAGGACCTCAGCCAAGTACCTATCCAATCTACTCTTAAAGACGCCCAAGGTAGGAGCAAGAACAACTTCCCTAGGAA
>JAGPOW010003316.1:14980925-14991904 GCA_030014935.1 Caiman crocodilus
GGAGCAAGAACAACTTCCCTAGGAAGCCGGTTCCACATCCTAGCCACCCTAACTGTGAAGTAGTGCCTCCTAATGTCCAACCTAAACCTGCTCTCCAGGTCATGATTGACCACAAGGTGAACATGAGCTTTCAATGCGATGCTGCAGCTAATAAAGCAAGCAAAACGCTGGCTTGCATACATGCTTCTCAAGTAAATCCCAGGACATCATTCTCCCCTTGTACTCAGCCTTGGTGAGGCCACAGCTGGAGTACTGTGTTCTGTTTTGGGCTCCACAATTCGAAAATGATGTGGAGAAGCTTGAGAGGATGCAGAGGAGAGCCATGTACATGATCAGAAGTCAGGAAAACAGACCTTATGATGAGAGGCTGAGATCCATGGGACTCATCAGCCTGGAAAAGCACAGGCTCAAGGATGATCTGGTGGCCACCTACAAGTTTTTATTAGGGGTGTTCACCAGTATCTGGGGGAACATCTGTTCACCAGAGCACCTCATGTGATGATAAGATTGAACAGTCACAAGCTCCGCTGCGACCCATTCAGGCTGAACATGAGAGAGAACTTCTTTACTGTCCAAGCCCCCAAGGTCTGGAATAGACTGCCACCGGAGGCAGTTCAAGCACCCACTTTGAACGCCTTCAAGACACTTTGGGATGTTTATCTTGCTGGGATCCTATGACCCTTGCTGACTTCCTGCCCCTGGGGCAGGGGGCTGGACTCGATGATCCTCTGGGGACCCTTCTAGCCTGAATGTCTATGAAATCTATGAGATGAATTCATTGATGTGGTGGGCTTCAATTTTTTTTATATTTTTGAGGACAAATTTAGCTGAATGGGTTGCAAATGGGACTTCAGTGTGGCTGACTGTTATTGTTCAATCTGATGCATTAGAGACAGCTTACATAGGCCTTATGTAAGTTGTCTTTAATGGAGCTTTTGATGGAGAATGGGAATTTGGCATTTTTAAGCAGTTATTCTGCTGTCACAGGATTGAGTTTTTTTAATTTGTGGTTCAAATAATTCAGAATCTAATTGAAACCATTCCTGCATTGTTCAGCATATTCAGATCAAGTGGCATCTGATTACTTGGGCCGGAACTGGGATAATATAGCCCCATCCCCAAGTTTATATTCTGCTGGTTTAAGTGTTATATTATCAAGATCACGAACCAAACCCCTTTCAAAAGCATTTTTAATACTAGTTGGCCAGAAAGATGTGTTTTATTAGCAACATAATGTGATTTCTGTTTGAGTGATGTGCTCACTTCTGTAGGTTGGAGTTAAGGGTAAATATTTTTACCATGTTTCTGGGGTTTTGCTGATTGATGCATAGGGTCAGCAGGAATTTTCCTCCTCCTGCTGCTACTGGTATCAGTTTTTTTTCACCTTCCTCAGAAGCAGCCAAGGCTGGGGATTGTGACTGGGGTGTGCTGATGCTCCTGCTGGGACGTAAACCTGCAGATTTCTGGTTAGATGGCCTTTTTCTGTGCTCAGGGTCAGGCTAGTCACCTCATTTGGGATCAGGAAGGAATTTTACCTTGCAGTCAGATTGGCATCGACTCTGGGCTTTTCCCTTCTTCTGTACCAGAAAATCTTCCTTGGATCTCTTGACTATGTTTTAAAAAAACAACATCTTTGCACTGGAAGGGCATCCCACTGCTGTGTCATGTTAGGGTGTTCTTGACATTTTCAGGCATTGTTCCTGATATTTGCATGGAATGGTTTAAATAAGGAAGATCCTGCCTTGAGCAAGGGGTTGGACTAAATGATTTCCTGATGTCCCTTCCAGACCTACTTTTCTATGATTTATGACTCTAGGTCTGAAAAACAAAGCATGAAAACCAAGGGACTGACCTTTCTTTCTGTCAAATCTCCTTTAATGTTGCTATTCCTCTCTGGGAGCTATTTCCACATCTTTTCTGCACTGTAGGGATGTACTATAAAGTAGTAAGGATTCTGTTTGGAATAGGAGGGGAGTAGCTGAACTGTGTTGCACTGGCTATTCTGAACTCTAGAACAGTCCTGAAATAGCTGTGGGAAAAGTGTAAAAAATGTGGGTAGTGGAAAGGGCTGCACCAGTGTACTAGCAGACTTACATGGGAATAGCCTTCTGCTGAAAGTTAGAACATGCTTTGAATTTTGATGAATTGGGGCAGCACTCTAAATAACTCGACAGTGAAAGCTTACATTTTAAAATCTTCCCAAAAACTGAAACACGTGAGTACTTACTCTCTTAACTTTCAGTGAAATAACAAATAGTAAAAGCTAGATTTTCTGGCCCAGTATATTCACTTTGCTTGGCTAAGATGCTGCAGAGGATGTGGAAAATACTTTTAGCTCCCCTGCTAAGAATCCCACAGGATAGAGAAATCTGCAGTAGATGTAGGGTCACAGCAACTGGCTTCTACACCACCCTATGTTTGCAACCCTACATTCATGTAAGCCTGGAAAGGGTAGTAAGAGAATAGTATGGCAGAAGGTAACTGTGCTTCAGCTGTCCCTTCCTAATACCACAGGGACTGTTACATGCCAGAAGAATTAAGTTCCCAGGTTGCTCTAAATTGTTAAGGCCAATGTAACACGTGACAATCAGAAAACTGCGGCTGTCTCTTCATTGGTCCTTCTATACTGCTGGGGGAAAAAAGGCATAGTAAAGAATCTGGTAAATGCCAGCCTTCTTAAGCCTAAAAAATAGACCAGTTAATGTAAATCAGTTTAAAAGGTGATTGAATATTTGGACATAAGAACACCTTGCTTCATGATAAAACTTCTACCATGCATAGCTGCTCTGCAGTAACAGATCATGTGATCGCTCAAACTCTACAGTGGGTGCATCAACATGTGAAATTAGCTGGGTTGAATAAACTCCAACACAGTTTGTGATGGGGTTTATTGGTCCTGGGCACACTGTTTGAACATGCACCTGTGTCTGCAGTGCGTTGAGTCAGGGATTGGCAGGGAGTCCAAGGGACCAGCTTGCCAGCCCAGAGCTGCTCTACCCTGGCTCAGTGTGCTGCAGAGGGGCTTGTTGGGGCACAAGGGTGCTATAGCACAGGGCTAGCTGGTAGACAGCCCTACACTGTAGCACCCTTGAGCCCCAGCCATCCCTGATCACCATCCACAGTGGAGGAAATAACTGCCATAAAATAGTACTTGTGTTGAGCAGTACTACCCTATGGCAGAGTTAATTAGTTTATTCTGGTCTAATAGAACCGCTTGCATAGATGGTGATGCTTTACTGGGCATCCATCCATGTACAATTAAGTAAAAACAATAAATTCTGATGCATGTTGTGCCAGTATTTATTGCTCCTGGGCATGCCATTTGAATGCATGCTTGGGACTGCAGTATGTTGAGCTGAGTTGGAACAGTCTCAGCTGGCAGGAGGTCCAGGGTGGGGGCGTCAGCCAGCCAGCCATCCCGAGTTTGCTTGAACTTGGGTCAACATGCTGCAGAGGGACTGGCTGTGGCCCAAGGATGTTCTAGTATGGGGCTAGCTGGCAGGCAGCCTGTCGCTGAAGCACCTCATGTCCCAGACAGTGGGGCAATATCTACACATATGCTGCTGTGGCGTAAAACACTCCACAGCACAATAGTACTTGTATTTACAGGTACTAACCTGCTGAGGAGTTTACTAGTTTCCTGCAACCTAATAGGGATGCACATATGGACGCTGAAATATTTACTGTGGAACTAATTAGGCGACTCCACAGTAAGCGTTGTGTGTAGATGCACTCAGTAAGTGGAAGCTAAATTGCAGTAACTGATTCCTCTTTCATCAGTCTCTAAGCTTCTGTAGGCTAGCTTTTGCTTACTGCAGAATAAAAAGAGGTAAATACCAAGTTACTGCAGAGCAACTAGCATATGCTAAAGCCCTCTTTTACCCTGAGGTAAATTGTAAGTGGGTACATATACATGAGCTATTATAGTGGTTTATTGCCCCCAGGAAGCTTGTATGTGTGTTCGTCATGTGTATATCCAGACCACAGCACACTGAGCCAATTTGGAGCAACCCCAGCTGTCAGGGCACCCAGGGGAGTCAGCCTGCCAGCTTGGGGCTCCTCTGAGCAGGCTCAATGTGCTGCGAGGGGCTGGAGAACGCACAAGGGTGCTTCTGTGTGGAGGTTAGCAGGCAGTCAGCCTCCACACTGAATCACCCTCCTGCCCTAGCCAGGTAGCTCAACATCTACATGTTCACTGCTGTGCACAAAAAGGCTCTGCAACAGGGTAGGACTTGTATTTGCAAGTCCTACCCTGCTGCAGAGTTTATTAGTTTCATGTGCCCTAGTAGGGGTACGCATGCAGATGCTGAGATGTCAACTGCACAGTAAACATCTCACGTAGACATGCTGAGTGTGTTCATAAGCTTACTGAAAATGAAGAAAACTCTAAAATGGATATATTTGATCAGCTTAAAACTGGATGTATCTGTTTAAGATGTATTGGTAAATTTATAATTCTAACTAAAGTTAACTTATATAAAATTCAATTACTAAAAGACTGTCTACACATGAGGTTTCACCATTTTCACTAAGTTGGTTTAAAATCATGGTTTTCATTAAACCTTCTATATTGATTAGGTTTGTTTAGGAGGAATTCAGGAATTAGGCTTCTCTGGAGGAAGGAAAAACACTTCCACAAAATTTCTGAATAGTTCAGTTTGTGTTTGCTCAACTTCTGAAAATATCTTCTGTGCACTGAGCAATATCAGATATCTACTATAGTCCTCAACCTAGTCTCTGCAATATTAACATTGCATTACTTCATTTGTATAGTTACTCCCATACTAGTTATTTCATAACTATCCTTGATTTATAGGGAAAGCTGGAACTCTGAGAAAGCTACAGTTACTTCTTGTACTGTACTTCTTGCTCTTGTTACTTCTTTGGAATATCAAATAGGAATTTAAATTCTATTGTTAAAAAATGATGTGAAAAATGAGAGATTGTATTTTATCTGAGATATTTATGTAGGTTAAAATGATCATCATCACCTTTACTTTCAGAAGAAAAAAAATCACAGTTCTGAGTGATTTTTTTTTTTTTTTTTTTTTTTTTTAATTCTTCCAAGGCAATTTACAATGTATGAAGACAAGGAATTTAACATAGTCACATCTGCTAAAATTGGTACTGTAGTTAAATGTACTTATAGCACTTAAGTAAAGACTATTAAGAGGAACCAAACAATACAGTTCACATCTATCAATAACATGTCAAACATAGACCATAGACAATATATTCAATTAAGTTAGTTTCCAAAAACAAGTAGTATGTGATTGAAATACTTTTAAAAATTCTTTTAAGGAGTATGGGCTGTGTCTAATAACTATTCAGGCTCACTGATTATTTCTATTGTCTAAATCAGGCACTAGAAAACTGTTGGAATGGGATGCTTTAATGCAGATAACTTCAAAGGTGAGCTTTTGTTTCTGACATGGCAGGTGTCACTGCTACTGTTTCCACACTGCCACCACCACTGCTTTCTATGACACCCCCTCCACAGGGCTGATCTCCAAGAGAGTTGCCATCAACATCCCCTACTGTAAAATCACTTCAGATACCCAGGCTTCCTGAGCTGGATCTGATTTCTTGGCAGAGCAGATCCAGTTTGTGGTCCCCAGGTTAAGAGCTAAACTTCTTTTTGTATTTGATGTGTTATATGAAACTTTACTGGAGCTTCTACTTCCTCTCAGAACATCTGGAATGGTAAGAACAATAAATATGCCAAAGAAATTTTGAGGGCATACTCATGTTTTCACATAGAGGTAATCATCACTGAAAATAATTTATGAGGAAAAAAGGACTTGAGGTATTCCAGTGAAATAAGAGAGCATTAAAAGTTGCTTCTAAACTTTAGCCCTTTTGTTTGATCATTAAGGGCTTTCTGCTTTTCACCTGAGAAGTTCCATCCTGAAGATCTCTTTTTATCAAAGATTTGAATTATGTGGTAGCTGTTTCTAAAGCTCTAGTGTCTCTCATATTTTTGGCATCTTAACAGAAATATTGGCAAAACCAAATATAAAAAAATCTTAAACCAGGGTCCAAAAATTAATAAGTATTTTATAAATGTACCCTCAATCATCCTGGGGGAATAAAGCTCCTCATCTTATATTTGCATACAAGGAAAACCTGATTAAATACACTATCATTAAACTGCTGTGTGAGGTTATTAGACTAATTTTTCAAAGGTATAGCTAGCCACAGTCTTCAAGATTAGGTTTCAAGTAACAAAAAAGATTCAATTATGGGGTTATCTTACTGGTGATCCCAACTCTCACCTGCCATGTCTTGATGTAAAATGATTTCTACCGGGTGGGTTGAATTTTAAACACCACTAGACAATGGGGCCTAAGTTTCATTTCTCTTGTGACACTGAATTCCCTTGTAACACGACTCAGTGACAATGAAAATTCTGCAGTTCTCATTATAACTCACAGTGCTTATTCTTTTAAATAATTACCTTTTATTGATTAAATTCTTTTCCTTTGCTTTCTGGGTATCTCAGATCTCTCCCTGCCTAGAGTGATGAACATACATCTCCAAATACTAACAGATAGCTTTTTCAAAACCAGGAAAAATAAAGAAGGCTAACCAACAAAATGAGTAGAAGCCCTTCTGGGCAGTGGTTGCTCAACCCACCCCTCCAATCATATAAAGGACGTTCTTCTGTCTTTTATCCCGACAACCTGCATCAGAGGTTCAGTCTCTAGAGCCTGTAGTTCTCTGTAGTCACCAGCTTGGCTTGTCCTTTAAACCATAAAAACTAAAAGAAAAATGTTTTACTTGTTTCTGAAGGGCTCAGCTGACTTCTCCCGACTAGCCCTCACTCTCTTTGAAGTTGTCCCGGCTCTGGCATCGCGTTCCTGGTGACGTTTATTCAGCTAGTGTCTCCTTGTTTAGAGTAATTCCTCCAAGTCATTCAGCCAGCTGGCTGGAGTCTCACCACCACTGTAGCTGTCCCACACATCTTTCTTGATGTGTGACATCACTCCCCTTATCTTCACCGGGATGCTTCACTGTCTCTTCCTCTTTCCAGGGCCACTCTAACTTTATGGAACAGTAGCTCTGGAAACGTGGCTCCCGGGGAGCCCTCCTTTCTTTTGCCGGCTCCTGCTTGCTCTTGGGCAGTATTTGCACCATCTTCTTCTCCTCTCTTCATGCTGCCAATAGCAGCATGCGCTCAGGAATGGAAATCAACTATGAAGTTAATTAAATGCAACCAACACTGAGCATGACTATAAAATATTTGCTTCATATTGGGTAAACATACCGATAGGAACCTACCGCAAAAATAGTTTAATGCATTCCACCTAAGTAAGATATATGGTAGTGCCCATTGTGTTCAATCCTCCTCAGCATCAGCTCTTTTCCAAGTCATCATGAACGACTACACTGAATATATTTTGACCTCTTCTTCACTCCCATAGCAGAGGTGCACCTTTCTTTCCCATTTCTAATGATTCCTATTTCTTCACTAGTCTTAAATGTCTGGCAAACATCACCAAATGAGGCCTCAAACAGTTCACCCAGAATCCATTTGTTGCCCCCTCTCTCAGCCTGTCACATATGATTAGTGTGGTCCCACACTTCATGAAATGGAGCCAGGCCAGGCTGCCCTTGAGCTCTCTGCATATAAATGTTTAGAGGATCCCTGGACCCGTGACAAGAACACTTAATTCTAGCCATGTCATGAATGGGGGCTAATTAGCATATGAATTTTTTGTGGGGGATATCTGAAGTACACATACACTGAGAAATGCTGAACTGTGGGGTTATAATGACTTGAAATGCTATTGACTCTGCTGGGGCACAGCTCAGTGAACTCTATGGTAAATCATGAGGCTTCTTACTAATATCATGCATAGTTTGTTCTATCTACAAGTAGGTACAGAAGTGCTGTTTAAAAGTGTGTTTATGAAGTACCTGTGCTATAACTTTCAGTTGTTTTAGAAAAGGTAAAATGCATCAATTCCAGATGACCTATGCCTATGGGTGCCTGTAGAAATTTGTCTATATACTAATTACTGCAGGCATGTTTATTTCAAGGTCAGTGGGAGTATTTACGTGGCCTGGCTTGAGGAACATGTTCTCAGCTGGTCTGGATCACTGTGGGCTTAGGTGGCCAAGCTGTAATCCAACCGGCTGGCACCACTCTAGCCGGAAGGGCCACACAGATGCGCCCAAAGCCTAGAGGGAGAGGGCTAAGAGATGGGCCAGAGAGGATGGGGAAAACTTCAGGATGCAAGGAGGAGGCCCATAAATTTCCTCTGCAACCAGAGAAAAGGATCTCCTTGCTGCCAGGCCACAGCCCATGCTGGGACCCTCCCATGGAGTAAGACAGGTCAGGTGGGGAAGGAAATGGGTGGTGTGGAGAAGCTGAGTGGGAGAATGGCTGGAGGAGCAATGCATAGATAGCTGGCCAGTGCTGTGTGACTGCAGACCAGAAGTGACCCAGAAAATGGCAAGCCAGATCATGGGCCCCGTGCACAGCCATCCCAGTCCAGTCAAGCAGTGCACTACCCTGTGAGGAATGCAGGAAAAGGGAGCCTGCAAGCTTGCCACCAGCCTGCTAGCATTTGCAGGGAACACAGGCAAGGACAAGTAGAAGTGGTTCCCCAAGGCATTCTGGACTAACTTTATTACCCCAATCATCGGCAATACCTCAATCAAGGATGATCATTCCCATGGGTCAAGTAAAGCATTGTAAATGAGCTTGTTGCTGCCTAAGAAGTCCCTAGAGCCACAGATTCTCTGGCAAACACCACAGGTGGCAGTTAAAGGGAAGGTTGGACCATAGATTTTTCAGTATTATTTCCTTTCCTTCCATTTCTTTCATTTTTCTGCCTCTAGGGCAAGAAGGTTTTTCTCAAAGTAAAATGTGCCTTCTCTCACAAGGCATTGCCACGTAGCCCTGTCCCAGGCTATTTTTTTGCAATTTGTGGTATCAATGCTACACTTAACGTTCACCTTGAGGGTGCCCTTGAAGCGTTTTCTCTGGCCCCGTGTGTCCTTTTTCTTTGGCTGCATTGGGAGTATAGCAGTTGTTTTGGTATATGAACATCAGACATGTACACAAAATGTTCTATCCACCACAACTGACATTGAATAATCAATGTTTCCATACTGGTGGAGTTAGCATCACTGAGGACACTTTCATTTGTGCAACAATCCTCCAACTTTATGCCAAAGGTCTTCCAGAGGTATTGCTGATGATTGTGTTCCAGGCTTTTTGGGTGGGTCCTGTAGGTCACCCAAGTTTCACAGCCATAGAGAAGAGTTGGGATTACCACAGCCTTGTATAGTAGGAGCTTTGTTTGAGCCCTGACGTTGTGATCATTGAACACATGATGTCTCAGTTTTCTGGAAGCAGAGCTGGCACATCAGCTCCTATACTGGATTGCCTTGTTGATGTTGGCCTTCTTTAAGAGATGGCTGCTGAAGTATTCAAATATTTTCAATATTTTCCAGCTCCTGGCCATCAATGACAATCTCTGCAGGGTTGATTAGCTTGGAGCAGGCTGGTGAAGTACCTTTGTGTTTCCAATGTTAAGTGTCAGGTCCCAGGCACTGGGATGCTTGAGAGAAGTAGATAAGGGCTGTTTGTAGGTCCTCTTCAGTATGTGCAATGACAACGCAATCTTTGGCTTACTGAAGTTCTACAATCAAGGCTGAAGTAACTTTGGCTTTCATCCATCCTGTACTTGATGATGATGCCATGTGGCTGGCAATCATAGATAAGCATCTTGATGACCACAAGAAAGATGAAAAACAAATTGATGCAATCATGAAGCCGTGTTTGACACCAGTTTGAATGGCAAAGGGCTCCATAGCAGATGGAGCCACTAGATAGGATGGAGGCAGTCATCTGGATGTGAAGGAGTCTTAGGATGGTCAAAAATTTCTCTGGGTAGGCAAACTTTGATAAGATCTTTCATAGACCCTGATAGTTAATGAAGACAAAGGCTTTGGTCAAATCAATAAAGGCCATATACAGTTCCTGGCATTTGTCCTGGATCTGCTGGGCCACAAAAATCATGTCCATGGTGTCTCTTGATGGTCTGAAAGCACATCAAGACTCAGTGTCACAGGCTGGCTAGGTGCTGTGAGTGTATCAGCCATTAGGCTGCTGGGTTCAGGATTGAGGAAGTGAGTCGGGAGTGAAGTAAAGGGAAATTTACTTATAGCTTAGCATACAACAGTTAACAAAAAGGTTAAAGTGACAAACAAATAGTACAATATTATGGAGCTAATAGTGAATAATAATAACAGATAGAATGACAAAGAGTTCCCACATGGGGCTGGCAACTTATCAGTGCCGTGCCAGGAGCCTTGTTCCGGCAGGCCCCATACGCGAATCAGGTTAGACGCTAGCTTATCCCGTGCTAGCTTTGGGTTTCCCCTTATGTGGCTGCTAGACCGATCAGATTTCACGAGATCTCTTAGAATGAAGGTACTTACGAATTGTTGCTGTTAGTGGTTGTTTTTATTGAGATCGTGTTACAGCAGACAGTTAGTCACCGAAGGGAGGGGGAAGGTTCCGGGGGTGGCAGGTGTTGCTGTGACCTCTCACTATGGCTTAGCAAGCGATTTCTAGCAAAACACCCATGTCCGGCCTCTGCAAACAGCCTCTGTCCGTGGACCGTGAGAGGGAGAGCTCCGCCCAGGGTGAGCACAGGCAGGGTTTTATATAGCTGGCTTTAACCTATGGGATCTAATTTCCCATTCCATTCCTTTTTTGGCATAGAGCTGGCTTGGGACACTACGAGGGGTTTGGCTTGTTAGATGGTGTCATGGGTCACTGCTTGCAATGTGGCTGGCACATGCCCCCTTGACCATGGCACCACCTAAACAGGACTACCGTTGTGAAGGACGACTTGGTCGTTGGGGTTATTGGGGTCATCGTGGTCAGGGAGCTGGGTGTATACAAAGGCAAACTGTTGTTCGATCTTCTTTCGGACACAGGTGATGGCACTGCATACTAC
>JAGPOW010003316.1:14992004-15013629 GCA_030014935.1 Caiman crocodilus
ATTGAGATCGCGTTACAGCAGACAGTTAGTCACTGAAGGGAGGGGGAAGGTTCCGGGGGTGGCAGGTGTTGCTGTGACCTCTCACTATGGCTTAGCGAGCGATTTCTAGCAAAACACCCATGTCCAGCCTCTGCAAACAGCCTCCGGCCGTGGACCATGAGAGGGAGAGCTCCGCCCAGGGTGAGCACGGGCAGGGTTTTATATAGGGACACTATGAGGGGTTTGGCTTGTTAGATGGTGTCATGGGTCACTGCTTGCAACGTGGCTTGCACAATTGGCAATCCCTATAAGCCAGGTACTCACCAAGTTGTTCCAGCAAAATCAGACGTCCCCAATCAACGCTGTCCAAGGTATCACCAGGAAGGATCCAGTCCTCGCTCTCACTGAGAGTCCGGGGTCCAGGCCGGGTAAAGCAGTGGTCCTTCTGTACTGTCCTTCTAACTGGTTACTTGACATGCGTATTCCTTTATGCCTTATCTGATGCTAATCTGTTGACTTTAGAGCCATTCACAATCTTGCCCTATAGCTGTTACCCTATGGGATCAAAAGGTGTTAGAAATTATTATGAAAGGTTACTACTTGAACTCAGGTTCACCCAATAAGCAAATTACACCACATTACTTTGAGGTTTGAAATGAGCATGACTCTGACCAAGCTTAACCTCTTGGTTTCTTATTCTTTGGATTCCTTGGAATGTGCTAATTATATGAAGTGTTCAGATCTTGTTATGACTGACCTTTAAAAAACCTGTTAGATCAGCTAATCTTGTAGTTCTGCTTATTTTGGGGACCCATGATCAGTGCAAACAGTTAGATTCAACACTGGTTAAATTGTGACAGACAAATTCCACTTGTAGGTTGTAAACTTACAAGCTTTGCATTAGCTAATCTTAACTGCTAAACAATTGCCTGGATGTCTCCAAGAGCATATATTTATTGCTCCTGATAGGAACCCCTCTGGTTCTGGCCACCACAACTCAGGAAGGATTTCCTTGGCAAGAGGGAGCAGTTGGTTCAGCAGAATACAGGCAAGAATCTTCCCAGTGATAGAGAGGCGGACAATACCTCAATAATTTCAAGTCAGACTTAGCTCCCCTTTTAAAAATGGTAACAATATTGGCATTTGTCATATCAGTGGGAATTTCCTCAGTGTTCCAGTGTGGAGTTTGTTTGTTATAGTTTCCCCACCAATCCATCCCATTGAACTGGTGCCTGTCGAGGAGGTGTGCAGGAAGGGGATCATGGCTTTGCCCTGAGTCCCAGCCGTGCACTGGGCTTCTCCCACCTGTCCTGCTCTGGATGCCACTCCCTGCCCTTCTGTAGCCTTACCTCATCCACCCAGAAAAACATGGAGCAGAGCCATTTAGGAAGTTTTGGTGAGCTGTTGCCTGGGGGGGCAGAGGTTGCTGAATCAGAATGGTGAGATGCGGGGATGCTGACCTACCCCATGACACCTCACCAAAACTCCCTAAGTGGCCCTCAGGCCCAGTTAATTGCAACCTCCACAGACTAGGCTCACCAGTCAGACTTCATTTCCCAGAATGCACTGCCTCCCATCTCCAAGAGGGGAAAATGTGAGCTATCATTGGGTATGTAATCTGACTAGGAAGGCTGAACTATAAAGGAGGCTGGAAGCATAAGTCAACTGAACAACAGTTCTTTTACAGGCTGCTACTGGAGTACTGCCTAGAGCTTGTACTATGTTTCCATGCTGCTGTTGCAATGTACTTCCAAGAAGAATGCAATGCATTCTAGATTCCTTTGGATAAATTCCTTTGTTAATCTGTTCTTTTGAATCAAGATGTTGCTCAGATCCAGGACAACCTATGTTTATGTTGTAGATTGCACAAAACTACACTTCCACATCCAATTTCTTAGTTTTTTGGGTTTTTTAAATTATTTTTATATGGCTACAGGCTACGTCATGTGGAATTACAAATGTCTCTATTTAAGTAAAGCAAGCGATCACCTTGGTAAGAAACAGAGTCTGTCTCTCTAGTGTTGCCAGCTTTCACAATCTCTTTTGCAATCTTGCAGTATTTGGTGTTCTTACCTCCCCAGGTAATAGAATCAAATGATTATGTGTAACTCGTAGCTCTCAAACTTAAAATAAAAAACAAATTTCAAATGCTTGTAGCTACAAAGAAAAACAAGAAAACTTAACTGGAATGTATCCCAGATCCTTAGAAACAAGTACTCCAAATATATTTGTTTTAAAAGTCAAGGTTTTTTATGAATCTATTTTAGCAGGCCTGCCTCAGTTTTTTTGATTGCTTTTGGCTGCACTATTGCTGTCATAAAATAATATGAATGCAGCTAGCATCCAACAGTTCTTACACTGTGATCTCTGGTTTACCCATCACAGTCAATACTTGTGTCATCTAATATAAATATACAGAGAATATATGTATGTAAATTTAGATGATCAGGAAGATGATTTAATATATGCTGATGAAAGTGAATACAGAGTAAAGTTTTACCCAGAGATGAAAGAGTGCTAGACGTACATATATGGTTACTGTTGTGTTTGCTTTATTATATATTTTGCACATGTATATGTGAACCTAATACCCACATGCAAAGCAAAATCTTCTTTTTTTTGAAAATGAGGTCCATCTAGTGGACACATTGTACCACAGCTGCAAAAAATATACCTTCCATGATCGTTAGGCTATATGATATGTATTTTTAAATATGTGATTCTTTGCATTTTAAATCACAGTTGAGTTGTTCCCTAATTCTTGATACATGCAGAATGGTCTGTAATTCAGTGCTCTTTTTAATGTTTTTTTTTAACTGTTGATGAAGTCATATTCTGCTCTTGTGCCTCAGTGCTATCCCTCACTGATGAAACTGAGATTGCCTTATGTTCAAATGGAGGCCGAATATGCCTTCCAGTTGGTTCCTTGCTCATAAATTGTTCACCAGAGTATAGTCAGGAGTGGGAGTGGATTGTCACCTTTGAGAGAATTGTGAGATGTGGACAAATTGAAGGCCCAGTTCTACAAACCTTGCATGTGGATGTCCCACTTCTTTCTCTGAGTATTTTTCACAGAAGCTTTGATTTTGCAAGCCAGAGGGACTAGTTACAGAGTTAAATTTGAAGATATGTTTAAATGTTTTATTAGGTTAGGACCAGAATACAGAGTACCTTGCCAGATCAAGCCCTGACGGCTAGAAAGATCATCTCCTGAATTGTTGAGAAAAGTAAAAATTCAGTGAATGCACTACGTATAGATGAAGGGTTCAATTTCCTTCCATCAGATAACAAAAGCTTCACTGTTCAGCTTAATTGTATTTAATATTGCTCCCTGCTTCTCTTTCTCCTCTAATAAAATTTGCAAATATAAATTGTCATAAACAGTGAGAGAGACCCCCTCGTACGGAATCCCAAGATGATTCTACAATTCCCTTAGTTTCAAAAGAAACCTATGTATCCCAGGTTGAATCCAGAGAGGAGACTGTACTTGGTACAAAATACTCTACCTAGACTTGAATGGATCCTGTTGGCTCAGAAAGGAACAAGTTGTGGCACCTCCATTGATCTGGTCCTATATCGGACCCCTGTTTAAAAAGATCAACTTTGTGGAACAGAAATATACAAACTTGACCTTCTTTGATTCACTAAGAGCTTTCTACTGTTGGATTTACTTGTTAAGTGTAGTTGCCAAAACCTCCAGTTTGAAATTTTCCCTCTGGCTTCTATTAGTTGGAAAGATAGGTAAGAGAGACATACTTTTTAAAACAGTATGTGAATTTTGAAGTTGTCTTAGTATGGCACATCTTGTCCCTGCACCAGTTCCAAGCATAGGACCATGATAAGAGGGATTCCATTGTGGATGAAATTCTCTGGCCATGAAGAAGCATTGCTGGCTTCCATCCTTCCACCAACTACAGTTGTTTTTTTCTGGCTGAGGGAAGGGAATACTGTATAGACTGAGGCAGTATTGGATCCACTGGCCCTGTCCCTATCGTTCCTTTTTGTGACCACAGTGCTGCAGAAAGAGTACTCACAATGCTAGTTTTGATGGCCTATAGCCTCAATCATGTAGGCTTACAGCACATATTTTCACCTTTTCCTTGTTTGAGGTAACCGAAGTGTAGTGATCACTGAGTTTAATAAAACACAGGTATACATGAATGAGAAGACTACCACAAAAGGTTTTAATCTGGAGCAGTAAGCAATCCCTGCAGACCCTATGTCTGTCTGTCTCTAACTGGCTGCATCTACACAAAACTTTTACTATGGAGTAGACTAATTAGTTTTGTAGTAAATGTCTTGCATCTACATGTGTGGTTCTATTAAGCTGCAGGAAACTAACTTGCTGACCTGGTTACCTAGGGCATGAGGGTGCTTCAGTGCAGAGGCTGTCTGTTGGCTTGCCTCTCATTTCCCAGCCAGTCCCTCCACAGCACATTGAACTGGGTCAGAGCAGCCCTGAGCTAGCAGGCTGACCCCCCCATCCCCAAGGCCCCTGCCAGCCAGGGATGCTCTGACCTGGCTCAACATGCTGTGATACCAGATGCATGTTCAAACAGTGTACCAAGGAACAATAAATTCTAGTGTGATATGCATGTGTGGATGCACCCATTGGGTGCATCCCTGCGAGCAGGACTGCATTTACCTGGGTACAAACAACAGTGGTACAATGTCCTGCTGCTACTAGTCCCTGAGTAATGCCCGTGCACATACACTCTGGTGCATGGCATGTTGCCCTGGGTGTCGTAGGGGAGGCTGAGGCGAGCACCTGAACTGGCCTCAGCAGTCTTACCTGGGGTCCTGGGGGCCTCCAGGGGCTGCAGCAATGGCCATCTGGCAGCAAAGAGCCTGACCAGCAGCTAGAGTGTGGCTCTCACTGACCAGGCTTCTGTTTTAGTTGGTGTGCACTATTGCTATGTGTGCTGCCACACTTTTTAAAGTGTGGTTTTTTTGACACTGGGATCTCCAGGTGTCAACATCCTCCCACCCAACCCCTTTATGCTGCAAAACAACAGTGTGGGGAATACCTGCATGTGCAACATGTGTATCAGACCTTCTCTCAATTATGAAATTCTGTAGTCTCAGTAAGGGGGTTCTAGCACTACATTTTCCCTCTTAACAATAACTACAAAAATCAATAAATACAAAAATCAATTAACACCCATCTACAGAGGAGAGGTTCCCAACATGTCATTCAGGAGTGAATCTTTACACTCATTTCCTATACCTCCTTTTCTATAGCTCTTTTAACACATTCTTGTGAGTCGTTCCAGAGGTTTCAATTTCTTTTCAGATGACAAAGTATCAAATCCAGTTTCTGATTTTGTTTTTGATGGGAGGTTTATCCCCAAGTTCTGCTAGACTTTGAATCTTTATGCTGGGATCTGACTGACTTGCACTTTTGGCAGCTATGGTTCTGCACATAACACAAAATTCATTAGCTATGGACCACTGAAGCTGATTTCCTCTTTCTGCATGATGATATTTACATTTGTGCAACACTGTGGTTGCAACAAGGAAGAATAGGTCCAGGGCCAGTGGATCCAGTAGAGCTTCAGTCTATCTGGTATTCCCTCCCCTTGCCCAGAAAAAAGACTTCTGTAAGTACATTTCTTCCCATAAAAACATGGTTGCTTCTTGTGGGATACATCAGAGGAATTAATTTTGTGTCTTTTTCTACTACATGCACAGTTAGCACACACTTAACTAGATTTAGTTTTTCACAAGCATCCAGACCCAAAATTGATGTAATCTCTCTAGGTACCAAAATGAATGGGAATGTGTATACTTTATTTTTATATTGGATGGTAGCAATGCATGTCCTTTTCACTGGTATATTTGCTCCTGAATAATCAATTATCCTGATGTTGTTGGGCTCACTTTTGGTTACTATTTTAATTTTCTGTATTTATGGTCTGGCAAAATATTAATCGGATATCCAATATCCAATGTAAATGAAACCATTGCTCCTTGCACGTCCGCTGGCTAAACTGAGTACCTGTCATTGTTTTTGCTTCAGTCAACCATATTTATAAAAATCTTCTTTTCTACTTCATCCTCAACTATATGCACTTGAGGTTTTCATGTTTGGGATCTGCAGCACTTGGCAAAATGGTTCATCTTGTTACAGATAAAACAGAGCTTTCAAAATGCAGCACGACACATGGGTGCACATTGCTTGCCACATTTGCTGCAAGTTTTTCTGTGAGCTCTCTCTGTCCCTTAGAGGGCTCCTTACCAATGGAAAATTCCATGCCATAAGGTGGCTTTTTCTGGCCACATTCTTTCATGCCTTGTGCAGGGATGACCCCCTTTGGTACATACAGCTGTGCACCTTGAGTCTTCATGGTTCCTGCTGCCCTGCACATTTGGACAGTCTTTTCTAGGCGCAAGTCTCCCTCTTGCAAGAGCGATCCTTGTACTGCAGTATTTGTAATGCCACAAATAATCATATTCCTAATCAGAGATTCTGTCAAGCTCCCAAAGGAACAGTTCTTTAGTTCAGTAACATAATGATATGTACTTTCTCCTGCTGTTTGTTTGCACATAAAAATCTGTGTCTTTCAAGAGTCTAATTCTTTTTTGGCATGCTGTACTCCTCAAATTTGAACAGTAATCTATAATTGTGCAAAAAAAATTACTTACAGAGAGGCCCTTGTCCTTCCATGTGGGTACATTGCTGTACTTATTCTTGGTTTCCTACTTCTTCTTCAGTTTGGAACTCAAATTCAAATTCTAAGTTCTTTCTCGGGCAGACCAGGTTCTTTCAGTGATATCTTTTACTAGACCAACTGAATAATTGGAAAAAAAAGTCCTTGGAAAACTTTCAGGTGCAGTCACCCTTTTTCAGGCACAGGGAATCTCTGCTGTTCTGAGACTCCCAAGAAATGAGAGAAGCTAAAAGTGTGTCAGTGAGAATGTAAATAGGTATGTCACAGGTGGGGGTCCTCCAGGAGGGCCGTGATCTCCTTAAGGCCCCTTCCCCCGTGCCAAGCCAGTCCAAGGGCACCCTCCAATTCTTGCCCGCCACGTCTTTGATGTTTGTATAAGTTTGGGAGGCTGCCTTATGCCCTCTTGGACACAGTTAGTTGGGACTTCCATCCTCGTGGTTTCCTGGACTCTCTGGGGGTCTCCCTGTACAATGGGTGTTTCCTGGGCACCCTAGCCTTATGGGCTACGTGTGGCTCCAACCACTCCTTATACCACGCCCCAAGCCTCGCAGTTGGAATGGACGTTGCTCTGTCAAATACACTCGCCTGCTCTCCTGGGCCTCCTTTGTACTGTCGCCCGCTCTTAGGGCTCTCTGCGCCCACTCTGGGCCTTCTCTATAGTGTTACCCCTCTCAGGGTCCTTCTCAATAAAACTGCCCCTATCCTGTGGACTTCTGTGCCCACTCTGGGACTTCCAGGTCAAGCCACCTGTCTCTTGGGCCCAAAGCACTGCTACCTCGCTTTCTCTAGGGCTCACCGCACTACTACCCCCTCTCTCCAAGGTTTACCGCAGTACTACGCCCTTCCTCGGGGGCTCACCGTGCCCACTCCGGGGTTTCTCAGTAGTACCCCTTCTCTGGGGCTCGCCACACCTGCCCTGGGGCTTCTCAATAACGTCCCCTCTCTGGGGCTCGCCACAGCCACACTGGGGCTTCTCAAATGCCCCTCTCTGGGGCTGGGCTCTAAGCATCCCGTAAGCTGTGCCCTTACTGGTGCTGGGGTTCCCACACCACTGTGGGTCCCTATAAGTATGCTGCGCCCTCACTGGCACTGGGGTCCCCTCCAACCCCTAATAGCCTCACCCAAATCACCAGTGTAACAAACAACAAAACTCAAGCCTCTTGGCTACAACTGAAACATAAGCCATCTGGCTATAACAACATTGCTCCAATGTCCCAGAGCCGCCATCGTTTACTCGGCTTGCGTAGTACCAGCGGTTCTCACATCTTAGCTTCAGGAGTTCCTCTCTGTCTGGCTGCTGGCAGGTAACTGCTAGCCTGGCCTCAGCCCCTGGGCCTTATGAGGGCCAGGCCCTGCCCCTTCCAGTCAGCTGACTTTGTGGCTGCCTCGGGCAACCCACAGTTGTGCTCGTTATTCCCTGCCAGGGCTCTCTCCCTGGCAGTTTCCCCTCTCTAGAAGCAGAGCACCTGAGTGCTCTGCGACACGGTAGAAATTAGAAAGACAAAAGGTAAAGCAGAGAGGGAAGCGGGAAGAAAGCAGGCTTTAGCCTTTTTAGAAAAGGCTAAAGGGAGTTCTTTCTCATTCACTTTTCTAGATACTATGTGGTGAACAAAAGGCTTGATAAAGCACAGATATGAGTGAATGAGAACACCACAGGTTTTATTTTGGAGCAGTAAGTAACCCCTGCAGACCCTATGTCTGTCTCTGTAACTGATTTCTAGCTAGTCCCTGAGACCCTCTCTCAATAGCC
Source organism: Caiman crocodilus (assembly GCA_030014935.1). NCBI lineage: Eukaryota > Metazoa > Chordata > Crocodylia > Alligatoridae > Caiman > Caiman crocodilus. The sequence goes on from JAGPOW010003316.1 coordinate 15,000,405, forward strand.
AACTTGTTTAAACTAAGCAAAGGAGTGCCTTTAAATGATGACTAATATCGGTACACAAAGCAGACTAAATCCCCAGATGTCTATGTGTGTTTTTCATGTCATCTTCAAGGAAAGCCAGGTCTAAATCCTGGTTTGAATTATGTAAAGCATTCTAACCATAGAATTGTTTGTGCTTTCTAAGAACCTGCCCACACCTCTCTTCCCGCCACCCCCACCCATGAAAGCTTCATTAAAACAGATATTTTTGGAAGAGCACATCCAGGAAGAGCACACACCAACTGCTGAGACTTCCTTAGCTTGACAAAGGGTTTTTGAACCCGAAAGCTTGCTTAATAACTTTTCTCCAACTATTTGGGTTGGTCTAATAAAAGATATCAAATTCACCCAAGAAACCTTGTCTCAACGTTTTAGACACTGTACCAAAAACAAAATGGCCATTCGTCTTATTTATGTATTTCATGCAATTCTCATTACAAAAATAATCCCCTAACAATTAAATACTTCATAGGTGACATCCTGATATATTCTGATGGACTGTTGCACTACTTTCAGTAGCCTAATTGTTTTGATTTGTTTTACTTAAGTTCAAAGTTACCTGGAGTTTTTTTCTGAACACAAGTCACAACTCACTCTATTCCCTTTTTAACAAGACTTGGTATTGTTAGGTTGCCTCTTTTGAGAGTAAATGCCTTTGGGCAATATGACAGTTGTTTCCATTGGTGGCTTCATTAGATGCTTTCATATGACTTCTTTTATTCAGCACTGTAAAATACGTGCACCTTTCAGTATGGCACTAACCAACATTTCTAATATTTGCCATATGTTGCTTGTCCTTTCAACCTTTCCCCAGGGGAGCATTTCATCTTTGAGGGATAGTAGGCACTTAGAATTTTTGTTGTTGTTATCAGTGTTTGTCTTGTTTTATTAAATAGATATACATGTTGCTCTATATTTATTAGGAAAAGAAAAATCACCTTGTATTTTAAGCAAAAGGTGGTTAAGACCTTTAGCTGATGAAGGAGATCTTTCAACTCTCTTTAAAGTTCTGTTTCCTGGACAAATGAGCTTTATTGTGGGGTACAGCATTCCATTATGCTGAAGGAAGCATAGTTTTCATTTGGGAGTCTTCATTGTGGAGTTTTGGGCAGTTTTGTAGAGGTCTTAGAGTGGCTAGAAATACTGTTCATGGACCAGGACCCCAGGGGGTTCCAACACAGCACAAAAGATGGTTCTTGTGCCAGAGTCATTTTTAAATAGTCCTTTTCAGTTTTGTTGGGTTTTGTAGACCTTAACCAAATGTATGGGGAAGTTCATTGCTGAAAATGAATCTACCAAGAAAAGAGGTATTACCCTGTAATAAACATGGCATTAAGCCTTCCAAAGCATATTTCTTTCTTAACATAGCATTGATTAAAGAGAAAAAAGATTTCAAATCTCTAAGGAATTTATAGTTATGCTAAACAATTTAAAGTGTCAAAAGAGGAAAGCAGGAATTAATGCTGCTATTTTATCTTTAACATGACCCACATTATGCTTAAAAATTACAACCTATGATAACATATGAAAGAGGTATGCTAGTCTGACATTTACCAGTACTTGGGTACAATAGAGTCAATTAAGAATGAAACAGCAATTCTGAATTTGGCTCTGTACTTTCTTGCTTTTGTTGGCTCTTACATAAGCTCTTTTTTTTACTACTGGCTCTTTTTCTATCAGTTCCATTTACCAAGTCAAGGGTCCCTCTCATCTCTCCATTAGTACACTTCCTGTATTTACACAAGCTAATGGAAATAAGGCAATAAAGCTTATTAAGTATTATATTGGAAACCATATACAGTGTATGTACGGTAAAGCTCAGTCCCAATCTCTCTCCCTTAATGGGCTCTATCTTATTCAGACGCATGTGAATAGGAACAGAGATCATGTTCAATATAATATAACAACTCCTTTTTACATTTATCTTAAATGCTATGGTCCAGAATTGTAGATGATGACTTTACTTGGAAAAACAAGATTCCTCAGTGAGTGCCCACTCCACAGTCCTACTCATGGCATGCACAAGTGGTACTATGGATACTCAGGAGCAACATTTCTTTTCATTGTCTTTTGGAGCACTGCCATGTTCCCTTTTGCCTCTCCCATGAACTTTTTGATGGCAAGTCTATAAAAGTGAGTGTGGCATTTTAGCTGCCTCAACTATTTCCAACTGTTGTAGCAAATGGACAGAACCTTTTCAGAACCAGTTCATCCCATATCCATTCTTTGATGTTTTGGTGTCCTTATACTGAGTCTGCTGGACAATTTGAGATGCTTGGAGCTGGTTCAAATGCTTTTTGTGATCTCATGGAGTGAAGGTGCTGCAGATCATATGGCATGAGGGACAGTGGTCTTCCTCAGCAAGATAAAAGTCAACTCTCATGCCCTGGCTTTCCAGGGTTTTCTTTCCTTTAACCCTGGAAAGCCAGGGTTTGGGAGTTGCATCTTTTGTCTTGTTTTTTTCTCACTCCAGCTTGCTTTGGAGGAAGACCACTGTCCATCATACTATATGATCTGCAGCACCTGCATTCCAAGAGACCACAAAAAGCATTAAAACTAGCTCCAAGCACTCAGGAGGTGTGAATAGTCAAACCCTCCAGTTTTGTGTAGTGACCAGTTCTGTAAGTATGAGTAGGCTTGTGTTAGTCACTAAGGGTGCCTATAGGCATGCTCTACCTCAATTCATTATGCTGCTGGAGCATTCTGATTTGGGGGTGCATTAACTAAAACTTGTTGAATAAGTTTTAGTTAAAGTGCTCCTGTGGCTAGTTTGAAATGCGGGATGCTTAATACACATGACAGTGAAGTGTTTTAATTAGACGGGTTCTCTGGGACTGTAGCATTTTTCATAGAATCATAGAACAATAGAAAATTAGGATTGGAAGGCACCTCAAGAGGTCATCTAGTCCAACCCCCTGCTCAAAGCACAGCCATCTCCAACTGGATCATCCCAGCTAAGGCTTTGTCTAGCCAGTTCTTACAAACCTCCAAGAGTGGAAATTCTCTGGGTAACCTGTTCCAGTGCTATACTACCCTCCCGGTGATAAAGTTCTTCCTAATATCTAACCTAAATTTTCCTTGTTCCAACTTGAGACCACAGTAACTGATGTTGAATAACCAACACTTCCATACTGGTGGTGTTAGCATCAGTGAAGACACTGCATTTGTACAATGATCCTCCCACTTTATGCCAAGGATCTTGCATAGGTAGTGCTGGTGATGGCGTTCCAGGCTTTTCAGTAGGGCTGCATGAAATTTTGCCAGCCATTTCATTCTGACACTGCTTCAACCAATTTCAGAGTCAAAACAGCAAAATTGGAATGAAACAAAGGCCATTGAAATAGCCTCGAAACAAAATGAGGCTGGTCGAAATGTTTCGACCATAGGCTGGGGATGGGAAGTCGGTCCAGATGGGCTGACTTCCCATCCCCCATGCTAGTTCGTGCCAGGGGTGGGAGGCAGCCCAGCTAGGCTGCTTTCCTATCCCCTGTGCTAGATTACGCCAGGGACAGGAGGCAGCCCAGCTGGGCTGCTTTCCAGTGTCCCGTGCTAGATCCAGATATAGGACCATGATAAGGGGGATTCCATCGTGGATGAAATTCTCTGGCCATGAAGGAAGCAATGCTGGCCTCCAGAAGCTAAAGTTGTCTTTTTTTATGGTTCAGAGGAGGAAATACCAGACAAACTGAGGCAGCACAGATCCACTGGCCCTGGCGCTATCCTTTCTTTTCGTGACCACAGTCTTGCAGAAAGAGTACTCACAATGCTATATTTGATGGCTTCAATGGCTGGAGATTCTACAACCTGTCTGGGTAAACTGTTCTAGCACTTTACTACCCTCCTGGTGAGAAAGTTCTTCCTATTAACTAAACTAAACTTTCTATGCGTCAACTTGTTCTATGTGTCAACAATTGCGCCTTGTTCTGTTATCTGCCACTATTGAGAACAGTCTAGCTCCATCCTCTTTGGAATCCTGCTTCAGGTAGTTGATGGCTGCTATTAAAAAGTCCTTCAGTCTTCTCTTCTCTAGACTAAATAAGCCCATTTCCTTTAGCCTCTCCTCAGAAGTCATATGCTTTCTTCAGCCCCCTAAACATGTTCAGTGCACTCTGCTAGACACTCTTCAATTTGTACACACTCTTGCTGTAGTGGGGAGTCCAAAACTGGATACAGTACTGCAGATGTGGTCTCACTAGTGCTGAATAGAGAGAAGTATACACTTCCTTTGATCTGCTGGGAAGACTCCTACCAATGCAGCTCAGTATTCCATTAGCCTTCTTTGCAACAAGTGCATACTGATGGTTCATATTCAGCTTATTGTCCACTGCCCAGGTCTTTTTCTGCAGAGATGCTACTTAGCCAGTTAGTCCCTAGTTTGTAATGGTACATGGGATTATTCCATCCTAAGTGCAGGACTTTGTACTTGTCCTTATTGAACCTCCTAAGATTTATTTTGGTCCAACCCTCCAAGTTGTCAAGGTGTCTCTGAATCTTAGGCCTACCTTCCAGCATATCTACTACCCTCCCCAGTTTGGTATCATCTGCACCTTTCTGAGGGGGCACTCTATGCCATTTTACAGGTCACTGATGAAGATACTGAACAAAACTGGACCTGGGACTGACCCCTAAGGCACTCCACTTGATGCCGGCTTCCAACTATACATCGAGCCATTGATTACTACGCTCTGAGTCTGATGATCCAGCCAGCTTTCTATCCACCTTACAGTCAATTCAACTACCTCATTTTTCCTTAGCTTGCTTTCAAGAATGTTGTGGAAGACCTTATCAAAAGCTTTGCTTAAATCAAGGTACCTCACATCCACTGATCTCTGTACATCCACAGAGCCAGTCTTGTCATAGGCAGTTAAGTTGGTCAGGCATGACATTCTCTTAGTGAATCCATGCTGACTGTTCCTAATCACTTTCTCCACCAAGTGCTTAGACATGGATTCCTTGAGGACCTGCTCCCTGATTTTTCCATGGATTGAGGTGATGCTGACTGGTCTGTAGTTCCGTTGGTCCTCCTTTCCCCCCTTTCTTAAAGATGGGCACTATAGTGCCCTTTCCCAATTATCTAGGACTTCTCCCAATTGTCATGAGTTTTCAAAGATGACTGCTAGTGGCTCTGCAATCACATTGGCCAACTCCCTCAACATCCTTGACTGCACCCTGCCTGGTCCCATGGAATTGTACACATCCAGCTTTCTAAATAGTCCCTAACCTGTTGTTTGCCACTGTTGTCTGTTTCCCTTCTCCCCAAATTGTGCTGCCAGGTGTAGTAATCTGGGAGGTGATATTGCCTGTGAAGACTGAGGTAAAAAAAGGCATTGAGTAGCGCATCAGGATGGTTTGTTCCTGTGCCCTAAGTAAGGTTTCTTTAAAATGCAGCCAGCTTTCTTGGACTCCTCTTCCCCTCAAACTAGCCTTCCAGGGGATCCTGCCTATGAGTTCCCTGAGTGAGTCAGAGGCAGATTTTCTGATGCCCAAAGTCTTTACTTTGTTCCACTACTTCCTTCCTTTCTTCAGGAAGGAATTTAGATGTGCAGGGAGATGTTTAACTTTGGGAACTGGTACATCTATCAATGGAGATGGGTGCTGGGAATGCACCTAGTGGACTTCCAGGATCCCTGACACCCTTAACAGATGCACCTCCCTGCACCATGAGTGAGACATCAATTTCTTAGTCTGAAGTAGTGCCAAATATTTGATATGATATGGGTGCATCTACATGTGCTATTAATGCACTTTAGGTTTATTGTGGAGTAAACTACTGCACAGTGAGTCTTCCCTGGGAGCATGTCTACATGTACACCCCTTGGGAGCAGATTTTGCTCCCAATGGGAGCAGTCTGCTACTGGGCTGCTCCTGCCCTGCTCTGCCCCCGTGCAGAGCTTGGGGCTGGCAAGGGGTATGGGAGCTAGTCCCAATGCACATGGAGCCAGAAGAGCTCTGCAGGCTGCAGCAACAATTGTCTCCTGGCCCTATGCACTTTGGGACAGGACCTAATATGCACAGGGCTGGGAGACAGTTGCCACTGCAGCCAGCAACAGCCAACAACCCAGCTCCTGCTCAGTCTCAGGAGCTCCCAGCTCTGCTGGGACCCAAGAGCTGAGGTGGGGAGCAGAGAGCTCCCCAGTCCCAGTGTTGGTTGGTCCCAGCTCCTGAGGGGATCTGGGAGCTGAGAAGCACCAGGACTGGGGACATAAAGCTCCCCATCCCTTGTGGCCCCCTGATGTCTGGGCTACTGGGAGCTAATTTGCTCCTTGTCAACATCTACAAATGCTCAGCTAATCTAGTGCCTATATTTACAGATTCCAGCTAACTGTGCAGTAACCTAATTTACTGTGCAGTAGATGCCCCTGCACAAATAGATGCTTTACTGTACTGTAAATTAGTCTACGGAAAGTGTCTTATGAAGATGCACCTTGTGGGGTGCAGCCTAGGCTAACTGTCCAATGCTACCTTCATCCTATGACCAGGGAGACTCTTGTGGCTTTGTGCCAACACCTGTAATTCCACAAGTGCTGCACAATGAGAGGGTGATGAATCTGATTTTACTGTCCTCAGCTGAGGCAGTTCTAGTATCCACACCTTCTTTCCCTATCAATAAAAGGTTTAAACATTTTGCTGCACTCCTGGGCCTACTGAACCAGAATGCAGGGAACACATTCCTTCCAGGTCTGTGCACTTGCCATCTCACAGCACAAATCTTAGTAACAGAATACGCCCACTCATCCCCATAAGAGGCATTCTCATCCCCTGCAGGAATGAGATGGACTTTGATGGACTTGACTAGCTAAGGGGATGGGGCTTTTGTCTTGGTGTCTTGAGTATTCCTATTCTACCTATGGGGTCTCTATTCTCTCTCTGCTAGACAACCTGCTGGAAAAGAACAACAGTGTTCCTAGCTATGTCAAGATACAGCTAAAATGGATAGGAAGGGGGACAGGAAAGAGTGGGGGGAGGGGTGCAGCAGTACAGTTGCATACTCCTTTGATTCCTGGTCCTCCCAAAATTTAAAACCAATTGCCTGCATTTCTAGCCAAGTATCAGTGTCCGGGTCAATTGACTTCATGACTTATTATAGTCTACTTGATTCCTTCTAAATTCTTCATTTCACAGGTATTAATAACATTCTCTCTTTGTTATTGGACTTTTTTATTTCTGCAATTCCTCCAATTCTGGTAGCTACTGCTGGTAATATAGCTCCTATTTCACAGCCTTGCAGTCTGCTTTTAATTCGAGCTAAAAATGTTAACTCACAAGTGTAAATAATGTCAGTGAAGTATTGGATGCACCAAGATACTCAACATGCTAGATTTTGTTTTATAAATCTGAAAAAGATGTCCATTTAATTCTAATGACTAGATGATTAATAAAACAACATAATTTGATTCTTTTTTTGCTTGGGTTTTGTGTTTATGTGTATACACACACACACACACACACACACACACACACACACAATATGTGATGTAGCAAATTTATATTTGCTTTTACTCCAATCTTAAACTAAAAAAATATAGACCTAGACCACCATTGGGATGAATAGGAATGCAATCATTACTTTGTGTCAGTGCTTGTGAAATTAAATTGACAGGCATTGACATTCTTGGAGAATTATTTATGCAGAGGTATAGAATGAATAGTGGCTGTCTGAACTTCCTCAATGTGTCCCACCAAAATACTTCAAATCTACCTGGCAGAAGTTAGAGATTATAGTTCATTCTCCATCCCTAGGGTGAAGAGAACGGATTTATCTCAAAACAAAATGCAGCACGAAGATCACTGAAGTAGGAAGAATGTTCCAGCATATTATTTCTTTTGTCATTCCTAAAGTGCTCCAAAAGAACTTTGAAATATGAGATAAATAACCAAAATATAATTAATAAAGTTGACTGATTACTTCATGGGTCTTTTATTTGCCCATTGTAAAATAAGCAGTACAACCACCTAGCAAGAACTCTTATTTTAAAAGGAATTTTCTTTTGAAAAAAATAAGCCTTAATTTAATCTACAGAAAAGAAAAATTAAGGAATATGGTTTTTGAGCGTTCTGCTTTAGTTTTGGGGTTGTCAACAGATGTATTTTATTTTTTCCTATGGCTTCAAAATAAGAGATAATTTTAGGAGTCTGGCATTTGGTTGGAATGTGAATACATGCACTTATCTGGAGAATATTTACATGGAGTACTGATTTTTGCGTTTAGGAATAAAAAGAAGAATGTAACCCACCTTCTGGCCAGATTCTTATCATACTGACCTGCAGCTCACTTCACACCTAAACCTATTGATTTTGCTGATCCTACATATGGAATAAACTGTTCTTCAGCATGAGTAAAGGACTCCAAATATGGTTCTTAGGCTGTAAAAGATACTTGGAGGTCACTTGTTAATTTGCTGGATTAATTATGAACTAAAGCTAGCAACCACTTATTTCACAATCCCTGTGTAATAAGTGAGATTGGGTGAAAGCAGAGACCCTGGTTAGTACCTTCTTTTTCCTACTTGGAGTTAAGATGAGGTAAATGATGTTGTACTATAGGAAGATAGTAGGCAAAGTGTTGAGCAAAATTTGGTCCATTTTTAAGTGATAACTTTCTGTAGTAAAGAGCAGCATTAACTAACTTGCTCACAGACTTCAAAAGAAGAACTGACTTGTTAAAATGTGGAAAAAACTATAAGTGTGGAGCCTGTGCCTCACTCTGCCTGGTCTATCGGGGTGTTGCCCCTCCCCTCAAATTGCCTGCCATGACTTTGATGTAAATATGTACCTTATGAGGGGTCTACAGTGGAGATCTTTATCCTGGGTGGGGACTCCTGATGGACGGTGTTACTCACGGTTATCTGGCATGGTGGTCTGCAGAGCTCTGCCTCCCTTACACCCCGTTCACACACCAACCTCTGGATGATGCGCTCAAGATGTTCTGAGGCCTCGTATGACTGCCTTGGACCGGTTCTCTGGCTCACAGTCTCTCCCCTCCTTCTGGGAGTGATTTCTCCTCTCTCCTCTTTCACAGGAAGCACTCCTTCCAGCTAGGAGGAGCTGCAGGGTGATACCCCTGGTTCCAGCTCCCTCTTGGAGCCTCTGCTGTCTCCCCTCTCCAGCCAGCAGCAGTGCGCTCCCTTGCCTCCTGAGCGTTTGCTGCTTCAGGCGACTGAGAGAGTGCCCCGGCTTGCACACTCGGGCCACCTTCTGCTCTGCCTCCTGAAGGAGGCTTAATGCTTCCTGCTAGGCTGCCTGCTTGAGACCCGCAGGCTGGGTCTTCTCCTCTCCGTGCCTGAGCTCGCAGCATGGGCAGCTCGCCCGTACTCTCTCTCTCTGGCTCTCTCTCTCTCCCAGCTTTGTCGGCATTTTTAAACTTTCCTGCAGCCGCCGCTGAGGCCACTGGGATTGGCTCAGTTGTTCCCAACACCAGGAACAGCTGTTGCCAGAGCCAGCATAATGGCGGTTTGTGTGGCTGCAGCCACAAACATGGCTCCTGCCCCTGTTACTCTTCAGCTAGTACGTACACCCCTCTGGGAGCTTGCTCTCGGGGTCTGGGGCCTGCGGGTCCTCCTTTCTCCCCCTTGAGAGCCTGTGGGGGCACTTCGCCACCACAATAAGCATTTGATTATAAAAGAATAAACTTAATCCCATGAAACAGTAGAATCATAGAAAATTAGGATTGGAAGGGACTTTAGGAGGACATCTAGTCTAATCCCATGTTCAAGGCAAGACCATCTCCAACTAGATCATCCCAGTGTAAAATTTGTCTAGCTGGGTCTCAAAAGCCTCCAAGGATGGAGATTCTACCACCTCTCCGGGTAATCTGTTTCAGTGTTTTACTACCCTCCTAATTACACAATTCTTCCTAGTATCTAACCTTAGCTTCCCTTGCTGCAACTTGAAACTGTTGCTTCTTGTTCTATCATCTGCTACTTCTGACAACAGTCTAGCTCCAACCTCTTTAGAACCTGCCTTCTGGTAGTTGAAGGCTGCTATTAAATCCCATCTCAGTCTCCTCTTCTCTAGACTAAATATGTTCAGTTCTCTCAGTCTTTTCTCATAAGTCACATGTCCCAGGCCCCTCACCATTTTTGTTGCCCTCTGCTGGATGCTCTTCAATCTATCCACATTGTATCTGTAGTGGGGAGGCCCAAAACTGAACACAGGACTCCAAATGTGGCCTCACCAGTGCTGAATAGAAGGGAAGAATAATTTCCCTTGCCCTGCTGGCAATACACCTACTAATGCAGCTCAGTACACTATTAGCTTTCTTTGCAACAAGGGCATACTGTTGCCTCATATTCAGTTTATTAGCCACTATAACTCCCCAGGTCCTTTTCTGCAGAGATTCTGCCCAGTCAGTAAGGTCCCAGCCTGTACTGATGCATGAGATTCTTCCATCCTAAGTGCAGGACTTTGCACTTGTCCTTGTTGAACCTCCTAAGATGTCTTTTGGCCCAATCCTCCAATTTGTCTAGGTCACTCTGAATCTTAGCCCAACCCTTCAGCATGTATACTACTCCCCCCAGCTTGGTGTCATCTGCAAACTTGCTGAGCATGCACTCTGTCCCATCTTCCAGGTCATTGATGAATACAGTGAACATGAGTAATAAACAGGAAGAACTGGCACTTCTTCTGGCAAACAAGGATTTTGACCTCATTGGACTGATGGAAACTTGATGGGATGACAGATAACAGGGCAGTGGATATTGAGGGCTACAGGCTCTATTGGAGGGACAGGAAAGGAAAGAAGGGTGGAGAGGTGGCCCTCTACATGAAGGAGTGGCACCCCTCCCTGCTGGTTACATTAGATGGCAGAGGGAAGTCCCTTGAGACCCTCTGGGTCAAGTTACAAGGGGGCTCGGGGTAAAGGTGACCTGACCGGGGTAGTCTATTACGGCCCTCTTGATCAAGAAGAGGATTATGACCTGGCATTGTACAGCGAACAAAGCAGCCAGTACTAAAGACTTGATTGTCATGGGTGACTTCAACTACCTGAACATCTGGACAAGGGGGAAGATATTGATGTCATATATCTTGACTTTAAAAAAGTCTTCAATCTGGTATCCTGTGGTCACCTTTTGGCAAAACTGGCCAACTGTGGCCCCAGGTCCACCATGATCTGCTGGCTGGGGAATTGGCTCCGTGGTCAGACCGGAGGGTTGTGGTTGATGGAAGTCAAACGTCATGGTTCCCTGTGACCAGTGGGGTCCCTCAAGGCTCTGTCCTTGGACCTATTTTGTTCAGCCTCTTCATTAATGATGTGGACATTGGAGTTGGAAGCAGACTGGCCAAGTTTGCTGATGATACCAAACTTTGGGGTAAAGCATCCACACCTGAAGACAGGGAGGTGATCCGGGCTGACCTTGACAGACTCATGAAATGGGCAGATGAGAACCTGATGGTGTTTAATGCTGAAAAATGCAAGGTTCTCCACATTGGGAGGAAAAGCCTGCAGCATCCTTATAGGCTTGGCAGTGCTACGCTGGCTAGCACTATGGAGAGAGGGACTTGGGGGTGGGGGTCAGGATTGACCACAAGATGAACATGAGCCTTCAATGTGATGCTGCAGCTAGTAAAGCAAGCATAACCCTGGCTTGCATCCATAGATACTTCTCAAGCAGATCCCAGGATGCCATTCTTCCATTGTACTCAGCCTTGGTGAGCCCGCAGTTAGAGTACTGCGTCCAGTTTTGGGTTCCACAATCCTAAAGGATGTGGAGAAACTTGAGAGAATCCAGAGCAGAGCCATGTGCATGATCAGAGGTCAGGAAAATAGACCTTATGATGAGAGGCTGAGAGCTATGGGACTTTTCAGCCTGGAAAAGCACAGGCTCAGGGGTGATTTGATGGCCACATCTAAGTTTATAAGGAGTGCTCACCAGGATCTGGAGGAACGTCTGTTCACCAGAGCACCCCAAGGGATGACAAGGTCAAATGGTTATAAACTCTTGCAAGACCATTTCAGGCTGGACATAAGGAAGAACTTCTTTATAGTCTGAGCCCCAAGGTCTGGAATGCCTTGCCACCGGAGATGGTTCAAGGACCTACTTTGAATGCCTTCAAGAGACATTTGGAGGTTTTTCTTGCTGGGATCCTTTGACCTCAGCTGACTTCCTGCCCCTGGGGCAGGGGGCTGGACTTGATGATCTTCCGAGGTCCCTTCCAGCCCTAATGTCTATGAAAATCTATGAACTCTGTTGGGAAGATCATTCAGCTTGCTCTAGCAGATCAATCAACTTCCTGGCAACTATAAATGACCTGTACTTGATACAGGCTGTGGAGGGCTGTCTAGGGGTAAAGCCACTTTGGACTTGGTGCTAGCCAAAGGGAAAGACATGGTAGGCAACCTGAAGATTGGAGGTGCTCTGGGTGACACTGATCACAATCTGATCAGATTCACCATCTACCAAAAGTCTGGGAAATCTACCAGCAGAATAAAAGTCCTAGACTTCTAATGGGAGGACTTTGGTTAACTCAGGAGTCTGGTTGGAAGGGCCCTTTTCAACCAGCATCTGGATGACTTGGGAATTCAAGAAGGCTGATGCTTTCTCAAGGAGGTTCTTCTTATCACTCAAAAAGAGGCCATCCCCATGCATTAGAAAAGAGGGAGAGTTGCCAAGAGACTCTTCTGGCTCAGACACATTAAGGAACTTCTTAAAAAGAAAAAAAAGAAACATACAGTAAAAGCTGAGTTATCCAGCACCTTACAAGTAGGTATGCTCTGTTAACCGGCATACCATCTTGTAAGGGAAAAGTGAAACCGGAAGTGCCCACTATGGCACTTCTGATTTCATGGAGCCCCCATGGCCCAGGGGAAAGCAACCTGCACTTCCAAGCCTCCACAGCCCAGGGCATAGCAGCCTGTGTGGGTCCCCCCTCCTTGTACTTTGGAGCCCGAGGGAGGGGCAGCAATGTGGCGGGAGGGGCGGCAATACCCCAGATATGGCGGGACAGGCAGCGAACTGAACTGGCAAAGACGCCTGTTCAGGCCGCTTAGTTATCTGGCATATTTTATTATATGGAACCCTCCATTCCTCATGGGTGCTGGATAACAAAGCTTTTACTTTTACTTACGGGGCACTCCCAGAGAGTGGTGGTAGATGGGTCGTACTCAACCTGGAGAGATGTTAGTAGCGGGGTTCCCCAGGGCTCAGTCCTCGGGCCTGCGCTGTTCAACATCTTCGTCGCTGACTTGGAC
>JAGPOW010003316.1:15023565-15067772 GCA_030014935.1 Caiman crocodilus
ATGACCCCAGCCAGGTAGGCATCAAGCCTCTTCTTAAAGACCCCCAGGGTAGGAGCCAGCACCACTTCCCTTGGAAGTTGGTTCCAGATCCTAGCTGCCATAACTGTGAAGTAGTTCCTACGGATGTCTAATCTAAACCTATTCTCCAACAACTTGTGGCCGTTATTCTTTGTTATCCCTGGGGGCGCTAGGGGAAACAAGGTCTCCCCCAAACCCTTCTGGTCCCCCCTAGTGAGTTTATAGATGGTCACCAGGTCCCCCCTCATCAGGTAGAGGAAAACCTGATGGCATTCAATATGAAGAAATGCAAGGTGCTCCACCTCGGGGTTGGGGGGGAGGGGAGAAGACCCACATCACACTTACAGGCTCAGCAGTGCTACAGATGCTAGCACCATGACCAAAAGAGACTAGGGGGTCATGACTGACCAAAAATGAGCATAATGCGATACTGCAGCCGGCAAAGCAAAGAAAACGCTGATTTGCATCTACCGATGCATCTCAAGCAAGACCCAGGAAGTCATCTTCCCACTGTACTCAGCCTTGGTGAGGCTGCAGCTGGAGTACTGAATCCAATTCTGGTGTCCACACTTCAAAAAGGATGTGGAGAAGCTCAAAAGAGTCCAGGGGAGAGCCATGCATATGATCAGAGGTTAAGAGAGCAGGCCTTATGAAGGAGTAGCTGCAAACCATGGGACTCTTCAGCCTGGCAAAGTGTAGGCTTGGGTGAACTGGTGGCAGCCTATAAGTATATAAGGGCTGTGCATCAGGATCTGGGGGAATGTTTCTTTACTAGAGTATCCCAAGAGAAGACAAGGTCCAATGGTCACAAACTCCTAAAAGACAATTTCAGGATGGATATAAGGAAAAAACTTCTGAACTGTCTGAGCCCCCAAGGCCTAGAATTGACTCCCCCTCCCCCCCCCCGGAGGTGGTGCAAGCACCTACTCTGGACACTTTCAAGAAACATTTGGATGCCTTGCTGGGATCCTTTGATCCTATCGACTTCCTGCCCCTTGGGCAGGGGGCTGGACCCGATGATATTACGAAGTCCCTTCCAACCCAAATATCTATGAAATATATGACTCAAGGCTAAGACTCAAGGCTCTAAAGATAGAGAGGTGCTTACCAGGGAGCTTCTCTTCATTGATGATGCTTCCTTTATAGCCCACGACAAAGACCTACTACAAGAACTCGTGGATCATCTTTCAAGAGTTTTTTAGATATTTGTTCTCATTCTCAGCTTTAAGAAAACAGTTGTACTAGGACAGGGAGTTCCACAAGATCCATCAATAAGCCTTAATGAGAACCATCTACAAATAGTTCAAATGTTCAGCTACCTAGGTTCTACTGTGACCACCAACCTCTCACTCAATGAAGAACTTAATGTTCAGATGAGAGAGGCTGTCACCACCTTCAGCAGAACTAAAAAAGCATGGAGCAACTCAGAGATTACCATAAAGACTGAAATGCTAGTGTACAAAGCTTGCATACTTGGGTTCCTCAGCACTCTCAGGTATGGTGGGGAAGCATGGACAACTTATGCACATCAAGAGAAAAGGTTAAACACTTTCATCTGTGCTGTTTATACTGCGTACTCAAATGGCAATGCACTTATCAAATGGCAAGATAAAGTTACCAACATAAGAGGCTCCTCAAAGGGCAAATTTACCAAGTACGACAGCCCTACTCAGACAGAGATGACTGCACTAGTAAGACCATCTGATTGGAAGATGGGCATATACCCAAGGACGTGCTATACAGGGAACTGTCAGAGGGAACAAGAACAACAGGATGCCCCAAGCTTTGCTGTAAAGACATATAAGCAAGATGTGAAGGCATTTGGAATTGATCCTGGCCCATGGAAAACTTGTCAAGCAATTGGAACTAGTGGCATCATCATCTTGACCAGGGCATTGAAGTCCATGATAGGAATTGGCTCTAACAGCTTGAAGAGAAAAGAGTCCATAAAAGCAAGCAGCTTCTGAACCACTTAATTGTGATTTATACTTTTGCAACGACTGCCACAAATCATGTAGATCTCAGATAGGACTATTCAGTCACATAAGACACTACAAACCATCTATGTCATAGGCTGCAATATCCACAGTCTTTCGCAGACAAAAGGATACCAATAGAAAAAAAAATAGAAAAGTAGTTATTCTGTTGTGATACAATTGCACTTAGTACATGTTTTACTAAGAGCACATCTACATGAGAAGTTTACTGCTGAGCTGCCTAATCAGCTCCGTAGTAAACATGTCAGGGTTTTCATGTGTGGCACTATTAGGCCACAGTAAATAAGATTTGCAGCAGGGTAGTACTTTTTTTGTTTGCAGCAGAGTATGTGGAGAGAGAGAGAGAGAGAGAGAGAGAGAGAGAGAGAGAGAGATGCTGCTCTGAGCCTCTTCCGGTCATGTGAGGCCCAGTCAGCTGACCTAACTACAGGGCTGTCCTTTAACCCTTGCTCTGCTGGCTGCCTGTGCTATAAACACTCTGTCATCAAAGAGGCCATACCACTGTCCAGTAACAGGGCCACAGTTTCCTGTTACATGCACAAAAAGTTTTCATGACAAAAAGGGAACTTTTTATGTAAGACTATCTTGCTCAAAAAACTTCAACCAGGTCTAAGTTTGGCCATTGAAAGGATCCCCTTTGGCTTCTGGTGCAGAAGGTATTTTTCTTTTCTCCTTCTAATATCTCTTGTGTCATGCATTTCCCATATAATGGCTGAATCTTTCCATGCTGGAGGTGGCAGTACTTCAGTGGGGGGTGCATGAACTCTGTATGTATGCATAGCAAAGCACTTTGGCTTCACATGGTAAGGGTACCAAATAAAGAAAAAATGGTGCTGGTATATGAATAGACCGCTACCATAATTTCCATCCTACAGGAAATGTTAATATTTTGAAAATATTTACATTCAAAATCGAAAGAAGAATTAGAATTTTTTTTTAATTTCCTGAGTGAGCCAAAACACATTGGTGTCTCTAGTTCAGAGTCAGGCAGTGTGGCAAAGCTACCCCAGAGCCAAGCACCCATTAATCCTGATCTGCCCAATGGCTCACCTGAGAACATCACAGGCCAGATTCCATCAGATCTCTGCTCAGGTTTCATGAGGATATTGCCAAAGTTGAACTGCTTCCATGGAACATTACAGTTTTGGCAAATCAGCCCATTCTAACTCCCTTCCCCATCAAAAAATTATAGCATTCCTCACTAAGCTGTAGTTGTGTGTGGATAGGTTTTTCTATTTCTCTTCTACTATAAGGGTAGTTTTCCTTTCCCTTTTTTCATTTTCTTATGGCACAGTGCTTGCCTTCTGATCTGCTCTTCTCATTTAGTGAAAACTAAAATCAACTTTGGAATAATGCATATTACATGTTGGCTTAAAATGTGAATCTGTGGGGAACACCATAGTTCTGGAGCCAAAGAGCTTTGCCTGTAAATACTGGCTACTTCTACTTAGAGCATGGTTTCTAGTGATTTAAATATTTATAGAATACCAGCAGAAAATTAAACCTAAGGCAGAGGAAAAAAGGAGGTGTGTAGAGATTATGTATAATATATATTCCCGCCCCCCCCCCCCCACTCTGGAATTGTTAATGTACAGTGCCGCATCTCCCAAGAAAGATATCTGCAGATAGTTACAATGAGAAAAAAAATCTATTTGTTCAATTCAAGACCCATAACATAGTTGTAACTTCTCTGAAGCAGTTACTTAGGCATTTAAACTATGGTCGCTGCTCTTCAGAAAAGCCAAGCACCCACAAATCTCATTGGAAGGGGCTTTTTTTTCCAAACATCTTGTAAATGACTTTTTGTCATTGAAAGTTCAAATAAACCATTGCCAACTGGTTCCACCATTTTATTGCACCGCTCAATAATTTCTAACATATTAAAGACATGTTTTTTCTTTTATAGAGGATGTGCTTATTTGTCTATCGCATCATGTGTTATAACATTTAACTGTGGTTTCAGTCAGTGTAGCTGGCACTGAATTAGGTTTTTCTGGTAGGTATTTTGCAGGATTACTTTTACCTGACTTCATTCAAGCTACACAAGGATTGAATCCAGCCTGTGTATTCAGGCACCTAGAAAATGGGGCAAAGATCAGTCAGCATAATCAATGGTTTGTATTTTAAATTCTTTTCTACAGTAAAGGAAATTAACATATGTGTAAAATAAGCATATATATTTTACTTAGACATATTGTAAAGGTAATCTCATGCCAGCACAGCTTAGTTTGGTAACTTTTATCCTACTTTATATCAGTAAAATGGATCTAATTAGAATTGTGTACTTAGCAAAGACATAACCCATTGACAGGTGGCACATGTCCCACAGTCCCAGTTTGTTTGACTTTAGCCTCAGTCTTTTCCCATCCCCTACATCTGGTTAGCTATGGGTCAGACTACACCCTGAGACTCGTCACCCGTTCATGGGGGATGAAGACTCCCAGAGATGGCAGGTCCCTGAGCTCACTCAGTGCCAAACAGGTGCTTTTGCTCATGTTGAGTTTTGCCCCTGCTGCTGATCGGTATATCTTTGTGTGCTGCAGTACTTTTTTAAATGATCACTTTTCCATGCATAGGATGTTGAGATCTTCCATGTAAACCAGGACCCTCACTTCCTCACATTTTTCTCCTGGGATCTGAACTCTGTTTATTCCAGGGTGCTGCCTGAGCCTCTGGTTTAGTGCTTCCATCACACAGGGGAACAGGATTGGGGAGAGTGGGCAGGCCTGCCGGATACCTGATTCCACCATGATAGGCACAATGAGGAACCTCTTAACCAACATCCTGCTGCTCACACAGTACACTGTTGGCATACAGTGTCTTTATCTAGGTGATGAAGGTTGGTGGAACCCACATGTTCCTTAGCATCTCAAACAGGAATCAGTAGGATTCTCAGTTGTAGGCTTTCTTCAAGTCAAGGTTCAGCATGTCAGTGCTCTGGCCCCTCTCCCACTGATACTGCAGTGTGAACTATAGTTGCAGTAGGGCTCTGTGTATCTGTCTTCCCAGCACTGTGCATGACTGTCGTCATGGATCACCATACCTATAATAGATTTAAGGTGCTGAGGCAACACCTTAGCTAGCAGTTTATACTCAAAGTTCAGGAGGGTTATGGGCCTCCATTTCTCCAACTCTTCCCTCAGACACTTCTTGTAAGGGAGGGTCATGAGGCCCTGGGCCATCCCTGCCCCCTAGGTGGCCCTCTTGCAGTCGGTCTTTGAAGACATCCACCAGGTTGGGGTCCAACTGATCCCAGAAATTAAGACTTTTTGGACTGATCCCTCAAAGACAGAACTCCTTGGACAGCCTGTTTGCCTCAGGAGTCTTACTGCTCTGAAAACTGCAGAGTTTTTTTTTTTTGTCAGCCTTTCCCAGAACCCACTCCTTTACCAGTGTCTGCCCTTCATCCTCTTTGGGAGAGCTAGGTGATTCTCTGCAGGCAATCCCATATGGCCCCAGGTTCTTCTGGTCATGCATTATAGAGCACCTGCTAGAAGGCTGCCGCTGCTTCCAGCACCCCCTCATTTGATCAGTGCTCCACACCCATTCTGTCCACCAGGCTGGTCATAGCGTCTCTTTTGGATGTATTTAAACTGCCAAAATAAGCAGACCCCAGTCTTCCCCCTTCTCCACTCAAGGTGTCCAGGCCAGAAGATTTTCACCTCCCATATTTCCTCCCTCATGTCCCAACCCCAAGCCACCTGCTTTTACAGGCTCTGTAACTTGTGGTTTAAGCATTTGTGTTGCTTTTCTTGGAACCAGGTTTGTTTTCTGCTAGCCTGTTGAAAGAAAGATCTTGTCCTCTCTTTCACACTGGCCTGCCACTCTGTGTGATTCCCGTATGCTAGTCTGAGGGCTTTCCAGTCCACATACTTCTGCCTGAAATCCCAGTGTATCCTTTCATTGTCCAAGAGGCTGATGCTCAGCTTCCATCTGTCTCTGCTCGGGCTGCCCCCCATTTCTCCTTTTACTGGAAGGAGGCAGTGGTCCAAGAAGCAGACTAGCTTGGATTTGGCTTTTGTCACCGTCCACCCCTTGGGGAGGAGGACATAGTCTATGTGTGATTTGGTCTGGCCCAAGGGGTCCACCTGAGTGAAACTTCCTTCTGTCACTAGAACTCTTTGTGTGTGGCACAGAACCATTAGGTTAGTGTAAAAAAATAAGAAAGACAAGGTCATAAGTAGAGTAAAGATACCAGGAGGGGGAGAGGTAAAATGCATATTATACATGGATGATATAAATGTAGTAGATAGAGATAGACTTTCAATAGATACTAGAGTATGGAGAATTGACGGGGGCTAAACAAAATAGATTGAAAAGGACCATAATAGGAGTGGAGAACTAGAGGGACTTGGAGAATCAAAGTGCTAGGTATCCCAGTAGATACTGAAGGGAAAAGTAATATAGCATGGGACAAAGTGGCAGCAAGATGTAGTGTTGAGGATTCCAGGCTGATGCTACCAAGGCTCCTGGCCCAGTTTGCCACTGGGCTCCAACCTCTTTACTAAGGAGTGACTGGTGCCTCCTGAATCTGGTGGGGGGAGCAACTGCAGAAGCTGCCGATGGTGGCAGCCCTGTTGGGGGGCACCAACCCTACCAACAGCATCAGTGTTGGTTGCCCAGGGAGGGGGGGAGGGGCACATGCCCCCCTGTGCACTCTCTATCAGTCACCTATGTCTTTACCCTTGCTTCTGGGTTCTCTGGGTCCTTGCCCCCACATTGTTATTCACTTACCATGACTTGCTATTATAGATTCATAGGGAGGCTGCCCCAGGAGGCATATGCAGGATTTGGAGTGGGTCACTGTGTGAACTCAGGCACTTCTGAGGGTTCACATTTACTGTGGGTAGGTCTTATGTTACAGGGTCCACCACCCCAGGACCCTATGTTCTTGGGCCCCAGCTCAGACCTCTGCAGGCCCTGGGCCTCTCAACCCTTAGGTATGCCCCCTTTGCAGGCTTGGGGTTTACACTTCCAATCTTGTGGTCAGATGCTCAGTTCTCTGACACACCACAGTCCTCCCTGTTGTAATGTATTTGGGCCGTTAACCACACACAACACCCCAGGGCTCCAGCCCCCTGGGACTATTATAAACTATTATAAACCTCTGCTGTACCCCAGCGGTCTCCAATCCACCTCCTAAACCCATGGTAATCCTCTGGCACTAATGTAAATCAAAGTATGAGTGTCCACTGCCAAACACCAAGCTTGCCAAATGCAAACTCTCCTGTTGGGATTAACTCTCAGTCCAAGGTAACTCAAATGCAAAAGGTGCAAAGTACTTATCTAATGTTGCTTGCCACATAAGGTCTCTTCCACCCATTTGTGGTAAACAGTCTTTGCCCTAGGCAGTCTTTGCCTCCACACTGTCTGTACTGGTTCTCCTCTGCCTCTGGCAGCTCCTATGGCCAGATTCCCTCTTCTGATCTAAGTCTTGGGCTTTTGAGCCTCTTCCTGGCTAGGGACAGATATTCAAAAAGCCTGAGCCTGAATTGATTCAATGTTGGCAGGTAAGTCTAACTTGGCTAGGCTAAATCACTTTGTAACTGAACAGATATCCCAGAAATGCAGGCACATGCCTGCAGTGGCTTAGGCTAGAAACCAGGGTGTGCTAGTGCAGCCCTACCATCTCTTGCACAGCACTAAGTTGAGGAGTGTGTGGCAGGATGCTTTGTTTAGGGAAGGGCTCCTCCCACACACACTTCTAACCAGCCCAGCAGGGGATTGGTAACAGTTTTTCTCGCCCCTAACTCAGTGTTTATTACCTCATTAGGAAAACAATAGAGGGACATTACCAGCTACCTGTTGATTCTCTCTTTGTCCTATCTGCCACAGCACTGACCTTAAGCAGCATCGGGTCTACTAGCTAATGCTGAATGGTATCCATAAGGCAAAGGGGATGGTACAGGGAGGTGGGGAGCAGGGATGCCTACCATGGGCAACTGGTACCTCCCGAGTCTCGGGGGGCACCACTGTGGGGGGCAGGGCAGGCTTCCCCTGCAGCCAGTCACCAATCATGTTAGCGGCATAGCAGAGGTGCACATGCTGGCAATTCTGCATGCGGCACAGTGGCCAATTTCAGGGGGGGCACAAGCGCTGTCCATGCCTCCCTACTAGCTGAAGAGTTCCCTATCACGGGAGGCACCAGTGCTCTTAGGGAGGGGCACATGTCCCCCTTCCTACACATCGTATATACAGTCTTTGCTGAGCTCCAGCCAGGAAGCAGAGGGGAGTGGCCAGCTCTGCTGTGGAGCAGAGAGCCCCACCCAGCCCAGAGAGAATGCCAGGATGCTGGGGGAGTCTGATTTAACTCAAACCACCAATGGTTGAGGACAGACATTGCATAAAGTGGTTTGAGCTAAACCAGTCAAGTCTGAAACTACATTCAACCAGGTTTATCTCAAACCAGTTTCAGCCATTTTCAAACTGGTTTATGTACACTGAACACCTGTGCTGTTACAGGTTTAAACCAGTTTCTGATCACTTAAACCGGTTTATGTGTAGTGTCTATCCTTAGCCACTGAGTCACCTGATGCTCTATTTCTGTCCCAGGCCTGACAGTCACTGCATACACATGTTGTGGGAAGCCATCTTATTTAGATCCCTTTCACCATTAAGTCTTTTCAAAGGGGCTGGGATGGCCAGCAGGCCCTGGGCTCCCTCCACCTTCTCAGTAATGGGGCAGGAGCCCCTTTACACAAAGTCCTGTTATACAAAAGCTCTGTTACACAATACTTTGGTTGTAGTCTGGAAGGACACTGTCCTTTGCTAGGAAAGTGGCAGCATTTAAGGCTGTTTTACTGCTGATTGTTCTATATATGGGAATTGTATTCCAGCTGACGTGGTAGCAGATAGTAAAAGTACACAGGGAAATATGTGCATTCTCCTGAAATGCCAAAAGAGAAAGTTTGGCTAGAGCTGAACTGTGCAAAGCAAGAGAGATCAGGGATGGGGGCTCTTGGATTTAAGATTGTTCATCTTTGTGATATATCTTAGCATGATATGCAAAGAGGTAGCAGAGGGAGAGGGGAAAGCAGTGCATATTAGGTCTGTATGAATAGGCATCTGTTCCATTCAGATTCAGCTAATTTGGAGTCATCTGATTCAATCTGGAGATCCGAATCACTTTTCTGATTTGATTCAGCTCAATTGATTCTGAAAAGATTCAGGGGAATCAATGAAGTATCTATACAATGGTTGTTTTTTGTTCGATTCAGATGCAACTTTCAGGGAGGGTAGCTCCTACTGAGGCCACAAAGCCTGCCAAGTTTCAAGGAGATAGGTGCAGGGGTTTCTGGGAAACTGCACCTCAAGCTGCTGACAAGCAAAACACATGACATAGGTGACACTATCTGTGTTAAGACACGGGGGGGGAGTGAAAACTGCAGGGGGAGTCTGGGTTCTGGGTCCCTGCACCACCTCTGGCCACAAGCAGGTGAAACTTGGACGTCTGACTCCCCAAATACTTCTTACCCCAACCCCCGCCCCACTCCAGCTGTCCCTCACCCCCTGACACCTCCATTTCCATTTTCACTGACTGGCTTTTCTTGCCTGCATTGCATGCCAGGCCAGCCTTTACTATTGCAACTTTACTATTTCTTCCACCTAGGACCAGGAGACACACCAACTGGAGGTACTTCCTCAGCCAGACAAAGGTTTTTTCAATCCCCAAACTGCCTAAGATATATTTTTCTAACTATTTAGGTTTTTTTCATAATAAACATATAAACAGGAGATAAGCCATCACACACCACGAGTAACATATATCCAACACAACATCTTTAGTTCTCACTGTCAATTCCTTTATAAAAAGAAAGGCTCTGTGACAGTTCCGCCTGGCTACCTTTGATGCTGCTGGTGCTGTTGGTGTTGAGCCAGCTAAGTAATTTTGACCTGCTGTTGTTTACAGTGGTGGACCAGGATGAAGCTGTAGGGGAGGAGAAGGCCTCATGGAGGCACAATTTCATGTTATGCAGAGGCCCCAGAGCCAGGAAGGGCGCACCTGAAAACACACACACACACCACACACACACACACACACACACACACACACACACACACACACACACGGTCCCACAAGTACCCATGTCCTAAGTTTTGCCTGCCTGTGGCCAGAGGTGCAGGGACCCAGAACCCAGACTCCCCCTGCACCTATTTCCTTGACAACTGGCAGGCTTTGTGGCCGCACCAGGGGTACCACTCCTGAAGTTTTCACGCCCCTGTGCCTTAACACCTACACAGTGACACCTATGTCATGAGTTTTGCTTGTCAGCAGTTTGAAGTGCAGTTTACCATAAACCCCTGCACCTATCTCCTTGAAACTTGGCAGACTTTGTGGGCACAGCAAGTGATACCATCCCTACAATTTTCACCCCACTGTGATTTAACACACACATGTGACATGAGATTTGCTTTCAGGATTTGAGGCGCAGTTTCCCAGAAACATATGCACCTATCACCTTGAAACTTGGTAAGCTTCATGCCCTCAGCAGCAACTACCATCCCCATAACATTCATCTGAATCAGGCAAAAAACAACAAATTTATAGCTATTCCATTGATTCCCCATTATACCACAAGGCCGAATCTACAAATCGCCGAATCTTTTCCAAATTGATTTGTCAGCTCTGAATCAATTCAGAAACCCTAAATCTTCTAGTGATTCAATTCAGAGTAATAGGTTCAGCCTCTGAATCATCTGAATCACCTCTGAATCAGAATCGCGATCTGAAGCTTTGTACAGCCCTAGTGCATATCACCTGATTTCACAGAAATGCAATTTTAAGGAAAGCAGATCTATTTGAAGAGTGCATGGGCATGACAGTTACTGATTCATTGTATCAGGATGTAAAACCTGGAGGAAGGTTTCATGCAGAGGTATAAAATTGGTACGGCTAGAGGTCCCAGAGGATCCTAAGAAACTGAAGAAAGTGGTAAGGGAGAGACAGGATGGCGTCTGTGAGAAACATTAAAGAAGGACAAGTGAAGAAGGTGTGGGGAGCAGTGGTGGCTTAACAACTAAAAGGGGAACGTGTTGACCTAGTAGGGATGCTTGTAAGAAATACCTTATTGATGTAACAGGACTTGGCCCTGTTACTGTGGGTGTGGAGGAGCCCAAACGGTCCCACACCCACCCCAGAACTGGAGGGACTTGTCAGAGGCTGCAGACCCAGGTCTGGGGACCCAGTGGACCTTTCAGCAAAGAAGCTAACCCAGGTGTGGGGAGAGCAAGCCACATGAACAAGCAGGTGGGAAAATAAAAGACACTGAAAGCAGTCTCTGGGGGGGCTGCACTAGCCGAGAGCAAGACTGCCTGGAGCGTGGGATTAGCGGAGGTCAAGCAGCCACAGGGAGGGCCTGTGAGCAAAACTTCTCTTTTGTTTGTTTGCTTATTTGTTTTCACAAGCAGTGTGGGTCCTCAGAGCCTCTGAAAAATAAGAGGCAACAGGTAAGAGAAGCCTGGGGAAAGCCTAGCAAGCCAGAGGCATGAAACCAGGCACAAGCTAAGTAGCAGCTTATTTGTTTAACTCTGTTTGTTTCCTTTGCATCTGGTGCAAGCCCAGGTAGAGGGTGCTATGGACTTAACTCTGCTGCAGCAGAGGCAAGGCTCCTGAACAGTGGGTCCCTGGCTGAAGTCAGCCACAAAAGTAAAAGTGGTCAGCTCAGGGTGCCTGCCCAAACATGCCTAGCTCTGCTCTGCACAAAAGCTACCCTTAAAAACATACAGTTGGTGAATGATTTGCAATACAGATGGGGCTTGACAAGCTTATCAAGTGAGGTGCAGGAAAGTAGAAATGGTGGGTTATGTTTTTGGAGTGTGTATATGCAAAGGGGGTGAGGGAAAAGGTTCGCCACTTTCTGAGTGTCACCAGAATAAAACTGTTGCCAGCGCAGGACTTTGTACTGTCTGTACTCATATCAAAGTGACTGGAGAAAACATTATTAAGGGCTTTGTTAACATGGTTCAAACTAGTTTATGGAGCGGGTTTTCACTGAAAGAGAGTGTGTGGAGCTGGGGCAGCATGAACTGAAATACTACACTGATTGGGACATGGAAGAGATCAAAAAAGAAGCAGATAAGAGGTGGAAGAAAAAGGACTGGACACATTTGTTTTACTAAACCAGCAAAGAGGACTGATGGGAGGGGTGGAGAGTTTCAGCTGGTTACTGAGGTGATAGTGTTTCATGGGTTTCTATATAAAGAGAAAATTCTGTAAGGGGTTCTTTTGTGGGAAGCTGACATATGTTGTTTACAGGTTTAATATATAGTTGTATATTTTTGGATATGTAGTTGTTTACTATATGAAATTGTGGTAAAATGAGGATGCTTAATACATGAAGCTTTGTAAGCGTAGGGTGATAATTGTGTTTTTAATAAATTTATTTAAAAAAGAAAAAGAGTTCCCATCAACTGTAGTATTTTTGGCACCAAGGGGAAGGTGTCAGGGCTGGCTCTGGCCATCCTGGTGTTGGCCTCATAGTGCAGTACTGTCACGCCTAGCGCCAGTTCCCTGCAGAGGGGGAACACCTGCCCATTTTCATTAAGGTTCACAAAAAAGGTCCCCATCAGCATTTTTGACATAGGGGCCGTGTGTTGGAACTTGCTCCAGTCTCTCTGAGTGCCAGGCTGATATTGCAGTGCCTCCAGGCTTGGTACTGCAGTATCTCCAGGCCCAGTGCTCATTCCCTCCTAGGAAATCAACTGTCCATTTTTTTTCAGGGCTACAGTAAAAAAAAAAAGGGTCCCATCAGTATGTTTGCCTAATATGGGCTATAGTTGTGCTCAATGTTGGCTGCATTTAGTCAACTTCATAGTTGGTTTCCATTGCTGAGTACTGTACATGCTGCTTTTGGCAGCAGTTTAATGATGGACAGTATATTTGATGAGGTTTCCTTGTATGTGATTATAAAATGAGGGCAAATATGGTATTTATCTCCTCAAAAATAAATTGTCTTCTAACCTTTTATTATTCATATTGTTTATGCTTTTTAAGATGCATAACACAAAATTGTCCTTATTTCTGACTAGAATGTGCCTTTGTATTCTCCAGGACACCATTCCCATGACTACAATAAAAGTAAATATATATATATAAAAAAACCCAACAGAACAAAAAACATGTCTTTTGCTAAATATGGAGACCTTAGTCTCTCTGTTCCTGGGGGATGGTCGCAAAGTGCTTACAGTGCTGCTGGTTTTGAGCCCTTCCTTGGACTCAGGCCAAAAGGCTGCTCCCTGTCAACCCAGTTGTAAATGAATATCTGGTCATTTGGGCTATGGAGTCAAAAGTGGTTGGATGTAATACTAGTTGCATCAATCCCTGATATTGCTGCTGGCTATAGAAACTGTCATGTCTTATGCTAGGCTGATTGGCTGTTAGGCCTGGGGAGATCTTTGACATTTTTCTTAATTCTCTCTCAGAAAAAAAATTCAAAATGAAGAAACAAAGCCAAAACAATTAAGCAACTCTGATCCTAAAACATAAGCATGATAATTGAAAGTTTGTGACATGAAGGCAATGTAATTAAACATCTGAAAAATCAGCTATTAACCCTTGCCATTTCAGACGAATTCCAGATATTGGGCCAAAGAAGCAAACTATTGACCCAAGCAGGTGCAATGCTATGAAGTTACAGCGGTTGCATCCACTTATGCCAGAGGTGAACTTGACCTTATTTTTTTAAATATACTATCTGTATCCTACAGAATTGACACAATGTATCATGTCAGAATTATTTTCATTAGTGGTTCAATGCCACTGACTGACATAATGTATCATGTCAAACATTTCCCTGTTCATGGTTCCGTTCTAATGTTTGATATGATTGAGCATGTCTCACGTTGTACCTTAAAGCAAACCTTAAGAAATGCTATATAAGAACAGAAGAAGTTGCCATCAAGAAAAGCAATGATGAATGTTTAATAATTGAATATTTGAAGCCTAGCATCTTGCAAAATAGTATTATTACAACACATATTATTTAATTTTTTTTGTATAAGCCTTTTACATGCAGTATGTACCATTTTATCTAATGTAAACAGTTATTTAATCTACTCCACTAAAAATGGAATTGACATTTAGAAAATAACATAATACTTTTTGGCCTAGGTTTGCTTTCAGGGCTAACATAATATTTTCCCCACAAATCCACATTCTATAATCATTTTTAAAGAACTTGCTCCTGCTTATGATTTAATGTGAATTTATTCACACATTATTTGTATTTCTTAAATGTAGATTTAATATTATTTTAAAAGTACGCATAAGGTCCCCATTATATGGCATCTGAAAGCACTTTACCTAAGTTAGAATGGTACCAAACAACATCTTTCCTAAGACAGGAAATCCTTCACAATCCTCTGCAGCAATGAACCCAGCTTCTATGAGAGGATCTGTGAAGATGGATAGCAGCCAGTAGTCCAAATGTTAGGAGACTGAGTGCCAGTAAATGAAGAAGTTAGAGGAATGCCTAAACAAAGTAACAGCAAAACTTGTCTTGACTGCAGACATGTCCCTGTTGCTATCAGGTATACATCCAGAAACAATGAACCTCAGAAGCTAGGTATTGTCATGGAGAATCCAT
This sequence comes from Caiman crocodilus, assembly GCA_030014935.1. Taxonomy (NCBI): domain Eukaryota; kingdom Metazoa; phylum Chordata; order Crocodylia; family Alligatoridae; genus Caiman; species Caiman crocodilus. The sequence goes on from JAGPOW010003316.1 coordinate 15,038,165, forward strand.
TTGATCTGTCTTCCATGAACTTCACTATTGGGATAGATAGCCACAGCATCCGTCTTAGTACAGCTGTCATAAGATGAGAGAGATGAATGGGGTCTAGATTATGTTGGAATTTGTGCATCTACATCAGATGTGTTACAGAGCAGTTTATTGCACAGTAGGCATGTGTGTTGACACGTGCACATGCTTACTGTGCTGTAAACTGCTCTGCTTGTGACTAATTTTTCTACCTGCAAATGCAAGTAGCAAATTTAATCATGAGTAGTTACTGTGCAGTAGTGTATGTGTAGATGCTGACCAGAATCAAATTTGCTCTGTCAGCCCTGCCACTAGGGGGCAGTCTCACCCTAGCCCCAGGGTCCCAAGGCTGGGAGCCTCTTCTGGACCAGGGCCGAGCTGGCTCTATGGCAGCCCCAGCCCCAGGTCCTTAAAAGCAAGCACTGTGGATCCCTGGGCACATGCAGAAAGTCTGTGGCCATACACGGCCAATTCATCCCTCTAAGTAGGCCACAGGTGAGGTTAGCTAGCCTATCTGTACCCCAGCACTATTACCTGGCACCATAGTGCCACACGGCTGCCAGGACCATGCTGATCAGAACTGCAGAGAGCTGCAGGCACCTGCCAGGCCTGCCAGCACTTGGACCCAACTGCAGCTAGCTCCTGGCCGCTGGGGCCAGCTCCTGCTGCCACAGGCAACCCCCAGGAGCATGCCTGGACTCTGCAGTTGCTGCCTAGCACTATCTCATTGTGCAGCTGCCAGTCTCATGCCATGCTCCCGTGTTGGGTGTTGCAGGCAGCTGCCCAGGCCCAGCAGAACTGGGATGGCCCAGAGAGCCATCGCAGGAGCCACGGTAGCATCCTCATTGATGCTACATGCCACCTCCCAGGGCCTCAACTGGTCACAAGAAGTTACTGGCAACCTTGTGGCAATGTGGGTTGAGGCTGAGGTGCTGAGGCAATTTGCACTGGGTGGGCACTCTAACACGCATATTTATGAGGGGCTGTCAGTTTGTATGCAGGAGCACGGGCAAGAACAGTTGGCATGCAAGAGTTGCATAAAGTCAAGGCCTTGTGGGCACAGTAGGTCACTGTGACTGACCACAACCCAAAGCCCATGTCTTCTATGTGGCAACTGCATGCTCTTCTCATGCCCCGGGACCTTGGCTGTACCCGTGCTGTGTACTGCAGCACAGGTGGTCTGTCCAAGCCTCCACGATGGCCTAACACCCACAGTGATGCATCATCAGGGGAGGATCCCTTGGCCTGCCAGCAGCCCATCCTCCTGAGCTCCCCATTTCCAATGTCCTCCAGAAACTGGGAGCCTGGGCTAGTGCCTGCCTGCCAGATCCTTGGCCACAGCCCTGGCCACAAGGCCAGGCCAGCCATGTCACCATCAGCCAACAGCAGCACCAGCTGCTCCCCAGAGGGGGACCCTGCTCATGAAGCTACACACTGCACCCCTCTAACCCAGGACACTGCTGGGAGCTGCATACCATTGCCTGCACTGGGGACCAACCCAAACTGCCAGGCACACCAGCCCTGCCCACACAGTAAGCCCCACACTGGGTGGAGGGTTGCTGGGCAGTGTGGGCTTGCCCACCACACCACTGAAGCTCAGGGTCCTGTGCCAGGTGCACCTAGGGCACCATGGCCATCAGCAACAGCTCTGTTTGTCCACCTTTGGCATCATGGGCGTGGCCCACCGAGTTACATGCTAGACGCATGATGTGCAGAGGACCTGGCCCATGAGGAGACACAAGACCAGGCAGGCTGGTGTTCAGGGTGTGGCTCCTGGCCCTAGCTCTGGAGGAGCAGCGTGTGGAGGCTCTGTAACAGCAGGGTGCGCTAATGGCCAGGGCAGTGGAGGCAGCAGAGGATTGCTTGGTGCTGGACACTATCCTGGCCCTAGTGATTGCCTGGTCGTTGCCCTGCCTCCAACTACAGCCCCACCTGTTTCCTGACAGCTGCCCGCTGGCAGCCGCCCTGCTGTAGGCTTGGACTGAGGTCCAGTCCTGCCTCCACTGGCTCAGCCCCTGCCCCAAGTCCTCTGCCTCCCACTCCCTAACCTGGGCCCAGCTGCGCCACTTGGCCTGGCTCCACATGACTGTGGTCCAGGACATACATGCATCTGGACCAGGACTGCATGCCAGCCCTGCTGGCTCTCATCATTGGCTGATGAAGGGGGAGATGGGCACACTGGAAGACCAGCACCCGCCATTGACCCTGAGCAACATGCCCACCCACCAGGCTCATCACAGAGTGCACATCCACAGGGGAACAGCCAGAAGCTGGGGTGCTGGGCACCTGTCCCTGGTTTTCACCCCCTAGGTGCCCCCACCCCATGGCTCCTCACCCCAGGAAGGCACTCACAAGTTAGCATAACAATGTACATAGTTTGCATGGAGAAGGAAGAGGGTGTTTCATAGATGGTGGGTGAGGTAGGTGGTGGAAGGGCTCTGCTGTTGGGAAGGGAGAGATGCCATGTGCTGCCCAGCCTCTGCATGCTGCTCCTAGCCAGAAAAGCATCTGTCCAGGGAGCAGGGAGTGGGGCTGCCTTTTAAAGATGGCTGCTGTCTGCAGGCAGCTGTGACCAGAGCCTCCAGCCCCCCCCCCGCAGTGGCATCAGGGGCCCACTGCTGGGCCACAGGGAGTAGGAACAGTTTGCAGTTAGGAGCAGTGAATCTGCTCCTACATACCTGTACATGTAGGTGCTTGCCCAGGAGCATGTACTCTCAAGTAATTTACTCAAACTACTGCCAGCTTTGGGATGCTGACAGTCCCCATTCCCTTTATTTTTGTCAGGTTAGGGTGCTTTTGATGTCTTTGAGCAATAGTTATCTAACGGGTGATTTTTTGTAGTTTTAGGAGTATGTTAAACAAGGATTTTTAGGATAGACTGGATAGGGATGATTGTGCCTGGAGCAGGGGTTGGACTAGACCTCCAGAGGTCTCTTGCAGTCTACTTTTCCATGATTCTTTATAGCACCCACAGAAAGCCCATTTTGTTATGTAGAGAACCTGTGAAAACTTACATACTTAGCAGATATTTAACAGATTTATCAAGAATAAACTATATAATTTCTAAGTAATTAAAAAGATACAATTATCTACAAATTAACATGCACACCATTAAAAATACAATGAAAAGAGTGATTTAAAATTAAATTAAAAGATTATAAATCAGTTTTAATTTAGCTCTAATTTCAAGGTGTTATGTTTTGCAAATAAAATGTTTCAAATAAACCATTTTGCATTGGCAAATTCCTATCTGGGTTAAGTGAAACCCTTTGTGAATTTTCATTATTCATTTCAATGCTTGCAACCAACATTTTATTTCTTTTTAAAAAGGTGAAATGTTTCATGTAAATAAATTAAGCAATTTAATGTTTTATTTCAGAATGGTGGCTTGATAGTTGCATAGTTTTATTTTTCAACATTTAAAATAATAATAATTATAATAATACAACTCTATTCAGGTCAAACCTATATATGTTTTTGGATCTCAAAGAGAGTTTAGTGTTATTTTGGTCAAAAAAAGTCATAAACATTTGCTGGTGAGTTAACTAAAAATATATAGTTTCACTTTGGCCAAAAATAAAAAAAAGAAGACTTAAGACTCTGTAAGTACATAAGGGGTGAATATTGGGAGCTGGGAGAAAAACTGATCACTAGAGTGCCCCAGGGGAGGACAAAGAGCAATGGCCATAAGTTGGTAGAGAATGGTTTCAAGTTGGATGCAAGAAAGAACTTCTTCATGGTAAGGTATGGTAAGAATCTGGAACAGATTTCCCAGGGAGGTGGTACAGTCCTGAACCTTGGAGGTCTTCAGGAGAAGAGTAGACAGACAACTTGTTGGGATCATTTGATCTCAGCAGTATTCCTACCCAGAGCCGGGGGTTGGACTCAATGATCTTTCAAGGTCCCTTCCAGCACTTAATTTCTATGATTTTTATGATTTCTATGACTCAAGTATTTGCACTGCTCTACAATAAACAGAAAGTGGGTTCTGAGCCTGTAAATGCTTAGCCTGTTCATTCAATGGATTCATTTACAGGTTTCCCTTGATTTATGCGGTACTTGCATTCCGGAGAACGGTGCATAAATTTAATTTGCATTAAGTGAACCCAGTTTACAATGAAACAGATAGGGATACGTTCTCATGGTGGTGAGGGAGGGAGGGAGGAAGGCTAGGATTAGGGGAGGGATGTAGTGCAGCCCATCCGCAGCTCCTGTGGCTGCAGCAGGAAGCAAAGTGGCAGGAACTGCGGGGCTCTGGGTAGGGGTGTGTGTGCAGGTGGGAGCTGGGGGCCTGTACTAGGCTTTTCCCAAGGGGGTGTGGGCCCCTGGATCTGCACACACGTTGACAGCAAGCTGCCACTGCGGGCTGGGGCTGCTGGCACCACTGGGATCTCCCTCATGCTCAGCAGGCAGGTTGAGGGGCTACGGTGAATTTTGGGGCAACAGCAGGACTCTTCCCAGTGCCACTGCTGCCACCCGCCTGGAGCATCAGCGAGAGCCTAGTGCTGCCGCTGGCCCCAGCCTTGCTTGCAGGAATGAGGCAGTGGCACTGGAAGGGGGGCTGCTGCCACCCCAAAATTTACCATAGCCCCCCAACCTGCCCACTGAACTCTGGGGAGAGACTAGTGGCATCACTGGCCCCAGCCTGCTGTGCAGCCTGCTGTAGTCCCACATGTGTATCTGGAGGTCCATGTCCCCCCTGGGAAGAGCCTGGTGCAGCCCCCGAACCTGCAGCACTCCTGGGGCCATGTAGCAGCAAGAACTGTGCACCCCCATCCTGCTTCTTCCCCATCTAGTGCCCTGCACCCACTCACAGTTCCTGCCACCTTGCTGCCTGCTGCACTCCAGGGCCTCCACTTCTCCCCACTCACTCCAGTCCCTGCTGCAGCAGGTGCAGGAGCAGCTGAGCCAGCAGCCTGTAGTCGCTGGGCTGCACCTTGCCCCAAACCTCCTGAGGCTCAGCTTCTCTCCACTCGCCCCAACTGCTGCAGCAGACCCAGGAGCAGCCGACACCATATGCTTACACCACAGCATGGAGCAGCCCAGGGGCTGGGGTGAGTGGGGACAGGTGGAGGCCCGATCTCATACGAGTGAATTTACCTCACATATAAGGAATTTGGGGTGGAAAAAGGGTGATCACATAAGAGCCAATTCATATATATGGCACCCGCATAGATTGAAGGAAACCTGTATAGGCAAGTGATGAGAACTGTGTGGGTCTGCTCAAATTCACAAATTTAAGCATGCACATATGTGTTTCCATCATTTAGGAGGTCTGGGATGCTACAGCTGGGGATGGTCCTGCTTTGAGCAGAGGGATGGACTAGTTGACCTCCTGAGGTCCCTTTCAGCCCTCATTTTCTGTGATTCTCTGATTTTATAGGGCAATGTTATTCTTGAGGAGAAAGGACTTAGTGCTCTTTTCTGTGTCTACGGATGATGGTATTCACCTGGCTGCTGCGGGCACTTGTTCCTGTGCTTATCTACGCCAGCAATCGGGTGGCGGAACTCAGCAGCCTGTTACTCACCTCTACAAGTGTTTGCAGCATTGTAGCTCTTGCCATTTGATCCTCCGTGGGGGAGGGATGGGGAGAGATAATAGTATTTATTGTAGAGAAGACAATTCACTATGGTGATCCAGGAGGAAAAAAATGCTGAAAGGACCACACATGTCTTGTCAGCATCTCATCAAGTCATGGAGAAGCAGGGCTAGGAGGGACCTCCAGAGGACATCTAATCCAACCCCCTGCCTAAGGCAAGATCATCTCTACTCACACCATCCCATACAACCATAACTTCATCTCCCTCCACTGGGGAGGTTTCTGTTTTGTTTTGTTTTGTCTCAAGGCTAACTCAATTCCAGATTCAGCCTGGCAAAACCCAAGAGTCAAGTTCCAAAACTTGACTGAGCAGAGCTCAGTCATGATGCCAGTGTGGCTCTACCACTGGGCAAGCATCCTCCCTCCCACCTCTGTTCCTTAGAGGTGAAAAATCTTCCTGGTTCTGCAAGGGCGCAGGTTGCACCCGTGTATGTCTAAGGACACAGGCAGCCCAGGACATATCCCATTCACCCGAGGAACCTTGTCTGTCTTGCTCTGCGGCGAAGTTGAACGTCCCAATCGGCTACAATCCGGCATCTTCCACGTGCCAGGGCGGACTTGGGAGCCGCGTGCCTGCCAAGCACGCCCCGGGCACATCTCGAATTGCCCGCACAAGGGCTGCTCGGCCGCCGCAGAGGGCCATCCCCGCCCCCCGGTGGCACCCCGGCGCGGCCGCGCCCCCGGCCCGCCTGGGCGCCAATGGGGAGGCGGGGGCGGGGCGGCGCGGGCCATTGGCAGAGCCCGGCCGGCTCATTGTGCCTATGGTAATCCGCGCCGGTGCCCGCGATGCGCCCGGCGCCGCCGCTGCCCGGCCGCCCGCCGGCCGCCGCTATAAGAGCGGGCGCGGGGCGCCGCGGGTGCTGAGCGGCATGCGGGCGCAGCGGCCGCCTGGCAGCCCGGCTCCGGCAGTGGCAGGACGGCAGCCGCTGCCATGAGCTGCTCGGACGTGGCCATGCAGCACCCGCGGGCGGCGTGCGGGGCGCCCCAGCACCTGTCCGGCCCGGCCTCGGCCGCCGGCGCCCCCGCCCGCTGCCCGCCGCCTCCCGGCCCGCAGGTGAGTGCCCAGCCCCGGGCCGGCTTGCAGGGGAGGTCCGGACGTCGGGACCCAGTGGCTCGGCACGAGTTAGGGGGAGCTGGGACCTGCCCCGGGTGCAGCGAGGGAAAGTCCCGGCCCCGCCGTCAGGGGTAGCTGGGATCGGCCCGAGGTCCAGCAGGAAAGGCCCCGGGGCCATGGCTAGAGGGAGCTGGGACCTGCCCTGTATGCACCGGGGAAGGTCCCGGACGCGCGGTGACGAGGAGCCGGGACCTGCCCTAAATCCACTAGGGGAGATCTCGGAGCCAGTAGTTAGGGGGCTCTGGGATCGGCCCGAGGTGCAGCAGGAAAGGTCCCGGACCAGGTGGTTAGGGGGAGCTGGGACTTGCCCTAGATGCACCAGGGAAGGTCCCGGCAGCCTGGCTAGGGGGAGCTGGGACCTGACCTTGACCCACGAGGGAAGATCGCGGCTCCGGTGGTGAGGAGCAGCTGGGTGCAGCGGGAAAGGTCGCGGATCCGTGGCTCGGGGGAGCTGGGCCCCGCGCTAGACCCGGCGGAGGGAGGGAAGGTCCCGGCGCTGCTCGGGCTCCGTGCGGCGGGCGCGGGGCCGGGCTGCCGAGGAGGGATGTGGGCAGGGGGCTGGGGCTGCCCCGCGCTCTTCGGGGACCTGTTTCCCGTTCACTGCTTCCCGTTAACATCAGATGTTAAAAAAAAAAAAAAAAAAAAAAAGCCCCAAGGAAGTCAGGAAATTCTTATCAGGCTGACAGCATTTTTAGGCTATGCAGTGCGTGGGTGAAGTGGGACTAATATTGACTTGGCCCTCGTGTAGTCATCTGAGAATACATTTTTGGGTTGTTGCTGCATTCCAGAAGGTTTTATCATTATTCTCCGCGAAGCTGGTTTTCTCCGTACATGGGAAGTGACCCCTAATATCACTTTGCCTGGGAGACACAAGCACGGGCTGAAGCATTAAAGTCCCTACTGCGTGTTATTGTTTTGCCTTTATTTATTGCTGAGAGAGAGGGAGAGGCAGGGAGGGCTTTTGCAGAAAGGGACAAGAGCTGAGTTCTCCAGGGTGCACAAGAGAGAGCTTCTGCTGGAAGGGGACAAGAGCTGTTTTTTATTCCTCCAGGATGCCAGAGAGAGAGAGAGGTTTTGCTGAAAGGACATGGGCTGACTTCTTCAGGTTGTTCAAGAGAGAGACAGAGTGAGCTTTTGATGAAGGAGGCTAGAGCTGACTTTTCCAAGTTGCTCAAGACCGGGAACGTTTTTGCACAAAGGAGACAAGAGCTGACTTCTTCAGGTTGAGTGAGAGAGAGCTTTTACAGAAAGGATACCAGCTGACTTCTCTAGGGTGCTCAAGAGAGAGCGAGCTTTTAAGGAAGGAGACAAGAGCTGACTTTTCCAGGTTGCTTGACAGAGAGAGAGAGGGAAAACATTTTTGTACAAAGGAAACAAGAGCTGACTTCTCTAGGGTGCTCAAGAGAGAGAACACTGGCAGGAAGGGGACAAAAGCTAACTTCTCCAGGGTGTTCAAGCTCTTTGCTGGGACCATGGGCAAATGGAGTGCTTTTCTAGCCCTTGCAACATACTTTTAAACAAATAGCTTTTGACTCTAGGTCCCATCTTGCAGAATGGCACTTGTCCGGTAGTTTTAGTTTTTGCGTTGGAGCTCAATGCCTCGGCCTCCTGGCTACTACGCTGATGCTGCCTTGTCAGGTTGTATTAGGTTACCAAGTTATATTGAAAATGTAAATGCTTCTGTTGAGGAGGAAACTGACTGATGTAAAACAGGGTTTGCAAATGAGGATTTGTGTGTTGGGTTTTATTTTATTTTTTGAACAGCTTCACTGTGGAGGTGAGCCAGTAGTAGTTGTAGCTGTGATGGTCCAGGAATGATGGGAGAGGCAACAATTTCTTTGGGTGGTATCTTTCACTGGATCAGCTGCATAGCTGGGAGAGAGTTAGGCAAGACGTTCTTCTGAATGAAAGACGTTCTTTTTCAGGTCTGGAGAGTGAATACATTCTCAGCCTGTGGATATAACATGCAGCATACCTAGTGTATGGAAATTGCTTTAATTAAAACTGCAGCTTAATGTACTTATCTTTGTCACAGAAAATAGTATAATTGTCTCCAAATGACAGAGACTAAAATCTCTTTTCAGTGTCAACTCCCAGTGTGATATTCACTCATCTATATATTGCGCAAATTATCAACTGTGCCAAAAGCATCACACTGACTTTTTTTTTTTACTAGTCATTTTTTTTTAATGCACAGAATTATTGCGGGTCTATTTTTCTTTTTATTTAATTTTTTACCTTGGCACAGAGACATGACCTAGGCAAAATTAGAGAACAAAGAATTGAACTGATATGTTTTATAGGTTACCGTGAGTACACTCTAGGCTGTTATTGCAAAAGGTACATCAAGTACTTGTTGTTGTTGGGGTTTTTTATCAGTTACTTCCACTTCCCCTGTCTTTCCTCATATAATTTAGTTATAAAGTGTTGCTGTTACAGTTATTCATGAACTGCTCAAAGTCAGGATACAGGACTGGCTTACATCTGTAAGCTCACTGAATTGTCTTTGCTGCACCCTCTAATTCTAACAGCTGGAAATTTAGGCACAGTTTATAACTGTCTATAAAGAACCATAGTTTAAAAAAAAAGTAACAAAAAAATAGATCCTCTTCCATCTGTACAGGCTTAATAGAAAAAAATTGCTGTTCAGATGGCGTTCCGCATTATTCAAGTCGCCCTGTTTTCTTTAAAACCAGTCTGCCAGTAATATTTACCCAAACAAGTAATTTGATTACTTGACCACTCTATAATGCTTTGTAATATTCAGCCTAAAAAAAGAGAAAATTCTCTTAACTGTTGCCAGGTTTTTATTCCTTCTCATGCACTCATTTGTCATAAAATGTTCTAAAATGGTAACTAAGATGATCATTTTGGAACTCTCTTGCCAGAATTATAACAATGGCTTTAAAAAAATAATCATGGAGAAAAATTAGTTAATTGTATGTCTTAAAAAACCCCAAATTTTATATAGGAGCTGATACAGTGCAGATCATCCTTAACATTTCCAAGGACTCAGCCTAGCTGCTATTTTACAAAGTCCGTGTACCACTGGTGTCACCATTTGGAAGTCATTACAAAATCAGCTGCCTGACAAAGAGTACTGTTCTTTATTTGATTCTTTTGCATGTCCGAGTTTCATACTCAACCCAGGTCTTTGATGGTATGTCCTCCTTGTTGAAGTTAAAATGTTATTACCCAAAATATCTTTGTTGAAAATATGCATGTTTCGATGTACATAAATTTTATGGTGCCTTTTGCTATTAAAATTGAATTCTTTCTTTAATAGATAGAGCCATATCTTCAGCTCATGAAAGGATACCACTTTGCATGAACTAAAGGTCTAGTCCCTTCTGTTCATCTGTTTGGAATCCTTTTATCTGTTTGGCAACTTTTAATTACTTTTACTGGTACTGCATATTTGTATTAAAATATTCCTTTAGCATGCAACTAGGCATCCTCACAACAGTCTGACTTGTGTAGAAGGGATTATGAAAATAAACTTTGAGTTAGTATGAGGTAAGAATACAGTGGCATCTTGCTCTGAGTAACAGATATTCACTCAATGTATGCAGAAGAGAGTTTCTGGATACATTTTTAGTAAGTGATTCATTTTTAAAATATTTTTTTAAGGAGTAACCTCTCTTCCCTTACATTCTTGGTATCTGTAACACTTTGCCCCCCTACATTCTTTAATTGCCTAACATCATTGCAGGAGTTGTAAAGCCTTGGGTTTTTACAAATCCATAGCGAAGGAATCCCCAAAAGATTTCTTGAGTTGATGAGTGCCAGTGAATGCTGGGGACTAGTCATAGAAGGCCCCTTCCAGTCCCTGGTTCCTAGCTTCCTAAATCACATGCTAGCAAATGACTTCAGGGTGGGATTTTTAAATATGTTTAAGTGGCTGAGAACTCAGTTTCTGTTTCAGTTTTAATGGGAGCTGAGTCCTACTACCATTGGGTGTTTTCTGGAACTCTGCCTTTAGGTCTTTCGGGATGTAACACACACTCTCTCTCTCTCTCTCTCTCTCTCTCTCTCTCTCAATGCTAGAGAGGACAGCTGAAAATGAGTTACAACCCTTGGACTATACATCTAGCTATATGTTGGATTTTCTTCTTTTTTCTGCCAAAGTATATAAAAGTACACATTAATAATCTATGTTTGTTAATACCGTACTATAAAGAGATCATTCTAATTTCACCACTCTGAGAGGTGAAAATAAAGTGTTTTGCGTCTGTCTACCACGTTCTGGGTTTGCTATGGGATGTATGTGACACTGATTGTAACAGAGCTTCCTATATAAGAGTCCCTGAGAGAAGGCGATCATTATAGAATCCTGGCATCGTTTCAGAGGAAAGTACAAGCAATAACAGAGTACTCTGTCCAATGAAAAGGCAAGATAGGTTTCATCCTGGCTCACTTGAACATTTTTTTCCCCCAAAGTAATGGGGAACCAAGCCGTAGCTTTGTTTAAATGCAAACAGTAAATGTTACTACTGGAATTTTCTTATGGCACCATGATGACACGAGCTAAACTAGTACAACCTTTCTATATCAGTGTTGCAAAAAGGAGTGATGATGCACAGAAATAAGATTTACTGCTGAGGGACAATGCTCTAAACCACCTTTTTCCGGTTAAGGGCTTGCCTTCATTAGAGGATTAGGTAATTAACTGGACTCCTCCTCATCAACAAATGCATGATTTTGCAGATGGGAACTAGTTGTGTTTGGCATTGCATCAGATTCTAGTAGGATAATCCAGATACGAATACCATGACTTCATTTTTCTAGTTAAGGAGAGCCTTTAGTGGCAAATGTTCAATATTTCTGGGAAGGACACTCATGTAACATCTTGGAAGAAAATTGCATTTGTAAACTTAATTCCAGCATCTCCATGAAGCCAAAGTACATCTTCTGACTTTTAAAATCAAGATATTTTCTCAGGATCAAAGCTTCCAATGTCTCACCATTGCTTTTGCTGGGTTTTAGATCAGGCCTATAAGTTTCCTCTTTAAAAACTTTTTTTTTATTATGCCTGATGCAGTCAATGGACCAGGTGCAGCATTGATTTACATACGGTTGACATTTATGTACCATGGCCTAGCACAGGATTTGGCCTACTATATTCTTGGTATTCTGACCAGTATGTGTTTAAGTTTACACAGTATAAAGTTGTGAATGGATTTTTAAAAAGGTTGTAGATGTATGCCTTTTCTTATACTTGAGACAAAGCTTTCTTAGGGTGAATTTTTTTATTAGACCAACTGTATTGTCAGGATAGAGTTAGACAAGCTTTCGAATGCAAGACATTCTTCTTTAGGTTTCTTCTCCTTATACTTCTCACAAATGACTTAAGTTCCTCTGTACCGGGTATTTTTCTCTTTCAGATGACTTCCTTTATCAGCACTGTACTCTGAGGTTGCCAGTCAGGGTGCCAGCTTATGTCAGCTGCAGTAGTTGACACTATCATGAGTTGTCTACAGGCACTGGAATGGAATCTGTTTCACGTGAGCCACTAACAAGATACCAGGGTGTAACTATTTTCAGTTATACAATCTCCAATCAGATTAAAGACGGTGACCAAAAAGCTCTGCAGTTCATTTTCTTTCTTCTGAACTATCCAGAATCCACGTGAAAATATGGTTATTCCTGAAATGTATGTTGTTTAATTAATTGCTTACACATGTTCAGGAAAAGTTTGTTAGGCTAATGATGTAGTTAAGGACGTTGTTTAACAAAAGATAGAACTTTAAATGTGCTATCGCCAAATCCTTTTTTCCTACACTATTGCTACAAATCCAGTGGTACAGATGAAAGAAATACTCTACTTCATTCTGCATTCTGCACATGCTTATTTCATAACTTATTCATTTCTAAGGATAACAATTAGCACATAACATTTTCAGATCTGGGAATACTAACTTTTAGGCATGAGCTACCTTGAGAAATATACTCCTCTGAGTGCTCCATTTTCCTCCTTCTTTGTTCCATCTTTTTATTTAAGGATTTATACTTTATTATATAGGAACCAGCCACACTGGCAGAAAGTACTGCATATGGAGACTTTCCCCCTTCTGGTCACATTTGTTGCAAACATTCTTTTACAGAAGTTTCTATCAAGTGTCCGGCCATATTCTTTGAAGGGGGTTGTATGGTGTTTCTTCAGTGTAGTTTTTCTTTATTTGCAGTTCCTGTTCTGTCTCTCATAATGGAAAATCTGTAACAGGTGGTCACAAGCCCACTAGACTTGTATGCTTTTGTGCATAGGAGAACATATGCTGCATGATGGTATGTATAGGGTTGGTAACTTGTAGGAATAGGCAATCATTGTGGGCATAAAATTAGGAATTGGCTTAACATGTCACTGAATACTTGATTCAAGTCCAAGCTAAACTAAATGTTTTGAAAAGTTCAAATAAGTTTGGTTGCCTTCCATGCCACTGCACAGCAAGCTGATTGCAATTGGAAGGGGGATTAGCAATATATGGAAGGAATGTTCAGGCATTTTCACCAAACACTAGGGGTGAAATCCTGGGCTCATTAAAGTCAATTGGTATTTTGCTACTGGCTTTAATGTGGCTAGAATTTCATTCTATGAGAACAGCTTTTTCTCGGTTCTGGATAGGCTATTCAAGAAAGTACTAGAAATGTGAAAGAACTGATAGTTTCACAAGATTTTGGCTGGGAAACACTCTTGGCTGGAAAAACTGACTTATAATGGTATTTTGCTAGTATATAAAGATATACCAGCAAAGTGAATCCAGCCATATCAGCTTGATTCAAGATCAACGTTTGTATGCTCACCCAAAATTCTGAATGTTTAACCAACCTGGACTTTCAGAAGGGTCAGTGTTACTAAGAGTTTGCTACTGACTTTTTCTTTCTTAAAGCAAAGCACAAAAATGGTCTAAAGTCAAGTCTACTACATTTTCCTCTCTGGAAAGGCTCATAAATAAAAAAAAAAAAAAAAAAAGTCAATCTTTATTTTATGCAACTTCTATTGTACACTTCTGCTTATTCAGAGTTTCTGTGGCACATGTACATGCTTGACCTGCTAGCTTAACCATCATACTGGATTAATTCTCCATGATCTAATTTGACCGAAAGCTGCTACAGGAACCAAATGCCCTTATTGGCCTTCTTTCTTCCTTATGGCTGCCTATATATGTGCTTGCGGGTGGGAGTGGGGCAGCATTTTAATTAGAGCAGTTCCTGGACAGCCGCTCTAATTAAAATGACTCATTGTCACGTGTATTAAGCCCCTGCACATTTCAAAATGGCTGTGGGATGCTTTATCTGAAGTTCATTCAGTGAAGTTTATATAAAGTGCCCCAGTGTCCATTTTGAAACATGTGGGGGCTTAATACATGTGACGGTGAGGTGACATTGGAGTATTCTAATTAGAACAATTAATCGAGTCTGCTCCGACACATTCTAATTAGAATGCAAATGAGCATGTCTGTAGGCACCCTATGTGCTCAACCAAGCTCTAATTCTACTTTCTGGCCCACATGGTAACATAGGTTTGCAGAGACTGTAAAACTTGCCACTCTACAGTTTGTAGGCTTTAAATGGTGGGGAAAGGGACAGGAGGATATTGTGTGTAGATAAACATGAGGAGATTGGGAAATGACTGGGGAGTGCTACACCATGAAGCCTTGTATCACGTGCAGTCAAAAGTCTGATGTTACATCTATGAATATTGTTTTTATATATTTTGTGGCTGCATAAACATATAGCAGAACTGCTCTTAAAACAAATATATGAAAGCAATTGATTTAGTACAGTTTGTACTTATCAGCAATTTGACTGTTAGCTTGGACTGGTTAGTTAAACCAACCAAATTTTGGAGGGTTCAGAATCTTAAATAGTTTTCCAGTAACCTGTATAAATATAGACACACAGTCTTCGGGGTTAGGAAAAGTGTCTCAGCACTGTAAAAAAGCTGTAAAAAGTCTGAAGGTGGAATGAATATAGTATATGTTAAAGAAAATGTACTTTGCTACGGAAATGTTACATCACTGTTATGTGGTCTCATAGCTTCTCATTCAAAATAATCTGTCTACTGAAGCAAAGTTTGACTGTGGCTCAGCATTTTGATTGGCTGCATATAAATGTGGTATAAGGTACGTATATCTTTGAAAATATTTTTTTCCCCTAACCATCGAATCGCTGATAAATAATTAAAATCTTATTTTAACATAGAACTTCTATTTTTATTTTTGCAAAAGTCATCACTTTTGGTTATACATAGTTTTATGTTAACACATACCCAATGCTACCACTTAAAACTAAATAAAAGAATGTAATATTGAAGATTTAGTGTTTTCAAAATAAATTTATAAAATAACTTTGATTGGTTACTCTCAGAACTTAGTTAAAAGGAGGAAGACTGAAATGGAAAATTAATCAGATTCTTAGACTGTGGAAAGGAGAACATTCCTGCAAACAGAAGCAACTCTGGAGATAAGTTTTAATTTCCTGAACTCTAGTCTCTATATAGGAACAGTGAAAGACTTCCTTCCTGATTAGCAAGTCAGGCCAGAGGCTATACTGAAGAGTGTATTTCTCTATATAATTGCATTCATGCTCATGCAGTGATATACTGGCAGTATAAATACAAATGGTATATTTGTAATGATATAGACCACCTTCTCAAGTGTTTTGTGCATACTTACAGCTTGGCATGAACATATAGTTTATTGGTTAATTTCTATTTAGACATGTGTAAACTTCTATTACCCCCCCACAGTTTCAGCCTGTTTTTTAATAGAACAGGGGTTACTCTGTACCTCTAAGAACACCTGGTACCTCCCTATATATGTAATATTATAAATCTCTAATATACCCAATTTATCCAATATCATATGATGTATGGCATGTGACAGATGAGTATTATACATTCTATAGCCACATTTACTGTGTCAAGCAATTGCTTATTGTTATTGTTTAAAACTACTCATGTCATTGCAAGTGTTTAACCAAGAAAGAAGTGCAGAATCAGATGTTAGGAGAGCATCTCTTTAACAAACCATCTTGTTTACCAAATAAAAGGTCCAAGATATGCTGTTACTGTCATTGCTCATTTTATCTGCCTTTCCTCAGCTTTTATATATATGTAGGAGTGGCTTGGTATAAAGCTATGTGTCTAAATAATCAAGGTTATATGAAGCACTACAAAAATGGGACTTTCCCTGTAATCAATATCATTCAGATTTGAATTTCCAAAGGTATATAATATCCTCAAACCAACAAAATAAGTGACTTATAGTTTATATTCATCATACAGCTTTGAACAACATAATAATATAATTTTTTTGAATTATTACTTTGTTGTGGCAGTATTCAGCAATGAAACTATCTAAATGTTATAAACTAAGATTAAGTTTTGCAGTGAGTTTATGTTAGAGTAGACTTGTGGTCATTTCAAGCGTATAGATTTGGTAATTGCAATATTAATTAGCTTCATTGCAATGAACAAATTTTCACTATCTGCCTCTTCTAGTAATCATTTATTATTAATAAGAATTTCATGTGTTTCTAGCTTATTTCATGGTGACTGTGTGTATATATTTTAATAGCCAAATGTTAAGGCTTCAATAGTACACTAGATTGTAGAAGTCTGCCAGTTACATGAAATACTTACAACAAGCATACTTGATTTATTTTATAGAAGAAAATTTATGAACTATTTAGGAATGAGAAATGTGCTACCTAACTACTCACGAAAGAGGAGAAGCTATGAACTTGTGAAAATACTGATCGTGCTAAAATGTTGCCAAGCAAATCATAGAAGATGAATCGAGCTGTATTTTTAAAGAAGCTATCAAGTCCTGAAGTGCTCATTGAACGTATGCTTCACTCATGCTTGTGTTTTGCTGAAGCTGTGTGCTTGTAGAGCTGATTGAGGCTGAGAGCTGCTGCAGTCTGCCTGTTGTGGTAAACTTTTCTGTGAAAACAGTTGTAAAGTGGAACATCTGAAAAATATGTTCCATGCAAAATGGATCTTCACACACATTTATGTTGACATTTTAGTTTGATATGAGAAAGAAAAGGGTTTGGACTAGCTAGTCACAGGCTTATGCTATATATTTCTTGTAAATTTCTTTTCCCCAATGCTTCCCTCTTTTCCCCCACAATCATTTGTTTCACTATTTGTAATTTGGGGTCATTATTGTGACTTTTTACTGTTTTTACATATCGGTATTTTGTCCAAAAGCTTGGCCCTCAGGCTTGCATGATTTAAAAAAAGAAAAGAAAGAAAGAAATTGGGTTTCTCATTGTTGTCAGTGGCATTACTTTGTGCTACGAGACATCTTACAAGGGACCAGATTCTGTTGCCTCACTCTAATGTAATAATACCCTATCCCAAATGTATCCCTCCTGTCTTTCATGCTGCTGCTACTTGCAGGGTAAGTAAGGCTTACAATGAGTAGAGATGGAAGAAACTGTTCTAAAGTGAACAGTTTGGATTGAGGAAGTGATACTTTTAAGTGAAATGTGTAGAAAGTTGTTAATATTTCTTCAATTAAGAGCAGGATCAAATATTTTAATGACTATTCGGGAAAGTGTTTTCCCTTGTTTTACCAGTTTTGTGCAAGACATAATGAAATGAATTTTCAGCTTCTTTAAAATGATTCTTTGAGGATATAGAATTCTGTGCTTCCAATGACTTTCACTATTGATTGCCACTTTCTTGTTGTGTTTTTTCTTTAATCCCAGAAGAAGTTAGCAGTGTATGCCAAGATGCAAGAATCTCTGGAGGTGACCCTTCCCAGCAAACAAGAGGAAGATGAAAAAGACCAGCCTGCTGAGATGGAGTACCTTAACTCTCGCTGTGTCCTTTTCACTTACTTCCAGGGAGACATTGGTTCAGTAGTGGATGAGCACTTCTCAAGAGCTTTGAGCCAAGCCAGCAGCTTCAACCCAGAAACTGCCCTTTCAAAAAGCAAAGCAGGTCTGAGTCCTCTATGGAGAGGTAAGAAAAACAAGAGTTTAACACTGTGTTGTCTAGCTTAACCTGTTTCATGACTGCAAACACTGTGTTCCTCCTGGAATCTTGCATCTGTGGTGGTGGTGGAAATCTCCCCTTGGTCTTCAGGGAAGCAGCAAGGAATTTCTTGGAAGTAAGTGGCTAAGTGTTACAAGTAGGGAGCAAGAATCAAAGGTCTGGAGGAAGTTGGCTCTTCAAATTCACCTAATATTCAGTGCTTCAAGATGAGGTCTCTGAGGGACCAGCACCAGCTATTATGGGAACTACTGAAAGAACTGAGGTATAACTCTCACCCCCTCAGTGTGAGAAATTTGGACCCAGAGGTTAAGGGAAGGATAAGCTAATTGTTACGATGTTAGCCAGGATGTCAGAAGACCCACGTCCATTTCCCTGCTATGCCACAAACAGTCGAGATTTCAGTGGCTTTGTTCCCCTTCACAAAGTGGAGATAATACAATACTTAGAAAAGGGTTGTAGGCATAAGTACATTACAGATTGTAAGGAAGCCAGACACTACAGTAACAGATAGGAGGCACATGTCTCGAGATGGTAGTCAGAATTACTGCTTTTCTAAACCAGCTTGTTTTTGGAGAATTACAAAATTAGCGAAAGGAAAAAAGAGCAAGAGAGATTTGATTTTTGTAAAAAGAGATGGACTGTTTTATGCAGTCTCTCAAAAATGTAATGGTATAATTGAAGTCATTCTATAATTATATGGACTGAAAGTTGGCAGAAGGGCTGTAGGCAAAAGTTCCTTAACAAGTGTATCAAGTTGGGGAGGTTAAGATACCACAGGGACCAGTAGATCGTTCAGCAAACTGAACTTGCTGAATGAGCTTGAGTAGGGAGCACTTGCAGATGATAAACAGAGGGGAATTTTGAACTTCACTGAGAAAAAAGAAATGATACAAAATGATCTTCTTTCCAGAAAGACATTAACAAATAAGAGGATGTGAAACAAAGGGCAACAAAAATGGCTGGGGAGCTTAAGGGATTTACGGTTTAACCCTGCATTATTAAAGTGAATGGGTGCTTTTCCACTAACTTAAACAGGAGAACATTAACTTGAACAGACTTGAATAGGAATGGGATCAACCTCACTGTTACAAAGAAAGATCAAGTATTTGGAAATGGCTAGCGTGTCCTTCCAGATTAGCTATAAATATTTATACAAATATGATCATACTACTGCCCAAACAGTGAGTAGAGAGGACCCTCTGCATAGAAATCTTGCACATCCTACACTGAAGAAGAGGAAAAGCCAATAATCTCTATGGCATCATATATCTCCATGCATTTTTTCTCTAAGATGTCTCCATGGTTCCCTTTGGGGCTCTGAAGGGACAGACAGTAGCCCAGATAAGAATGCTTGACTCACAAATCCCCATGATGCAGAGAACCCTGTGGTATGAAAGTATTCCTGGGATCTGCAAGAGGTTTTACCTGCCCCCTAGGCTCTTCATGTATTCCTGGTACCCTAGATCCTGTAGTTTGCACTCCCAGAGAATGAAGAGCATATTTGTTTTTCAAGATAAAAGGCTGAAATGAATTTTGTCATGGCCAAACTAATGTCTGAAACAAAGCAGCTTGGAAAAAAAAGGAAGAGGAAAAGTCACTCAGCTGCTTCGGTGTCCATTCATTAAGGTTAAAGAAGCTCAGTGCAGCACATGTATATTACTTTGTATGGACTCCATGTTCTTAGGAAGTTGATAATTTGCATTTATAATTGCCTTTTGGAAAGATGCAGAAAAATTGTGGAAGTGGGTAGGAGCAAGTTGTATATTATTCTTTTTTGGATTATTTGTCTTGTGACCTGAAAGAAGGATAATAATATTATCCTTCCACTTTTTCACTTGAATTCATGATGGAGGTGCCATTTGTGATTCCATAGATAAGAAGTTAAAACACAGTTAACCTTAAGGTATTTAACTGTTCAACTTGTGTGTGTGTGTGTGGCATCCATTATTCTTTTACATATCAATTGCGTTTGCAAATAAAAAATAAAAGTTGTTTATATTGCTCATTTTTTAAATGGATCTTTTAAGAAAGTTAGTACCCAGGGTCAAGCCTTTTTTATTTTTCTTTTTATCCCTGACAAATTAAATAATACAGATTCTTCAAACTTCCCATGCAGTTAAAATCAAACTGAAATCTATGCTTTGGAAAAGTCTTTAGAATTAGTGGCATTTCCCCCCCCTCCCCCCCACATTTTCTTTCATAATTCCAATATATTTTTCCTTTTCATAGATGTAGGGTCAGAAGGGACCTTGTAGATCTTCTAGTCTGACCCCCTGCCTGGGCAGGAGAGAGAACTGGGCTCAAATGGCCCCACCTAGGTAAATGTCAAGCCTCCTCTGAAAGACCCCCAGGGTAGGAGCCTGCACCACTTTCCTTGGAAGTTGGTTACAGATCCTAGCCGCCCTGACTGTGAAGTAGTGCCTGCTAATGTCTAGCCTGAATCTACTCTCTAAGCAACTTATGGCTGTTTATTCCTTGTTACTCTGGGAGGCGCTCAGGGGAACAAGATCTCTCCCAAACCCCGCTGGTCCCCCCCAGTAAGTTTATAGATAGCCACTAGGTCCCCCCTCAGCCTTCTCTTGCGAAGGCTGAACAGGTTAAGGTCCCGTAGCCATTCCTCATAGGGCCCGCTCTGCTGTCCCTGGATCATGCGAGTGGCCCTGGACCCTAGCTGCCCTGACAGTGAATGTGGGTGTTTGAGTGGCCTCTGGACCTCTCAATGCTGGCCACATCCCTCCTGAAGTGCGTAGTCCAGAATTGGACACTGTACTTCAGCTGCAGCCTGACCAGTGTTGCATACAGGAGGAGGTTCACCTCTTTGGCTCTGCTTGATGCACCTATGGATGCAGGACAAGGTGTGGTTAGCCCTACTGACCATGTTCTCACATTGTCAGCCCATGTTCATCTTGGAATCAGTGGATCTCTTTCTGACACTGTGCTTTTGAGAAAGGAGTTCCCCAGCCTATAGGTATGCTGCTGGTTCTTACTTCACCCCGATGTCCAAGTCACTAATAAAGAATCACTTTAGCAGTAACTACAGAACATCTTTTATAGACAGTTTTCTTCCTAGCACACATACTGTGGCATGTTTTCAGTGCAATACATTTCATGTTTGCCACTACTAAATAGTTAAGAATTGCAGTTAGTTACCACTGTAGTATCTGAGAGATTGCAACCTCTGGCCTCCCCCACAGAATAGGAAATGGTTGTGGTAGCTATAGTATGTTTCTTGGCCATGCTTTTATTTTATTTCATTTTTCATGAAGACCAATTCAAGTTATTTGGTATATTACTTTCTTTTGTACAGTCAGTGTCACAGTTGATAGCACTGAATGGTTAAAGTAACACCTTGTCTACCCAGATAGTTTTCTCATTATTAAAATGTCCCCACAGGACTTAGGCTCTTACCTGTGTATCTTACAATGTAGCACTGGCAAAAACTATTGACCACACTTGCAGAGTTTGTAAGGTGAGGGGGAAAGAAGAATCCTCAGCTATAATGGAAATATACATCCTCACGTGTGCTATAGTTGGCTGTGGTTCACCTTGGAGGCTGATACAAAAACGTCCATTACAAATTGTTGACGGTATCATATATTTAGTATCTGCAAAAAAAAAAAAAAAAAAAAGCTGTTTGATAGGCTCGGTGGGCAGTCTTCTTTTTTTATGCACATAAGATGAAAAGAACGAGCAGGGGAGTTTAAATTGCCTTGTCAATATTCTTTGTGTGTGCACTGGGGACTACCTTGTCCCTAAGGGAACTTCTTGTCCCATTCACCACTTGGCATTGGAACTGAGGTGACAGCAAGAGCCAAGTGCTGCCACAGGTAATGGTTTTCCAAACAGGCTCTTGTTCAGTAGAAACTAGACTGAGAGAATCCAACACTTTTTTTTTTTTTTTTTTATACTTCAGACCCAATTTAGAACAATTGTACATCTAGCTGACTTTGTCAATATGGCGTATAATTCATATTCACAAATATGCTGGTTGAAGGCTCTTCTCATATTGTTAATAATATTAAGTGAGTGGTTAAACAACAATTTCTTTGCTTAAGTGCCTTGTTTTTTTTGAGGCGATTCCATCTCTGGAGCTACTCTGCCTTGAAAGTCATTATAATGTTTGTAACAATTTCTACTGAAAATAAAGATAAAATACTGGGTACAGAATGCTGAGTTCTGTTGTTTTAATCTAAAGAAAGGTTGTATCATATAGTGGTGATAACAAAGGACATAAGAATTGCCTTTTACTGGGTTGGACCATAAACCCATTTTGCTCAGTGTCCTGTGTCTCATAGTAGATGCTGAAGGGAAGAGTGAATTATGTATGACCAGGGTTTTTTCCACTGTTCCTCTGTCAGTCAAAGCCTCCAGCATTTAAGGTCTAGGAAGTTCTTATTCAGAAGCTGAACCCCTAACTCCCATTATCAGTAGCTACTGATGTCCCTTTCCTCCAATATTTTTTTTCCAGTCCTTTTTTGTTTTGGAAGCTAACCATTTAGCCCAATTCATCTTGTGGCAACGAGCTCCACACTTGAATTGCACATGGTGTGGAAAAGAACTTCCTTTTGTTAATTTTAAACGTACTACCTACTAGTTTTGTTTTGTAATCCCTAGTTCTTGTACTGTGAGAAACAGTAAATAATAAATCCCTATTTCCTTTCTTTTGACACTTAGTATTTTGTTAGCCCTTATCATGTCCCCCCTTAAGTGTTTCTTTATCTAAACTAACTAGGCCTAGCCACTTTAGTCTCTCCTCACATGGAAACACCTCCATAACATTAATCATCTTTGTTTCCCTTCTCTGTACCTTCTCTTGTTCTTCTATATCTTTTCTGAGGTCCAGAACTGGGGACAGTATTCAAGGTGTGAATTTGCCATGGATATAGGAAGGGTCATAATGATACTTTCAGTTTGGTTTAAAATCCCCTTCTTAATAATCCCTACCATTTACTTTGCCTTTCTGATAGCTGCTGAGCACTGAGCTGATGTTTGGGGAACTCCTTTCTCAAAAGCACAGTGTCAGTGTGGTAACCGCTAATGTAGAGCCAGATGTTGCAGGTATAGTTTGGGTTATTTTTGCCCACCTGCATTACTTTAGACTTACTTGCATTGAATTTCAACTGCCATTTGCTCAACCATCCTTCTGTAGTTGCTTTGTCTGCTTTGGTCTTTACCACTTTGAATAATTGCTTGTCATCCACAAATTTGGCTGCCTCACTTTTTATCCCCCTTTCTAGATCAGTTATGAATATGTTAAATAGCACTGGTCCCAATGCAGATCCCTGGGAGACTCTACTGTTTACTTTTTTCCATCCTGAAAACTGACTATGTATACTCACTCTTTGGTTTCTATCTTTAAGCCAACATTTAACCCACAAGTGAACTTTCCCTGTAATCCTATGACTACCTAATTTCATTAAGAGCCTCTGTTGAGGGACCTTGTCAAGGGGCTTTTTGAAGTCCAAATATACTATGTTAACTAGATTGTCCTGAATATCTGGAAGTGAAAATCTACCATCTCCTTCCCTTTCCCCACTCAAAGTTTGTTATCAAGTCTGTAGGCAGTTTATTTGCAGTCTTTTTGCCTATTCGTAAAATGGGGGATAATACCTGTTTCAGAGGAGTGATGCAAGGTGTAGGTAAGCAAAGTTGCTGAAGTACTTTGAGATCCTCTATTATGAGGTGCTAGAAAAGTTTATTAGAGAAAACTGAATCACACTTTTAAATAAAGACACAGAGTTGTATTTTATTAGATAGCCTTTTAACATTTGAAGCAGTTTGGTATGAAGGTAACTTTTATGTACAAAACCAAAATGTGTTTGCCAAAGAAAATATCAGTATTAGAAGTTATTCATATTCAATTGGCTAACATGGCCAGATTCAAATCCTGTTGGAGACGACGGAAAGACTCCCATTGATTCTAATGGATTTTGAGTCAGACCAATAAATATGTTATAGTGATGCAGTCAGACAGACAAAGCATTTTTATAGTTTTTATGTTTCAAGGACATTTTTGTTTAAAGGAACCCAGATTAATGGGTTTGGAAGCACACATTCATTCTTAAAGATGTCTGCACCCAAGTCTCTTTTTTTTTTTTTTTTTTTTGTTCAGTTGCTTGTTAAAAAAATAAAATAAAGGTCAAATCATATAAATATTTTTGCGGACTTTATATGTTTTAGGAGGATTCCCTAACTGATCCTACACACAACTTTCCCCAACTTTATTTTCTCCATGGGGTATTTTTATGGTTTTGTTATCTCTGTTCAGGCTAGAGTCCTGAATTTTAACATTTCCATCTTTGACCAAAAAATTATATTTAAATTGGGCAATATTTCAGAATGGAAGACTTTAAAACAGGACTTTTGACTAGGAAGCCAGAATTCTGGATGCGTTCATTTTCTTACCACAGTTCAAACCCACTCACCACTCCTTGGAAAGATGGACTTTTAAAAATATGATTTCCTAATACAATGGTATTGAATTGGGTTTAAACATGTACATATTGAATCCACATTGCAAAAGCATACAGGTCTTTTATTGAAGACTTAATCTACTTCCCATTAAATAGTTTATTTTGTTTAAAGTTGTTTTATAGATGGAATTTTACCCAAAAGTATGTGACAAGTTGTAAAATCTGTTAGTAATTCTACTGGAGGAGAACTTAAAACACTAAAACATTTATTTTCCATGGTCAGTTTTGCTGACTGTGCAGTGACAGAAATCATATTGGATGTGAGGCCACTTTTGAATTCTGTAATTCAATATGTATTAGGCTTGATCCCTTCAATAAAAACACTTAATCAATTACAATTTATATGGGCCAGATTCTATTATACGTATTACACATATAGGAGGACCTAGGAGCCTGCATGCAATTCTGTTCACTCTGCTTGAGTACCTGAATGCTCATTAGGCTGTCTACTTTTGTAACAACCTCTATTTTATCCTTAAGATTGAGTCATAAGAAAGCAGTGAGAGGGAGGAAGAATCGCCTACCCATTGTTTTAACAGTTTTTCAGGAACTCAAGTAGAGTTGAATAGTATTGCATTTAGGTGCCAGTCCATTTATGCACCTGTTATAACAAAATCTGGCCCAGGCTGTTAGTCTCACATGCAAAAACAAGTAGCAAATGCTTAACTCAAGTGCATCTGTTTATTCACAAGCCTTGGGGGAGAAATTATACTGAAAGAGTAGCATTAACTATCATGTGAAGTTTTAATATTAAGGCTGAATATTTTTTTTTTAAATGTATAAATTGTAGCCTGAACAAGTTTTGGGTTTGATGCAGAAATTGCTAAGGGAGATGTCATAGTCTGTTATACAGGAGGTCAAATTCAAACTAAACGATGTCATTTAAAATATACCATATTTACTTGAATATAAGACAAGCTCTCGATAATTAGATTCTATATATGGGAAAAATGTTAATTTGTTAAGTAGAATCTCATTATTGCAGGTTAGCCTTGAATTTGCCCCCTTCCCACTGCTATATCAGGGAAAATAAATCTGGGAGGGGTCAGGTAGCCCCCTTGAAATCTGCCCCTCCCCCCACAATTTCTTCCCCCTCCAGCCCCTTTACTGTCAGACCCTAATATTCCTCAGCACATGGAAATAAGGGGCAAATTTGAAAACACTGACTTCAAAATAAACATGCCTGTAGTAATCTGCATGATTATGGGTACCCACAGACTTATTTCAGCCACAATTGATGCATATTACCTGTTTGGAAATTGCTATAGATTTTAGCAAAGGTAATCCATACTTTTAAACAGAACTTCTTATGCATACCTTCTTGTATATACCTACTTATATAATAGAAACTATGCATGATATTAGTCCAAAGCCAAAAGGCTTATGATTTACCATTTAGTTCATTGGCCTGGGTCAACAATATTTCAGGCCATGCTGATCTTTGTAGCTCAGCACTGTCAGTATGTGTCTGTACTTCAGATACTTCCTCCCCACAAAACAAAAGATCCACGTGCTAATTAGCCTCCTATTCATGACATGTCTAGAACCAGGTGTACTTGTCACAAGCCCTGGGATCCTCAAATTCTATATACAGATGAGGTGCAACCTGGTCTGGTTCCTCCTCATGGAAGGCAGGACCACACTAATCATGCATAACAGGCTGAGGGAGGTGGGGCAGAGGGATTCTGTGTGAACCATTCAGGGCCCCGTTTAATGTTTGCCCAACATTTAAGGCTGGTGAAGAAACAGGAATAATTGGAAATAAGAAAGAAAGGCACAGCTCAACTGTGAGAGTGAAGAGGAAGTCAAAATGTAGTGGTTCACCATGACTTGAATGAGTTGGTGCTGAGGATGCAATGGGTCCTAATATGTATTTTACTTAGATAGGTTGTATTATCTTGTGGTAGGTATCCATCAGTATGTTTGCCCAATATGGGTCACGTGTTATAGTCCTTCTTGGTGTTGATTGCATTTAATCAACTTCATAGTTGCTTTCCATTACTCAGCACATGCTGCTTTTGGCAGCATTTTAATGATAGGCAGTGTATATAATGATTTTTTCTTGCATGAAAATGTAAAATGAGATGCTTTTTCCCCCATGCTAATTCTGGAAAAAATCTCGACTTGTATTTGAGTAAATGCAATGTTACTCCAACCTTCTCTTCCCTTCCAGAGAGCTCAACGATTTCAAGTCAACGGAGCAGTTTTCCAACTTCATTTTGGACTGGCTCCTATCAACCTCCACCTCCACCATGTTTGAGTGGAGCTCATCCTGACTTCCCTGTTACTGCATCAAGCACCTTCCCAACAGCAGATCCTAGCAGCTGGCCAGGACACAGCCTTCATCACACTGCCCCACCTCCTCCTCCTGCTGCATCAGATTCCTGGCATTATCCTTTAACATCTCAGGTGAGCCCTTCATATGCACACATGCATGATGTGTACATGCATCGCCATCACCCCCATCCACACATGCACCATCATCACCCCAGCTCACACCATGACCCCCGATATGGATCCCTGCTGATGCCTTCAGTACGTGCAGCCAGGATTCCTGCTCCGCAGTGTGACGTGACAAAGACAGACCCTACTGCTGTCACCAGTGCTACCTCAGCATGGGCTGGAGCCTTTCACGGAACAGTGGACATAGTACCAAGTTTTGGTTTTGATGCAGGTAATGTAGTTTACTTATCTCCATGGCTGGTGTAACAGGAAATATTTGGAATAACTAAACAGACTCTAAATAATTAAACTGGCCTTCATATTTTTAAATGATATTTTGGGGTGTGACTTTCTCCCCATGAGCACTGAAAAGCTGTGTTTAGAATGCCACTGACAACATAGCTCATAGGCTGTCCCCTTACTGTAACACAGCTTCAGTTTTATTAGCAGTCCAGCATCACTGGTTGCAGCTGTACTGCATCTTCTGGGCAGGGCATTGACTGGTAACTTATAGTATGTTCAGGTCAGTCATACTGTTGTCCTGTTCCTTTTAGATGGGTATTTATCTGATATGTATTCTACTAGCAGCTAATCAAACTCTGCTGTTATTTCTGGAGTCTTATACATACAACCATATCACTAAAAAAACTTTGGTTCTTTCACCTCCTTTCCTTGACATGTTTGCCTGGATTTCAGTGTGAGGGAGATATACATACTTCAAACTCTAAACACTGAGCTAGAGTTAAGAATTATTGTTTTGCGAGTGGAAGGGAATAAAGAACAGGTGGGAAATACTAAAGGGCCCACTAAGAATCAGGATAGGGGAATACTAAGGGTACCTATCGGGGGGCTTAGGTGTCTCTATGCTAATGCTAGAAGTATGGGAAACAAGCAGAAGGAACTTGCACTCATTGCAGACAAAGACCTTGACCTGGTTAGTCTAACAGAAACCTGGTGGGCCCCTATCCATGACTGGGCAAGGCTACAGGCTATACAGGCAGGATAGACTGGGGAAGAAGGACTGGGGGGCATTGCTCTATATGTTAGGGAACAGTATATATCCTCTGTAATAAAGATGGGACAGAGGATGGGCAAATTGAAGTCCTATTAGTCAGATCACAAGGGAGTAGGGGTGAAAGGGACTTGGTAGTGGGGGTCTACTACAGACCCCCACACCAGGGGGAAGAGTTAGACCTAGAATTCTCAAAACAGCTCTCAAAGTCAGCATGCTCAAAAGACCTAGCTGTCATGGGTGACCTAAATTACCTGGACATCTGCTGGGCAAAATAGTCGGCCAGGTCTGCCCATTCACGTAGGTTCTTAACCTGCATACAGGACCTGCATCTAACACAGAAGGTATGCTGTCCCACTAGGGGAGATGCCTTACTTGACTTGATGCTGGCCTCAGAGGAGGATTTGGTGGGGGAGCTACAGGTACAAGGTAAGTAACCTAGGGGATAGTGACCACCAAGTGATAGGATTCACTATCTGGCATAAGGTGGGAAAGACAAATAGTAGGGCAGTAGTGCTAGACTTTGGGAAGGGCAACTTGAACGAGCTCAGGAGATTGGTTTGGGTGGGACTGAGAAGTGATCACATCTGTGAGATAGGGGCCCAAGAAGGGTGGGAGTTCCTCAAAGAATTGATCCTACAGGCACAGAGGGACACCATCCCAGTACGCACAAAGGGAGGCAAAAGAGCCAAGAAACCTTCTTGGCTGAGCAAGGAAATCCAGGAGTCTTCAGAGGAAAAAAGAGGCCTACAGGCTGTGGAAGCAGGGGGCAGCCACCAAGGAGGAGTATACCTACTTGGCTTGCGTTTGCAGAGCAGCAGTGAGAAAGGCCAAAGCAGATGTGGAACTCAAGTTGGCAACAAAGATTAAGGATAACAAAGTCCTTCTTTTAGGTAATAGGGAGCAGGAAGGAGGTGCAGGGTAACAGAACCGCTACAGAATGGACTAAAACAACTCATAATTGATAGGATGGAAAACGCAGAGCTCTTAAATAATTTCTTTGCTTCTGTTTTCCTGAACATGGATACAAATGCACCTCCTAATGAGTCTTTAGTCTGGAGTGAAAGTAATACCAATCCACCAATGGTTAGCATTGACCTAGTGAAGCAGCACTTGGAAGGGTTGGATGTATTTAAGTCAAGAAGCCCTAACTATCTTCACCTAAGGGTACTAAAAGAATTGGCTGACAACATAGCAGAACCATTGGTGCAGCTGTTTGAGTGCTTGTGGAACTTGGGACAGGTCCCAGAGGACCTGTGCAGGATTGCTGAAGCCGCAGATGGAGTACTGCATCCAGTTTCGGGCACCGCACTTCAAGAGGGATGTGGATAACCTTGAGAGGGTTCAGAGGAGGGCCATACATATGGTTGAGGGCCTGCACGTAAGACCCTATGAAGACAGACTGAGGGATCTGAATCTCTTCAGCCTCCTCAAGAGAAAGCTGAGAGGCAATGTTGCGGCTGCCTATAAACTCATTAGGGGTGGGCCAGCAGGGAATAGGGGCCAATCTGTTTACCAGGGCACTCCTCAGGGTTATCAGAAGTAATGGCTACAAACTGAAGGAGAACAGATTTAGATTGGACATAAGGAAGAAATTCTTTACAGTGAGGGTTGCCAAAATATGGAATGGGCTTCCAAGGGAGGTGGTGCTTTCTCCTACCCTGGAGGTGTTCAAGAGGAGATTAGACCAGTATCTGGCTGGGGTTACCTGACCCCAACACTCTTTCCTGCCTGGGTGCAGGGTGTCGGACCCGATGATCTACCAGGTCCCTTCCGACTGTAGGAATCTATGAATCTACCTCTGACTGAACATACCATTGGGTTACTTCCTACTCCCTACTTCCTAGGGGTAACTAGGACCAATGGTCACAAGTTACTGGAGAGCAGGTTTAGGTTGGACATTAGGAGGCACTACTTCACAGTTAGGGTGGCTAGGATGTGCAA
>JAGPOW010003316.1:15067872-15112212 GCA_030014935.1 Caiman crocodilus
TCCTAGGGAAGTTGTTCTTGCTCCTACCTTGGGTGTCTTCAAGAGTAGATTAGATAGGTACTTGGCTGGGGTCCTGTGACCCTGGCACTCATTCCTGCCGTTGGTGGGGGGCCAGACTATATGGCCTGCTCTAGGCCCCTTCTGACCCTAGATACTATGATACTTCCTACTCAAAATAGCATGAAACAGAAAGCTCTCTTTAATTAGGGTAAAGTGCAAAATGTATTTTTCTTACTTTTTATCTTTATTAGCATTAGTAAACCAGCAAATCTTAGCTACACATTCTGCTCTATGCATCTTATAAGCAAACAGTAATGCTTGCTGCCTCAAGAAATTAAGGAAAATGGCATAACAAGATTGTTAAAAGGACTGGACAATTTTATGCTTGTTAATAACATTTGCAGCTGTGTACATGATATAAGGGTAATTTAATTTTATGCTCTGGGCTGTAAACTGATAATCTGTCAAGATTGGGAAGAAACTAGTCCCTCCTCATGGGACATGAATTCTGGCAAGTTAAGTTAATGGGCGGGCTTCACCTGGCTCTGAAGTAAAAGCTATTGCCAGTGATGGACCAGTGGGCTGATCCAGTATGAAAGTAATTCCAAGATTCCTAGTCATGAAGTCAGACAGTTGACTCAGGAGTTATTTAGGGAACCATAGTTCAGGAAAGCCAATTAAGGAGTGGGGAATGGACTCCTGCAAAGCTTCTGATTTTTTCCCTGCATAAAAAGTTAGTGGCAATTTAGTTTATCTGCTTCTTGTTTATTTGAATTTGTATTTCTAATCAGTTGTTGTCACTCTTTTCTTTAATAATATGGTGATAGATACTGAAATAGATTGTACTGTTCAGTACCTCCTTCCTGAATTCTTAGGGCCTTGATTCTTTCCTGCCTTAATTTTGAATAAATTCCTTGTGCACAGGTGCAGGTATGCATGGAGAATTTTGACTGCATAAGCATAAATGGAGGACTTAGGATATTTGTAGTTGACTATAAACTGAGAGCTGGTACCATAATTTCTAATCGATGCCCAATGCTCAAGTAAACAGTGAAAAAGATGGAAAACCTGTAAGTTATCTTTTTGCAGAAATATAAAGATTAAAGCAACCAAATATTTGTTAGTATTCAGAAGCCATGTACTTGCAGGAATGTCTTCAGTTTTGAACTTTAAACTCTTTATAGACCCAAGATCGAGGAGCATAGAGTAATGAATTAGTAGGCACTAGGTCTAACATTGCATTGCATTTCATAGCATCATGACAACCTAGTCCCTACACACAGATCAGTTCATAGTGGGTAAATTTCTGCATTGCACAGAATTTTATTACACTCAGCACCAATTGGCATCCATGCTGACTGTATCAGTAGAGAGCATAAGGTCTTTGTTGCATATTAATTTTAGGTGGCTCAGGGAGCTATTAAACTCTGGATTATTGACGCATTAAGACATGCAAACTAGTTTTAAGCTGCCTTTGAGTGGCTTAAAATTATGCCATTCCAGGGCAGGTTTATCTCTGTTCCGTGTTACCTAGCTCACGTTCAACAAATGTGTGGCCACTCCCCAAAGAGAAGCCACCCAAGTTTCACTTTTCCGGTACCCAGGATGCAGTGTCCCTTCTAGGGATGTAAATATCATTTAAAAAATATCCATTTTTCCTCCTCTAATTTATATTGATGAAATGGCTAGCTGATAATGCATAACTAATCCTGGTTAGGGAATGCAGAGCCTTGGGCCACTGCCTGCCTTGCCCCACCCCACTGAAGGGGAAGGAGCTACAGCCTCCTGCCCTAAGCAGCGCAGGAATCTGGGTGTGCTGCGCAAAGACTTACTTGGACACAGCTGCTGCTGGGACACTTTCCCTGGGGCCCTTTATGAGTGGGGAAGAGGTAACGTCAAGCCCTGCCAGACAACCCAGCCCATGTGAATCCCTGGGCAGCAGCAACAGGCGAGGGGCTTTCCCAGCACACTGCAGCTGCCAGTGCATTGGGAAAGAGGGAGTAGACTAGATATAGGTATTAGTTCCCCACCCTTGCCCTCTCCCTCTTCCCATTCCCTTCCTCCTCGCTCATCTTTCCATCCCTCCTAGTCTATCCTGCCATTTTCCTGTTCCTGAGGCACCGCACTGCTTCCCTTCCCGCTGGATTGCACCCCATGCTAAATGTTACCCAGTGATGCATTACCAGTATAAATATACTTCTCATTTAAATGTTTAACCTTTCACATTCCTAGTCCCTTCCCCTCACTCTCCTGTTCTGTGTGGACAGCTCACAGCTGTAGCTCCTAATCAGGCCCCAGCTCACCAGCCCTCTAGTGGCAAGTTAAAGTTGCAGGTTGGGGATAGTCAGAGAAAGCTTTTTACCTGAATGTGTAACTGCTCTAAACCCAAACTAACATGAACATCAGTCAGCATCTGATAAACTTAAAGTGCAATGTGTAGTGCGGCCCTAAGAGCCGAATGGCTATGAAGAACATACTAACTTCACTTATAGGTGGTCCTTCCAGAGGATGTGTTGGACCATACTGGAAGGAAAGCTTGGATTCTGGCTGTTTCTGCTTGCATCTTTTGATGACTAAAATCCATCAACTTCTAGAATTGCCAATGTGTCACACTCCATGAGCTTTAAATTATGAATATAAAAAAAAAAAAAAGTCATTTGGCCTTCATTTTAGCTCTCACTTTTCCAGAGCCATACAGATATGTAGGCATTCTTCTTTGCTTAATATATAGCGTGGGCCACATTTCTTGTGCTCTTGTCACATGCAATTATAAAAACCATTTGTAAAATTCCTCATGATGAATTATGTTGAATGTGAGTGTTCTGATCACCAGAGGAGGCTAGTCTGTAATTTTACCAATTCCGTGCTAAGTCAGATTTCTGATCTCATGACTGGATAATGCTGGCATACATCAGAGGTTAAAGTCACGGAGAGGGGATTCTTTTGCGTATTATCAATAGCTGGGGAATTTATGATTCTGAACGTTGACAAAGATTCAGTAAAGTATTGATCTCGGCATGATACATCTGTTTGCACTTACGTGGATTCACTTAATTTGATGGATATGGATTATGTACATGACTCCTGTGAAGTGGAGCTTAATTCTCACATATTATGCTGAAAATTAACTTCTCTATAAATTTCACTTCTCTCTCTTTTTTTTTTAAATACAAATGAATACTAAACTTGTGGCTTTGGTGAGCAAGACCCTAGCTCAGGTGCCTAAGCCATAAAATCTGAAGGAAATTAGCTTGGTAGCTCAGGTATTTTGTATGCAACTGGTTGTGTGGTTCTCTACTCTATCGATTTCAGTAAGCTTTGGATCAAGCTCTAGTAGATCAGTCTCTTAGGATTTGCTGCAGATCACAGTATGTGGATAGAGAGGATGTTGCTTAAGTCATAAGGTCTCTGTTTTTGGACTGAATCCTTTGTTCATGTGCAGGTTGAGCAAACCCAAATCCAAAATCTGGGGGAATCCTCAGCCAACCTCAGTCTGTAGGGCCTCTTAACTGTTATGATGTTGTTTCATTAAATGGTGGCTTCCATGGTCCCCAAACTCTGGTGAAGGTACAGATACCCAGTACTCCAAATCCATTAGTGCATCAGGAAACAGATGCACATGTGGATTGTGGGCATCCCTTACTCTGTTCATCTACCCACCTGTAGAGCAGAATCATACTAGGTCTGTTTATCCAAGGTCAACTAATACAGGACTGTACAGAAGAGTGGTCCATTAGGGTGAATTGTGATGTACATACATAATGGAAATAGACAAAAAGGTTTCCTATAACCAAAGTATGCCCACAGCACACCGGATAGGATTTTAGCATATCTGATGTCTGTGCCTTTATATTAAAGATTTAGCCAGGATGATAAATTAAATGTTGGCCTCTGTCTCCTTTTCCAGCTGCCAAATGCATCTTGAATTTGGGAATTGTTAGTAGTTACTGTGTCAAATACAGTGTCTGTTTGGGTGAAAGCAGCCCATTGTCTTTAACAGAGTGGCTTCCATGTACACCTGCCAGAAATTCACCTTTCACTTGCTAGCTAGATTTCTTCAAAGTAACAGCAATATTTAGTTGAAATGCTGATGTTTCATGGATAGTTTTCAACAAATGTGGAAATACTGAGCCATGCCATACAAGCAAAGACAGTTTTATGAGAAGGAAAAGTATTTGCTCTATCACCACATGGTTAATTAAAGCACTGTTGGTCACAAGCACGGCCAGACTTGAACAACAGACTGTTAGGAGTGCAGATTGTGTTGAAATAAAAGAGATGGGAAAATAATGAAAAAAAGGGATATTAACTGTTCCATGACCAAGATTTTTAAAGCAGTCTTACTTTTTAAGTTGTTTTTAGGGCTTGCCTGGGTTTTGTTTTAATGGCTTGTCAACATTTAAAATTTCTGTCTATTCACTGCAAAGTCATCTAGCAGAAAGGTGTCCAATCAATGAGCTAGCCCCCTGCTACTGCACTCTACCAACAAACTTATGTTCTCTTTAACAGATATTTTTTCTTTCTAAGCCAGTTGGAGCCATATTAACTCTTTTCCCCTCACATCCACTTTTAGTGTTTCTTGGTAGCTCTTAGTACTTGAGTGCTTAATGATTTCCTTACCCTCTTAGTTGTTTATACTTGTCTTATGACTCCCTCTTGTATAATTATTTTTCAAATAGGAGGGAAAAATAATACAAAATTACACCAGTTGTTATTGAAGTAACTTGACAAAAAACATAACTATTATTTACCATCTTTTTTCCAAGGATATAAAAGTTGCCATCTAAATACAGTGACAATGTCTTTCTAATAAATTCCCCCAAATTGATAGGTGTCTTATCTCCTGAATGCCCAAGCTTTGCCCACCTAAGGGAACAATGAAATCCTAGTGGTAAAGCTGTAAAATTGGGCAGATGGTTACCATCTTAATCTCTAATTGTGACCAGTGGAATCCCAGCACTTGGGGTTCTATCTTGATCTGGGTAGTTGGGCCTTGAATTTGGAGAGCAGTAGTCTTTAGCTTCACTGCGAGCACATCTATACATGCAGTTATGGTGCCTAAAAAAACTGTAGAGCTTATTGCTCCAGAGTTGATTGCTCCTGGGTGCACCATTTGAATGTGCGCCCAGAAGCAACTAACTCCAGAGCAATAATCTCTGCAGGTTATTCAGGTGTAACATGTGGAGCTTGGGTGGAAAAGCCCTGGCTGGCATGGGGGCCCCATGGGTCAGCCTGCCAGGCCAGGGCTGCTCCTCCCAACTCGGTGTGCTGTGAAGAGGCTGGCTGAGGCACTAGGGAGCTTTAGTGGAGGGTTAGCTAGCAGGCATTTACACATGTACTGCTGCAGAATTAATTCATTTACCCCAGTACGTGTAGATGCCGAACATTTACTACGTACGTGTAGATGCCGAACATTTACTAGCTAATTAGTCAGCTATGCAATACATGTCTCATGGAGACATGCCCAGTGAGATGCTTTTTGCCATGCTTATGCTATGCTGGAGGTCAGAGCTTGGCTAGTGATTTAATTATAGGACTGAGACTTTGACCATCTGGCTTCTATTTTTGACATCAACACAAGCTGTAGGAAGCGACTTCAGTTCTTTGTTTCAGTTTCCCCAACTGTGAATTGCAGCTCACATCAATGTATATAACTAGCTTTGATTATCCTCTGATGGATGGTGTAATATGTAATGCTATTTTAGTGTTAACAAATTGCTTTATAGGATGCTTCTAATGATCAGTGTTCACCTGTTTATATTCTTTGGCCAAGCATCCAGTTCTGATCAGATTCAGGCTAAGGCAAATAAAAATTAAGTCTCAAGTATTGTCCTGTTGAAAATACACAGTTCTCATGACATTTTTAACATTATTTCACCATTGCTGTATTACAATTTTGAGAGCAACCAGTTTGGACATCTGTGAGCAGGTATGAAACCTAAGAATTGCAATTGTAGGGATTAGGTACAATCTGAGGGAAATTGGTTTCAACCCCCATTCCTGACACATGAAGGTGTTGGGTTATCTTTTGACTTTTTATTGTTTGTAGATTAAGGGCTAAAGAGATCTCTAAACTTAAATGGGTCCATCACCACTGAAGTCAAATAGATTTATATTGGCTTAAATCAGTGGTGAATTGGGACCTGCATTGATAACAGATCCTTTAGGAGCACTGTTCATAAACTAAGTGGCTGGCCAATACTAACACCCCACTCATGACAAATATGCATTTCAGATCTTGAGGCAATGTTAAAGTCCCTTTGAAATCAATATGAATTAAGTGCCTAAATACCTTTTAAGAATGTTGGATAGAAACTATATTTTTGCCAGAACTAAAGTGGCTAGTATATTTTTGGATGGTTTTCTTTTTTGTACATTTTATTGCCTTTTCTAAGTGCTAGCCCTCGCTTGAATGCAAACAAAATCAAATACATCCGTCTGGAGAAGATAAATCCCTAATTGCAGCACAAATTCCATTGCTGTAATATTAAAGCCCTAACATAGCAGCATATTTATTCAATAGTCCTTAACTTTTACATAGGAAAGTATCAGAGAAATATATAACAAATGTAAGATGAAAATCATTTATTTTCCCCATGTGGAAGCACTAAGATTTCTTGGCCCAAAAGCTGATGTGCTGTAGGTGAAATTATTCGTTTTTTTCACTTGCTGTAGAACATTTCTTCTCCCCCAGCCCTTAAAGGTGAAAAGCTGTAAGTGTCCGAGAGCCTACAATATTCCTAACTTTCTAAGAGGTAGGGCTTTTTTCATGGCCGCTTTTATGATGCTATCAAAAATAGATTCTACTTCATAATTGCTTGTTTATGTTACAACTACAACATTGTTGAAGGGCCTGGTTACTGCCTTGTCATTTCCAAATGAGAATAAAAAAAGATACAGTTTTGCTAAGTATACACAGGACTTTGTCAGCATTCCTGAGCTATGCAAGTTTGTCCAAGGCTGTCATGTAGTTTTGAAGAGTTCCTTCTATGCTGTGAAATAAACAATATTTAATAAAATTGAGAGGCAGCTGCATCATAAACAAGTCCACCAATACAATTGTACTGTAAACAGATGATTAGCGGATTTATTTTTATAAGGGATTTTAAGCAAGTTCCTTTTTCTCAGGGTAAGGAAATAATGGTATCAGTGTTTACATTTTAATTGTCTATTTCCTTCCCAAAAAGTAGGTCTACAGCACCAGGAGAAGACCAAGGAATCTTCTTGGTTCTGAAGTTCACACATAGCTTAACACGAGCTAGAGTTGGAATCCCCACAGCTGGCATGGAGATACTGCAATGGTTGACTGTTTCAAAGGACTCACTGCTGAAGGGAAGATGAAGAGCCAGCCATTATGCTTTTGCAATTGAGCCTTTTCCTTTAAGACCATTTCTAGGTCCCAGAACATTGAAGAAAAAAAATGCATTTTTCCCCTCTTTCCTCATCTGAGCCTGCTGCAGCTGAGCAATCTAACTCCTTTTTTGCTCCTCTTACAGTATTTTGTTCAGCCTGATGTTTTTATGAACTGCTTTGATCGTCAGGAGAAGATTCTGCCTTGACTACGGCACTCATCCTTTCAGGAATACAGTATTTGTATCTCTTTGTGCATCTATTTTTGTAGAAATACAGAAAGCTTGGGTAAGGATTGATGGCAATTTTAGGATGACATATTTTTTTTAAAAAAATTGTAAAATTAAGTTCTGTTTAAAGAACTTGCTCTCAGAGAAGCACTGGCAAAAATGTATAAAATGCTTATTTTTAGATGTCTGTGATGTCTGTATTCGTGGATTCTTTTGTTACCTCATGTGTCTGGGTATTTGGGGAGAAGGGTTGGCTGTGGGTTTTTTGTTTTTTGGGGTTTTTTTTTAAGAGCAAAATCTTGGATAGTCCAAGCGTTCATTGTTTTCATAATACAAAATTTTGAAGGTTTTTCCTTTTATTCTAGTGTAAAATATAATTCACACTTAAAGTTTCAGCCAAATATTTTTCCTACTAGCATTATATTATAGAAAGAGTAGATTTATTTTCTTGCTTTAGAAGATGGCTTTAAGCTATGCTGACTATAAGGAATTTGGGGACATTTTAGCAAAGAGAAAAGATTAATGTTTTCAGAGGAACCCTATTTCCAGTTCTGTTTCATTTACAATGGACTAAATAAGTCTGGGCTTGATCCAGGGACC
The DNA here is from genome assembly GCA_030014935.1 of Caiman crocodilus. Lineage (NCBI taxonomy): Eukaryota > Metazoa > Chordata > Crocodylia > Alligatoridae > Caiman > Caiman crocodilus. The sequence continues at coordinate 15,076,053 of JAGPOW010003316.1, forward strand.
ACTGAAGCCAGTGGAAAGACTCTCATTGACATCTGTGGACCGTGTCTTAGGCCTTTTTCCTGTGACAACTATAAATAGCAGGAATTTAGTGTGTGTTAAGGATCAGGTGTTTTATGTGGCAATTCAAGAACAAAGTTCAATTTTTACAAAAAGTTAGCAATTTCTGGAAGCAAAATGTTTTCAGTTGGCCTGACCTAGTAATCTGTTGAGGGACCTGTGTGAGTTCTCAAAAGTCCTACTGGGCCCTTAGCTCCTATTAACTTCAGCTTGGATTGAAGACCTCAAAGGCTAACTTCTGACTCTGGGGGTGCATCTACATGTGTGCCAGACTGAACAATTGTTTCTGTGCACTCATTTAATACTTGCTAACCGCTGTTACTGTGCAGTCCTCCTGGTGGTGCATAGGTCATTTCTGACCCTACTGGGCAGTAGCTTGTTGCTACCACACAGTAACTCATTGCTACCGTGCAGTAGTGTCAGATCATGGTTCGTGCCCATTGACACTACAGCACCATAGCAACGAGCTACGTCTCTATAGCTCATTGCTCCAGTGACGTAGACTCTCATGTAGATGTGCTCTAGTAGACTTACTACTGTGTCACCCAACCTGAGACTTGTTAGGTCTTCTGTGAGGTGCTGATCACCTGCAGCTGTCATAGATTTCTTGTGGAATTGCAAACATTAACAAAAGTCAGACCTTGCAGCTGTCCAGTTGAGAATTTTAGATTTTGAACCCATTTTCATAATTTTGGCCAGGGCACTAAGTGAGATGTGCAGGACCTCATAATGGAGCCATGGTAAAAAAAGAGCCATATCCAGCAGCTTGCCTAGCTGGATTCATTGCGGAGTCCAATGAAGTGGTGTAATTTCCTGACAAAAAGCTGAAGGATTGCTCATTGAAACCCCAATCCTACGGTGAATTCAGTATAACGTCTAAGCAAAACTCCATTGTTTTTAGTGGAGCATTTATGTGATGCCTATTGTGGGACCAAGGTCAAAACGATTAACATAATTGTTTAAAATAGCATGATTTGTTCAGTGCACCTTTAGGAATGTACATCTCTTTACCCTTTTTCAAAATATTCCTATAATATAATTTTTCTTGCCACCATTTCCAACCAAAACATCCAGAAGATAAAAAACAAAGAAGAAATATAACTGCATGATCACTGTTGGTTTTAAAGTAGTGAACATCTTTACTGTGGTGTTGATAGTTGGAAAAAACTCAGTTTGGAGTGCTGAGCATGCTTCATTTTTATGGAAAAAAGTTGGAACTGGTGGTATGAAGAACCTCAAGAATGAGCTTCACTTCAACAAGACCCTGAAGGACATGTTTTAATGGTCTGGTACCTTAAGAGCAGAGTTTTAAAGATACTTAGATATTGCAATGCTGAGTGAAGCAATTGTTAAATACCTTTTAAGAATCTGGGCCTTAGCCTCTACATTTTGAGCCCCGAGTTACATGACCCTTACCATTTCTTTCTAAGACTGAATTTTGCTCCCATTACCTTCCTATAAGCAATGCTGGTGCCCTGGCAAAACTGGTTTCTTGCTTACTCAAAAGGGAGATCCTTAGAGGGATGAAGTTAGTGTAAGCCCCAAAGACTTAGTTATTGCAAGGGCGGGTTGTCAAGCATGTCAGAAATCCCGGAGTGGGAGTGAAGGGACACACAAAAACATTTTCCCTTGAAGTTGGCTGGGTCTGAAAGGGGAAGAGACAAAATATCCCAAGAAAAAAAGGAAGAAGCTTGGTAACTTTCTGGATTTGGAAGGTGATTTGAAGGTGGAAGAACAAAACAAAGCTTATCAAACATTCTGACTTTATCAAAAGGTATTTGCTTATCTCTAGCAATAGTGGCCAATTCATTGCCTCCTTCTTTTAGAAACATAAATAATAAAAGGACCTGCTTCTCTTTTTCAAGGTAGTTCAAGGTAGAACTCCCAATGACTTAAAATGCAGTAGGACTGAATCATGAAGCTTTTGAAAGAAGCTGTCCTTACGGTTTCAGGTTAGTGAGTAGAAGGAATTAATATGTTATGAATCTATCACCTTTTACTTCCCACATGAAGGACTTTTATACAACCAGTTTCCACTGCTAAACCTGACAAATAAGTCTAAAACACTTTGGGTGCTCCACAAACTCAGGGACATAAGTGCCAATAAAACCTGTTGTTGTATATAACAGTAAATACACCCAATCAATTGACTTAAAAAGACAAAAGTTTTTATTTCTCCCGCCCTGTCCTCCAGTAAATTGGATTTCACTAGCAACTAAACTGACCCTTTCCTAACAAATAAGTAGGGAAAAAAAGCTAAAGTAAGAATTGGAGTGATGTTTGCTTATATATTCTAAAACTTGAAGGACAGAAAGAACCTTTCACATGACAAACTGTTACAGTTGAAGTCAGCAGATTAACTTCACCAAAAGAAGTGCTTATGAGAAGCAGATGCTGGATTCATATCCATCCTTAAATGAAGAGAGTGTTCACTTGCAACACATCAGCTAAGAGCGTCCTGATGGCAGAGAAAATAAAAAGGAAATGTTGAAACTGATTACACTTCAAGGGATAAGAAAAAAGACTCTCTAATCAGTCAGAATCAGTTTGTTTGTCATAAGACATTGCAAAAGGAATTAGTTCATTGCTTTATGGCAAAAATTAGTGTTCTCATGAAGGCAAACTGAGGGCCCATATAAATATAAAATACCTTATTTCTGGAAGAAGTGGGGAAACATTTTTTTTTCTTTTAAGACACCTGATAAATGGAGTTTTGGGCATGTCTACATGTACATATTTAATGCTCATTAGCCCAGTTTAAGGTGCTTTAGGGGTGCATGTTTACATGTGCATGCCATTAATGTGCCTTAAAAGTGGTGATTTATGGCTATTTAAGCCTAAATTTGATACCTGCATAAAGTAGGTATCAGATTAATGTGCAAATAGTTAAATTGTATTAGCAAACATGTAGACATGCTAATGTGAGTTAATGTGGTGTTTGTCCACTGACATGAGACTAAATTTAGATTAGATTTAGGACTAAATTGGGACTAACCCAAGTTGGTCTGTGAACCTGCATTAGTGCGTGCATGTGTGGATGTGCCCCTAAATCACCTTAATGCACATTAGGGTAATGCACATTGAGCATTTGTACACATGTTTCTGCCACAGCACTGGCTGCTTTTAAATGTGTCCAGCGCTGTGATGCATGTACTTGTATAAGTAGCAAAATGTGCATCAGTACTGAGAAAATGGCAGCAGTGCACAAAGGTGTTTTAGTTTAAAAGTGCACCATCACCATTTTTTGTGTGCTGACCACTTAGACAAATGCGTTTCACTGCTTATACAACTGCACACAATGCAGCTCGGTGTGTATCAGCTCACATGTGGAGTAGACTTGAGTAATCCAGTCTGGTCCAACCCACCAGATTTCTGGCACATTGTGGGACAAAAAAGTATGTGTATAAATGCCCATTAAGGTCAGGTGTGCATAAAAGCATATCCTTTATCATGTTTTTTTGTTATCTGTATTGGGCCATTCCTGATCTGTTCATCAGTTTTTTAGGCAGCTCTCACTTTGGTTTGATATGTGCCTTTCTGGCTTGAAAATTGATGATTCTTAACTAGCAGATGTACAATTTTGAATAGATTTCTTTGGCAGGAGCAAGCCAACTTTGTTCTAACTTTTATAACTGAAGTGCTAGAAATAAACATTAAGCAAAGTAATTGGAAATAGTTTTATAGTTTAGAAATCTTCTTGAAACAATGGAGTTTTTCTCTCTCTTTCTTTGAAATATGCTTTTAAAATCAAAACTTTCCCCATCAGTTTTGGAGCTATACATAGTATTCTTGCTTTTTCTCCCCATCCCTATATACACAGACATTTCCTCAAGAAATTAATTCAGTTTATATGGCAAAATCCCATCTGACTAAAAAATGTAGAAATTTGCATTTATTATGTATGTCCTACCCTCAGCATTAGGTGAAATTTTCTAGCACATGGAAAAGGATTTTAAATACTCTAGATAAGTCCCAATTTGTTTTAGCCACAAAGATAACCATGCAGTTAATTTTTTTTTTTTTTTTTTGGAAGGGTGCGGGGGAAATCAGGTTTACCTGACATACTTTGGTCTGAACTGAAACTCCAGGTAAAGTTAGAAAGTATATTAAAAGTTACTTGTAATATAGGCCCAATCTTGGAGTTGTGACATAGGGAAAGCTCTTGATAAAGTTGATGGAAATTTTTCCTGACCGAGTGTCAACCTTTTAATTGTGACAGGAGTGTCACAAATAGTGTTATACAAAGCCAAAGACCTGAAGTGAGCAGAGGTGAACACCTGATGCACTGTATATAGCAACCACTACACAATATGTGAAAATTTCATGGGGCAATGACACCTGTATTCATATGTCTCTCTGCATGGATAACCATGTTCCAGACAAGGAGCTAGATAGCTGTGAAGTGTTGCTGATGCCCTTTATCTACACACTGGCAATGGGTTATTTGGCACCCAGTGATTAGGAAATGCAGTGGTTCTGGTATTGGTGTGCAGAGCTCAGCAGTCTCCAGCAGCATTTTAGGGGGACATTCTGCAGAGTGTTTAGAGCTTCTGTGGAAGGCCGTGCATCCTCGGCTCCCAATACAGGCGGGTAGAGATGAGAGGCACATACTTTCTAACATCTAATCAGCAGCTTGCACTGTCAGTATCAGTACACACTCCTTCCAGGATCAAGCCCACAGCACAGAACATCTAAATAAAGACCCCAACATGAATTATTCCACTGACTTCAATGGCATAGGACACATAATCTAGGCCTCATTTGCGTCAATAGAAAGACTTTAACAATGGTTGGATCATGAGGACCAGCCTCTAAGACCTGATCTAAAACCCCTGGTGTTGAAGGCTGGCAAGACTGTTGAGCCACAGTCTGATCAAAACCCAGCTGAAGTAAATAAGAGCCTTTTTTGTTACTTCAATGAGCCACTTGGAATAGGCCACTAGTACTTGTATAGTAAATGCAAAAACAACTTTTATTATAAATGAGGTTTACTGGATACTAATAGCAGGTTTGTAGGTCTTTGCTGCACTGAGGGCACCAACAGACATGACAGTCTGTCATGCGATAGGCCACTGAAAGCACTCTACCGCTGTGCACTGACAAAAGTGACAGCTACAAAATGCTTTAAAAACAACGGATTGCATGATAATCTCAACCTTCATTGCATGACGGTTCGGATGAAAGTGCTCCAAAATGGAGTGCCTTCATGAACATCTATCAGCATGGCTGGGAGCGGGGCTGGGTTGAGGGTTCCCATTCCCCCCCCCCCCCACACTCCAGCATGACACAGGAATACATGGGCCAAACAAACTCTCCTGCCTTTCCTTCATCACTTCTTGAGAGTGCCTGGCAGCTTAGAGAGGGGGACCGGGGCTAGGAGATAGCGGCTGCAGACACACAGCCGCTGTCTCCCAGTCACCGCCAAAGGAGAGCTGGATCACAGCCTCCTGATCCAATAGCGAATATTTGTTGGATTGGGAAGGTTGGTCTAACTCATGACACTTTCTGTGAATCATCATAAGTTAGATTGGGAACTGCACATCTTTCAGCACCCTGAATAATCCCAGTTTCCCCCTCCAGAATTTGTAGCTTTGTTTCAGACTCTCAAGAAAATCAGGGTCCCTTTCTTTTCCCACTCACTTTCAAACCCTGCTTCACTCAGAATGCTATCGAATTCCTTTGTGCCCCTCTGGGACAAAAGAGGGGTCTGTATAAAGAGAAGTGTAATTGTTTTAATTGTTTAATAAATAATTTAATGTTAATTTTACCAATATATTTTTATGTAGCATTTTTGGGTTTTGTCTGTATTTCTTGAAAGCTAGCTAATGCTTTCTTGTTTTATTCTCATGCAACTAAAGAACTCATAAATCTCTCTAAATTGTAACATCCTGAGTTGTTATTTTGAATTTTTTTTTATATGGCTGTGTTTTAGAGCCAAGGAATTTGTGTTCTGATGAAAAGCATGTTGTAAAACAAGTGTTTTAAGCTGGAAACTAGTAAAATTGGACAGTGAATATTCTTAGCAGCAAGGGAATTACAGTGAGACTCTTCCGTAAAAACACGTTCATGTCAAATGTTATCAGAAGATTGTATAGGGTTGGGTTTTTTTTATTAATGAATTTTACCTGATTTAATTTGAGAAATCAATTGTTCTAATCATTGTTCTCTCTTCCTTTCATTAATTTAATGCTATAGATGAGATGTACCAGCAAAAGGATAGACTATTTGTAGATACTTGAAGCCATATAATAGGTTTAGGCAGGACAGTGCCTGTGATTAAGGTTGCATGACACACCCCATTCTAAGTCACTGTTTTCATTTTGCTAGTCTTTATCCATTCAAGTTTAAATTTTTCATGACAAGTAGTTTTCTCAAGTTTTTACTTTTGATTATTGAAAATTTCAGCAAAAGGAGTTCAGCCACTTACCAGAAAAAATTAAGAAAAAAAATGGCCCTTTTTTTTTTTTTAGACATGAGCAAAACAGTACTTAAAGGTGCATCACTGAGAATTTTTATCTCCCCCTGCTTTCAACTACAGTCTAGAAATGTAATTGGGAGGGATACTTTAGTGTCAAGGACGTTAACATTCAGCCAGGTTTTCAACCATTAGAAAAATTGCAGTTTGTACAACTTCTGTAGACAAGTGTTAGTATTTGTTAGCAAAATTCTATAAAGATTCCTTCTATCCTGAACATGCACCATCTCAGGGTTAAGGAATTAAGGAATTAAGGAATTGAGCCAGAATATCCTATAATATAATTTCCCAGTGCAGTTGTTGGTCAGTGTGGTACTAGGATTGGAACAGAGAGCAAGGACGCTGTCTTTCCTGTGGATTCCTGGCTCTCTCAGCTAGCCCCCTGAGAACAGCCTGTCAAGAATTCAAGAACTAGAGCAGTCAGGGAATAGATTAGGAATGAAGAAACTCTGGGGAAGACTGGGACTTTCTAAGCAAGAAATGGGAGATGGGAGGAAACTTAGGGCGTTTAGGAAACTGGATGACAATATGGATTGAGGCTGGGCTAGTGAAATAGGGATCAATGAAAAATAATAAATAGACCATACATATGCATGGTTTGATTAATGATGTAAAGGAGATAGGGAATATAATTTTGTCAACAGATATCAGAATTAAGTGGACATCCAGGAGTGAAATAATTTGTTCATACAATGAATATAAGTTCTCAGTTAAAAAAAAACAAACAAAAAAAACATAAAGGAAAATCTTTCACATTACCAAATAAAAGTGAAAAAAATGCCTTTGTTCTGAGACGATAAAAACTGTCCGACAATTAAAATACCCTGAGCAAATTTACAGTGGAATACCATCCTGAGTCATCAGAAGTATGACCTAGCAGGTGTACTGATTTTTCTTTCTAATAGATTGTTACTCTTATCAAAATAAATCTTCAGTTATGAAGTCCCATTCCTCAGCCTTTATAGTTTCTACAGGCTTACATCACAGAGGCCTCAGCTTTTCTGTATCAGTACCACTGTAAATGTCAGGAAAAGAGAGTAAGGGGATGAATGTTCAGGAAACTATGCTATATTGAATAGTAGAAGGTGAAATTCTCAGTTAATATAAATCAGTGTTGATTCATTTGATTTCAGTGGAATTATGCTGATTTCCTTCAGTTGAGAAGCTCTCTGTCCTGTTATCTGTAAATGTATGTAGTTTAGACTTAAAGGCTTGTTTTTGGGCTGCTGCTTGATAGCACAGAGAGTTACTTCTCCCTAGCAAAGAGCAAACCTGAGTATATCTAGATTTATAGCATTTGTGTCAGCAGGTGCAACGCAGCACAGAGTGGGAACTCCAGCCTTTCAGTGTCCTCACAGATTCCCTGGGGAAAAGATACTTAAAGCCATATCTCTAGTCCTCACTGGGTGCATCTACATGGTCAGTGGACTGCACAGTTGTTATGGCGCAGTGCTATCACCTAACATTTTTCGCTGCTACTGCACAGGAGAGTCAGTGTCATGGTTTGTACCCAGCGATGCTATGACTCCATGGCAATGAGCTATGGCACGGTAGCTCATTGCTACAGCAATGTAGCATCTCATGTATGTGCACCCAGGAAGTCTCAGAATTTAAAGGGTTAGGGGGTCTTTGTATGAGAGTAAATCGGGTGCACACCAACCATCTGGTGAATTTTTTTCGCAATTGAACTGTTGTATTCTGCTTTGACACCAACTACTGCTGAAGTGATTTCTTTTCTTTTGGAAGCTATACTCAACCCTTCAGTAAACTCCTACATTTCCAAACATCACTTTTAAGTGTTTTAAAAACAATTGAGAAATACTGTGAAACCCCTAAACCTTTGCTTTGATGGTAACTTTACATCTGCAATGGTTTATCACTCAGGGAAAAAGGTTGAGTAATAAAGTTCGAAATCTGGCCATAGAGTGTAACAGAGATATTGCAGCTTTGAAAATGATTTGTTATGTGAATGTTCATGTAGAACCAAGATTCAGGGGCAGGTGTTTTGTTATCTATATCCATTTAGTTAAGGTATTGTGGAAACTAGTTCTGGTTTCTTTCCTCCCACCACCGAGCAGAAAGCACTCTGTTGGAAGCTGCATACAGCAACAACGTTTTCTGTATTTAGCCAAAAATATAAAATGTGTTCCTCTTTAAGCTTAACACTCATTTTTTTTCCTGTGGATGGAAATAAAAGAAGAAATCAGCCTTAAGCTATCAGACTGCTTCATTTGAAAATTCTCTCATCTCTTTTTTTTTCTTGACTAGACAGTTTCTAAATGTAAAGATTTATTTTCTTTTGCACATGTAACAAGCTTGTGGAGGAATGTTGCATAGGTCTCCAGCACCAAAGCACTACTGAGATGCAATCTTAATAAATCTTCCATGTTTGTCTCCAAGATTTTCTGGGTCAGTGAGAACAAAGCTGCAGATGATGGGACTGTAACCTTATACCAGCTCAGGAAAAGACCCGCTGGAATTGAAATTCAGAATCTCAGTTCTATTCATGCTTCCTAATTTGTTTTGGGAAAAGTTATTGCCTCACTGCTTATTCCCTGTCCCTACTGCTGCCCCTCCTGCTTTCCCCCACACTCATGGTTCTGTTCAGCTATTCTGCCTGGCAAATAGTCTCGGGGGTGGGATAGTGTGAGCTTCCTCCAGTCCTCTTCTGTTCCTTATCCACTTGCTCATCCTGGAAATATCAGGTGCTGAGCTTCTCTATTCTCCTTTCCATGCCAAGGATTGCAATCTGAGTGGTGCCAAGCAGAAGAGTATCTCAGGATCTTCCCCCACCCTTACTCCCCTGCAGAGCTGAGAAAGGACTGTGAAAAAGGAGATGTACCTATGAGGGTATAAACACTCGCTATAGAGTACAAAATCCCTGGGGTCTGCTACCATGTCAGGCACACATTTGACTTGTTCGCCCTTTGTGAAATGGGTGCAACAACTCTTCTTACACTGAGGGTAGATGCATACATGAGTGTTGGGGTTGCTTCAGTTATGAACTTAGAAGGTAAAAAGCACAGATAAGGGGAAGCCAACCCAAAACCGTCTCTGTCATCAAGCTTGAGCTTGCCTGGCTCTGCTCTGACTGCAGGGATGCTGGCTTGTGACAGGCTTTTCAGTATCTGGAGAATATCCAGATCTGGAATATCCAGTATCTGGAGAGTATCCTTTGGGGGAACTATTTGTATCCTACCCCATCCTACCCTCCAAATAAATGTACCTCACTTTTTATGTAGTGTATAAGGGGAAAAAAATCCCTTCAATACAAGGAGTGGACTGTTATGGAAATGCTGCCTTCCTTGCCTGTTCTAAGACAAGGTGGCTGAAAATCTTGGCTGTATGGAGAATAAATTGGAATTGTAAGGGCCCTGATCCTACTTCCCTGGAAATCACTTGGAGTTCTGTAACTGACTTTTCTGGAAGCAAGATTAGGCCCATGATGTATATTAAAAACAGCTTGAGTAAATCTTGTCCAGAAAATATATTTCCACTGGGTCTGTTGTGCCAGACATCTCAGTGATGGGTTTTAAAATAAATACAGAGATGTTTGGAAATATTTTTGTGTTTGTAAATATGCAAAATATGCAAAACAAAGTTAACAGCTGTGGGGTGTTCACGTGAGGAGGCTCTGTGTATTGGTGGGTTTTTTTCCATCTCTTTTTTTTTTTTTTTTAAGCCTCTGTATCTGTTCCAGGAGAATTGCTTTACTGCAATTCTCAGTGGAAAAGGCGGGAGGCGGCTGGATGGGCTCTTTCAATGGTATGTGACACTTTAAAGACTGCCTGAACTTCAGTGAAGAGCCTCATACTTTGTAGTGAAACCTCCTTTCCACATAGCATGCAGACACTTCGAACTCTATGTTCAATAAAAAAAAGGGAAAAAAAACTGTTCACTGGAAGTGGAACAGAGTGTGGTTTTGATTGAATTTGGCCTTTCAAGAGCAGTACCACAAGGCAGAATATCATACACGTTTCTTAGTAGTTGTTTGGTTCCTTCTAACTAGTGATTCAAAAGTACTGTCGTAGTCACTGGTATACCAGTCTTTGTGTCTTCAAGTGAAGTAATTGGTGACTAAAGGGATTAACTGATAACACACCAGCTGCATCTTTTTCTTATTTTATTTTATTTTATTTTATTTCTTTCTTTAACTACAGGAAGCTGTAGTTTGAAAATGATTCAAATGAAGACAATGAGTGAAGTCCAGGCCTTGCTGAGGTCAATAGGAATTTCAGTTTGCTAGGGTCCATGGTTTTCAGTTAGTGTCACCACTGGCTTGGGGAGAACGAGATTTGCCCAGAAACAGGCACAAGAACGCAACACCAGCAGATTCACTGAGCTTCTACAACTGCTGCGCTTCTTCCCAGGGAGAGCCTTATGTTGTGTGTCCACTTAGTCTGGGAGCTGTCTGCTGAGCGTTCCAGCGTGTCGCATTTTGGGGTACTGTTTCTGCCACTTTCACCTACTTGCAAAAGGCTTATTTTCAGTAGGTCTCTTTGGGCCATATGGTACTGCTTAATACAATTTGGAGGGCCAGAAGCCTTATTAGGAACCAAGGAACACTCACCGACTTGCTTTGATGCAGGAAGTAATTCACTGAATCTTTAAGAAAGTTTTGTCTTCTTGTTCCACTCATACCTACTCAGTTCCAATAGCGGCTCTAAGGACTGGAGAGTGCTCATTGTTCTGACAACCTCTGGTCCTTTTCAAACTCCTGCTCTACCATTTCCTTCTTACTTGTTGAGCAGGGTCTGGAGCAGCTGCTCAAACTCATTCCACGTAGGAAGTATGATATCCCTCTTCTTCCCTCTACCATAATATGAAAATGCTCCAAAGTCTTGACCAGCATATATGCAACTCAGGATGTTTTAATGCCCAGGGCCATGTCTACACAAGATGCTACTACACAGCCATTACTGTGCAGTAGTACTGTATAAACCAGTACTAAATGAATGCGCAGTAACCTGAGTTATTGCGCACTTGTGCAGTAGCACCAATGAATGCTTTTTTGGTGATGCTATTGTACAGCAGCCTAACACTACTGCTCAGTAGCATTGTGTCACGGTTTTTGCCAAGTGACAGTACTGCGCGGTAGTGTCAGGCTACCATGCAATCAGCATCTCATGTAAAGGCAGCCAGGAAGAAACATAATGAACCTTGAATTAATGACTAGTCAGTCTAAGCAATGCTATATTAGAATGAAGTACCTCACTACTTTTGGGTATATGGGTTTGAGTGTCTTCCAACATTGTTTGTGTGGATAATGGAACAGATCTGTTGTATGACTACTAGTTTCTTAGGTTCTTTCTGGGCAAAACAGCTGTTTCTCTTATGAGTCTGCTGAGGTCAATAAAATTGAAAATAACTTAAATATATCAATGTGAGATTACATGACTAGGGGACAGAGGAGACAGAATTTCTTACAGATGACCTAATGAGCATAGTTGCAATATACAAAGGAGGTACTCTGGGACCTTAATCTTTAATCATGGTATTAAACCATATTATGAAGATAATACTTTTTTTTCTAAAGGCACTAGGAGCAATTCAGCACCCCCTGTCCCAAATGTCACAAATACTTCACCCACACCTTTTCTTTACAATGATTTGCTATTTTTGCCACAATGGCTGTCTCAGTGGATCTTTTCAGGTCAATACTACATTTAGATTTAAAAGACCTTGGCTGCTATACGGCTTAGCTCCTGGTTAGCTTACTAATTGTAAAAAGGAATGAAAGTGCTGGATGGGCATAACTGGAGTCCAAGATCTCTGTTGATAGAGACAAATACAATGCAGGCAGTAGATGATTAAACGTGCTCTACATTGCCTGTCAGTGCCTCAACCCTGACCTGAAGGAAGAAGTTCCATGACTAAGGAGAAACTTAAATCTTCCCTCATTCAATTCTTAGTCTATGTAAGGGAGAGTGGTTGCATCTACATGTGTGCTTTAATGCACAGTAGCCTATTTTAAGGTGTTACATGAAAAAAACATACAATTACGCTAATGCACACTAAAAAGGGCTACTGAGCATTAAGAGTCACTTAAAAATGCTTTCAGTACTGTGCGTTATGGCAGCCTAATGCCTTATTTAGTACCTCACACTGGAGGTACTAAATTTAATGCACATTAGGAAAAGCACACTCATGGATGTATAGATGCACCCACAGTACTTCATTCTTTAGTCCCATTTAGCCCTTGGCTTCCCACCACAGCTTGCTAGCACAGGTCCTTTTTAGGTTAGGGGTGTTATGCAAGGGATATTCAGTGGTGTTGTGGGCTGGGATCCTAGAACCTGCAGATATAATTTGCTAAAGAGGAAGAGTAGTTGGTACTAGTGGGTGTGTCTACATGTGCAATTACCATGCCTAAATAAACTGGGGAATTTATTGCTTTGCAGTTAATTGCTCCTGGGTGCACCATTTGAATGTGTGTCCAGAAGCAATTAACTTCAAAGCAGTAAACTCTGGAGTTTATTCAAGCATAGCACGTGGAGCCGGGGTGAGATAGTCCCAGTTGGCAGGGCACCCCAGGGGTCAACCTGCCAACTTGGGGCTACTCCCCCAGCTCAGTGTGCTGCAAATTGGCTGGCTGGGGCACAAGGCAGCTTCATGGTGGGGCTAGCTGGCAGGCAGTCTTCGCACTGAAGCACTTTCATACCCTGGGCAGCATCTGCACATGTGCTGCTGCCGAGTTTTTTACTAGACAGGAATAAATTAGTTTACTGTAGCCTAGTAAGGGCATGTATGTAGACTCTAAGATGTTTACTGTTCAGCTAATTAGTCAAATGAGCAGTCCATGTCTTGTGTAGACATGTTCACTGTTGACCAGTGGTTTAGCTACAATAGGCCTCCATTCCTCATCACCAAACCTATTAATTGTAGAAAAATAGCATTTGTAATGCAAATGATTGATAACAAATACATAGTTATCTGGATTTTGGGATTGGGAAGGGAAGGATATTTGGGTCTCAAATGGGGTCTGGTTGTGAGGAAAGTTGCAGTTATACAACATTGCCAATAGCAGGAAATGGCATCTCAGAAGCTAAACCATACCTTCCAATTAATACATTATTTTATCCTAACGCATCATGCTGAACTTTAGTAATTCTTAGCTAAGAGAAATGAATTAGAAGAAGCTTTAGTAGCCATAGTTTGCTGCTCCCCCCTTTCCTTCCTCCCTGCCCCCACCCCTTTCCCCCTGCAGCTTTTAAACCAGGCACTTCTGATTACTTTGTATGTAGCTTACTGACAGTTTGAATAGTCCTGAAAGGGAATATTGGCAGCCCAGCACAACACAGTGTCAGAACCTCTGGTTTCCCCATGCACAATTTAATCCACCATTACAAGGACTCATCTGCAAATCACAAACCTGTCATTTTCTTTATATGAAATCAGCAATCACTATAATTTCATCTCAGCTGGAATATTATTTTTCATTTTTTTTCTTTTGATGGGTCATATTTAAACCATCTGCACGCAGATGGAAAGGAAAAGTGGAATTATTGTTTTCACCAAAAACTCTTGCAGCTGTCAGGGTGTGTTTGAGACAGGCCTGATGGCTCAAAACAAAGATGGGACACATCATCCTGGCTGGACTGAAGGGGAGTATGGCTATTCCTTATGGTCAGCTTTAATTTAGAGAACTTAGGGCTAAATGAGGTGAACAAAAATAAAAACAGAGCCATGCTCAATGTCTTTCCAGTAGGAATTATTCACAGAATTGTTCTGAATTTGCTGGACTGAGATAAGATCTTTGTCAGCTTCAGAGACTTTCTGACTAAAGGCTCCTTGGTGGCAGTGTGGCCTTGCTGGGATGATCTCACACATCTCCTACATACCTGCATCTGCACACATGCTCCAATCCCCAAAATGCAGCAGTAAAGATACTCTAAGATTGTTTCTAATGGTTGCTCTTAAGTACACCAAAGATTGAACTCTCAAGAGTGGCTGCAAAAGGAGTCTCCAGAACATCTCCCGAGATCGGGGCATGTCACTGCCATAGCATAAACACATTCTAATTCACCCACCAGGATAAAGGGAGCTTTGTGTTGTGGATTAGTGGGAATGTCTACATGAGGCACTACTGCACAGTACCAATTTGCTACTGCGCAGTCAGGTTGAAAATGACCAGTGGATACCGCGCAGTCAGGGGCACATGTGAAAAGATGTGCCCAGTGAAAAGCTCAAATGGAGGTATCTAAGAAGGATACCAGGGTGCTTTAAGTTAAAATTTCAGAACAAAACCTCAATGGGGGATCTAGAAGTAATATTTGTTAACATTTTTTTCTAATATAGTACAGACCTGCCATTTTTATTACCCCAATATTCACCTTTTTTACATATTCACTCATCCATATATTGTAATAATAGGGATAAGTTAAATGTAGCACAGAATTATTTTTTTGTGTAATATGTAAAATCATTTTCTCATTTTCTTCCGTGCTTTGTATTTCTTTTATAGTATATACAGTTTTATAGTTAGACTGGAATTAACAGAGGTGATGATATTTTTGCGAATAGAACAGAGCAGTTAGATGAAGTGATGATTTATGACACTCATATTGGTTATATTCTTATGTAAACTATGGAACCAGTAGTAAGTCTCAAGAGGTCCACACTCATTTTGTACAGTTTGTGTTATTTGCCAAGAATCAAGTATAGAAGAGGTATTTGAAGCAGGTGGGAAAGAATAAAGAAGGCAACAGCCATTAAAAAGAAACAGCAACAGGTCAAATGTAGGGAGTCCATTGAGAGAATTGAGTTTATCTTTCATTTAGAACAGAAAGTGTTTCATGGCACAGGAATTTTGATGCCCAATACTCAGAAAAAGGCAAAAGCCAACAATGACAAAATAGCAAGCGTATCTGTAACTGATGTATCTTGTATGGCAAATTGTAGTGATCTTAATCTGTATACTAGTTCTGTGAAACGTCCGCTAAACGTATGTTGAATAGTTGGTCAAGAAATGCGCCCAAACCAGAGATTCATTTCTGTAATTACATTTAGTAAGAGTGAATTGATAATGAATATGTTTATATTTGGTGACCAAACAAGAATTCTTTTAGCAGAAATAAATTACCTCATAACTGCTGAAGACAGTACTACCTACACTGTTGCACCCACTTACAAGGTCCATGATAGAAACGAGTGAGGGAGCCAGATATACAGATACAGCAATGTTTTGGCTTCAGAATGAGCCCATATAGCCCCAATTTGCAGCAGTCTGAGCTTTAGTGTTGTTACTGCAATCTTTTAAAGGAAACTATTAATGGTGAGTGTGCTTTCACTTTTGTTCTTAATGGCTTGAAATGGGATTAGGCAAAACAGTTAGCTATTTGATGACAAAGCCAAACACATGCTGCTGGTATATCAAATATTTGTACTGAATTTTGGTATTTTTCTTAAGCATGTAAATGTCAAATTCCAGCTTGGTAATACTCATTTTTTTAAAAATACTTTTCTACACCAGTCATATAACGTCATTTAAGGAATGACTCCCTGTTCAAAGCAGGGATTTATTTCATTGCCAGATCACTGTCAGGAGCCCTAACAGACAGCTTAGATTAGGTTAATTGCCTAGTGGGCCACACCAGCCTGGAGGGTGGACTGTCAGCACTAACCCAGTTAATGACTCCAGTTGGCCATTGTCTGAGCTGCTGGGAAAGCAGCTTCTCTATATAGTTTCAGTTGTAGCAGCACACTCCAGGCCAGTCTTGACCCTGCTTGGCTCTTTTCTTGGACTCTGGCTTGCAGATTTTACCTTGGATTTGACAACTAGGTATCTGATTCCTGGACCCTGGACCCTGTCTGGGTTTCCCTTTGGATAGTAATTTGGTCTCAGTCTCCTGAACCTTGACCTAAATTGCATTTTGGATTTTGCACCACAGTTTCTAGCTTGAAAATGGTAATTTGGCTTCCAAACTCTATCTCAGATTATGTTCAGGATTATATCCCTGGTACCTGCCTTCCCTCAGTGACCTAACCATTAGGCAAGACCACCTACAACCCAGTCCCTTACAATTGCTTTCTTGCTCAGTGACAAACATTTGTATTTCCAAGTGTTATGTGACTGTCTCATACATGTAGGATTCTTGCCAAGCCAATGAGGTGACCAAATTTGGCATCCATAGAAATACTTACTTGTATTTCTGTCACTGGTGTATATTGCATTGAAAATTTTGGGTCATACCTTTTCTACACACTGGTCACAAAGATTGCTGTGCTGATGAGGATGGTGCAGCTGCTTACGTTCTAGAGAAAGTAAGCTGAGAAACAAGTAGAGGCTATGAAAACCAGTTTCTAGCCAGCCAGTTGAGGGTGCTACTGATGAAGAGAGCCTTGAAAAACAAGAATCAGTGAAATTCAGACATCTTAAGGTATCCCAAGAACATGTATATGATGTAAGAGGTGAAAAAAATGGACAGCAAAATTAACTGCTTTGGGGTGCATCCATCATCAGCCAATGTGATCAAAACAACTTGTTTAGCTTTTCCATAAGGCTGATCACCACATTACTTATGTAGGAACCTAAAGGGGGATACCAACCCAGCAGAGAAAACTCTATGGTGACAAACTCCTCCAGACTTTTTTAAGCTGGACAGAAGGAGAAACTTCTATACTGTCTGAGCCCCCAGGACCTGGAACAGACTCCCTTCAGAGATGGTGCAAGCATCTACTCTGGACTCTTTAAAGAAACATTTGGACACCTATCTTGCTGGGGTCCTTTGACCCCAGCTGACTTCCTGCTCCTGGGGCAGGGGGCTGGACTCGTTGCTCTTCCGAGGTTCTTTCCAGCCCTAGTGTCTATAAATCTAAGAAATCTACAAATCACAAGTGGTATTGTAACTCTTCCCAGCATAGTTTCCAGGAAGGTTGTTTGCTATACAGCTATCAAGAGAGAGATAGGTGATGCTTCAGAGGATAATAAATCCATATTCTGTAAGACCTAAGTTGCTGACACTTATCTGATAATGAATAATTTAAAGTGAGCAAACAGCAACATACTTAATGGTCCTAATTTCATTGAGACAATTATACCAACCAATGTTAGAAATAGAAAAGGCAAACCAATGTTCAAGATCTATGATGGCAAAAAACACAAAAGAAAACTCTGAATACAAAACCCTGAATACAAAAGAAAACTCTAAGATTGTAGTAGAGAGAAAATCCCTTGTTATGCCCTTGATCATTAAATGTCAACATGAGAATCCAAAATGTAGGTGGACATATTTCAACTGATTGCACATTTGTTGAAATGATTACTGGTGATTACATTCCAACCTGAAGCTTCCTTAGCCTGACAAAGGGTTTTTGAACCCGAAAGCTCACTTAATAACTATTCTCCAACCATCTGGGTTGGTCTAATAAAAGATATCAAATTCACCGAAGGAACCTTGTCTTCCAATCTTTCAAGCACTGGCCTTCAAACTAGATACCCTCAAACTTGTAATTATGGGTTGGTCAGTATTATATGGTTCTAAGTGTCGATGCAGCTCTATGCAGTTTACTGATGAGATTAAAATGGTTCTCATCAGAGTACAGATAGTAGCTTCCTTCATCATTAGAAGGACTTCATATATAAGTGTTCTTTCAGAAAAGTTACCACACACAAGCTTCAAGAGTAACATATACCTGAATTGAAAGTGAAATTCATGGACCAAATTCAATAGAACAAGCTATTACTGATGGTCATATACTAAGGGACTGAAGGCTCACAAATTGATATTTTAGGAACCCTGATACCTGCTTTTTCCACAGCTCTTGAATTGTATAGCAGTAGGTGATCAGGAGCTGAAGGACAGTATCATCAAACCTAAACAGTCAGAATATAGTTTCAGAAATTTCATTTCTACATTTGTGACCAGCCATAGCAAAGGTACTTTGGATTTCAGCTTTTCATGGCAGTAAATGGTGACCTCGCTACTCATATTCAGCCATGGCCTAAAAGAAGGAAATTTGAAATTGCGCTGTTTCAGTCTTCAAATGTGCACTGCCATTATTCCTAAGATATACACATATGTGAGGTGCAATGCCATCTGCACTGCTGAAGTGCATTAAACTAGCAGCTGGCATGCTCAGTGAATTCCAGAAAAGGAACTTGGTCATCAAGAGATTACATCAGAAGTTCAACCAGGTGGACTTTAATTGAGACAAGAATGCCTTAGTAGTGGATCGTGTTTGCATTCGTCATACTTTGATCAACCTAGGTCAATCTAAATTTCAATCAGTACAGTTGCTCAAGGAGGTTAGATCAGCCTAAAAATGACCAGTCCAATCTAGCTTGGTGCACTTCCTCAGGTGAACTAAGATGGGAAATGGGTTAGCCCAATCTAATTAATGTCCATATACATTCAGAGCACAGGTCCAGGACTGGGAAAACCCAGCCACTCACCCCAGCCCCAGGGCTGTACTCTTCCTACCCATCCCAACCCTGAATGTACTATTATTAGCCCCTCCTCCCCAGCATCCCCAGCTCCCCTTCCCTGGACTGAAAACTTCCCCTGAGGACTCGTCATCCCCCTCACAAACTTGCAGCCCTTAATTCCATCAACCCCCCATAGACCCACTAGCCCCACTGACACTCCTGCCACCACAACTTGTTTAGATCGGGTTCCAAGCATGGATCCCAGCAGTGGTGAACATGTGCCAAAGTATGCATGATCTATGATCACATGTCTTAAAGTAAGCCACATGATCGTAGGTTGGGTACAGCAAATGTCTGCATGTACCCATAGGAAAAAAAGAAGGTAGAATTGTAGACATCACTAAGATTTGCTCAGACTGCAGCAGATAAACTTACAACTGGAGATACCTCATTGCAGCAGATACCAGAGCCATGACCCGTACTGATTTAGCTGATCAACTTAGAATTAAGTCAAAAAAGGCAAGGAAGTAGTGTGACATTTATGATCGGGATTTATTCTTATGAATATTTGCTTAAGGTTGTCTTTGGGAAGGAATTAACCAATGCATAGCAAAATATTCTGTATGTTGCTACTGAAGCTAAACAAAATGCAGTACTAACCTTGGGCATTTTAGGAAAAGTAGAACTAGACACCTTGTGAAAAAAGTCTTATGACATGAGTAGGAAGCCTGGGTGTGTACACATTGATGATTCACTGCCAACAAACAATGGTCCAACATTTTCCCTGCAGTATGAGGTTGTGAAACAAGTCAAAGGCAAGGCCTCATCTGTGCAGACAGACAGAAGTATTTTTCAGTAACTAATCTCAGCCTGTGTAGTTGGCAGGACCATGAATCTTCAACAGATTTTTTGAGACCGTGTCCCTCTGGCAATAACAAAAACAAATGACAGCCTAACAAGCACAACAACAATACATGCTTTTGAACTGACAGCTGATATCTAATTCCGATCAACAGTTTGGGAGACCCTGCCTTGGAAATTATGTACAAGCTTTGATACAAGACATAGGAAAGACCTCTTGAACTAAAATATTTGGAGACCTTGGAAATGCCTTTGTAAATCTACTCAGGACAGGAGCAGACTTCTGCATAATACATACTGGGCTTGAAAGTAATTACAAGAACTCTATTAAGGGTGGTACAAGGCAAGAACACTCAGGAGGTAGAAGACCCATCCAAGGAGTACTGGAAGTGTTTTTTTCAAGTATATGGATAGATTTTGTTGTAGTTTCAAAAAATGAGGAGTGTGTCAGAGGTCTACAGCACTGATAAAGTATTTGCAGTTTTATGCACATACTTGTGGTTCATCAGAAATTCTTCTCTGGCATCTAGAGAGCTCATTTCCAGTCATTAGTTTGGAGTGAAGCCCATTATCCAAAATTAATACATTCTCCTCCAAATACAAGTGGGTGGAAAAGAGAGGATGTAAGTATGGGGCCCAGATCATTTCATTGCCACAATGCCAGTGGATTGCATTCAGACAATGTCTGCACAGGATGCAGATATCAGTGATGCCATTGCAAGACAGCATGAGGATTTGTTTGTGCATGCCCATGCATATGTAGAGAACATTAATGCAGAACATCTTTCTGGCTATTTTGTCTTTTGCTTAATTTTGAACATTTGGCATATGGGCATCCAGGAGTGGCGTATGCAGGTTAGCTGTATGTACACTCCTTGAAAATTCTGGCTCCTGGGGACCCAGCATGTTCAAATGGCAGCAGTGCTGCTGGGCTGCATCAAGCCTTTTAAAAGACTCAGGCCTAGAAAGCCTGACATAAAGAAGCTCCCTCCTAGCACCCCAGAACCTTTAAAACGTGAGCACATAGCTGGATCCTGGGATATGCAGCTGAATTCTGAGTTTAAGGTCCCAGTGCAGCTAGAGCCTGAGATTGGGGAGAATAACTGGTTCCCCCATGCTGAGTAACCTGTGCTGTCAGTCACATGATTGAGGGCCAAGATATTTTATTCCTGACCTCAAAAATCATGCATCCTGCCATGCACATCTGGTATAGCCAGACCTGTGATTTTGGGGATTGGACATGACATTACTTTGATCTCAATCACATGATTAAGTGACCAAATAAAATGTTGATTCAATTTTCCACTATATACCAAGTTTCACAAACTTATCTGCTATCATTTATGCTTAATTTATGTTCATTAACATTTTACTGAATGTTTTCCCAATATGATCTTTTCAGTTGTTTTAGTTACATCAGCATGTAAGCTTGAGTGTTAAGGTTTAAATGCCAAAGTTATACGGCTGAAAATGCTGTTTCATGATTATATCTCAAACTAAAATATTTTTACTATCTTACACATAAGAAGCTGTGCATATTATTAGAGCACTTGTCTTACCTCTTACAGCTTAAAGATCCAGCTAAATTATGATAATTCTAAACAGAAATAAAACTTAAAAATTGACAATTCAGAAATTTCAGTGTGCTACTGTGCTTTCTTTGTAGAGGTTTTATATACAAGATATCGCTTGGTAATAGCCATATTTATAGTCTACACAACATAATTGTCCCAAGAAGACATGTGATCATGTTTTAACAGCTGATTTCTTGTGACAGATTTGAGGTTTATTGGACATTTGCTAGTTACTACTATCTCTGAACCCAAGTTGCTTTGTGATCATGCCAGCATTTTTTGTTCTCAAAACAGTCCTTTCTTCAGAGATCTATTTCTATGCAGAAATGGATCCACTACCTGGACTGTGTACTGACTGGAGTTTTTCACTGTTACTTTCTGGGTGCATGTGTTTTCTGCCAGCAATGGTTCAGATATCTTTAAGACTATAGAATGGACATTCAAAATGGTTTGTAGCTCTCCCTTTTTTCCAGTATCCCCTGTTGTTTAGATGTCTTTATCTCTCATGTAAAACAGATCCTCAGGGGCTCATATTCAAAATATGAAGTTGGTACAAATAATCTAGGTATTATATTGGCAGGTTGCCATTTCTGCTACTATATTTCTGCTACTTTCTACTGAGAAACAGAGCTCTCTAACGTTCTCCTTCACTTGCAATATAGAGATGCTAACCATAGAGTATTCTTTTCCTCCTCTTTTTGTGTATAATTTTCTGGCACATAGTTTTCTTTGTGTTTTTGTACTTCAGTGCCAGATGTCTTAGCTTATGCAACTTGTTAGATGTTGGCATTAGTGTTTTTGTCCTTCTGCTCATGAGTCTCTGAACTGGATAGTCTTATTAAAACAGTAGGAAGTATGTTTTGCTACTCCAAAATGGAATCAATGAATATGACAGGATTGCCATTATCTAGTTAACTGTGGGTGCATCTACACATCACTATACAGAGACATTGCTATGGCACCATACTTTAGTGCGTCCTTTTGGAAATACTAAAGCATGGCACAATAACTGCCTGTACTGTGCCATGCATGCGTGCGCAGTTAGATTTCACCACCACTTTGTTGTAGCAGCGCACTAAAACAGTGTGCTGGTATAGTGAAGTAGCTGCCAATCACTTGTAGACTCACATCATTGCTGTCACGTGATGTGCAGCAACATAGTGCATCCTTCTGGCAATGTGGGGGATGTATAGACACCCTGTGCTATTTCTATTTCCCTTTGGCTTAGTGCCTCTGCATGGCAAGGGCATGGCGAGCTTGAATTTAGCTATCAAAAACCATCAGCAGAAGAAGCAGCATACAAACTGTGAGATATTGTCTGTTATTATCCAAGCCCCTGCAGTGAGCCCCTAACAAAAGTTTTTTTGTTTTGTTTTTTTCCTATTTCATTCAAAATGTCTGCACTGCACCTGAATCCAGGTGAAGCTGAAAAGTCATTACTTCTGCTTGGATGTTGTTTTTTCTTAGGCTCTTTTTTTCATTCCGTTTAAAGATTCACATTTGGATTTAAACTAGAAAAACAATGACAACCAGTCAGAGAAAGCTGAATCAGTCAGAAAGAGATTGACAATTTCTTCCTTGAAGGAATAGGGAAGGGTAAATCATGAGTGAAAGCTAAATCCTGTTTGTTTTACTCAAATGAGACTTCAGTGGAGTCAAATGAAGTTACAGAATCACATAAATGCAAAGAACATGCATAGCCCTAATTCTTTTGGGCCAGATTCTCTACTGCCTTGCCCCACGAGTAGGCATTTACACTTATGCAAAGTGAAAGTAAAATAATACCAGAATTGCAGTAGCTTATACCATGTTTTGCTTCCTGTGGAATGAAGAGTTTAGGCCTACAATATATAATGCTAGCAGGAGAATGTAAAGGTCTGATTCCCTACTACCTTGCACTTTGCAGTCATTTGCACTTGCCCAAACTAGGTGTAAAATACTATTATTTCATTATTATGTTACTCATTTCCACCCACTTAACACAGGGGAAAATGATTACAAAAGATGCAGTGCGGTAGGAAACCGGCCTACCGTCCTTCCATGGCTTAGTGCCAAATCAGTTTAAGGCTGCAGACTTAACAGAGCCACGCTCTCAGGTACAAGCAGTTTGGTTGTGGTGGGTCAAAACTTCATCACCTCCTACAGTGAGCAATATGAAAGCAAAGTGATGGAGTTAAAGCAAGCTGACCCATTGCTGCTACCTTAGCAGCTCTGTATATATAGACGCTTTGTTTTTTTCATGGCTTTCTTTGAAGTTTGGAAAGGGAGAGGGGGACGGAAACAATCACTTAACATAGTTATTTCCTGTAGAGCCCATAATGATCTTTGTAAATTAAAAAGATGGAGGATACAATATTTTGTACACAGAAGCAAATGCTACTGTACTTTTTCAGGACTATCAATTTTCCTATGTCTACCTCCTTGGTTTACTACATTTAGGTTTAATAGAACAAAACAGATTCATTTCCACACAGGGAAGCACAATTTATGTCCTGCACTCACCAACTGGAGCCTTTAGAAATCTCAGCTAAAGTTATATCAACCCTGGTTTATTGGAAGGTAAGGGCCTTGTTACACATTCATTTTAGGTCGCTCCCTGAACTCTTAACCAATGGACTGTCTACACACTGGGTGTCTACACAAAACACTTACTGTGCAGTAGCTCATTACTGCTGTTCAGTAGCATCGCTGGGCATGAACCATGATGCAACACTACTGTAAAGTAGTAGAGTTATTGCACAGTAAGTGTCACTAGGCAACCAGGCCAGGATGCTGCTGCTAGTGTTACCATATTTCCGGTTAAAGAAAAGAGGGCACCTGTTGGGGAAAGGGGTTGTGGGGTGGGGTAGTGTTATGCCTGTGTCCTGCTCCTCACTCCCAAGCCACATCCCCCTTAGCCCTGCTGGTGCCCTTCACTCCCAACCCGCAACTCCCCTGCCATCCCTGCTGATACTGCTCACTCCCGACTCGCAGCCCACTGGCACTGCCTGTGCCCCATGCTCCTGACCCACAATCCCCTGCCCACCCAGTGCCTCTCATTCACAACATTCCTGCTTCCCCCAGGCCTGCAGCATCTCCCAGCTGCTCTGCCTCTCCGAGCACAGGCACCGGGCTTGGTGCTGCCGGCTGGGCTACACAATTCCCTGCTGCCCCCGAGGGGTCCCTGCCCCATTTTCCCCCGCCCCCTGGAAGGGCAGGCACCTCTTCCACACCGTCTGTCCTGCTGTAACCCCAGGGCCCAGACAGCTTCTCCCAGCGCCAGCAGGCACTTGCTTCCTGCACACACCCTTCCTCTCTACACACATAACATACATACACACCAAACCCTGGAAGAGTCCTCAAATCCTGATCCTCCAACCCCACCCCCATAGACTTACCTGCATTCAGCTGTGGGGGCTGTTCCCACTACCCTACCTAGTTGCATGCCAGCCACATCCATGTGCATGTACAGATGCACATAATGCCTCTGTCTTTAATCGCCCTTTCCCCACTCCCACAGCTCCAAACAACTCCTTACTGGGTGAGGACAGGAAGTGCTGGAAAAACTTTGATGCCGAGCAGAGCAAATTCCCAGACATTTGTGGATATTTTAAAAAAAAAGCAAACACCTGGCCAGAGTTGGGAGGACCCAAAAACAGGATATGTCTGGGAAAACCCAGCCCACTCCCTACTGATGAGCTGCCCAAGTTACAGTCCTCCAGCACTCCAGGATACAAAGTCCCTCCCCACCCCTCTTCCTGTTCAGTGTGAACAAACTTTATACCCCCTGAACTCTACTGCCCAGGTAGCAGTTCTGGCCCAAAGCCATCTTCTTCTCCTGTCCTCAGGGGCATGAGCTTCCCTTTCCCAGGAGTACAACCCTGTGCAAATAGCTTACAGAGAACATGCTAGCTAGACAGTTTGCAAGGCACAGATGAGTCCAGGAGTGAGAGCTGGGGCAGGGAGATGGGTGGGGAGGGAACAAGGTAGAAGGCCAAATTGAATTCCCATGAGCTGAGGCTTTCTTTCTGGGGCAGGTACAGTAGCTCCCCCAAAAGTGCCTTCCCTCATTGGTCCCACCTCCCAGCCATCCCAGAAAGCATGACTGGCACCCCCATACCCCAGTCCCAAATCCCAGTTTCTTAAAACATGACACCTTCTTTAATCTACTTCCTTTTTCTTTGATTCCACTTAAGCCCAAATATTTTAAATTTAGAAAAGTTTCATATCAGATAACCAAATAACTTTGGTTTGTAGGTCTAGTAACTGAGACTATGATTTCCTATTGAGCATTGAGTGTGGGTTACTTTGTAAGAGTGGTGAATGAAGTAAAGCAAGCAAAAACTTTCTCTAGGTTTTTTTTTTTTGATTAATTGCAATAAAAGAAAATAGTTGCAGGGGTTTGTTTGTTTGTTTTTTTAATACATTGACCACCTACTGAATGCTAAGAAAGGGAACTCCCCTCCCATGAATGTTACTAGAGTTTAGTATGTGACAAAATTTACTTTAATAATCTGGTGAACAAATTAGCACGGCCTATTAAGTACATCCCAGAGCAGCAATACATAGCAAAACTCATATTTAGTGGATCTGCATATGGCTGGTGGAACTAGATGATGAAATAAAGATTTTTAATGCATTTCATCTGAACCTAGGTGAGCCAAGCTAGAAAAATCAGGATTAAAAAAAAAAGTACTCTATTTCTAGCTTGCTATGTAATTATGTAAAACTTATTTAGGGAACAATTTAAAGCACATTTATTTCAGTTAAAGGAACTCCACTGATTTCAGTAGACATCAAATTATTTGTCCCACTTGTAAAATAGGAATATTATTATATACTTCATAAGTGTCTTGCCACAATGTATTCAATTATGTTTATAAAACTCTTTTAAGTGTCTTGAGGTGGAAGTGCAATATATTATTATCAATAACATATTCCATCTGTGTATTTAAGTATAAGCAATGTGCTTGTATCTCTTTGTTTCCTTGGTGATGAAATTTGCTGTCATTTGAATTCATCTTGCACTTTTATTCTCAATATCTGCAGGGCTTACAAAACCTTTTCATAGCTACACATAGAAAATACACATTCAGTGGTGATGAGTAGTGGGTGCATGTGCACCCCAAGAGCGCTGGTGCACCCCCTGACCAGCCGCATTCGTTCCTGGAATTGGCTGCAGTGATTGACTGTTGCGGGATTGCCCAATGGGGACATCCCTCCCAATAGGTGGGATTGGCCATAGTGGGATCCCCATCCCGGTCGGTGGGATTGGCTGTAGCGGGAACTCTCCTGATTGGCAGGACTGATTGCAGGGGGGGCACATGCCCCCCTGACTAAGGTGACACCATTTGCCCATGTACACATTATTTGACAATAAATAAGAACTATAACCAAGTTATTTCTAATGATCCACAAGACATCCTCTCTTTTCCTACTGTGCTCTCAGGCTCTTTTGATAAAGTCGTAGCCTTAGTGAGAAAACAGGAATTTAGCCACTGACTTAGATGGAACCAAAATCTTTCCCTTATTGGGACTTCTCTCAGGATCCTTAGAACACCAGGTAAAGCTACATGAATGCATTCATTTAGAAAGCCAGCTCTTCCCAATGCTTAAGATACTTCAAAAAATCACAACTTTATCCAGACTGGCTTGTGGAAGGTTCCTGTGCCAAAGAAAACTATGATGCTGTGAACAAATGGAGCAGAAGCTCTTACCAGTCTGGAAAAATAAGAACCACCTGGTGTTTGTTGAGTACAGAATGTATCATCCTCTCTGAACAAATAAACGATGATAGCGTAGTCAATCAAGGCTAAAAACAAGTTTATTTGTAAAAAGGATAGTATGATAAGGCCTGAAGGCTGGATCCAGTCTATAAATCATTGTCTGACTTGTAGAACCAGAGGGGTCTTTACCTGCACTATGCCACAGTAGTGGCATACAGCCAAGTCGGAAGATCTGAGCTGGGTTGATCTGACCTGCTTCTACAAAAACTTGTCATGGTCATAACTGTTGTTGTTTGTATTATGGTAGTGTCCAAAGACTTCAGTCAAGTTCTGCCCTCTGCTATATTAGGCACAACATGTGCATAGACATGTTCAAATTATTCTGTCTCACTGGCAGCCAAGAAAAGCAAGTTTCAGAGAAAAAAGAAGTTCCTCATGTTTTCAGGATGCAGAGAAGAGCAAAGCAAACAACAGGCAAATGCAGACTGGGCGAAGGGCTCCCCAAAAACCTCAGTCCTACTTGGAATAATGAGTGAAATTGGGTATATCACAGAAGGCTATTCTGTGAATAACTCGGAAGGCAAAGGCTTGATATTCCAGGCTTAGCTGAAGATAACATTTTAATTAGGGAGAACAACAAATACAAAATATTTAATCCTAATAAAATAACTTTAACCGCCCGCCCTAAAAACCTATCCATTGACCCAGAGCGCCTCGAAAGTACCTCTACCAATTTTTGTATAGCTGGTCAATGCCTAAGCTGTTCACATGATCCCATTGGTATGTTGTAATAATCACAATAAAATGCTGCTATCTACAGCATCACTTAATTACAACCTAATTACTTCTAAAGTAGCCTATGAACAAAATGTCAATGAGTTTAACTGTATGGCTACTTTGAAGAATCTTTATTATACCTTTATTCGATTGATTTTAATTCCAACTAATTAACAGACAGAATTCACTCTTAATTATAGATCAATGACTGGAATGATTCCTAATTAATAGCAGAGGCACTAGCATTACAATTGCACAGACCATTTAATATAAGAATAGCTGTAAGAGTGTTTTGGAAAGCTGAATTTAATGGCTCTGAACAGCATATGCCTGTACCAACTTTACCTAAGATTTCCAAAGAGTCACTTGAAATGTGAAATATAAATCTACATATAAATCAAAATATGTAGGCTTATACACATATCAACAAACTTTGCAGAGGCCTGCGTCTGGAATTTAGCTTGTATGATTCAGTGGCACACACGATAGCTCTTCTCTCCTTTAATAGAGCTGTTAAATATTGAGCTAATTTTCATCATTTATACAAACAAAGTATCATTTCCAGCAGAGTGAAATCCTCCAGCTGTTTATAGATTGGATTTGAACACTAGGAGGTCAACTGACTCTACATAAGCAGTCAAACTAGGAAACCAGGAAAACAAACAAAAGGGTTTAGCTTACAGCTCTATTAACACTGTTGGGAGAAAAGGAGCAGTTTCGCCTTTACCTGCTTTTGCTTTGACAGTACATTTTCCTGTTTACCACTTGCTTAACACCTGCTTCTCTAGGGGAATACATTTACTTTGTAACAATTGTTCTGGGTACAGAAAGAGAAATATGATACAAGCTGAGATAAGATGGTGGTTATAAGTATGAACCCAAACTTTGTGGTCAGGACATCCAGAAACTTTTTATGTGAGGAGAAATTCAGAATTGAAACTCTGAACTTCGTAACTTTGTAACATTTGATGCTCATTTTTAAAGCTAGGATTTTTCATCCCATTTTCCTATCCTGAAAAGATAAGGGGGAAGAGTTTTTTGATCATAGAATCAACTACACTCTGGTGCTTGTAGAATAGAAGACTTGTAATTCAGTCTTCTAAAACTCCAAAGGAGTAGCTGAAGTGTAGGGCTGAGCACGGAGATAGGAGACCTGGATTCTCTTCTTGAGTCTCTGGAAATTTATTTCTGAGCTTTTTGTATTTTCAGCATTAGTGGTTTCAATTAGGATGAGGTAAGTTGTCAACAGCACATATGAATAATCAGTGGTTTGTATGGAATGGTTTGTCAATAGGTGCACTATAGACAAAGTGATTAAAGCAAGTAAACATCTTTGCTGCTTTGATGCAATGAAGGCAAACGGCAGCAAGACAGAGTTGTCCAGGCTTCTCAATGATGAACTAGAGACCTGAGCAAAGGTCACTATCAAAGCATTTCCTAGTTATTACATGGGATTGAATGTTTCAAATATCTGTATCAAAGGTTATAGCAATCATCGTTAGCCACACTGAAGAGACAGAGCACACAGATTCTCTCAGCATGAAAGAGTGTTTTCAGTAGCAATTTTGGCTGATGCAGAATTGCCAGAATGTTGCAGTGGGTGGAAAGCACCCTATCTTCTTGCTAATGCAAGGCCAGCCAGCTCTTCTGGGCAGCCAGGCTAGGGACAGAAATTACACACAAACTGGTATAAGTGATCAGAAACTGGTTCATCTCTGTAACAGAACAGGGCTAGGGACAGGAGTTACACACAAACCAGTTTAGGTGATCAGAAACCAGTTTAAACCTGTAACAGAACAGAAGCTCCATGCACATAAACCAGTTTCAAAATAACTGAAACTGGTTTAAGATAGACTTGGTTGAATGTAGTATCAGACTTAACTGATTGGGTCAAACTGGTTTATGAAACTTCTGTCCCAGACCTCTTCCTGGTTTAAGTTAAATCAGAGTCCCCCCACATCCCAGCATGCTTTGTAGCCTTGGGCTGGGCTGTCTGTTCCAGAGAGCAGGGCTGGCGTCACCCCTCTGCTACCTAGCTGCAATAGTGAGGGCTGGCTGACGAAGGGGCAGTGGGGGAGGGCCAACCTGGCTGGGAATGCAGCCTAGTCTATGGGGTGTGAGACTAGGGAGGGGAGCTAAATACCACTCCCCCTGCTCAAACTTACTGCTGGCTGCAACTGTGGACTACAAATCCCAGAGGTACTTGGAAGCAGGAAGAGGAAGTGATAAGCAACCCTGAAGAGTCCTGCTGCTGTAATTATGGACTCAAATTCCAGACACCTTGAGGGCAACAGGAAGAGGAAGTGAACATAGTTAGAGAGCCGTGCTCTAGAGCTACCCAGCTTCTGGATTGAGCCACTGCAGGCATATGGCTGCATTTCCTGAATCAAAGGTAAATGATTGTTCACTTCTCTTTCAATTTAATCTGTACTGCTTAGACTAACCTGCAAAGACTGAATGGATTTAGCCTTGGGCTTTTTGACTGTCTGTACTTAGCCCAGAAGTTCAGTGCACATAAGCCACTTCCAAGATGGCTGAAATGAGTTTAAGATGAAACTGGATGGCTGTTGTATCAGACTTCACTGATTTAGGTTAAATTGGTTTATTGAACTTCTGTCCCAGATCCCCTCCAGATTCAAGTTAATTCACAATCCCCCAGCATCCCAGGATACTTTGCACTTCCTCCACAACCCCCGCTACCGTGTTGCAGGGTGGGTGGTCCATCCTTGGCCCAAGCTGTCTGCTCTAGCTGAGAAGGGAGGAATAGTCTAGTGCCCCCCAGCTTCTGGCCAGGGCTACTGTAGGCATGTGGCTGTATTTCTGGAATCAAAACTAAATGTCTGTTCACTTGCTTATTAGTTCAATCTATATAGCTTAGATTAACCTGCAAAGACTGAATCAATTCAACCTTGGGCTTTTTTACTGTCTGTACTTAGCTGAGGTGAGAAATTGGGTTGTAAAGTCAGTCCTATGAGTATTTCCCTCCCTTCCCTGCTAACATTGTGGTGTCTTCTTCCTTAGGGTAGTCACTTGGTCACACTCCTTTTTACTGTCTTGAGTACAAGGACTCCATGTCTGACTGATTTTCATACAGACTACCCCAGGAAGAACAGTGAAGTTCCAATTATGTGTAAGGTAAGAGCTGGGCACAAGGCATTTCTCTATCAGATACGGCAAAATAGAAATCATTTGGTGTTTTCAATAATAAATAAGGAACATTTGGAAAAGTATCAGGTTTTATAAATAAGTGTTAAAAGATTAATACCTTTCCAATTGTTTTTTCTTAGTAAGAAATAGAAAAGAAACAATTTTAAGATGGGAGGTGGGAGAGATTTTCTAAGCTAGGCTTATAATGGGTAAGTAGGGGTATAGCTGTCTGCTCTAAGCCTTTCCTCATTTTGCTTGTCCTCAGAGTCTCTGTCAGCTCTGCAAAATTGGAAGTATGAACATGACACTATTATTCCATGATTAGCATTTATTTTCCATGCTCCACTTTTTTGCCTACATGTCCAGGGTGTGGATTGTTTCCTCTTTCATTCCCATAAAACATTCAGAGTACAATCACCTTTTAGTCATTCTTCCAAATCCTCCAGCACTTGTAGGTTCACCAAATAACACTGAGTACTGTCTGCACGATAATTTCGGTTATTTTGAGCAACATGGTGGTGACAACATCTGAGTTGGCAATGTAAATAGATCCTTACCACTTATTCTTTTTCACCTGAAGAGTGTTATAGCCAGGCAAATGCTGCAGGTTATAGCTTAATCCTTTTCTTGATGTTTTGTACCACTCCCAAAAAGTAAAGAAGGTGAAAAACTAGTTTAACTAGCTTATTTGAGATTTCTACACCAGAGATACAAGTAACTGAGCTGAAGGATTTGACCCTATGCAGGCATGGAGAGAGAGAATTTCTTATCTTCTGTTGCTGTAGTGAGTTTGGTGCTAGGTGGCAAAATCACACCCCTGGTGTCTGCTTGGACTCTGCCTTGTTTTCCCCCTCTGGCCTCTCAGTGTATCACCCTGTTGTCTTTCCTACCATGCCTTGATGTTATGAGTGGACAGGGAAGTTGCCTCCAGAGGGCAGAGGGGGCTGGGATGTTAGGCTCTTATCTGGGCTGAGGCTGTTTGGTCTTGGCCCACTTTGCTCTGGCTAGGTCCCTCTGCCTAAGATGGGCTTTGGGCTTGCACCCCCAGTCTTTTCTGTCTGATGCCACAAACAGTCTTTCTGCTAATAGCAGTGAAATATCTTGGACCTAGGGTGCTTTTGGTACCCTTCTCAGTGGCCTTCTCCTCCCCTAGAGTCACAATCCATCCCTCCTGTATGTAAACACAAATGGAAAAATATGAGCATATGCTCTCAAACAATAGGTTCTCCATCCTGAGTGAATACCACACCATAGCAAAACTAACCCCAAAATACTTATCTTTGCCTGCCTGGCAGCACACAGGCTTCCTGCAGCTTCCTTGCAGTCTGGAGTTCTTCTTCCTTGTCCAGTTAGGACCACTCCTCCTGAGACCTCTGCTACCTAAAGGGCTAGACTGCCCCTTTTTCTCAGGCCCTGGGCTGACATGCATCTCTCTGGGTTACCTGACCCACTACTTTTGCCCCAGGCCTGACAATCACTGGCCACATTGTGCTAGTTACAGCTGGGACAGCTCCCTGTTACACGCCCACCCTCCTTTGTGGAACTCACAGCTGAGGAGGTTAATCCCTCTGTGGTCCCTTTCATCTCTTGCACTGACATACGAGGCCCAGGTTGTCAGGTCTCTTGTTTGGCTTCCATGAGGCTGTAGATTCCCAAATGATCTATCTTGTTCTCTCTTGGGTATTTTGTTCAAATTAGCTCCCTGTGTTTTCACAGTCCTTCACACTGTCCTTCCCCTCAAACCATTCTTTCTTTCTTGCCTTTACCTCCATGTTCCAGCCAAACTTGGGTACCTTTCAGGCATGAACACTGGAGGATATGCCAGTCTCAGTCCCACTCTTGTACCCCTTAAGACGGCTGCGGTACTCCAAGGTTTGCCCTGGAATCTATCCAGATGTCCCACCTTACTCACAGGCGTCTTAGGCAGAAATCATTTGTTGAACATAGAGGCAACCTGTGTGGCCTCGCTAGGTTATTCACACAAGACCATACCCCAATCTTGGCTCTTGCCTTCTTTGTCTCTTTGGATGACAACTACTCACTTTGCTGTTCCCATTGTACTAAATATCTTTTTAACATCTTCCAGATAACCTTGACTTTGGGGTTATCCCCCAGAACTGTAAACCTCCTTTTGACTGTCTTCCAGTTCTTGCCATATAGGGAAAAGATATCTCATGTCTTCAAACTACTACATAATAACTTCTGCATCCCAGCCACCCTGTCAAGCTCTCGGCCAGCCATGGTTTTTTATAAACATTTTGGCCAGTTGGGCCTTCTTTGAAGTTCAGAGCCTTTTCTTGGAGGTTAATTTGTTTTATAACCTTAAGTGCCCTCTTTGCACAGTCCTCATTCTTGAACTCAACTATCCCATAGCCACTGGGTCTCCCACCAACATCTGAGAACAGTTTTACAAAGGTAACTCCCTCAAATTTATCCTTTACAAGACTCTTAAGGGCCTACTGGTTCTTACTCTTTGGAAGATTAATCACAAAGATTTTTCTGCCTCTCAGGACTTCCCCGATCCTAGTTCTCAGCTTCTTGCATTTAGAATCAGAGTTAGACTGTTTCTCAGATCCCTGAGCTAGAAGTGTTTCTTAGTCATCTGCAGGGTCCCTTTTTGCAAGTGTCTTTTTCATCACCCCTGTGTCCATTCTAATTGCCTTTCTGATGTCATCATCACTACATGTAGTTGCCCTTGCTCCTGCCATATCGTCCTTACCCTGCTGCTTCCCCTGCCATCGCAGCTACTGAGGCTGATTCTTTATGACTGTCATCCCTTCTTCCAATGGTGCTGCTCTGGAGGCTTCTATGTCATGTATAGGTACAGTGCATGTCTTTACCACCACCCCCGCCCCCCCTTAATCCTTGTTCCAGTCTCTCTTTGGTTGTCATTACTAACAAAGCCTCTCGGTCTTTTGGCAATCTTCCCACTACCAGAAAGCTTGACAAACCTTATTGTGGCCTTGCCTCCATATGAATACTCCCCAAAAGATGTCATTTATATCATTACATGGAAGTCCTGGTTTTGTTACCCTGTGGGGTCAGGCCAACTCTCAGGATCTCAAAATTGTGCTGTTAGATGGGAGGGTGTGACAATTGTGCGTGCGTGCGTGCGTGCGCACACACACACACACAGTGTATACACCACCACCCCCAACTCAGGTACACATGCATTCAGAATTACCAGCCTAGACACATCCACACCTATCACCAATTCAAGTACATACACACTATTCACACTGAAAATTAGACAAAAATCTGTTGTCAATACCTACACTCTCAATACATATACACGGATCACTAATTCACATACCATACACACAATGATATATATTTGCCGGTTCACACACACACACACACACACACACCACCACCACCACCACCACCCAAGTCAGGAACTCATCTGTGTGTGCTTGGGGTACTTGGGGTACCTAGGGTGCTTGATGACTATGGGAGGGGGAATCAAGGTTCAAATATTTCCAGAAGGAGGGAGATGGATGAAGGTTAAGATGAGACAGGGAAAAATAAGATAGTGAAAGTGCCAGGAGTAAAAGTTGCCAGGGTCAGGATTAGAACCAGCAGACTGGAGGGGAAGCTGGAGTTACTTACGGTCAAGTGGCCCTAGGGTTACTCAAGGTCACTGGGGCTTGGGGTTACTTAGGGTTAATGTGCCCCAGGGTTACTTGGGGTTACATGGTGCTGGATGGAAGCAAGGGAAAAAACCTAGTGGCAAGGTGGAGAGAGCCAGGAAATCAAGAAGGAGGGTTGGGAGATCAACAACCCAGCTCAGGTTTCAAAATGACAGGTTTATTAAACGAACGACATACTAAACAGCCCCACAAAGTTATTGGTTCCTACATAAATGCAAGCAGTCACATATACACCCACACAATAGTAGCAGGAGAGAAAAAGATTTGGTGGAGGGATTAAAGTCAAGGTCTGTAGGGACAGATCCAGGTCCTTTGCTTGGGGAAGGAAGGTGGGTGATAGCTACCTATTCTGGACTCTAAGTTGATCCTTGATGGACAGTCGAGGTCTTCTCCAGCAAGGTGTTGCCCAGATGGGGGTTGCTAGCAGGGCCTCTGGGTGCATAGGTGGTGTGGTATAGTGCTGATCCAGAGGGAGAGGGTGTCCCACTGGGTCTGTTTTCACTGCCCTCTTTTATAGGGCAGACCTTCTATGATCTTTGTGGCAGGGGCATGCCCAGGCGAGGGTCAAACCCTGGTGTACTAAGCATGCGCAATCCAGGCTAGGATATGCAATTTCAGGTGTCTGTAATGGTGGGTTGGCTGGTTTCTGCAGCAGTCTTTGTCTTCCAAATATTGAGCCAGAGAGGGTCAATTCAGGGTGATAGTTGGGTTGTCAAGTTGATGGTTCAGTCATTCAGAGGAAGCTATTGTTAGACCTACCGCCATTGTCTCTCAAGCACCCTCATTCATTCAGGAATCAATTTACATAGGAAGAGTAGGGATGAATTGCACAATTACAACATATTATATAGGGCAGGGGACATGAGGCGGAGCCTTGAAATACAAAATGGAAACTTGACATTACTTATGCTAACTTACACCTGCAGGCCTAAATTATATAGTACAGGCGGTCTCCGGGTTACGAATGAGTTACGTTCCTGAGACTGTCTTTAAGTCGATTTTGTATGTAAGTCGGAACACATACCTTTTTGATGACCGAGGAGACGAGGGGAGAAACCAGGCTTCACCCAAGGGCACAATGACTTGGGACAGCATCAGCCGAAAGTGGGGGTGGGAGGGTGAAAAAGAAAAATGGTAGCCAAGCGCAGAGCGCGACAGCGGTCCTGGGGCTCCCACATGGGTGCAGCGCCCAGCTGGACCCCACGCCCCTCCTGGCCCACGCCATTCATAAGTACGGATGTCTGTAACTCAGACGGTCGTTAACCGGGGACCGCCTGTATCAATAGACAAAAAACAGTAAAAATCAGTAAAACAGTAATTGCACAGAAAAAATCAATATAAACATAATAATTATACAATATAAAACAGTGGATCAAAGAAAGAGAAGGGAAAAAAACCCAGCTACAGAATGCTTAAGCTTTTCTCATGCTTTAGTTGACTCTCTGTCTTAGCTTACTTATATTTATCTATAGGGAACAGAGAGGGAGAGAAAAAGTCAGAAATAGTTGGGGAAGGGAGGGACTACATTTCAACAGAAAAAAAAAAAA
>JAGPOW010003316.1:15116681-15176715 GCA_030014935.1 Caiman crocodilus
TGGGGTGAGAGACCATGTCAAACGCCTTCCTGAAGTCTAAAAAGACTACGTCGACAGGGACACCCGCATCCATGGATTTGGTCACCTGGTCATAGAAGGTCTGACAGGACCTGCCCTTAACAAACCCGTGCTGGTTTCCCTTCAGCATAAAGTCACCTGCCAGTCCCTCACAGATGTGGGACATGAGAATTTTCTCAAATATCTTCCCTGGAACTGAGGTGAGACTGACAGGCCTGTAGTTCTCCGGGTCCTCCTTCCTCCCCTTCTTAAAGATGGGAACCACATTGTCCACCTTCCAGTCCTCCGGGACCTGCCCAGAGCTCCAAGAGAGCTCATATAACTGAGCCAAGGGCCCAGCAATCACCCCCGCCAGCTCTTCCGTAGAGGCAGCCCAGCCCTGGAGTAGGAGAGGCTCCCAGCCTAGAGCCCTGGAGCTAGTCAGAGGCTAGTCTCCTAGTGGCAAGCAGAAACAACCTGAGCAGGGTGTGGGCAAATCAGCTTGTGCGGGGCCCTGCCCCCCGATGAAGGAAGCTGGAGATGGATTGGGATAGGGGAAAGGTGCTGAGTATTTGCAGGTATCAAATTTACTCACAATTAAGGGTTTTTCCTTGTCAGTAAACATGCATGCATGTAGATGCACATGCTTACTGTGCAGTAAACTGCATTACTGTGCTGTTAAGCATCTTGTGTAGACATGCCCACTGTGATTCTATATATTAGTTAGGGCTTAGCTCAGAAACACTTTTAAGCTTGATCTTATAATTAACTTATGCCAACTTATTTAGTGAAGGCTGTGCATATGCTTGAAGTAAGCATGAGCTGAGTGCACAGTTGATTAGAGCCTTTTGCTTTTAACTGGACAAAATCAGGCCTGAACCCTGCACTGTGGGCAGGCTGACTCCTGTAAGAGTCTACAAAGACTTCCAAAGATGAGGATCTCAACTACACAATTTATGGCAATGGGGAATTGCTTTTGAACTTTCCCCCTGGCTTGCTTCTTTGGCCTGTTGACTAGGGAGCATCTCTGGGGAGTATCTGAAACCCCAGACTGATAAGCCTGGGAGGTAGGATACTTACCAGTGATAGCACCACACAGACTTGAACACTTGAGGTACACTCAGTTGATAGAATTTGGAACTGATTTGACTGATTTGGCCCTTGCCACAAAATAATAATAATAGTAAAAAAAACTTAGTTTGGCAAAATATCAATTTTTGGTTTGCTAAGCCAAAGTTAAAAGGAATGCTTTGGATCTGGGTCCAAATTTCTCTGAAGCCTAAGTGTATGTGTTCATTGAATGGTTTCTGTTTGAACTTAAGAGCTCATACTGAACATGAGAACTCACACCCTCACACAGGTTGGAACTGTGTTTGATCATGCAGTGCTTATCAGGTGGTGTTCTGAGTGATTTGATACGTTTGTATAAGCACTTGGTGGTTGACTTATCCCTTCTCACTTCTACCCATAATTAAAAGTTTGACAATTTGTGTATGCATTCACGTAAGACCTGAAAATGTAAAGGAAATGCATGTTTTAACTGGTCCTTGCCTGGATATGTGTACACTAAATGAAATGTGCAAGTTCTTGATAAATGAAGGCAAATTGAAAATAAAATTAGTCAAGGAAGTCTGCTATGCATGACTGTGCTTAGAGACAAACACAGTAATTCAGATCAGTAAGGTGTTTTGACTGGCTACAGAAAAATGAAATGTAAAGAAAATGACTTCAAGACACCAGGGGAGATCTTTTGAAAGCAATGGAAAGGTTCCCATTTGTTTCCATGCAGTTGGATCAGGCCTTGAGATACCATTAGAAAATAACTTCCTAGGTCAATTTCTAGGTTTGATCCTGGAAGGTTCCAAACTTCTTCCATTCTTCACCACTCTAGCTTCAGGTGTGATATTGATGGTTCACAGCATCTCTGGTCTCTGTTACACCTATGCATCACAGTGAAGGATTAGCAAAGACCACATTTGGGCCAGGGTGTAGGAACCCAGCCTCTGAATAACATGGAAACTGTCTTGTCCAGACTCTCTACCTGTGTGAATCTGTATGTTCACTGACCAGCAGAGAGAGGGAGTAAGCCACATTAGTCTCAAGTCAGGCAGAAGAAAGGTAGAAATACACCTGATAGGTGTATCTAATCTAAATGAATCTCTGATTTCTCCTAGTGAATGAATTTAACCTAATGAATCTCTGGTGCATCTCTACATTGCCAATTTAAACTAGGTTAGGATTTGGTTTAAAGCCTTAACAATATGTATTGATTAGTGTGTTGTATGTACATGGAAACCTGGTGATAGGGTTAAAAATCCTGAAGGTGAAAAGCACTTATTAAAAATTTTAAAAATCATTTGTGTATACTTTGTGCTGAAACTTTTTTTTACTATAGGCTGAAAATCTAGGAAAGGAATTGGAATTATTAGGAGAAATCAGTTCGTGTCCCATCACTGAGCAGACCATTAATTTTTACAAGTTACTTCCTTTTTTTCCATAGTCCTAATTGGTTGCCTTTTGGGAACACTGGATGTTGATCTGTCAAAACAAAACTTTTTTTGCCACATTCCGATATAATTAGGTGGATGATTATACTAACAAACACAATCCCAGCTGTTTGAAGCCTAATACTACTTAAGCACTACCATCCTTTTTTCGAAAGGTACCAAGACATATGGCAATCATAAGCCCCTCTCTCTTCCTTGCTCTGCTAGGCTAGACTTTCATATTCACATGTCAAGCCTGTGTTTGAAGAAAAAGAAAAAACAGAAATAAAAAAACTCCAAACCTCTCAGCTAACAATTTGAACTAATTTGTCTCCCTTATGCTACTTTGATTTTTTTTCTTCCCTCTTTTGCTGCTGTCAATTCTCTGAGTACAAATGTGTGACTATAACACAAGGACAGCTTGAAGCTGCCTCTGCAGATAAATGATCAGTTAATGGCAATAAAATAATAAAATTCTCTGTGGCACTCCTGCCCCTTTCCCGCACCACAGCCTTTGCAGAACTCCTTGGAATACCTTGCATTGTTACAGCAGATGTAACCTTTCTAGGAGGGATTACACACAATTTGAACTAATTAGTCTTAATAACTCTCCCATCATAAGACCTCCTTTGCATGAAAAGAGCAGTAGCCTCTTTCTGATAATGCTTTATATGTATTCTCTCTTTCTGTCTCCCTGTTGTTCTTTTAATAAAACTATATAAAAAAGATCCAATCTAATGCAGCAAATACAAATAAAACCAAAAGGATGTTTAAAGAAATCTAAAAATCAACCACCAGATCCATCCCTAATGAAATGTCACTGAGGTCAATTGAGTTATACAATGGATTAAGTGGTTCCTATAGCCTGCCTTTTCAATTATACCAAGACTCTTTTATAGTCTTCTAGCAGGTCAAATGCTCTCTAGCACTACCAGAGAGGGGCCTTACTGTAACTAAGTAGAGGGCTCTGTGTCTTTACTAAATTCCATGACAAGCCTTACTCAGCTATGTCATTAATGTACTCATCATTTGTTATGTGTGTGTGTGTGGGAGAAGGGTGATGAGTGAATTGAATTGTCATCACTTGAAATGGAAACAAAGGAAAAGAAATGGCTTGAAGTGTTCTTTTCTGTTCAGGTTCTTGTACTTTTTGATCACCATGGTTTTTTTCCGCACTGCCTAATAGTTGATAGGCGATATGATTAGTATTTGATATGCAGTTCTTTCATTCTTCTACATGCATTTTCTATCTGAGAAGAGTTTTATTTTTTCAGTGATGTGCTATGTTGAAGAAATGTCCTTTGAATGAAAAA
The DNA here is from genome assembly GCA_030014935.1 of Caiman crocodilus. Lineage (NCBI taxonomy): Eukaryota > Metazoa > Chordata > Crocodylia > Alligatoridae > Caiman > Caiman crocodilus. The sequence continues at coordinate 15,120,478 of JAGPOW010003316.1, forward strand.
CTGTGGGGTTCATCATACGTCTACATTCCAGTGGCATGATTGTTCTGTATTTTTGCATTGTCCCACAAGAAAGTTTTCTCTCCTGAATGAAAGAGGTATTTCCTTGCCAAAGAGAGTTCTGTTGTGCTGCTTCATTTTGAGGTTTTGCAACAGGTGCAGTTCTCTTATGTCACCATGTCTATTGTACATTCTCCAAAATGTTTTACAGTTTGCTTGCAATGGAGATTGAAATCTTGGTGAACAAGGTCCAAATGTTACTTTAGTCAATATAAAATACTATCAGCTTATTTTAAGCTTGCAATGAAAACAGTCATGAGAGCTTCTAATATTCATGTATTTACAGTGTTTTAAAAACTACCACAGTTTTATTTTAAAAGATGGACAAATCAAAAACATCTATTAGTGTGTTGTGCTTTGAAGATTTCTCCAGTGACATTATGATAAACAACTGTCTCATGAATGCTTAATCAAGTTTAATAATACAGTTACTGAATTTTTAAAAAGTTCAGGGAAAGAGAAATGTAGAGAGACATAGTGGGGAAAAATGTCCCTAAACATTAATTTTGAAAATAGTTATTTGTAAAAAAAAATGTTTGCACAGTGATATTAAAAAATGAATAAATAGAAACCCAAAGGTACTGAGTTTGGTTCTGTGTCCTGCCAGCCAATGTAAGTATGTTGGAAAAAAAAAAAAATTCTAGTAGACTGAATTTTTCCTGGTCTGAGGTGATAACTAACTGATCTATTTCTCACTTGCTGTCTATTGCTACAAGTCCAAATTTGGTCCAAGGATGTTTTAACAGAGCTAAGGTTACTGGAAGGACAGCATGAAGAAAATGATATTGCAGCTGTCTAGGTATGCCATTGCTGCAAGCCATTTAATCACCAGAGGACAAATATTCACTAATAAATATACCCTCTAATGTGGCTGAGGAACCCAATGAGAAACTTTCCTAATCTTCTACATCCAGTCCAGTCCTGGCAGAGTAGACTGAGGGCTGCTCTAATCAATGCTGATGTTGAGGATATAGCTGACAGCTACTAAGGAAAAAAGGACCTGTGATTCTACACCTGCCTTTTGTGTGACACCCCCCACCAACCATCTCCAGAGATCAAATGAAGAGTGGAAAAGGAGTCTTCTTGCTGGTTCGCTACCAGCCAAGAATCCCACTGCATGAAGGAAACTCTTCTATGGCCAGATCCAGAGCAACACAAACTATCACAATGCATTTGAGGCCTGGACAATATAAATTTAAGAAAACTCAAAGTGTACAATATTGGGTTTAGTTTGCATATATAATGCCCTTAACTTTTAACTTAGCCCCAAGCACTATACAGTACTGGTGCTGCAAAGAGCCCATACAGGCAGACAAAGCAGTCATTATGTGTTTGGAAATTGCTCACACAGCCATAAACAATGGAGAATATTCTCATTTAGTGAATGGTGGGAAGGACTCATAGTTTCTTCCCTGATCTTTAACTGGAAAAAGTAGCACACAATTTCTGTCTCTAGTTTCCAGAGATAGATGGATAGAAGGGACCTGAAGATCTCAATCTTTGCAAGTGTACTTCTTCACCCAGTTTGGTACTGTATGATTTAGCACTGGGCATGAAACTACAGCCTGGTCTGGTGTGGGCTGGCTCAGAAGTGAGCATGCTAATAACTATAGAACAGACAACAACAGCTCTATCTGGTCCTGCAACACAGTACGTACACAGAAGACCAAAAAAGACACCCTCCTCCTCCCTGATTATGTTTATCCTGAGAAAGCCAGAAATAGTGTCAAATGTTAGAGCACTTCACCCACTTCAGCTTTGTTCTAAAAGCTGAGCCATATTCATTTCAGATTGGCTTATTGTAATTACAATCCAAATACTGTACTCCATTGTCTTTTGAAGTACTGCTGTCATAAAGGTAAGAAAATATAAATAAAATATACCAATGAAGGCTAGTTGTGTGAAAGGCAAACTAACACTGGGCACCTAATTAGAGGGGGCACAATAATGGTAGCTGTCACTCCTGCCAACTCAGCTGACACAGCTGGCCCAATCCCTGGTGCTTCCCTTGTTGGCAGAGACTCTAGTTGTTACACTTCTGAATATGGGGATGAGGGGGCTAGGAAGTCACAAAAGATAGTACTCTAGAGTAACTTTTAACTTCCCACCATTTGCTGGGAGGCAAATACTGTAACACACGGACCCATCAAGAAAAATGTTTGGAGTGTGTAATATTAGTGTTCAGAACTAAGCGGTCTGTTTGCTCTTCCTGCCACTCACCCTCCTGAGGATGCATTCCAGCACCTTGGAGTATGAAGTGCAGTGAAAACATCAACTATATTCTTGGGTTTTAAAAGTGAATGCAGGGAGGTGAGATGCGAAAGCAGAAACACCAAGCAACATGATTTGTACAACTCTTTTAATTATGCATTGCACTCAAGTCACTCCTTGTGATAGGGCTTATGGGGATAGCAAAATATACACAGTGGTGATACAGTGGGTAGTTTATAATATGCTGACCTGTGTGGAAAGTGCATGATTTCTTATACCTAATTTCTTTTTTACACCTGCCTGAAAACTACTTCCATTATATGACAGATAACTGGGTAAAAACTACTGTATATTTGGAAGCATCCTATTACTTGAGAGTAATTTCTGGACCATTGTGACTATGTCATTATTCGTGCACTACTATGTTAAAAATGTGTGATTACAAGCTTCTATGTTTATTGAAGAGAGGTTTTTAAACAATAAACAAATTGGTATATTCTGCTATAAAGATTCCAATCTTTGGGGGGAAAAAAGCAGAACCATATTTTTTTTTTTATATATCGTTTATTGTCTTCTGCCATTTTCTTCTATCTTTTCTTCTAACCTCTTTTACTTTTCAGCTCTCAAAGGCCTGATTCTGCTGTCATTCAAATCAATGGTAACAACTCCACTTGATATCAGTGACGCAAAATTGTAGTCCATTGCATTTTTGAGCGTGTGGAATTTCCATTAATAGTTCACATTCTATATTTAGCTAAAAGATTACTGCTAAGCTTAAAATGAAGTGGCTCTTCCCACTCCAATTGATTTGAATGGAAGTAATATCAGTTAGAGCAGAAGCAGGTGTAGTTGGGGGAAAAAAACATATCCTACCCTATGGTGAAAAGTCAAAAGAAATGTAAAACTAAATTTACTGATTGTTCAGCTTGTGTTGACATTTTTTTCAGCTAGGCCATTGGAAAACAAACTGATTAATTTCCTGTCAATTTCATCTCTTAGTTTGAGAGTTCTAGCAATGTTTTTGTTGCACATTTGGTGCAAAATTACACCTGATAGTGTTGGTTTCATATCTGTATCTTAGATTATTTTTGCTCACATGAATTGTCCTGTAAATACGAGATCTTTTTATATCCAGACATCATTTTGCACCCAGCTTCCTTCAAAACTGAGAAAAATTACTTATAAAAAAATATTCAAAAAGATGTTTAACATTCATGGTGGGGGATTACAGGTGATGAGAAGAAAACACAATATTTGGAAGCAAAGACTAAAATGTAGAAGGAAAAATCTGCAAAAAAAGAGACAGAAAACTAATTTTCTGCTCCAAAAAGGAAATAGAAATGAGGAATATGAGGAACAGGTACTTCAGGAAAGCAGGGCTCAGGATGAAGAGACTGGCACTCTGCCCACACTTCCAGTGAATTAAGTCATCAATTCTGCACTCCAGTCTAGTTAAATGTTTCATAGGCACAGCAAGAGATTAAATAATGGGAGGAATAATACTATTTTGGATCTATAATTCAGCTTCTTTGTAGTTGCTGAAATAACATTTCCTAAAAGGAAAGAGGTAGGTGAGAAGAATTCCTAAATCTGTAGTTGTCAGGAAACTGCCAACATTTCAATGGAGTGAGTTAGTGTAGATGTATACTAATATCAGTCAGATCAATTCAGCACTGGAATGAAATAAGTGCGACTGTGGGTTTGGTAGACACAAGGCAAGGTAGCTACATACCTAATAGATTATCTACAATAAATAGAGCACAAGCTATCATGAACTTGAGTTTGTTTCATCAGATGCATCTTATAGACATACCCACATTTGCTTAAAACAGCTCTGACGACATCAGGTACTGTAGCCGTGGCAGAAAACAGTTCAGTCTACAGTAGCCACACGAATACACATGCAATGTTCCAAATGAGCTTTGAATCTCATGCTAAGTAGTGTGCTGTTGTGGTTATAGTTTTATCAGTAGCTGAGCTAACTAAAGTTATTTTTGGATATAGAGGATTTTAGCCCCACCTATTTGAGTGCAGTATAGACAGCACCTGAGAACAGATCCTACCTTTTAAAATTCCATTCAGTTCTTAGGTAGGTGAACAGCCAAAAATATTTTGTTTTCCCTGAATGATGAAGTAGAAATGCTTTATGTTTTCTTATATAAATTCAATAGTTTGTTGACAATGGCTATTCCAGGCCATTTAGGTAAAGAATGTTTGCATCAGTTGGATTTTTGTCTGAGTAAAGACTGAACCACAGGATTGGGGTCACAGAAGGAGTACAAAAATAATCTAACAAATATGTTAGATATTATTTTTATACTTTACTATATGGTTTCTTAGAGAGAACAACATCACTTTAAAGTCATGTTTTGTTATAATTTGCTGCGGAATGTGTGTATAAAAGACCAATATGGTTTCCTTCACTGGTCCTCATTGCATGAGACAGACTCATAAAACATTATATTTTGCATCCAGGGGTGGAAAGAAAAGAGAATTCATGCTAAACCACTCGCATTTCATAAAGCACAGACACATGACTTGATTCAGGACCCTTCATGCTGTCAATGCTTCGTATTGGGTTTCATGCAAAGTATAGGATTGTGCACAAACCCAATATATGTCTTGACTGTTTTTGTTTTCCTGAACATAATCTGTGCAGAAATTTATTTCAGGCAACTTTAAATTTTATAAAAAAATTCAGCTTGATTGTTAGCTCCATGTATCAGCTTTCTAGCAATGACATTTGTTCTGGGAAAAAAAATTGACAGAACGCTCCTGTTCAATTTTTTTCTGCTAAAATTGCCTAGTAGCTGGTTTCATTAGTAAAGATCAAAGTTTATTGTGACTATGAGCTATTTCACTTCCATAGTAGTATGTGCCCTTTTGGCTTTCTTAAATCCCAGCCTGATACATCAGGAGTAAGTTCTATTGACTTTGGTGACATCTACTGGATGGAAAGCAGGGGGTTAAGACATTCAAACAGATGCAGCCAACTATCTGCTTTTAAGTGTTTGTAAAGGTGGACCTTGAGCATTTTGAATTGCTAGTCTACCTGTTACACTAAAGCATAAGCTCTGACTCAGGAGAAAAAGCTCTCAATGAAAAGTCTGTTTCTTACCAGCACCATTCCTCTTGTCTTTCCCACGCCATTTGCCTTTTCAGCTGCCAAATAGTTTAATAGCACTTACATTTCCATATGGGGATTTCATTAAATATTTAAGTCAGTCATCTTGGAGTTGTAGTGAGTATTATCCCCTCCTCCATGCAGTCTATTTGAAAAATTCCATTTAATAGATTTAAATGGAGCAATTTAGGTTGTGTGATGTTCACTGTGCCAGTTACAGGAGACTTGGTGGTAATCTAGGGGACTGCTCCTGTGAGTAAACAGTGGAACAGTTATCCTCTCCTGCTCTGTACATTAATTATGTCCGTGCACAGATGGTTTAAGAGTAGTGAATAGGTATACCTGAGGCCCAATTTTCATTAAACTAAGTGTCTTTGACAAAATAGCAGCAATTTTAAGTAAGTATAATTTACTTGTCCTGTAACTTGCATTGGCAGGAATTGTAGGTCCCCTTTGCATTGCCTGAGCTGTGTAAAGTGATCCTAATATGAGAAATGGATTAGAGGTGAGAGAGTAGACACCGGTGGATAGCCTGCCTCTGTAGTCAATTTTGTTAGTCTAGTTTACTGTGTTTTCATAATACTTACCCACACACTTCATATATTTCTGTAGAGTCTATTAATTTGTCACACTGTTGGGATCATTTGTCATATCCATCCAGAACATGCTGGCAGCATTGCCACTTCAGACATAAAAGGGATAAAAAAAAATAACTGCCTTCACTATTTTAATTACTTTCCAGTTATTGTGGTGGAACAATGCTTTTGAACATTTAAAAAATGTCAGCTATTTTGTTTTGGCACGTGAAGAGGGTGGATAATGCTCTCATGTGTAGGCCACATCTACACAAGATGCTGACTGCACAGTTCTTACTGTGCAGTCATTTAGTACTTGTGTATACAAGTAATTACTTCTACTTGGAGGTACTGTGCAGAAGCATTGCCAAATGGCTTTTAGTTGACACTGACTGCAGTAGCATTGCATCATACTTCATGCCACGTGCCACTGCTGCATAGTAGAAACAAGCTACTGCTTGGTCAGTATCTCGTGTAGATGCTGACTATATGTGCTTGTTGGGTGAGAGGTTCCAGAATGTCTTCAGCTAACTGGAGGGCAATTTTCACTGAGGCTGCACAGCACAAGCTAGTGCAACATTTATACTATTGTAAAATTTCTCTGAATAACTGCCAGTTAGGCATGTGTTTCTTCTTTGTCATCAAAACAGTTAAACTTGTATTCTGATGATTGTATTCTTACCAGTTTAGCTTACTCTCCTTCCTGCACATGCACATGTGTACCATGTCTACTCTGCGATAATTGTATTGTACTAATTCTATTGATTTAGTTAAAGTAGCGCAAGTTGTGCAGGTAGAAATCTACCTTTTTCTTTTTTTTTTTAATTGGAACAACAGGGATTTCCTGCAAAGCCCAAGAAAATGAATGGAAAGATTCCAGTGATCTCCTTTTCACTCTCTATGGGCTAGGAGTATGTAAATACAGTTTACGCCGACTTTAAAAATCCTTTCTCTTCCCAGTGTTAAATGGTCCTACTGTAATTGAAAATCAGACCCATTTTGGCTTATACCTTAGCACTGAATGTAATTTATTTTTAAGCAAATAATTAGGAAGCATGTTGTAGTAATGCTTTTATTGCAAACATATAGCATTTAATATAGTGTTGCTGTAAAAAAAAAAAAATGATATCCTGTCAATATGGAACAGTTCCATTTGTTTTAAGGAATTTTCTTGTTTTTTTTTCTTTACAATCATGAAAAATATGCTCTGTGATGTTGGAAGCACGTTTTGCATTAAACTTAAGACACAGGGGGTATAGTCTGAATATACATTGGCAAGTGTATAAGTAACTGACTGTTGTGGTATGTGCAGCATACAAACACATTGATGGTTTTGTGTGACTGATGAATGAAGTCTGGTGGAACTGCTGGCTGATCTTAAGAAGCAGAACCTTCATTTTGCTTGCCAGCCATGTGTTTTTTGGAAGACATCTGCTTGGCTTGATGTTCTTCAGTATTCGGTGGTTTTGTGTATGAAACTTAACTGGAGGTGTCTTTCTTCATTATTTATTCCAGTGGAAACAAATGCATCAAAGGTTACAGCTGTCATACTGTCTTCCATATCCCATTTTGATCCTTTTCATAAAGCCCAAGATGTGCAATAGATAAATGAGGTCTTAAATTGATGTCAATAGCACTATATATGGCTAGGAAAAAACTTACAGCTAGATGGATTCCATTTCAGAATTGGGATTTAGACCTTTAAGCAGCTTAGTCATTTAAGGAGCTTTGACCAATCAAAGACTTGGAAGTTAGCTTGAACATTTGAAATACTGCACTTATAACAGTCTGTGATGGGACTGAGACTCCAGGTGTGGCTGTGATTCTTCCCTGGTGGCCACACAGCTCCTGCTCCACTCTGGTTCCCTGGGTACCATTCTTATTTTCTTGCCTGCCATGCCTTTGTTAGAATAATTAGATTATGAAAAGGGAGGCTGCCCCAGGTCTCAAAGAACACCTTCTTCACCATTGTGTCTAGTGGGTCTCTTGGACCCTTCTGTTCCCAATCTAGACCCTCTTGTTAAGTGGACCTTCCTGACCCATCCCTGCCCCAGGGCACCTGCTGCCTTATATTCACGGCATATGACGTCCCCTGCAGTCATGCTCATGCCTCACAGACAACAATCCAAATTCATGCACCAGTTTGTATAGGTTTCAGCCTTCTTAGATTTAGCCTGATGGTTACTCTTTGCTGTAGAGTACTTGGAGCTACTTGGAGCTGGAAAGTAGTGGGAAGGAGAGGGGAACTGGAGGAGGGGACCATGGGGGACCCCCTGCCAGGCCCTATCCTCTGCCTTCTTCCCCAGCTCCTCTGACACCCACATGCTTTCCCAGCCCTGCCATGGCTGCCCTGCCCGCCCAGCTTCTAGAGCTTTAACAAAAAGCCCCTACTGCCAGGCAGGGGGCATGATCCCTGCTGCTCCATGTTGCATGGGGGGAGCTCTGCACAAGCTCCTTTGCCCCCTGCCTCCTTTCCCAGCTCCCACCAAAGGCTGCCCACCCACCCCAGCTCTGGTTCTTTTAGAAAAAAATGAAAAAAACCCTGGGGCACCAGCTCCTGCAGTGGCCTTGGGGCTTTGGGAAGTTTGTGGAAGAGCACCCCCGTGTGGCAGGGGGCAGTGGAATCTCTCCCTACTGGGCAGGAAGTGGTGAGTCTGGAGGCTTTGGTGTTTGTTTTTCTTAAAGGAATGGAGCTGTTGCCATGGGAGGGGCAGGGACAGTGTGTGGGGGTAGATGGGCCTGTGTGATTCAGAGTTTCAAAGATTCAGCAGCAGCCAAATCGCCCATTCAGATTCAGCTGAATCAATTTGGGACAGTGATTCAAATCACTGAATTGAATCATTGAATCCGCTGAATCCAAAGCAAATACTAGCCGCTTCACACAGCCCTACCAGTTTAGGTCCACTTCCTCGGGCTTGGTTTCTGAATCTCAGCCTTATCCAGCCCTTGGCCAGTCGCACTCAATTTGGGCCTTCAGCCCTTGGTCCATCACAGTCTCACTACTGGCCCTGGACCTAATGGCTGGAGCCACCCTCTATTGCTCTGTTAGAGGTACACAGTTATGGATCCCTGAGCTAGCCAGTTTAAAGCTAGGTTGGGTATGTCTCCACTGCCTGCCATTGGGGTTTGACACACAAATGCTTGAAGTCCTTTCTAAAGGGGAACCTTTCAAAGGGGCAACAGCTGTTAATTTTCATGTGTGAAAAAGATGAGAACAATTCAAATGATCCAACATTAACCTTCTTTATCCAGGTTTGAAGCTGGTTTGGGTTTGCTCTATTTGAATAGTTCTCAGCTTGTTCACAAACATCAATTAGTATGCACCGGCTGCTGTCCCTCTGAAACTTTTCCCTTTTGAAAGGGCTCCAAGGTTGTGTGTCCACACACTCAAAGACCTATCTTGGCATCAGGGTTTCTCTTCTGCTCCCTCCTGGGTGGAAGTATTTGACTCCAACTTCTATTTGTTCGACTACTTTCACATTGATATAAGGTAGTGGACTGAAAGTGCACCTATTGTCTGTTTTTTCCTTAAGCCCGTGATGAATGGTGTAATTAGGACAGGGTAGCAAAGGCAACTATCTTAGATACCTTCCAGGATGGGGCAAATTTTTTTTTTTTTTTTGCTGCAGCTGTGCAATTGTAATCACAGTGGTGACAGTGGCAAATGGAGGTTGCTGCTGCCCTCTGTGTACAGCTGCTGTCCTGGGTGCCTAGCCTACTCTCCCATTCCTGTCAATGGCTGCCCTGCCTGGCTCCAGCATCCCAAGGATTAAAAAAAAAAGGCCCCACAGTCACTGGATACTGCGGCCAGTGAATTCACAGTGCTTCTAGGGGCTTGTGGCAGACCTCCTCCCACACAGTGTGAGACTGTGGGGATTGCCCCCCTTCCCCACCACCTGGCAGGAGCCTGTAAGTGTCAGGCTTTTTAAAATTTTTATTTCTTTTATTTTTTTTTTTTAAAGTGCCAGGACACTTTTTAAAGTGCCCAGGTGGGGCAGCCATTGACAGAGCTGGGAAAATATGTAGGGGATGGGGCCTGTTTGATTTGAAGATTCAGCGGTGGATGAATTTCTGAATCAAATTCAATTGAATTGAATCACTATCCCCTGAATCAGCCAAATCTGAATCCAAAGCAAATACTAGCTGCTTTGCATAGGCCTAGTTCCTAGCCATGTTCTTACATTGCATCCTTTGATTATTCACTGACTGAAGTGGGAATAAGTAGAGTTATAGGATATAAAAGATATTTTTATGCACTTCAAGTTAAAAGAGTCTAGGTACCAACACCCAGATTCTGCCTGAGATGAGTACTTGAAAAGACTGAAGATAAATCTATATAAGACTGAGAATATGCTTGCAGATAAGGAAGGCATTGCTTCAGAGTGTGCTGCCCTCAGTAAGTCTAGTACTTATTAAACTAAAATTCACTTGAAGCAACCTTCAAAATACTGCAAATGGTATAGAAGGATGCCATGAAAAACAGGCTACCAAGCTCATTGACTAGTGTGAACCACTCTGCTTGCTTAACAATGGACACTTAGCTACTAGGGCTGTGCAAAGCTTTGGTAGATGATTTGATTTGGAGGAGATTTGGCCTGATTCAGGGACCTAATCTTCAAACTTAATTGGATCAGGAGATAAATTAAACACTCTGGATTGTTTCAAAGCACCCAGACTGATTCAGAAAAGATTCAGCCACTTTGGAGATTTGGCCATAGACTAAACAGGAGGCACTCCTCACCACACTTGATGAAGCTGCCTTTAGCTGGTTAGGGTTGGGGGTGGGAAGGAGGGAAGGGATGTGGGGGAGGGAGGGATTGGGGCTGGGACTGGGACAAGTTGCCCAGCTGGAGCAGGGGGTGCATTACTCAGGGAGGAGGGCGGGGAGATACAGGATGTGGCACTCGAAGTAGGGGCTCTGCCCTGCTGCCGCTTGCCCAGCCAGCAGGGGGTGGGGGGAACAGGATGCAGGTGTGGCTTGCTCCAGGTGCAAGGTGACAAGTGACAGCAGGGCATAGCCTCCAATCCCAGCTGCTCCCAAACCCTGTGCCCTCCTGTGCTGGCTCGCAAGCACTGTCAGGGCAGAGCTCCTGCTTCCAGTGCTGATGTGGGCACAGCAGGCTATGGCCTGCTGAAGCCTGGAGCGAGCACACCTGAATCGTGGTCCCCCCCTATGCCAGCTGGGCAAGCAGCAGTAGGCCAGAACCCCCACAGCTCCCCCCCAGTGGGGCAGAGACAGGCATAGCATGAGGAGCTGTGGGTCTGCCATGAGTCCTCAGGCCTTGATTACTGCTGCTGCAGCCCGTGAGTGCAGGGCTTTTTTATTTTTTAAGCGCCAGAAGGCTTGGCCAGGTGGGGGCTGGGGATGGGCAGTCTTGTGGGCTTCTCCTGTGGCTCCTCCCACCTGGGCAAAGGCAGGTAAAGATGGAGGAGCCATAGGAGAACCTGCAGCTGCCCTGCTGTGCCTGCCTCTCTCTGGCCAGTCTGAATCACCGAGTCTCTCGTAACCAGCACCAAATCTTCCATAACCAATTAATCCAAATCAATTCAGGATGGTGATCTGAATCTTTGAATCGAATCAGTGTCCTTTGAATCAGCCAAATCCAAATCCAAATCAAATACTTCCCTGTTCGCACAGGCCTATTAGCTACCTCCATGAATGGGAAAATGTAAGACTGAATAGAACATATGTTTTTCACCAGCTTCAGGTGCTCAGCTGTTGAATCTAATTACGATTTTGTATATAACACAATAGAAGCTCCTTCTTACATCTGCTACAGACATAAGCTTCTTTAGAACAAGTAGTTAGTTCTCCTCTACTTAATCTGGTATGTGCACACTTTCTGAGATGTAGGAATATGAAAGAATTGTCAGGGGAAGTCAAAGCCATCAGTTAAGAATGTCAGTCAAAGTTATGGCAGTTGTAAAAGATGTAGTTGAACTTTTTAAATGCATGGGAAATAGTGGATAAATGTAGTTTTAGAGCACACTTCTAAAAAAAATATACGGGCTTCAGAAACATGTATACATGCCATTATGTTAGTTTGAATGACTCTAGAAAAACAGTTCCTCTGTAACATAAGAACTGATACTAGTAAATTTGAAAATCTCCATGCCCAGTTACCACTGGACTGTTTTACTAAATCCTGTAACTAAGATAAACTAAAAGGGAGTGGGTTCTCTAAAATTTATGTTGTAAGAATACTTACTAGGTTACTTCTAGGTACTATCAAAAGTTATATTAAAACTTCCATAGGTACATAATCAATTAGATTTCCCTCTAAAAGCTAATTAATGCATTGACATATTGATTGACAAGCAGAGCCTGAGATTATCTATTGATTGACAAGCCTGAGCCATAGCACCCTGGTACAGAATTAATTACTGGTTTAGGAGACAAGTCAAGCTCAGTATGTGTAGGCTCTGTTTTGCCTTCCTTATCATCTGAAAAGGCAAAGAGATCTCTTTAGGGCTTCCCAGGTCTATAGTCATTTTAAAGATTCTCAGGTCTGTGAATAAGAATTGAAAAGCTGTTCAAGGTATCCTTCATGGGCAAATATGGCATGATCTACAGGGAAGGAAAATCATACAGTTCCTAATTCAAAGCAAAACTTAAATATACGCTCAACTTTAGCCCATGGAAATGTAAGCCATTTCTTACAAAAAGACAGTTTTGTTAGTCCGGTCCACAATAACAGCATTTTGCAAGTCCCAATCTTTTTCCATATACAAATTAGTCCAGAAAATAGCACTATCATCACATAGCTTGATATACTATGTAATATAGGCCAAGCATGGCCAAACTGTGGCATGGTGCTACAAGTATCACAAGCAGCCTCCTTATTTGGCATGCGGCAAATTGGGGAGGAGACAGGTAGCTCAAATCCAGATAGAGCAGGGAGCAGAAAATAGAGCAGGGAGCAGACTGAGAGCACAGTGCAGGGAACAGAAAACAGAGCAACAGCTTGGTCATTGAGCACAGGGCAGGGAGCAGAAGCCTGGGAAGCAGATCAGGTAAGGGAAAAGGATTGGAACAGTACTTGGGGAGGGTGCGGGGCTAATTTATGGCATAGGTGCCAGCAAAGTTGGCCCCACTTAAACAGGCCATAGCATGTCCCTGTCTCACTCCTATTTGAACAAGAGTATATATTTAAACATTTCTAAAGGTGGGGACTCCCACAAAGCTATTGGGCAATTTGTTTCAGTGGATTACTTTAACTGCTTAAAATCTGAGCTTTTGTTCTAGTCTAAATGTTATTATTATACAACTTCTGATGGCCAATGCTGACTCATACTTTATGGTTTGGGAACTCCTCATGATAAGTAAGATATCAGAAAACTGTTTGGCTATATTTTGTAGGAACCTACACACAGAATTGGATTCAGGGAGCAAAAGCCCCTAGAAATGTATGATGGTATCTTAGGTTTTCTTAAAACATGGAAAAACAAACCTCTTTTCCATCATGAAGGCAGCATTACAGTATCATTGGTAAAAACTAATCACTGTAGCTTTTTCCAGAGAGCACACTTGATTTAGTAGCTTGCCCTATAGGCAAGGGACAGTCATTCAAAAAGCCTGAGCCTGAATTGACTCAACCTTTGCAAGTTTAGTCTAATGTGGCTAAGCTGAACTGGTTTCAAACCATACAGACAATCCCTCTGGATGGAAGAAACTCAGGCACATACCTGCAATGGCTCAGGCTGGAAGCTTGGGAGGCAGAGGGTGCTGGAGCAGCCCTCCCTGCCTTTCCACAGAGCTAAATTGAGGGGGGCATGGCCAGGCCTCAGCAGATCTCTGATTAGGGAGGGGTATGAACTCCCACCCTGTCTGCAGTGCCAGGCTTCTCCCCACTTGCTGCTAAAGGAACAGGGTTGCTACCAGCCTGCAGCACCAGGTTAGCACTCTGAGGCAATGGGGGAGGAGAGTGTGCAGTACATGCATCTGTTGATGATACAGAGCTTTTCAGTCCCCCTCCCTGTTTCTGTATACTGTCTACAGCAAACTAATAGGCAAGCAAGCCAGGGGGAGGAGGAAACTGATAACAGTATTTATTACCGTTATTTCAGTGTTTATTGCCCCATTAAGAAAACAGAGAGACATTTCCAGCTATCTGTTGATTCAGCACAGACCCAGCATTTGGTCTGCTGGCTAATACACAAACACCTTTTGGTAAGGTAGAGGGGAAGGGGGAATTTGTGTTTAGCAGAGAGGGATGAAGGGGAGGGAGGGGAGCAAACAGCTCTTCTCAAACAGCGTTTCCAAGGACGGACATTAAGCTAACTGTTGATTAGCTTCAAAAAGCCTGTCTGTCTTTGTCTCTCCCACAGTAGCCAGCATATGGTCTGCTAGCTAATGCTGAGGTATCTGCATAAAGCAGAGGGGCAGGGGGAATAATCCCTGCCTAGCACAGAGAAGCTAGGCAGATGCAAAAGGGAGGGGCCAGCTCTGCTGTGGAACAGAGTCCTACCTAGCCCAAGAGCATGTTGGGATTCTGGGGAAGTCCAGTTTATTTTAAACCAGCAAGGGGTCTGGGACAGACATTGTATAAAGTGGTTTGAGCCAAATCAGTTAACTTACTACATTTAACCAGGTTTATCTCAAACCTGTTTCAGCCATTTTCAAACTTATGTGCACTGAACATCTGTTTAGTTACAGGTTTAAACCAGTTTCTTAATATAAACACAAACCAGTTTAAGTGATAAGAAACTTGTCTGTCCCTAGCCACAATGACCTAAGACTGGTCTTCTGGGATCCATAAAAACCACAGCTACTAAATGGGACAACAATAGCAAGAGGTTCCAACATAAGAAAAACTTGACCTATTTACTTGATTCCTGCTTTATATTGATCCCTCTAAAAACATTGAAAATTTGGGGATGTAATGACAACATCCATAAAATATGGATGTTGTTAAAATTATCAATTTTATACACACCCAGGTATTCTAGGCTTGAATCACAGAAACAGCACATTGAAAATATTTTCTATGCTTTACAGAAACATCTACTCTGCTAACAACAAGCTCCTGGTATTTTTGTGGAAGAGGAGTTTCCCTTTACCCTCTTTTATGATCTTTGTTATCTAGTTGATTTTCCTCTTCAGAACCAGTGGGGGTATAGGGGCATGGCCACACCACCCGATCATCATGCTACAGGAACAGCAGCCAATGATTCTTTGAAGTCCTCCAGAGGATTCCCCCACTTCCTTTCATATTGAAAGGCACATCATCTTCCCATTCCTATTCTCATTCCACATCTTGCTGCTGTCTCCAGTGTCCTGGAGAAGAGGGAGCTCCAGAGTTGCTCCTGTCCCACTACAAGGGGCTGCATGGGGCCTGCGCTCAGCTGAAGACAGTGGCAGTAGTAGGTGCATTCCTTTTCCCCGCCTAGTTCCCCCTGGCTGTTCCCCGCTAGCTCTTAGGGAAAGGTTTAGGGAGTGGCAACCCATTCACCACTGTTATTGCTGTACCCAGCTGAGCCCAACTCCTTTACAGCCTGGAATGGGGCAAAAGCTTCCCTACATCTTGGACAGTGGCAATACACAGACACCTAATTAGGTGTGGGAGGTGGGGAAGGGATGGGGTGTAAATGTATTTTTGAGCAAGGAGGGGAAGTGTGCCGAATTCTTGCCTACTTAGGGGAATTAAAGCTCCTGTACCCACCTTTTCAAAATCCTGGATCTGCTTCTGCCCATGGGCCATAAATTACTAATTCCTCCTAACCTAATATATCAATGAAAAACACTCAGATATGTACTGAAAGATTTAATAAGAAAATATCAAATGAACAGAACTCTTTCTTCACTCTCTTAAAAAAAAGACTATGGTTATTAGATTCACATGCCATTTGGACTAAAACTACCTTCAGCAGATCTAAAATTTCTATTGCAAGAAACCAGACATTATAGTCTGTCAAAAGGAGTTGGAGAATTTATTGTCACACCAATTTCACTTGATAAGTGAAAAATAATTTTCTCTGTCTTTTCTTTTAAGCTGAATTAGTTTTTCTAAGTGCAATATTTTTGGAGAGTACATACCTGAGTTTTAAAAGGCTTGTAAATGACTTCAGGATATAACGTGTATTTGTGCTTCAGTAATAATTACAGACCCGAGACTTACAATATTAGCACATAATTTATGATGTCACATGAAAATGACAGCTTTTCAGAAAAAAAGAAAAATGCTTAAATTGAAATTATGAATAAATCTGGAGAGTTTACTAATGCTTTTGGTTGTAGTATAGAAGTTTAAAGTAGACTGAAATTAACGTTAAAAATTACTTGTGTTTATACAGTACTTACTAGTAAAATTCAAGAAAATATAGAAGTTGCTCTGAATTATTAATTGCATACTAGCCTTCTATTTGTGTGTGTGAGTAGAATTAATGGTGAATAAATTACCTGGGAAGAAAATGTTGAATCAATTTACCATTTCAGTAATTAATTGCTTACTTTTCTAAAGCTCTAGCTGTGACATTACTTCTGTTTCAGCTTTTGCTGATGGTTCCATGTCTTCTGAATGCTATGCAATTTGATGGGAAAAATTGATTAAAACCTGTACTTAGAGTGCTGATCCACAGGTCTTTAGTTGTATCAAAATTATCTTTTCAGAATAGTATAGAATTAGAATGTTTACCAGTATGTGAAAACATTTTTCTTATTGGATATTGATTTACTGTGATTTGATGATTCAACGTAGACAAATGCAGGGTGCTGCGCCTTGGGAGAAGGAATCCACAGCATACACACAGGCTGGGGAGTTCCCTTCTTGACAACACAGAGGCAGAAAGGGATCTCGGAGTCATTATTGACTCCTAGATGAACATGAGCCGCTAAGGCCAGCCAAACCTTGTCATACATCCAAAGATACATCTCAAGCCAGTCCAGAGAGGTGATACTCCCTCTCTATGTGACTTTGGTCAGGCCACAGTTGGAGTACTGTGTCTAGTACTGGGCGCTGCACTTCAAAAAGGATGTGGCCAGCCTGGAGAGGGTTCAGAGGAGGGCCATTCTCTTGGTGAGAGGGCAGCAGGACAGGCCCTACGAGGAGAGACTGAGGGACCTGAATCTGTTCAGCCTCAGCAAGAGGAGGCTGAGGGGGGACCTGATGGCTGCCTACAAGCTCATCAGGGGGATCAAGAGCAAACAGGAAGAGCCCTTTTCACCCTTACACCACCTGGGGTGACGAGGCACAATGGTCATAAGCTGATGGAGTATAGGTTTAGGTTAGAGATCAGAAGGCAATATTTTACAGTTAGGGTGATCAAAACCTGGAACCAACTTCCCAGGGTCCTTGCCCCTACCTTGGGCAAATTCAAGAGGATGTTGGATGATCACCTGTCTGGGGTCTTGTGAACCCAGCATTCATTCCTGCCTATGGCAGGGGATCAGGCTAGATGATCTGTTCAGGTCTCTCCTGACCCTAGCTACTATGAAACTATGATCTGATGTTTCTTAGTAAACATCTCCTTTCAATGATGATTTATTAATTCACCTTTTATAGACAATATAGTAAAGTTGTCTTACTTTGCTTTCAGTGAGTATCCTTATTTAACTTGTATATTTTATTACAATTATGAATTCATGAGTCTGAATTTCAGATGCCCCTTCCAAATCAATGAATTATGTGAAACACACTGTGACTAATTTGTCCAGTAAAGTTTCTGGACTAATATGTAGTCAATGCTTTCCAGAGGTGAAATCACAGCATTACAAAAATAGGATTGGGGAGGATTTTTTTCTGCAAATGAAGGCTCCAATTCTGCAATAAGCTCTATTTAGCTGAACTTCTGAATCCTTCTGGGACCCTACAAGCTTTATCAGTGCTTACATAAAAATTTTTGGATCAGCACCAAGGTGTTCATTTCTGCAAGATGGTGCATGGTCATACTTCTCACTGGACTTAAAAAGGAGTTGAGGGTTCTGCTCCCTTCCAAATATCACTACAATGTGTTATTTATCTTTGCCTTCAAACTGTAGATAACTCCCTGTCATTATTCATTCATTCATGGATTTTTGTTTCTTTCTTCAGTTGCCTGCATACATATGAATTCAAACATGCAGAAAATTCAGGTATTAATTCACTTAAAATTATTCACACGTAGTGAGAAGAAAAAAAAAGGAATGTTTCATTTTCATAACAACAGCATCATTCGTACCCATAAAATTTGAGAACTAATAGGCAGGAAAGCTCATCAAACTATTATGATGGACCAGTCCACGATACCAGATGTGTTAAAATAACAATCTCAGAAATGTTTATTTAAGAAGCCAAGCTAGTTGGTTATTTCTTTTTTACTTTAGCAAGTAAGTGAGACTTTAAAGATGATTGGCTGTTTATTTTGATTGAAACATCCAACTTTACTCTCTCGCAGTGAGGATGTGAAGAATAATTACAGTGAAACAGTGCTGGACAATGTCCTAAAACAGTTTCAGAAATACTTCATTATTCAGAGCTTCCCATCTATAATAGTCTGCAGCACAAGTGTAGCCAATATTTATTTGTTGTTTAAAAGTTCCTGTCCTGAAGCTAGGCATTTCTACAGATGTTTATAAATAGAAACAACATTGAACTAGGACCAAGTCTTCCAGATTAATTTTGACTCAAAAATATAACTAACCAACAGCACAGAAAACGCCTTCCAGCTACTATAACCTATGCCCCTCCTCTCCACACAGATTCTTCATTTGCAGAAGCCTGAGAAAGTAAAGGAACTTTGCAGAGTGCTATGAAAGTTAGCACGTTTGGATTGGGACCAGGTAGTTTGTGGAGGGGATATATGAGTTCCATTATGGAAGACCTTTAATGGAGCAACTCCTGCCACCAACCCTCTCTGTTTTAGAGTGGAAAATGGACAGCCTGAGCATTTCTGCAGATCACAGCTGCAGCAGTATTGCAAAGTAAGAGAGGTGAGTTTACTGATAGGCAAGTCCCAGATTATACAGGGTTTTACAAGCCAGGCACAGTACTTGAAGCTTCACAGTGATGGCCATTAACAGCTGATGTGGTCAAAAGTGTACGGATGTAATGGGATCTCAGTGTGAACCAAGCATCATTGCTCAGATGACCCCTCTTCTGATGATCGGCATCTAACATGGAAGGTCCCCTGACACTGCTATTTTCTGTGCTAAAATGAACACACAGTATGCACCCCCGTGAGCACAAACGTACAGGGGCACATGTTGCATGCTTCCTGTGGGACAAATGGCAGTGACACATATTTTTCCCACTGCTATTAGCACCCTAGTACATCCCTGCATCCATGCAAATTGACTCAAGTGGGGTAGGGGAGGTTGGGGCCATTGCCTGAACTGGCCCCAGGAGCCTTCCCTGGGGTGCTGGGGTTGTCTCAGGGCAGCAGGGGTGCTGAGCCAGGTGCTCAAAGTCTGGCTGGCAGCTAGGCTCTCTTTCTGGTGCTGCATGCTGCTGCAATGTGTGCCATGCCACTTTTTTTCACCAACACTTTTTTAAAACTGGGATCTCCTGGTGTTAAAAAAAACGTGCTGTGCTGCAAATTAGCAGCAGAGCAAATGATTGCATGTGTGTACCGTGCAGTTTGCAATGCCTCAGACTGCTTTGAGGTATCACAAATCACATGTGCGCACTCATGGGGATATGCCCACAGTCGCTAAATGAATCCCACCAACATAAACATACGAACTATTTTTTTTTGACTTGTAAGAGATAAATAGCTGATTGTTTATCTGGCTACAATAAAACTATCTTACTTTTTGTCAACCACAGGATCCAACAAAATTTCACATAAATTTCTACCCCTAGCAGACCTGAGGCCACATCAGGAGGCTGAATCTCTGTCCATATAACTAATCCGGGCTAAATTTATTTTCTACTATTTTATAATTGTGGCAAAGGCTTATGCTTATTTTAGAAAGAAGTGAAAGACGC
Organism: Caiman crocodilus; assembly: GCA_030014935.1. Lineage (NCBI taxonomy): Eukaryota > Metazoa > Chordata > Crocodylia > Alligatoridae > Caiman > Caiman crocodilus. The sequence continues at coordinate 15,140,349 of JAGPOW010003316.1, forward strand.
ATTAAAAAAGTTATAGGATAAAAGTCTGGCTGTGCTATAACCAATGGCAAACTCCCACTGACTTCATCATAGCCAGGATTTCACCTATATGGTTCACTGGGTGTGGGAATCAATATTTTACATTGAACAAAATGGTGAAAACAGAATTCCTCAGTATTCATTATATCTCATGTGAATGTAATAAAACTATCTTATCCCAAGGTAAGTTATGTAAGCCACTGATGGATTTTTAGGGCTTGTTTCTTGGTAGAGGCGCTGATCCAACTCCTAAAAAACCAAATGGAAATTCCTCCACTAAACTGGATCATGCCTGGAGTATTTATCTATATTTCTAAAACAATCGCTTACCAGGTGCTCTGAGCCCTGATTATGTTTGAGCTAAGCTTTGGAGCACAGGTTAGTTTAGTTTGCCCACACAAGCTCAACCCCACTATAATGAATGTTTGTTTTACACTGACATCATTATCTTCCTCTTCAATTTTTCCCATGATAGGCCGGTGATAACCAAATTTCTTTCAACCCATAATCCCTTATTACTGAGGAATTGTTATAGTCTTTCCCTTCTAATGTTACATGTAATACATGTTCTTTTGGAATAGTACAAACATTTTCAAAAATATATTTCACATAATTGAAAATAATTTTGATGTAAATCTTCAAAACAATTTAGTTTTGATTTGCTGTTACATGAATCATTTTCAATGTGAATCAAATTAAATCAAAATTGAAATGTTTAAGATTTCATGGTTTCTTCCTCCTTAGGATGAAGGTTGGGGGGAAAGGGAGAGAAGGTAAATTCTCCAAGATTCCTCAAATTCATTTTGACCCCAGTTAACACAAACCAAAATTAAAATATCCTGACAATTTTTTAAAAAAAACAGTGGCTCATACAGAAATTTAGTTTCTCCTGGGAGAGCTGTTATGTTTTTCTCTCAGACTAAAAATGGGTGCTCTAGGAGAAAAGTAACTTGGGAACAACCAGAGTTAGATCACTTCTCAAAGAGTTTCTCCTGGCAGAGGGAATGTGTGTACATGCTGTGACTTGCCTTAGAAGAGAACTTAGTCCTAACGTCCCACTCCCTCCACCACCTAGTGGGTGTCCAGATGAGCAGGAACATGTGCTTTGCAGTACCTCAGGCTTTTGAGGCGCAGCAAAATGTATGTGGTGCATGTGAAAAAGGTCTCCATGATGTATATTTGCAACACAGGGTCAAAATTAGATACCAGGAAATCCTGGTATCTAAAAATAAAACACACCTCCAAAAAGCAGGTTGGTTCACGTGGATGCAGTGTGCACACCCCAAACAGGAATGTGGGTGGCCAGAGTCACACTCTGGCTGCCATCTGGGCTCCATGTGACTGGATTGTAGTTGCTTCTGTCCTAGAAGGCCTCTAGGACCCCAGGTAAAGCTGCTGGAGCCAGCCTTACCTACCTCACCTGGGGCAATTTGCCATGTGCCAGAGTGCACATGCTGGGGTGTTCAACAACTATGTGCTGCTGCTGTTTTCCCCCGGGAAAATGGACATGCACACTCATGGGGAGGTGAGAGAGAGATAACACGTTGCTTGCTGGACTTTGCTGCTCTAGCAAGGAGTGGAACATGCTCCCTAAGCAAACTCCACATTATGCTGCAGAGAAACCTAGGCTGGACATGGACAGATTAGGTCAATCAGTTAAGGTGACCCTGTGCATTGCTGCCATCTGTTACCAAAAATACTAAAGGAACCTGCAAAATATGCTACGTATGGACAGCCTCCCCCACCAGCTGTACAGTGTCAACACTGCAAGCTATATGCTCTTCAGGAGCTCAGCATTTGAATGTCTGTACATGCATATCTGGGTAAGTTGTTCTATCAGGAGACAAACCTGAGAGAATTCTCTCAGATTATTTGAATGTGGTTAAACAGCCAATGTTAAATCATTTGGTTGGTATTCTAAATCAACATTTAAAAGAAGAAGGAAAAATGTTCATAATGTTCATAACTTTCATGAAAAAGAAAAAGAAAATCTCTTTTCTTAATTAGTTAGTTCATGTTTGATAAGGATGCAACTGGTGCATCTACATGAGACTCTTTACTGCACAGTAGTATAGTTTACTGCACAGTAAGCACATGGATCTACACATGCGCATGCTTACCACTTAGTAAAAATTGCTACTTGCAACTAAATTTGCAAAGGCAAGTAACAAATTTACTTGTGATTTGTTACTGCCCTGTAACGCATGTGTAGACGCCAACTGGGAGCAAAACTGGTCTCAGTAAGCTCTACCACTTGGGGCTTTTTTATACATGTAAGTGTTGCAGTGTGGGTGCTTTGGAAAATGCCCAGCGTTGTGATGCATATAGTTATATAAATGCTAAAATGCATGTCAGCATGAAGAAAATGGCAGTGGTGCACTGTGAATGAAAACATCTCAGAGGTGCTTTCGTTAGTTCAAAAGTTCACTGCTGCCATTTTCTGTGCATTGACATGCATTTCGCCACTTATACAATTGTACATGGCGCAGATCTCTGACATGTTGCAGGACATAAAGTATGTGTATAAATGCCCTAGAGTACCAGCCTAAGGCTAGCCCCAAGGCTCCAGGCTGGGAGCCTCTCCTGCCCCAGAGCTGGCCTTGCTCTGTGCCTGCCTCAGCCCCAGACTCTTAAAAGCCTGCAGGCATTTTGAGCTCTGGGGCAGCCAGGAAGCTTGATGCCACTCCAGGCCTGTGTCTCCCTGGGCAGACCACAGGCTAGCCACACCAGCCTGCCTGCACCCCAGCACTGCTGCTTGGCACCCCAGTGCCATGTGGCTTCCAGGCTTGCACCTTCCAGGCCTGCACAGTGCTGCAGGCTCCTGCCAGGCCTGTCAGGTACCTGGGCCCAGCCGCAGGCAACTCCTGGTTGCTGGGGCAAGTTCCAGTTGCCTGCAGCCCACTCCCAGCAGCCTGCCCAGAGCCTGCAGGTGCCACCCAGGAGCCCAGCTGGACCATGGAGGAGATTGGCAACCTCATGGCACTGTGAGATGAGGCAGAAGTGCAGTGCCAGTTCATGCAGGGAGCCCCATAATCAGAGGGCACCACCTGGAACCACACACCTTCACCAGCACCTAGGACTGAGCTGAGCCACCAGGCATGCCAGCCCTGGCCATGTGGTATGCCCCGTGCTGGGGGCAGGGTAAACCTCACTCCAGCCCCTGCCCCTTCCCCTGCCTGGCACACCTGCAATCCCTTGACCCCAGGTTCCTCTCCCCACAGCATGCAGGAAGGTGGAAGACAATACAAAACTGAGATTTGCTCCCGGTCAGGCATCTACAAGAGCATTACTGCACCATTAATCATGAGTAAATTTTCAGCTTGCATTTGCAGGTAGCAAATTTTCTTGTGAATAGTGAGATTTATCATGCAGTAAGTGTGTGCATTTGTAGACACACATGCTTACTGCACAGTTAAATATATTTGTTTGCAGTAAAGCATCAAAGCATCTTGTGTAGATGTGCCCAGTGCTATGTATAATTAGAGTAGCAGGATGTATAACAAAGATTGTGAGATGTGTGTTATACTTTTAACTGTAATTTTTATGAGTGGTCCTTTCTGTAGTCTTCATCAATATTGTACATTTCTGAAGCTGTCAAGTCCTTCAGTGACTTCTTCTGTGAAGCTGCTGGTACTGGAAATGCCAAGGTTCTGATCATATGGCAGAGCAACAAACCATGATACAGGAGGGGTAAGGAAAAATGCAGTTGGGAAGCATGTTTTTGCTAGTTAATGGTAACATTACTGTGAGGTTTAGTAAATGAGGAATTAGACTTTGGTTCTCTGTGCTTGATTTTGATTTTTTTCCATTACTAAGCAAATAAAGGGAATATGTTAAATATTTTAAGGATTATGTTCAATCCGTCCTTGAACCAGATATTTATTGCTCCAAAGATGCCAATTTTCAGAATTTGATAATCAGAGGCAAAATTGGGCATTTCTTTTTCCTGGTCAGAGGCCAGAGCTGGGCAAGCAGTAGAAGTGGCTGCTACTTTTGAAACCCCTCCCAACTAACCTGCTAGAACTACTGCTCCAATTGCCTCCTCCCCGCTTAGTTATGCTACTGCTGATAATTATTTGGACTGCAAGTCCTTCGGGGCAGGGTTTTCATTGTATGTACATTGAGACTTTGTTTCCAGATTTGGAATTTAAAGCTGTTACTGCAGGAGAAATATTTTTAATCAGAATGACTTTGAGGTAGATATAATCCACAGGAGTGTTAAATCCAGGTTCACCTCATACAAGTGCCACCTGAAGCAGTGCATGCATGTGATTAAAGTACTTCTGATTAGACAGTCCTGCGTGAAGAAGTGCAGCAAATACAAGGTCTTGGAACGTAGAAGTTGAGCAGAGACAGAGGTGAATCCAGAGGGAGTGCAGTGGCATGGCTGCACCCCTTTTTGGCACTGGAGCATGTTTTGAACTTCCGGAGCCTCTAAAAAAGTCCCCAAAGCAGAAAAGAAATCCCCCTTCCCTTCTGCTCAGAGGTACATACCCTTTCCATTGTTGCTGCTGCTGTGGCTGTCCCAGCTGAGGCTAGCTCCTGCAAAGCCCAACTAGACTGGGCAAAAGTAGCTCTGAATCTTCCCTTGGCCCCAGGACAGTGAGGAAAGCAGTAGTGACTGGAGGATGCAGGGACCGAAAAGGAGGGAGGGGATATGCTTCTGACCATGGAGGGGATGCTTACCTGCTTTGGGAACTTTAAGAAGTCCCCAGAGGCTCTCACAGAACAGTCTACCCACACCATTGAGTTGGGGGACTGTAGGGGTGCAATAGCAGAATGGATGGGTGCTCCCCCACTACCGTACTTTTTGTCAAATCCTGGATCTGCCCCTGAGTGTAAAAATGACCATATTTCTGCATACATGACAAATAGCTATTTTAGGACCCTTAGAAAGGTATCTCTTAGGGCTGTGTAAAACAGCACCGTTTTGTTTCAACTTCCATTTCACCATTTTGATGGGAGAGTGTTTTGTTTTGAGTTTCATTTTGCTGAAACTTTCAGTTTTTTAAGGCTGTTTCGACGTTTTGCCTAAAGGCTATAATAGTGAAGAATGAAACTGCCTATAACTGTGTCAGATGAAACTTGAAGGAATGGTGGCCCTTTCTCAGAACATGAAGCCTGCCAAGTGTCAAGAAGATAGGTGCAGGTGTTTCCAGGAAACTGCACCTCAAATTCTTGAAAGAAAAACTCGTGTCATGTGTACGTGTTGCACCACAGTGAGTTGAAAACTGCAGGGATAGTAGCTCCTGCTGAGCCCACGAAGCCTGCCAATTTTCAAGAAGATAGGTACAGGGGTTTGTGGGAAACTGCACCTCAAACTGTTCAAAGCAAAACTTGTGTCACTTGTAAATGTGAAGGCACAGAGAAAACTCTGTTAAAACAATGGTTTTCATGCTGTTTTTCTGTCCCTCCCCCAAAGCACTGGGATTGGAAAGGACCTCAGAGTCAGCGGCCAGCTACACAGTCAATGTTAGAGCAGTCCTTCCTCCCTAATTCCCCTCCCTCTCCTTAGTCTCTCTTCAGCTGCAAGCAAACCTGGCTTCGAAACTCAAAACATTTTGAAATTTGATTGCCCTTGTTTAATTTTGAGGCTGTTTTGAAGCCTTGTGTTTCATTTAGATTTTGCTGTTTTGAGCTTGAAATGAGTCAAAACAGCACTGAAATGAAACAGCCCTAGTATCTATCTATCTATCTGTCTGTCTGTCTAATGATATTGTATATCTCTCTGCTTGTAATATGTCCTGCTTGAGTTTCTATTAAGCCAATTGAACTTCATATGTGAAATGTCTCCCTCCCTGCATTAGATTCCCTTGAAGAATTGTGGTGTAACTTGAAGGATTTTTTTTTTTAAAAATGTGCTTCCTTGAAGTATGTTCATGACTTTGGAATGCAGTTTTAGTCCAACTGAAGATAGATTGAAAGGCAGAGTACAAGTGAGGCCAAAATTCAGTTCTTTTTAGATGCAAATAAACATGGCTGGGAAACATTTATTTGGTCAAAATATGGACCAAATTCCTACCAGCATCTCTCTAAGCAACCAAGAAGCTGGCATGGCTTGTGAAGTTGAGGGACTTTGGAGGACAAGAAGACAAGATTCTTGCATGACTGTCATGCGTGGGAACCTGCTGATCCACACGTAAAAAAGTACATCAGTTTTTTTGCAATTTAAAGTCAGAGGTCTATTTTCATCATTTCATCTTTTTCCTCGCATCTTCTGCCTGTGAAAGCAGAAGCATTTGATGAGACAGAGGCAGTGGGTAGAAAATATCAATACAGGAATGTTTTCTTTGTCTTGAGGACAGCATTTTAAAGTCCCAAGCTAGGAACAGAGCAGGTAGAGAGCTATCTTTCACTTTTAGGGAGATTCATTCTCGTATTTCAACCTCTGGATATGGGTAATAACATTTGAGTATGTGCACTTTCCTGTACTTGTCTGAGGCATATAGAAAAGACACATTGATCATGTACTTTATTTTTACATCTCCTGAACTTTGCTAAGGGAAATACAGTTCCTTCAAACAAGGAAAAACATGTGTTCATCAAACGGAACTATGTATGTGCCAACTCTGAAGTCTTTGTTTTTTCCAAAAAAGGGGAGGAAAAAAATAAAAGCAGAAAGAAACAGGGGCCAGTGTCTAAATTATTCTGGTTCAATAAAGAATCTGACAAGCAGTAACAGCTGAACAACCTATTATTTTTTATGCACACATACCTTCAGAAGTATCCAAAGATAATAATCTGACATGGGAGTGCACCAGTTATCAGAAATTGTATCCAAAGTATTAAGAGACGAGAAACTTGTCAGAGACTACAAATAAGTTTAGTATGAAAATGCTGCCACTAACTACTACTACTACACTGCAGCAGTGATGGAATAACACTAGGGAATGGCAATTATGAACATAACAATAACCTCTGACTAGTGACTAATGAAAGGCATTAAATCAACATCCTCCTTCACAGACTGCATATTCCCATAGAGAGGGTTATACCCTCTGCTGCTCTCATCTCCTATATCCCCCCAGGTTACCCATTTTTACCTGGATAACAGCTGTGAAGTCTGGATGGCTGCCTGGAAAGCTCTGGTAAACTTAAATTAAAAAGGCCTGTTAGGTAAGCTGAAGTTCTGCTTTGTCTTTCAACTTAGCAATACCCTCAGTGCATCATGTGCTATTCTTCTGCCTCATTTACACCCCTGGTGATGAAGCACCCCTGGGACTACATCTCACAATGCATGCATACTATCATGTCCTGAAATCTACACTAGTCTACCCTTAGGACTTGGTTATCCATGGTGTTGAGCTGCTACCCTACCCTTTTTCCTCAAATCCCCACATCATTTAGAGCCTCTATCACTACTTAAAAAGTATTCACCTAGCATATGCCAACAAAATATGCAAGATTATTTTCATATACTTTGGGGTCATATTTTCAGAGTTGCTGAAGACCTGTAGTTCCTATCAACAACATTGATGCATGCTACCTTAAAAAGACAAAAAGGGGTTATCCCCTGCATAGGACAAATACCTTGGATCAGAGAGAGTGAATCCAGTGGACAGATAGCCCCTTAGAAACAGTTACTACCACATGATAAAAAAGAACAACTCTAGTCTCTTCTATACTAAATGATGGGAAGACAAATCAATCCCAGTGGCACATCAAGCCAAGGAGTCACAATCTAGTCCTTTGCAACCTCTATATTATACCCAACTGAAACTATAGACAGGAAGGGGTATAGGCCCCCAGTTTAAAGGAATAATATCTAATAGTATTTAGTAATGTTTCTGAAGTAGGTCAGTTTTGAAATTCAGTAGGGAGAAAGCGAGCAATTAAGCTCCTTGGAGAAAGGAAAAGGGATATTGTGGGCCTCTATGTAGTATTCCAAAATTTCAGTTTCTGCCAGGGAGGTCTATGCAGGACTGAAGTCCCAAGAGCTCAACAAAACTAGTTGGCTTAAATTGGTTTACCTGCCAGCTTGCTAAGACAAGTGGGAAGTCCAAGGTTCACAACCTTCTTTTAAGTTTTCTCTGGACTTGATTTTTTTTTTTTTAATGGGAAAACCAAGTATAAAATGCTAAGTCTCCCCTCTCTTATTAAAATACCCTGAAACAAGTAAAGTACAGCGCAGAGAGAAATAATCCTGATGACCACTAGCCAAAACTCACAAGTAGTATGTGCATATCTGAAATACTTGGTGCACTCGAATAGGAAATCACTGGATATTTTACACCTCTTGCAGCGGTTTAGTAACTGGCTGTGGAACCTCATTCCCCACTTGAGAAAGTCATGAATTATACAGTTTTTACATCTGTTGAGCATGTTGTGCTTCTCAATCATTCAGCTATACTGAGCCCCAAGTTTTCAGCCTTCACAATGAGATCACTGTTTTCAAGCACGTTCTGATGGCATTTTGTCAAGCCATGTGTGTTTTCAGGATGGGGGCAGGGAGGGAGGAACAAAAGTAGACTGCAGCTTCACAGGATTACAATCTACTTTTCAGCCTACATTAAACTTAACTGACCCATCAACAAAATATATTCTTTGTTTACTTTGACTGAAGCAGCATATTGTTGTTGAGGGGGAGGGAAACGATGCATTTTTCACTTTCCAATTCTAGTTTAAAAAAAAAAAGCCCTTTTGACATTTTCTTCTTAATCCCCCTTAAAAATGTACTTCGCTGTGTGTGAAGACTCGTTTTTGCTCCAGCTGCCTAGTGTTTTTAAGTTAGACTCGGCTCTTAACCAAGGGCTGTCTGTGAGGAGTACTATTGCAGGGACAGAGGGAGATTTAGCCCCTTAATTTGGCTGATTCATAGCAATAGAGAAATTACAAGTAGTAGAGAAATTATAGCCCCTCATTAGCAGATCTTAATTCAAAGTACTCAGAGGCTCCTGATTGTAGGAGGCATGTTCTAGGGAACTAAGCATGAAAAGCTAGGGAGGGAGAGAACAAGTGGGAAACCCTTTTGTAGAAATTATCTGTGGATAATCTACTGCAATGGATGAAAACAGAGAAATTAATATGTTTATCTTGAATCACAAAGGAACCATGGAGAGCCCTCCAGGACAAACAGTTCTCAAGCAGACAATAAGTCTGTATATCGAATGGGCATCCATCGGTACTTTTTCAGTCACTCATCATTTATAGAACAGTTGTGCTAAATATTGTGTTTTTGGCTACAATTCAGATGCAAAGACTGTAAGGCCAACATATGTGACAAAGGTATTTATTGCTCAATATTGGAGTTATTGTGCAATGTTCTGTGCCATTATGTATCAGCCTTTTGTTTTTAAACTGGGGAGTTTGTTTTTCAACTGGGTTTTTGGTTGTAGCCATGTTGGTCTAAGGACATAGGCAGGCAAGGTGATAGCTTCTGTGTTGCTGGGTTTTTGGTTGTAACTGTGTTGGTCTAAGGGCATTGGTAGGCAAGGGTAAAAGGTGAAGCCTTTTTCAACTGGAGGATTTACAGAAAGAAACCAAAATTCGTGGCCCAAAAGATGGTTAAATATTCACATGTAGATCAATGATATTGATAGCACTGATGGACTGAAGCTGAAAATTTTGGGGTTGTATTTCTCAAGGTTTTTAGACTGAAGTCACCTCTCAGAAAATGCCAACACTTCACTTTTACTCATTTCTTGACTACAGAAAAGTAACAGAGCAATTATTCTGTTGCAAAGAACTCAGACCACAACAGGTCAGAATGTTTGCTATAGATTCCCCTCTGAAACTTCTAGGTTTATCTTTGTGAATTGTACATGGGTATCCCTTGCTGACCTAATATTGCACAGAACCCATAAAAGGATCTCGTGGTACCCCAGGGTGCTGCCACACCCTAGATGAGAATCACTGTTATGGGGTGTTGCAAGCTGACCTGAATTTACCAGATGGTAAGAATTTAGGGATTTTTCTCTGAAAACTAAGCAAGCAGAATGTAAAGCTTGTGAAAGCAAAATCTTTTAAGGTCAGTGAGCTTAATTCATACAGCCTAAGTGGCTATGATTCATTTTTTTCAGCCCTTTCTGGGTGTAAATTACACTAATTTAGGGTCAGAATGTACCCAGCTGTTCTATGGGTAAGCAAAGGAAGTGTACAAAATTATTTCTTTCTTCTTGTCCAAGGCACAGTTATAGTGCCTGTCAGAAGTGCTCCGCCATATACTGTGTACATTCCAAAGGGATTAAGAGACGAGGAGGAGACTAGGTCAGCATGAAGCTACATGTTGGTCTACACAGTAGTCAAACATAACTGTAATGGAGCACCAATATACCCAAGCTGTCTTTAAACTAGCTCCAGCAGTGTAACCACATCAGCACAGAATTCCATGTAGGCATAAGTATTTAAACAGCTTCTGAGCCATGTCAGCAATGAGCTCTGTACCGCACCAGCTTGGGATATGTCTACATGAACTGCAGCAAGAACTTAAGTAAATCTAAATCAGAAGGTTGTTAAGGAGAAGTGGCTGAGTTTGTGAAGAGCATTTTTAAATCAGTTCCCAATTAAACCAGCTCAGCTGAGGGTATGATTCCGGATCTATACCAAGAAGATTTTGCTAGCAGTTTAGCTACACATTGCTGAATCCACTTTTCTAGTCCAGACAAATCAAAGGACAGTCTAGCTAATGCTGGGTCTCCCCTGCTGTCAAAGGAGAGGTAGCAACATATGTGGTTTTTAAATAGCTAGTGCAGTTACCAATATCAATGGCCATTTCTACATGAGATGTTTACTGCAGAGTAGACTAATTAGCTCTGTAGTAAATCTTTTGGTATCTACACAGAATCATTAGACTGGAATAAATTAATAAACTCCACAGCTTGTAAATACAAGCCCTAGCCTGTTGTGGGTTTCTTTTTTCTGCAGCAGTGCACACGTAGACACTGAAGGGGCAGGCTAGGGCACAAGGGTGCTTCAGTGCAGGCAGTCCGATCTGTACAGAAGATTGGATCAAAAACCAGTCTTCTGGAAGTCTTCTTCACATGGTAATTTGTGTACATGCTCAGTTTAATTAGAGCAGTGGTGAGGGGAAGCAGATAGACAAGGACAGTGAACGCTTTTTAAAAAGTGTGCTAAGCAGCCCGAATTAAGCAATTTAGTCTGTCACATCTCTGTGGCAGACTACTGGTAATTTGAATAGACCCAGATTTCATAACCCAGAACCACTACCATCATAGTAAGAGCTGGTCAGGAAATGGTTGGTTATTTTCCAAACAAAAAAAAACATTTAAAAAATCATGTAAATTAGTAGGTTAAAAAATAAATACCAAGAAACAAAAACAACTTTTGTTTTCCTATACTTTTGAATTTTTGGTTTTAAAAATTGCCAAATATTTGGAGGCAGGAAAAGGAAAAGGCATGGAAAAATCTCAAACAAAACAAAATTTTTCTGAACAAATTTTCTTCTGGAAGAAAAACCACTTCAGGGGATAAACAGTTTTGTTGGAAAATAAGTATCAATGTTTTGTACTCTGACCAGCTATAATTATGATGGCTCTGCCACTGTGTTTTAAAAAAAATAGGAGAAGAAGAGAGAAAGATTCAGTTGGTACATTACTTATTCTTCATTTGGGCTATATCTACAAATAAACAGGTCTTGACTTGGGAGGCAGGCACAACCAGGTACCTTTTAAACTGAAGAGAATTAAATGGAAAGGAAGGGATGGGCCAGGTGGAAGGAAAAGAGCAAAGGCAAAGATTGAGACAAAGTTAGATTTGGTTGGACAGAGGATGTTTCGCAAATTAAAAAGCTAGTTATGGGTAAACAGGAAAAAAAACACAAAACAAGGTTGCATGTGTACAGGGGAAAGACTGCTGGTTTCTGAGTCACAGCAATAGATTTATATTCTATGGTCATACACCACAGCCATCTTTTGATTGTCCTAATTTCTTGACTCTCTAACTGATAAACAATTTTAATGACATAGTGCTGAGTATGTTTTCTGAAGAGCTTTTGATATTTTCTCTATCCCAGTGTTGTAGCAAATTGCAGTTATTTAGATACAGCTGCTACCCACTCCAGACATGCTTATAGTGTCAAGGTAGGCTATGTGGTTGAATGTGAAGGTCAGGTCATATAGTTCCTGCCATCAGTAATAGTCTTACGATTTCTTTGTTCAGTATGCACTTTATTCTTTTTCATGAACAATGGCTTGCAGATATACCATGTTTCCATTGTATACAAGCATTAGTGTAAATGGCTATATTACATTGCATTTTAAATTGAAGCATTAATTTTAATATAGATACCATATATCTGTTATATATTTACTTATTGCCATCTGTTTTTCTTACAAATTATAAAAGTATATTAAAAATATTTTCCTTCATTAATTTTCCCACTCTAAGGTTTTTTTTCTCCATAATATAGTCAGATATTTTAGGCTCTGGGCAATCAGAACTGGGGCAAGTTCCAGGTATAAGGTTTCTTGTGCAGTGAAAACAAATCCTTCCTTTTGAAGAACTACTCTACATCATTCTAAAGAACATGTAGCTTATAAAATAGTGCTGCTCACAAACAGTCCTTGAAAACCCTATTGCTGTCCATGCTAAGCTGGTTATGGCCCTGGAATGGAAGCTAGCATCATTCTGTTCTAAGGGCAGCTTGTTTTAAATGCATCAATTTATAATTTATTCTTTCATTATAGCAGGTAGAGTCCAAGGATATTGCTATATGAATATGAAATGTTTTGCACTCCAAAAACTGCATATTTATTTTTGCCTTTGATTAAAAGATATACACTAAGTAAATCATCAGGCATCAAAAAAGTAAAACTAGTCTGCTAGACTCTTAGAGCTTTGAACTTTAATTAAAGCCTTAAGTCTGATGCAGCTTTCATTAAAGTCAATAGAAACCTTTCCACTAACTTCAATGGGATGTGAGTCAGGCACTGCTTTCACTGAGAACATTTTTCTTCTGTGCTATCTGCTGCTGGAACAAACTTTAAAATGATATTAGTGCCTATCAGTAAACTGTGTAGTGCTTAAAGGCTGGTCATGAAAGACAACATATGGCCAATTATACTTACAACAACACCTGTTCATTTAAAACATATTTATCTCAGATTGCTTGATATTCCCACTTTATTGCCGTTTGGCCCTAAATTTGATGGAATATTGCACTAAAAGATACATTGTGACTTTTTCATTTGAGTAATTTTCAGGGTAAGAAGACTGTACACTGGAAACAGACCTTGCAAATCTTTTCCAGATAGTGGAAACAGTAAAGTAGCATAACATTCCAGATTTGGCACAGCTTAACACTACCTTTCACTAAGCTTCACTTATTTGATCATCAGACTCAGAGGACAAGACAATAATGTCAACAAAATCTTAGCTAAATACAGTAGTTATGAAAACAGAACGTTTTAGCCAAAGTAAACCAAATAGATTAGACGCCATAAAAAGAGAGCTTGTTTTTTCCTTTTAATTCTTCAAGATCTACACATCCCCTAAGCCCCTCCTTCCTATCTTTCTATGTTTGAAAGCTTAATCCCTGCCCAGAGAAACCAGTGTAATTATAATATAAAATACCATATACTTTCAAGGGAATCTTTTTATGGTACATCTACAGATCTGATTAGTCTTTCACAGGCAGTGAAGGAAGGGTTGTTTTGCCCCATGTGGCACAAAATGCCCCACACCAAAGTGGGGCAAATTTCAACCAGGCATGTGGAGACTGTGGAGGCAGGACCCAGCTTGGCACGTTGCGTGGTCCTTTCTAACGGGTCTGCCTGAAGCCACATGGCTCTGTACGGCGCTGTGCCAAGACAGGCTGTACCTGTGCTGAGCAGCACAGGCAGCAGTGGCTATTAGGTGATCGGGGATGCTCAGGGATGCACCGCGCTGCTGGGGGCTGAGGCCATGGCAGGCCCTGAGCACCCCACAGCCGCTGCTGCTGTGGGGGTGAGTTGTGGGCCCTGCAGGGGAGGGACTGTGGCCCTGTGGGGGGTGCATGAGGACCCTGAAGGAGGGGCACGAGGGCCCTCTGGGGGCGCATGTGTGCCATGAGGGGGGAATCTGTGGGCCCTAGGGGGGCAGTCTGTGTGCTGTGGGGGGGGCTGTACTCTATGGGGGGGCAGGGGACCCACCTCTCCTGAGCAGCTCCCACACAGTCCCCCCATAATCCACCCACAACACCTACATCCCCAGGCAACCCCCACAAACCTCTCACCCACATACCCAGCCATAAACACTGGACCCCCACACAAGCCCCATACTGCCTCAGACCTCACCCCCATAAACCCTACACCCACCCACAAACTCCCCCAACCATCCCCACCTCCAAATTGCTCTACACTTGTAAATATATCAGTAAAACATTCCCCAACTAGTCTCTCTCTATATAGTAGTATTTCATTTTAATAGCAGAAGAACACTGTTTTGGATATTTTAAGTAAAGAATTTGGGGTTTTTATTAGAGTATAAAGAGGTCAGCCACCTCATCTGCCCTCCAGCTGGGTCCCCCAGAGGACTTCTGTACAGACTTCTGTAGAGGGTGTAGAGCCCTAACTCCAGGTTAGGGCTGCTTCAGTAGTCCAGCTGGCACAAGGGGTAGTGTCCACAGATACCAAGTGGCTGGGCCTCAGAAACCCGTGAGGGCAAGTAGCACTGAGCTCCTCACCAGGGCAGGTTTTTATACTGCTGGGGCCAGCACAGGTGCTGGCCTCAGGCTCGAACTCCCCTATGGCTGCAGATCTGGGAGGAGCTGGGCAGGGTTGTTTTGTCCCATGTGGCACAACTTGCTCTACACCAAAGTGCATGTTGAGCACGTGAGTTGAAGCAAAAATCCCCAGTTGAAATTTGAACTACTCTTATTTGAGCTGCCACAAGTGCATGTGCCTGCGTGTGTGGATGAACCCCCAGAGTGCTGTCACATAAGAACTGTGGGACCCTGAAACTGGGAGACTAGAGGGCCCATGCTTCTTGTGCCTCTCAGTGCCAGCAGGGGAGCATCCTGGGTGAATGGAGGTAGGCCACAGTTGGTTCCACTCCTCCAGCCGTGGTAGGGAGGGCAAAGTCACGGGGTGCAGTATCCTACTGTTATGTCCTCTGGCTAAGAAGCATGCTGCTACATGTAGCCACAGTAATTTTGAAATCCTCCAGCTCCATAGTATCACAAAAAGGACTATATGTCTGTCCGTGGCTAGAATATTTTGAACGTTGCATCTGTTTTTACTCTTATGTGCTTTTCTGAACAGGCAAGTTTTCCTGAATCAGAGCCTCCCAAAACAATCTTATAGACTTTCTAATTAGCATCCATAATTAAGTTTATTATCTAAAAAAGATTGCTTTATAATGCTGGTAAGGTCAGGGATATTATGAGTTATTGCCATGTACAGTGTTGTGAGAGTTAATCATACAAATTACAACCAAGTTTGGCACCCAGATTTATGGGAACTTTTCTTCAAATGTAATCAATTTATTTATTTGGATCTTGATTTGCCCTTTCTCCTACTCTTTTTGGACTTGTACATGTCTTAGGCTGTGCTTTGTGTATTTTGCAAAGCAAGGCCAGCAATTCAAGCAGCAGCTGTTTTGCCATTTTTCTGTAAATGCTAAATCTGTTCAAGACATAAATGAAAGGGCAATGTGATTGTTCAGGCCATACACTCTCAAAACTTCATTTGTGATCAATCTGCCATTACCTGAAGTCTTAAAATGAAGACGTGGTGTCAGATGTGTTCTTGCTCAACCAGGAGGTATGGGTTTGGTATCAGACTTACTGGGTGATATTCCATAGCTATACAGACAGCAAGAATAGATGGTCATAACTCTCCTATCTCACTTAACATTTCTGCATTTTAATGACTAAGCATTCAGTCTGGCGATAACTGAACTTCAGGGTTTTTTTGTAAAAATAATGCAGGCAGTAAGGCCCAACCTTATTTTTTTACCTTAAATTCTGTATTACTATAATTTCCTTCTTATGCCCACATGCAAAGCATCTCTTAATAGTTTATAAGTAGATGTAATGGTTTTGCTATATTTGACATCAAAGTTTGCTTGGAAGCACTTCTGCTTTCACTGAAGAGAAAACGACCTCGCTGATGATATGGATGGTCATAATCTCACAAAATGTACTTACATCATATATGATTTGAGTCTAGAAGGAAAACAAAATATTGATTATTGATGATTAAGCCCATATCCACACAGAAAGACCTGATCCAAAGCCCAGTCAAGACAGTGCAAGGACTTTCATTGACTTCAACAGGCTTTAGATCAAACCCGGATGGTTCACAAAAATAAAATAGGCTAAGATCATGCACTAAGAATCAAACTATACAACCACCTATTGTCTAATTCTTGACAGATGGGCATCTGGGCAAGCAGTGAGATGCACGTAATATGTATTCACTTCTTGGCACCAACATACAAAGCTAGAATACAATTATATTTTTAAACAAACATGAAGGGTGTACTTTTCAGATTCTTTGTTGACTGCAATATAACTAAACGGTTTTAATTATCCATTAAATATTCTGCTGTTTGTTCCCAATCTATGAATCTGTCAACAGCACCTCCAGTTCAAGTCAGTTTTACAACAACAGTATATTTTAAAAAATAGTTAACACAATCATTACTAAATCTGCCCTTCACCAAGGAATGAAACTCAATAATCAACAATAACAGAAAACACCAGGGGAATAGTCATGAAGTATATACTGGGAAGAATAATAAAATATGTCCAACTAATATGGTTAATCTTCTCACTAGACTTGGTCTGTAAATTTAGGGAAGATTAAATTTCAGATATGCTGCTGCCTGTTTTTTTTGGCAACAACAAACTTCAATTCAAGGGGAAAAAAGAGCCACAGTAAAGTGTCTGCTGTCCATGCAGTTTTGCCAGATTGTTGTTTCAATTGAAAGCTGTGATCAAGATTTATTGAGCTTCAAATATGGAACATACCCTTCATGTAAGAACTCTAAATATCTTTTTAAGCAACAGCAAGTACCACTAAATGTTTTAAGGCAACACATAAGAGTTGAAACCTGCATGATTGTTTTTTCTTTCATAAAGCAGCAGATTGTCAGACTCTTGCTGCATCTTCTCATTTTCGCTCATCTTCTCATTTTCGGAGTGTGGAAACAGCATATTTGGTGTCATTGTCATCTAAAATCCATTCTTTTTGCATAATTAGATTTGGCTCTGTTAGTCAAGAGCTGTTGTATTTACCCTTGTGCAGTGAATGGGTGAATTTATTTATTCAGGTTAATAAAAATGTTCTTGAATTCATGTAAAACATGCATTTATTAGCACATTTTATAAAGCTCCTACTTCCTTCTGGCAGCAAAGATAACATGGAGAAGATCTATTCTACTAGTCACACCACTGTATTGTTTCTTTGTTGTGTGAATAGTCGTATTCTGCTGGAAAAATAGAACTAGCAATCTCAGGAATGAAACCATTGTGCCCAGAAGTCACAGTGTGACTGAGCTATGGATCAGCATCTCCAGAGATCAGAAGAAGCACAAATCTCACTAGTTTCAAATCCAAATGCAAAATCTACCTTTTCTTAACTTATTTTTTGGTTATAGCACCTAAAAAGAGTACAATTTTTGCTGATGGTAGGAAATTCAAGCATTTTTTGTTTCTGTTCATTTAAAAGGTTTTTTTAGATGTCCTTCAGAGCTCATTTCTTTTTCTATTGGTAATTTGGAAGAGCAGGTAAAGGGAACTAAATAGAATTATTGAGTAATATAGTATAATTTGTCTGTGGGGTCAGATTAGGTTACAATTTTTGGGCAGTTTGCAGTGGATTTCAATGGCTGACCAATTTTGCTGATTGGGGACCTTAATTATTGTAAGGAGAGGTCAGAACTAGGGTTGGGAGTTCTGCATATTTCTGTTTTAGAAATTTAAAAAGTAATTTGGTATTCAATTGCTGTTGAAAGGTTTATATAAAACATTGTTAGTCTCAGTACTGTTCCTAATGGATAGGTGACCATGGTATTCACCTAATTTGCCTACTGAATATTTGCTGTAGAATCTTTCCTCTCTGCTCTGGGGCTTCCCTTTCCATTAATGACTTCCAGTAGCACTAATTGGAGAAGAAGAAAGAGAGCTCCACAGTCTTCCCTTGCACAAGGTCCTTCCAGTACTACAATCCAGGTGAAAAGGGAAATGATCGTAAGGATCTTAAGGATCAAGCCATTACAAACATTAAACTCCTTCCTTTATATCGCTCCCTTCACATCCACTCTCTCTATTTTTATACACAGACACACATACCCCCTGCCCACTCTCAGACACACATTCAATGTGCAAGGTTATGGGATAGGGGGATGTACTTGTTTCTAGATGTACTTGTTTTTGCAATCCTAATCTTAAATTCCTGAGATATTTACTTATTTGACCAGTGTATGGAATGCACAAGCTGGCAAGCTGGTAGGCAATGCACTGCGACATGTAGTAATGAAACTCATTAGCAAGGAAATCTAGATTTTAGGTAAGGAAGAAAGTTGTTGAGAGGTCCTTTTAACAGCGTAGTGAGAAGCTGTATATATAGAACAAGAGAGGCTCCAGGAACCCCAAAGTGGGGTCTAACTGAAAGAGAACGTCAATGAGCGTGCCATCTGTGAGACATGGGGCATGGTGTAGAGGAGGGATGGAGCCATGCAACTAGCAGTAAGGCAAAGATCTTAGTGCACTTGGTGGTCATTTAAGAGCAATTTAGGAAGCTCTATGGCAGTCTTCCTCTTATAAAGGTACAATACATCAAGGCTTGACAGGCAACTGAAGGTGTTTGTCTCCAGAAGGTGAGGGCTACAGGGACTTAAGGGGCTTCACATCCACCCCGAGGAGTCATGTTTTATCTTTTTTCAATTCATCAAGTTAACATTGGTGTAGAATCTGGATGGCTTCGTCACTTGTCATTCTGTTATCACCTCTGATATAAGTAGGAGCTGACAAGTTTCTTCAGGTCTGAAGAAGTTTAACGCAGACTTTTTCCACATCTAAATCAGTCAATATATATGGATTCTAGCTTAATACCCATTCAAAAGCTGAAGCTGGTATGGAAGACTGTGTCCTTCCTATGAAACAGGTTTTACCTTGAAAATATATTTAATTTGTGTGCTGCTGCTTAACATGCTCATAGTGGAATTTATGGTGTTGATTTGGAAATCTGTAAGTCCTAATTAGCTTGGTATATTGTTATCTGACAGGGCCTATGATACTTCTGCAGTTGGATGAGATATTTGAAGTATCCTTAATATTGAAATTCACTTCCCAGGAGTGAACTGGCACAAAATTTAGATGTGTCAACTTTCCAGTTATGCTGCAATGCCCGTATCTTTTTATCTACATTTAATTGAGAAGTTATGCTTGCCTTAAACAATTATTCATTTTTAGTATGGATAGTCTTAGTTAGGCAGGTCCTTTATTAAATGTATTCTATATCTTCCACTGGTGAGTAGCATCTGGAGGCATTTTTACACATGCAAGTACCATGGCACTGGGTGCTTTGAAAAGCACCCAGTACTGCAACACTTCTAGTTGTATAATCAGCAAAATGCACATCAGCGTGCAGAAAATGGTGATGGTGCGCTTTTGAACTAAAACACCTCAGAGGTGATTTAATTCACAAGTGCGCCACCTTCATTTTCTGCGTGCTGATGTGCATTTTGCCACTTATATAAATGCACGTGGTGGCACAGTGCAGTTCACCTCAGCTCACATCTGAAGCAGACTTGATTAACTGAGTCTGCTCTGAAGCAGTGGAATTCTGGTGTATTGTGCAGAAAAAGTATGTGGAAAATGCTCTAGAACCATAAACGCTAGCCATATTAACTGAAGAAAATTGCCTCCTTACATATATGGAGCTGGTGATGTTCTTATAAATGCTCAGAACTGCAGAAAAGAAAAAACATACAAATGTGCAGGTAGATGCAACGTCTGGGAATGTACTTCACTTTCATTTGTCCATTTTGGTTCTTAATGTCCTCTATTGAACCTATTTTGTTTCTCCCAGAAATTTGCTTTGTCCCATTTTATACTTTGTTTCTCTCAGACCACTGAAAGGATCATATAATGGCTTGCAATTTGATGGAGAAGAAACTATGAAAAGCCAAGGCTTCTAGAATTCTTTAGTGAATATTTTTCTTTTGAAACTAGATCATTGTTAGTTTCTGTGCAAGGCTACTTCTGCAGAAGCACTGCACTATTTGTACTGCCTTAGAAGAAAATATCTTGAAGTTTGCAACAACAAAAAAAATCAAACCTTCCAATGCAAATAATAATTTTAAAAAGTTCCATCAGTCTTATGATCTGTCTTGAACCAAATATATATTTGGTACATTTGCAAGCAGAATGGACTGTGGCTCAATTTGGTTTGGTATCTAACTTAAATCTGACATTAGGAATGATGAGAATGCTTCAGAATCATTGTATTCCCTTATGCAATGACCCTGATCCACTTTTCATTTCTCATATAATGTATACTGCATACCTCTATAGCTCCACAGTGGTCTGGCATTTGCATTGGCAGCAGTGGGATTCCTGGATATACCAAGAATGACAATAGCCAGTGTGGGAAGAAATGGATGACAGTCAAGACACCAAACAGATGTAAAATATCTTCCTGTCATTCTTTCTAACTGCTGTCAATCACAGGCACTTACTAAACAAGATGCCCCTGAAGGCAAGAGACAGCTATTTGGTTGCCTTGTTATTTTCATAGAAGCTTCACAGCAGGAAGCCTGGTGAGACAGGCTACCTGGGAAGTCTGAGCTTCTGAAACCTATATATTCTAGGCATGTCTCAAAACAAACAAACTGGCAGACTGGGAGATCCTAGTCCTGGGAACTCCCCTTAGCACTCATAGTTTCATTGGCCAGAGCAACAATGTGAATCACAATGGAATTAGCATCCAATTTGTATGAATTCCCATTAGGTTCAGACCAACCCATGTTATCATTTTAGCTTACAGCAGTGAGAGAAAAACAGAGATATGCTGTATTCTGAAAGCCAAGACAAAGCCTTGTGATCCATCTTTTTTCTCAAATGGGATTACAATGGTCTCTATTGTCAGGCTTTAGCTTGGTACGTCTTGATTGACAATACCCTGGGAGATGTCACTATTCCTGTATCCTTCATTGTAGTAGGCTAGTGCACCAGAGCTGCTTTGGGATCCTTTTTTCAGGTGTTCCAAGCAGTTGTCAATAGACCAGAATGATGACCTCTTGTAGGGCTTGCATGTCCAACACTTTACCAGCTGGTGTCTGTTTGAGGGACAGATGAGAGAGAAAGCATTAGGTGCTGCCATGAATGGGAAGCAAATAAAAAGAAACCAACTTTATTATGGACTCTCATCAGAAAGTAGCATGTGGGGAATGTCAATTTAAGAATAGAATTGACAGCTTTTCTCTGGTTTTGCAATGCCACAACTGTTTCTTTGACAGTTTAAAAAATAGGCTCTTTGTAGGAAGCAGTGAGTGGCACTACATACATTTACGAATGCCCTGCATAACAGACATTCTCCTTAATGCCACAGACTTAAGACCAGTCCCAAGAATCTTGCTGCATTGATCAAGGGTAGTGGTGTATGAAGACCTGGTAAACTTAAATAATGAGACATATAATGTACAGTAACTGGAAGGATAAGGATAAACCCTTACTAAAACATTAATACTATCATTAGGGACATTACACTGGAAGACAGTTTTTGAATCTAAGAGATCTCATGATAAGTTTATTTCCATATGCTTGTTTTAAAGCTAATAAAAAATGTAAACATTCAACAGAAAATCAGATTTTTCAACTTGCAAAAGGTAACAGAAATCTTTCTGTTACCAGATAAAACGCTGACTGTGTCAAAAAGTTTTTTCAAGTGAAAAGTCCAAATTTTCTATGGAAATTTATGAAAGTGATGAGTTTTTTCTCATCTTTGGTAAATTTTTCCTATGGAAAAAAGGACAGAGAACATTTTCTGACCAGATCTATTGTTGTAAGCACAGCTGTTTGAGAAAATGAAGAACACACTCTGGGGAATAGCTTGGCACCTCTACAAGTTACAAACACAAGTATAAATTAGAGTTTTTATTTTAAAAAGTCAGGATTTTAGTGTTGACTATGGCATGAAGTGTTTTAACACTGTGCAAGCACATTCCATAACATGTTTGCAATGCTAAATCCATCTGTAAACTTCCATCAGTTTTATTACAACTCTGACAAATAGTGAAGTATTATTTTTCAGTTTTTTACCACAGTGGTTTTGGTATCAAAAAGTAATTCTTCTATTGCCCTGAAGAACCTATCCAGTTCCTCTATTAATGGAAAATTATAATTGGGATTGACTGAAAAATATAGAACAAAATGTAAATGAAAACCTCAGCAAGCTGAAAAGTGTTACGATTTTCCTTATATTTCATAGTAACCTAGATGTTTTTTTTCTGAATTTCTCAAAACTAAATATTTGAATATTCATACTTACCCATTTAGAAGCTGAAAGATTCCATTTTTACAATGTGTACTTATTGCAATTACAATATCTCACTTTGTAATAGACATAGGAAATGCTGAGGCCAATAAAAAGCTATTCTTTTTTCTGAAACGTGTGAGTCAGAGTGATGAAGATATACAGATGGATAGTGGAAGAAACTGGGAAGGAGGATATGAAGCAGAAGGGCTTGGACAACAAGGCCACATTTATACCATTATCAATAACATCTACAAAGGGAGTTAGCATTAGATAGCTAAACTAGTACAGATAGAGCTTAAATAGTGATGATACTAATAGTGGATGTTATGACTAAGGAAATATTGTCTAGACAAAAATACTGTAAGGTGGGTATGTAACTGGTTGGATCGTCATGCTCAGTGAGTAGTCTTTAATAGTTCAATGTTTAGTTGGGAAGAAGTATCTAATGAAGTTTCCAGGTGTTTATCCTGAGCTGGGCTGGATAGACCCCTGAGCTGGTACTTTTCAATATTTTTATGAATGATTTGAATGATGAAATCAAATATATCCTTAGCAAATTTATGGATGACACCAAGTTGGGTGGAGTTGCAGATGCTTTGGGGAGTAAGGCTAGAATCCAGAATGACTAGAATAGACTGGAGAAGTAGTCTGCAGTCAATCACATGAGACTCAACAAGAACAAGTGCAGAGTCCTATACCTGGGATAGAATAATTGAATTTGGGATGGAATAATTGCATGCACAAATACAGACTAAGGAATGCTTGGCTAGGCTGCAGTACTGCAGAGAAGGACTTGGGGGTTACAGTATACAGTAGATCATAAAGTGAATATGAACCATGAGGGTGCTTTTGTTCCTAAGAAAGCCAACAGCATCTTGGGTTGTATTAACAGGAACGCCACTTGCAAATCAAGGGATGTGATTCTCTTGTACAGCACTGGTGAGGCCTGACCTGGAGAACAGTGTCCAGTTTTGGGCTCCACACTTCAAGAAGGATGTAGACAATTCAGAAAGAGTCCAGCACAGATCAACAAAAATAGTTAGGAACCTGGGAAGCAAGACTAATGTGGACAGGCTGAAAGAATAGCATTATTTAGTATGGAGAACAGAAGATGGAATGAGTCCGCGGGGCAGAGTAGAGATCTAAAACAATCTTCAAATACCTGAAGGTGGATCATAGAGAGGATAGAGATATACTTTCCTTTGTAGATGTAGGTGGTAGGACTAGGAACAATAGCCTCAAATTGCAGGAGGGGAAATTTAGGTTGAAGTTTAGGAGGAACTTAGATAATGAGGGTGGTCAAACACTGAAAGAGACTACCTAGATCAATTGTAGAATTTTCATTCTTGGAAGTTTTCAACAGCAGGATAGACAGGCAAATGGCTCAGATGCTTTATTCAGCGATGATCCTGACTTGAGCATAGGTCTGGATTACGTGCCCCTGTGAAGTAGCTTCCAGCCTTGCTTTCCTATGATTCTATTTCTGCATTCTGCAGTGTCCATAGATCTTAAACTTTACAATGCTATCATTGGGTATGGATACATGTGCAATTAATGCACATTAAGGTTTCTGCACAGTAACTTAAGGCACATTAACATGTGGCTGGCAGCGTGTCTACACATGATCCTATAGGGAGTAATTTCCTCCTGATGGGAGCACTTCAGTGCAGGGCTGCTCCATCCTAGCTTTGCCACCCGGCAGCAGGCAGGAGGAGCTCCAGCCTCTCCCACGTGCCAGCCCTGGCAGGGGGCATAGGGATCAGGCCTGGCCTTGTGGGTGAAGGAAGCTGAATCACTTCTGGGGCA
This sequence comes from Caiman crocodilus, assembly GCA_030014935.1. Classification (NCBI taxonomy): domain Eukaryota; kingdom Metazoa; phylum Chordata; order Crocodylia; family Alligatoridae; genus Caiman; species Caiman crocodilus. The sequence continues at coordinate 15,164,594 of JAGPOW010003316.1, forward strand.
GCTCCCTGCCAGCCCTGTGCTAAGCAGGGCTCACCTGGTTTGACACAAGGCAGGCAGTAACTGGCATGCTTTAAGGGAAGCTCCTGGCCAGTCTCGTGCTGAGCTGGGTGAGCCCCATTCGGCCCTGCCCCACAAGCATGACATTTCCTGTCCACTCTGTACTGAATTGGGTGAGCCCTGCTTGGCACGGGGCTCACAGGGTGGTATCCCACAAGCAGGACAGTTTCCCTTCTCCCCCGCACCCTGCTGTCTGGGGTGAGTAGGAACAATTTGCTAATCTACTAATTTACTGCACAATAAAGTGTCTTGTGTAGCTGCACCCAGCATGTTACAACTAATTTGTTCTTAGTTTGCTCTGTGTCTTCTCACAGACTGAATGTTATGGAATAAAATTAAGTGACTAAGTGACTAAGTTAATTAAGTGATTAAGTAACAACTATATCACTTTCACCTATACAAAGTGAAGGCAAAGAAATCAAAAGTTGTGGCAATGTTTCATATTCTTTACAAAGGCATTATGCACAGTACAAGGTAGATAAAAATAGAAAATACCAAGTACTACTTGGTGTACATTTTGACTTTCTCTTCACTCCCACAGCTGAGCAGAACTTTTTATTCCCATTTCCATTGATTCCTGTTCCATCACCAAATGGGGCCCCAAACAGTTCACCCAGAATCCCTCTATTGCTTCGCCCCCCTCAGCTTCATGCATATGACTAGCGTGTCCCCGCCCTCCATGAAGTGGAGCCAGACTAGCTTGCCCGATATCACATCTGCATATAAATTTGTGGAGGATCCTAAGACTCATGATGAGAATACCCAGTTCCAGTCATTGGAAGGGGGGGTGGAAATTATCATGTGGAACCTTTGTGGGGGGGATAGCTGAAGTAAACACGTGTACTCAACACTGAGCTGTGGGGACACCATGGCTTAAAACACTGTTGGCTTCACTGGCGTCCAGCCCAATGACCTATATGGTAAATCATGAGCCTTTTGTATTTGGACTAATACTATGTATAGTTTTATTACATATAGAAAAACCATTGGGCATACACAAAAAAGTATAGGCTGTACTATATGTAAATAGATCCAAAAGTGTTGTTTAAAAATATGTGTATGGAAAACCTTTGCTAAAGCGTACAGCAGTTTTGAAAAATGTCAAATGCATCAGTTCTGGATGAGCTAAGTCTATGGGTGCCTGTAGCAATGCACTTATATGAAAATTTTGTTTTTTTCTTCCATGTGTTCAGGAAGAGCCTGGTCTGACAGTAAGGAAGGAGGGAGGAAGCTCTGGTTGGGCAGAGAACAAGAAAGGGTCTATTTGACCTCCACCCTCAGATTTTTTCCAACTGTATCAGTGGTAGGGACAAATTCAGGGCAACTCTCAAATAATTAGATACTATACCTTGAAAAATATAACATTTACAAATTTTCTATATATAGAATCTGCTAGTTGGGGGGCCACCTTATAAATTGGGTTGTCTTGTATTCAAGTAAATATAGTAAAATCAGGATTAATAGTTATTTCCTATTAATAATTCTTTTTAGATGGTAAGATCCAGAAAATAAATGTGATTATTCATTGATAATTAAGTATTATCAATGGATACTCCATTTATTATAAGTAAAACAGGTTGCCTAATATTTTAATTTTAAGATCCTATTTAGCATGGTGTATAACTTTATCTAAATTTTTCTCCTGAAGATTTCTATGATGTCCCTCAGGCTGAATATTTTTGGGGAACTTCAGCCTTATTAGCTTTTTCTCAGAACAAACCTGACAGAAAAAAAAAAAAGTTTTAACCTAGTTAAAAGTCTTCTTCCAAAAGTTTCATTAAGAAGCTTTTGCATCTCCATGCTTCAGAGCATAGATTAGAAATGTGGTTGACAGTGTAATCTAAGCAATTAAAATATTGTTCTTGTACTGGGATTTTTAAATAAAGCCTATATTACATAATGTTGTGATGTAGAACACAGAGCACTGAATGGGTATTTATTATACCTATCTATATGTATGGAGGTGCATAGATACATACAGACTTCTTACAATCATGACATGAACTATTTCTGTGTGCAAACTGTTTGAGGGAAGATCATTTACACTTTTTTGCAAATGACTTTTTCTTCTGTCTTCATACCCTTTTCCCATATTGGCACTCAGCCATGCAGCAGCTGCCTTTTCTGGACTGAAATTTCATGAGACAATCTTTCATGTGGCTTTAAGAAACTCAGATAAACTCGGAATCTATCTACACAAGTTTCTTTTCTGCATCTGCTTTTTCAGCACATACAGACTCATTTATTGTAGCTCTATGGAATATAAATAAATACGGCAAAGAACAAATGTCTTCTTGAAGGCTGTGATGCTAATTTCTTAAGGCTGATAATCAATGGCAAACTTGACTTTAGTGGGGGCAGGATTAAGACCAGATGTGTCATGGAACTTCAGGTCACAAAGCTAATCATTTTTGTTTATTTCTTGCCTGTGGCAAGTTAAAAGAAAACAAAAGTTAAAAATTGAATTTTAATAAAAATTAAATTGAACTTTTATCAAATTTCAATAAAGAAATAAAAACTGTGGGCAAAATGCTTAGAAAAAATTATTCTGTGCCACTTCCTATAGCTGATTCTTAAAGGATAACAACTTACTATTTCTGCCCTGGCAGTTCTTTTCCTTAAGTGGTAAATGTATGGGAATTTAATTCTGAAAGCCATAGGTTTAAAGCCTTGTGATGTCTCCAAGTAGTCATTAGTACAGGTGCTGCTGCAGAGATAGTGTATCTCAGGAGAGTGCTGGAAATGTAGTTTACTGACGACAACAATAACATTATGTGTCAGACTGTAGCAAGCATCCCTTCCCTTACTTTACAGGAATGAGATTAAGTGCAAATCTCAAAACAACAGATTTTAATTTAACTGCCATAGCATTATTTTGTGTTTCACTCAGCTTTAAAGTATATGATGTGGCTAATAACAAACCTGTGACTGACAACATTTTTAAATTAACCAGTTTTTAATGAGGTAGTATTTCAAAATATGAGTGTGAAAATTGTTGGTCTAGGATTTATTTCAGAGAACTCTTTTGGAAGAAACACTTCAAGGCCTTCATTGTAACAAAAGCTAACAGGTGCAATCTATCTTCAGGCTCGTACTGGGGCTGAGTAACAGTTACATACATTATGTAAGAGAAGTCATCTAGTTCTTAATTCTCACAGAAGTTAATGTGAATATTCTGTTTTTTCTAATTCTTGCATTTATTATGGATTAGAATCAGAACATTTGCACTCTTGTCAAATGTAAAGTGTGCCATTTGTTTCCCTTTTATACATACAATATCCTTGAAGCTAAAGCTTAACTAATGCTCAGAAGAAAGCATAGCATTACAGTGCTGTCATGACTGGGAACTTACCCATGGCCAGTTTAGATGGTGTTATGTCATCAAAAAACTGCTTTCCTGTCCTCCTGAGAGGGCCTTAAAAAACTATGTATTTCATACAATTGAAAGCAATATTTCTCTCCCTGCTTTTTAGCATTTCTACTAGAAGAGGGCACATCTACCCAAGACACTTTACTGAGCAGTTTACTGTGCAGTAAATGTGCACATCTACACATGCATCTGCCTACTGTACAGTAAATTGGTCTAATCATGAGTAAATGTGCTACCTGCAAATGCAAGTAGCAAATTTATTTGCTATTAGTTGCTAGTCATGTAGAGGCCTAACTGGAACCAAATCTGCTATAACCCAGGCCTAGAGCTCCCCCCTGATGGCAGCAGGAGTCTATTGCAAGGCCCCAAGAAGGGGGAGTAATTTGCTGCCATTAGCCGTAACTCTGCTCCAGCTTTCTTGCATGTGCAGATGATTGCCCGGGAGCATTTACTCACAAGTAGTATACTTGTGAGTAAGCTTCTCCTGGATCTAATATACATGTAGACACACCCAGAGAGACCTAAATCACATGCTTCCTGAACTCAACCTTGCAGAAACCTGTTAGCACTTTCTAGCTGAGGCTCTGCATACTTTTTAAGGAAGTCAAGGGGAGTATGATCTCTTGAAAATCCAGATCCCAAACATTTTAGGCTAGATGTTCCCCTTTAAGCTAATTGTGTTCCTTGTGGCATTAATTTCTCATCTGTAGCCTCAAGTGTACCCCTTAGGAGGGTGTAATCAAGCTCTTATACCAAATCACAGGGATCTAGGCTGGTGAGTCTATTATTCCTACGGCCTTCCAATCTAAGACCTAATTCTTCCCTCTCAGGGAAGATATTTTGGAAGCTGCTGAGAGGCCACCTGCAGAAAGATTTTTGTAGCATTTCCTTAATCTGCAGATATTTTTGCTGGGGAGGAATATTTAATAGGGTATTTAATCCAATATGTTTTCGAGGAAGCCATCATCGGCTTGTGAAGTAATTAAAAACTCATCTGAATTAAAACGTCTAATGAAGATTAATCACTATAAGCATTAAACACTAAAACCAGCAGCCTGAGGCTTAAAACAGTGTAATTATGAAACAAATTCTTAGTAATTACTAATTACTATCCAGGGGTTATGTTGTTTTCAGAAGTAGCTCACTCTTCTAGGCCATATTTCCATAGGGAGATTTCAGTTCACTGATTTTTCCCTCCTTTGTAACAGCCATCAGAGGTTCTACAACCATGTCTTTTCAACAGTTCTTTTAATCTTTTCTTATTCCTTTTATAAATAATTACACACACACTGTACACACACACAATCAAGATGAACACTGTACTTAGCTCTTTCATTTCTAATTTATCCATGGAGGATAATTTCTGGTGAAGGAAAAAATAATATCCATCAAAGAAATAACACCACAGCTGGTCCATTATTTAGTGTGGACTGGCATCTCATGTGGTTGATTTTAGGATACAGTCCAATTTATATTTTATATCAATCAATGTATCAGTTTCATAAGTAATATAATTAATACCAGCTCCCTTTACCTATTTCCAATACTCCATTCATAGCATCTATGAATCCTGGACAATTCATTCTTTCTGTAGTATTATCTTCATAGAGAAAATTGATTTATGGAATATTTTGAATTCTTTGCATACAATATTCAAAGTATTTCCTTACCACAATTTTTATGCTCTAAAAATATCAGGTCTTCATAGAAACAGGATCCAATGTGCCAAAAATATCCTGTCCACCTCCATCCCTTCCTATGTATTAGGGCTGTATGAAATTTTGCCAGGTGTTTCATTTGGAAGCTGTTTTGTTGCATTTGGAGCTCAAATCGGCAACATTGAAATGAAACTAAAGTTTTAAAAACAGCTTCAAAATGAAATGAGGGCATTTGAAACATTTCAAAAGTTTCAAAACATTTTCAGCTTAGAAGCTGGGCCTACTTGACTTGAGTGCGGTAGTGGCAGCCTCCTCTCATCCAGCACACAAATCCAGGGGCCTGCACCCTCAGGAGGACTGCTGGACTATGCCAGACTCCTCCCAGGGCTGTGAACTCCCAGATCTGTGTGCTGGATGCGAGGAGGTTGCTGCTGCTGCCTGGCTGCAAAGCACACCCAGCACTTGTCCCAGGCAGCCTTTTCTCATCTGGGGGGAAGATCCAGGAGTTTGCACCTCTGGGAGGGCTGCCAGACTGTGCTGGACTCCTCCTGGGGGTGCAAGCCAGCACCAGTCCCAAGTGACAGAAGCAGCCTTCTCTCATCTGGGGCACAGATCATGGCACTCACACCCTTGTGAGGGCTGCCAGGCTGTGCTGGATTCCTCCCAGGGGTGCGAGCCCCCGATCTATGAGCCGAATAAGAAGAAGCTGCCACTGCCACTTAGACACAGCCCACGCCCAGTGCCAGTCCTAGGTGGCAGAGACAGCGTCCTCTCATTTGGAGTGCAGATCCAGGGGCTCACACCCCCTGCTGGGCTGTGCCAGTCTCCTCCCAGGGGTGCAAGGTCCTGGATCTGCATACTGGATGACAGGAGGCTTCTGCTGCCACCTGGGACTGGTGGCAACACCATTTTTCTCCAGTGCTGGGTGCAGGCTGAGTCCAGCACCAGCCCCAGGCAGCAGCGGCAATCTCCTCCATCCAGCACACAGATCCAGGGGCCCACACCCACAGGAGGAGGCCAGCACAGCTCCTCCACCTTCCTAGGAATCCGAGCCCCTGGAACTGTGCCTCAGATGAAAAGTGGCTGCTGCTGCCAGCAAATATCAGGAGTTGTGTTTTGAACAATTTGGGGTGTAGTTTCCTAGAAACCTCTGTACCTATCTTCTTGAAACATGGCAAGCTTCATGCCCTCAGAAGGGGCTACCAACTCTGCAACTTTTATCTAAATCAGGCAAGAAATGACACGGTTTTAGGCATTTTAATGATTCCCCATTATAGCCTACAGGTGAAATGTTGAAATGCAAAACAGCGAAACAGTTTGGATGAAATTAAATGGGACAGTGTTTTGATACAAAACAAAAGGATGAAACTAAATTCTGTCCCTTTGAAATGGTGAAATGGACATTGAAACAAAATTATGGTGTTTCACACAGCCCTACTATTTATGCATTTTCATTAAACAGCCATAGAACAAAATGAATAAATGGTTTTTGAAACAGGGACTAGAAAACAAGGCTTCTGCCTTCCCAGGTGAGCACCTAAACCATTAGGTTAGTCATACAGAGTTGTTCAGGGAGCAACTGTGAACAATTTTCTAAGAGTTATAATATATTTCCTGACAGTGTATGACTAGGGGGAAAAATACTTCATTAAGTTGACCATGACAACTAATTTGGCCATATCAACGCTGGCTGAGAGGGCTTGAATTAGTTTGACCTCATAAGTTAAATTACACTGGTGGTCTCAGTCTAACACCTAATTATGATTTCCCAACATTACCATTATACATTTTACAATTGCTCCACAGGCAAGGCCCAGTTATGCAACACTGAGGTTTATATAGGTCAGGAGAGAGGCACTTCAGCTGAGCTCTGTGGGAAGTTTCAGAAGACCTGTGCACATTTAGCCACTAACATCGGTCTCGTATGTTCACCATTACATTAAAAACAACCAATGAAAGCTTACAGATTCTAGGCTAGGTTCATTGAAACAGAACACAAAAAGAAATATTTGTGTGCCTCTTGTAGGATGACTTCCAAACGAACTGTGAAAAGGTTCCACTTTAGAGCAATTCCCTCACCACTCATTTGCTATGTAACTAGATTGTTTTTGGATTCCTGTGAACAGCTAATTGGTAATGACACCTACAATAGCCATAGTACAGGGACTAAGCATTTGTAAAACTCTTCATGGATGCCAGTAGAGGCACCACAGATTGAAGTATAGGTCCCAATTCACTGAATTCATTTTGCACACTTTATCTGTGGGGGAAAAGACTAAAAATAACTACCACGTTCCTATTTCAATAGTTGCTTCTTTACAGCTCAATTTCTAATTCTTTAAGCTACAACTTTAGCTTTTTCTGTACAGAGATAATAGAAAAAAGCCCCCACATACTGGCAAAATGATGACAGCCCTAATTTTTTATCAGATTATTTCCATGTATTCATTAAAAGAATATGTTAAGCTTTTTCCTCAAATAGCCAGATTCCAAACTGAAACATCTAGACCACGTGCAGGATATATTTAAGACTGAGCAGGGAGTGATGATAATTGAATGCATGTGAAAAGTAAGTGAAAAAAACAGCCAAAGAGTTTGGAAAAGGATGACATAAGTAAGCACAGCCCAGAGTCTATTCAAAAGAGACAAAAATCCTACTTCTTGCTGGTCCACTCTTAGGCCTTTCCTTTTGATTGCAGGATATTGATTGCATAGTTACTTCTGTTTAATGAAGGTGAGGACCTCAAGAAAAACCCAAGAGAACCTGATATTGGGCTTTTCCTTTACCTCTGAAAGAATTGGTCATCTTTTAACTGCCTGAGTTAACATGCATTTTTAGCCTAGAGCTTCCTTTCCTTTCAGAAAAGCAATGGTACTTGTTTTCTCCAGTGTGGGCAAGGTTTAAGTCTCAGGCCTTTAAGACCAATTTCTATCCAGGCTTATAGAATAAATCCTAACTGCCAGAGTAGTCGTTCTTCCATGGTCTACCTTTCTCTCTTGATCTCTTTTTGCTTTCCTGATTATTTGATACATATGTTCTGGCAGGTCACGCAGCTCCTTGTGCAAGATGCTAGTATCCCAACATTTGAATTGCCCTTCCTCTGTTTATCCTGCTTTGTGAGGTCCTCTAGTTACTTACTTAGACTGTTGTCACACAGACCGACTCTGTTATGTGTTTTTAAAGTTAGCATGTACTGTGAGCAGTTGTACATTAATAGTTAATACTCTCTTTGATTTTCACAGTTCTGACTTGCTGCTAGAGGGCTGCTGAACAGGTGCATGACTAGGAATTGCCATCTGCCCCTTGGCTGTCTGGCTCTCCAGCTTTCTTGTGGCTCTCCTCAGCTTCCTCATAGCTGCCAGGTCCCTAGCTCCTCCCAAGATCTCCCTGTCTCCCCTTCAGCTGCCAGGCCCTGGCTTGCAATCAGTCTGAATAAAGTCTGGGAGGACATGTCATCCTATGGGGTGGGAGGCAAATTGCTCATATTGGCTGTGTAGCAGATTGACATTGCCACAATACAAGCTCCCTAAAACCAGCCAGATATTCCTTGGCCAAAGAGATGCAACTCTGAGACACTGAGGGTGCATCTATACATCACCCTATAGTGATGTAGAGTCACACGCTACATCACCATATGGTATACTGTGGCAGTGTAGCATTCATGTATGTCTACACGCGAACACCAGTTACATCACTGTAGCAGCACACTCCCCAGGTATAGTGCACCTTTATGGTGATGTAGCAGCAAAATTTACCCATGTGCTGTGTGAATGGTGCAGTAAGTGCCTGCACTGCACCGTGTTTAGTACTTCCAAAAGGAAGTAGTAAAGCATGGCACTGTAGCAACATCATCATATGGCAACATGTAGATGTGCCTTCAAAGACCATTTAGTTTATCTTGTCCTGTCTTAACACACAGACTCATTTTAAGATCATTTAGCACATAGGACAGATAATATCTAACAATACCTTTTATTTATGTTTGCTGAAAATCCCAAAACAGCATAAGGCAGGAAGAGATCTTGCATTCTTATGCCCCAATGGATTGATTTCATTAGTCTATAAAGTCACAGATAAGTAAGGTTTGAAAGGACCTTGAGAGGTCAACTATTCCACCACACTGCCTGAGGCAGGATCATACCTATCAAAATGATCTCATACAAATCCACTGTCTAATTCTTAGCAAAAATATTCAACCAAAACAAGATGTAACACCCTCATCTACCTGAGGTAAAGGAAAAGGACTACAGAAACCAACATCCTGCTGCTGCAAACGTTACTAAAAATATGCTCAAGAGATTACAAGAAAAAGGCCTGCCTTCTGCAACAGAGGAAGACAGAACACCCCATAGTCCATACCAGTCTGACCGTGGGGTAAAATTCTTTTCTTGACCCCACATATGGCAATTGGTCTGATGCTGAGCAGAGGGCCATGACCCTCTAGCCATGAACCTCCAGGTTCAAGTCCCAGCAGGAACACTGGCCTACCCCTGTCAAACTCCCCAGTTTTGGCTGGAGCCAACACTCACTGACTCTGAGAAAGACTTAAAACATTCCCTCTCCCACACCCAACATGCAGCAGCAGGAAAGGGAAAAAAAATTCTTCCTGAACCATGTGGCAAACAGCAAAGCCCAGAAGCATGGGAAATCCCCAAAGTAGAACATAGGCATAGCTGTGCCTAAATCATCCCTGACTAGTGCCTGTCCAACCTCCTCTTGAACACCTCTAGCTATGGAGATTCCACAAATTCCTCAGACAGCCTATTCTACTGCCGCACTCTTCTAATAGTACAGAAGTTTCTTCTGATATCCAATCTAAACCTACTTTTTTTGCAACTTCAAGCTGTTAGCTTGTATCCTGCTATGTGCAGCAAGAGAGAAAAGATGTTTTCCCCCACCTCTTCTTTATGGCAGCCATTCAGGTATTTGAAGACTGCTCTCATGTCCACTCTTAAGCACCTTTTCTGCAAGCTGAACATGCCTAGCTCCTTCAAACTCTCTTCATATAATTGCCTTTCAAACCTTACCTTTTGATCCGAGAAACAGTGTTAAGGCGACATATGAAACATTAGTATTGCCATCATGACTCTTGAATGCTTCGCAGTCTAAACAATGTTACATTAATCAACTGTATGCAGATAATAATAGAGACTTGCAGAGAAATCCTGATAATCAAATTATAATTGCATTCTGAGCCACATAGAGTTTCATTGACTGGCCTCATTGACCCAGACTGAGGTTCTTATTACTACGTCAAATACATAAAAATCTTCCACTATTTATTTTATTAAATGGGCCTTCCATATAAAAAAACCCCCAAACCAACAACAATTAATTTAAATCAATTCAAAATCTGGATTAAAACGTCCTTAAATTTGGGTGAGGAATTTGTATCAAATACTTTCATATGCCATCATTAATGATTGATTATTAGCTATTTCTCTTATGAACATAAGCAAGAGGAGATTTTCAGCTCTATTTGGAGAAAAAGGCTGTCTAAAGCAGGCTTTTTTTCTCTTGTCAAAAGCAAGAAGAAAGTGTTTAAGTGGTTTTAAATGCTTCTCATGTTCCTATGAAGAAAAACTTTAGTTCTACCATCTGCAGGAAAAGGACATTATAATTCAAGTTTCTATAAACATGCTATGATGACAGGATTTTTAATACTGCACCTGAAGGAAAAAGAGAGTGTACAAATGTAATGCACCTGCTGGCTTTGGTGTTTATATGTTCAACTAAGCAGGAGCTCATAATACTTCCCAACAGATCTCTGCCAGTGGGCCTGTTATAAATCCCTCTACAGCCAGACAAGTTGGCCTTTATTTTTTCATATTGCTCTGGGCATCTCACATGACATTCCCAAATAAGGAATTGTACTACAAGCCTGCTCTGATTGCTAGTTAATGACTTAACTGGAAAGGAATTATAACAGTATGAATAACAGTGGTTTGCACTGTGAATGCCACAGCTACTCCAAAAATGCCAGAGCAACCAATATAATGTGCTTCTCACTCCTAAGTTTGAAAGGAAGAGAAAGTTGCAACACTTTACAACTGCTGCTAATCTATAAACAATGATTGTTCATTGAACAGTAGGAATCACAAACAGATGAAAATAGTAAATAATAGTGGTAGTTGTTACTGTGTATTAACGCAATTCAATTATTTAAATTATCAAGCTGAAAGAAAAGAAATGGAAATTTGACTCATTCACAATGAAGGTAATTTGGATGAATGGCAATGTATGCAAAACTCTTTGTTGCATTAGTATTAAAAGTGAAGTGTATTTGTGGCTGTTAGCTAGCAATATATCAACGTTGTGTTTGTCTGAATTAGTCTGTGAACAACTTCAGGACTGTCAACTAAGTTGTTTAGCTGTGCAGCATGCTAAGCTGACCAAGGAGAGTTGCACAATATTTGCAACTCAACAAAATTACCAGAAAAGACAGATTAGTAGCTAGAAATAAATCTTGAATCCAAAAATTAGAAGTAATTATTTTTTAAAAGTGTTTTCAAAGGCACGGACAGAATAGAAATTTCATTTTAAAGAGCAGTTATTGACATGGCAATGAATGACTTAAATGTTAAAACTTTGCTCATATCAGTGTGAATTTTCTGATGGAAGCAGTCCCACTTACTTCTGCAAGACTGAACTAGCCTATAGTGAGGTTTCTTGCCTATACCCACTGGCTTGAGTTGCATAAATCTGTTATTTCTTTCACTGTTCTTTCATTGGCTAATACTGCAATTTGCTTATGTATCTGACAGAGGAATAGGGGAGAGAGAGAGAGATTTTTAAAGCTTTATTATAAAAATATTAAAAAATGAAAGGTGAAGTGCAAAAATGTGTGGCCCTCTTAAGTGTAACATAACCCCACAGTTTCTTTTTTTTTCCCTTTTCTTTCTTTTCATATATATATATATATATATATATATATATATATGAATAGAAAGAAAATGGAAAAAAAAAGAAACTGTGGGGTTATGTTACACTTAAGAGGGCCACTCATTTTTGCACTTCACCTTTAAATTTTTAAAAT
>JAGPOW010003316.1:15176815-15217846 GCA_030014935.1 Caiman crocodilus
GATACCCACTGTTTTATAAGTGATAATTATTATGTTTGTACTGCTTTTATATTGTGTGATTACTGTTTTAGGCCTATATATGTAAGTTAGCGTAAGTCACGTCAAGTTTCCATTGTGTATGTCAAGCCTCCATCTTGTGTCCTCTGTCCAGGCACCCCCCATGTTGTAACTGGGTTATACCCATTTACATTTACCCATTATACCCCTCCCACGTATATTGGTTCCCGGATGAATGGGAGTGATTGGGAATGATTGAAATATAATGGCCTGTAAAGACCAGGCCATCAGCTTGCATTGATTCATCCAGGAACCATGGACCTCACCCAGGAACAGAGACAAGAACCCAGCATTTGAAAGACAAAAGACCCTGCAGAACCAGCAACTCTTCCGTTCTACCCCACCATTACAGACACCTGAAATTGCACGTCCCTGCATAGAGCACACATGCTCAGTACTCCAGGGGCTAACCCTTGCCTGGGCATGCCTCCTGTCACTAGGGTCACACAAGGTCTGCCCCTACAAAAAAGGGCAGTGAAGAGTGACTCAGTAGGAACACCATTTCTATCTGAACCAGACCAGCTCCACGTCATGCTGCCTATCCACCCCAGAGGCCCTGCCGGTGACCCCATCTGGACAACACCAAGCTGAAGGAGACCCCGAATGGCCATCAAGGACCAACTTTCAGCCTGGGATAGGTAGATATCACCTGCACATTTTCTCCCAGACTTCAGCTCCTACATCAAGCCTATTTAACCCTGCTGCCAGTGTGTGTGTGTGTGTGTGTGTGTGTGTCCTTCACCGTCTTAAATTGTAGCCTCTGTCTCTCAGCTCCCCCCCCACACCTTTTCCTGCCACCTCTCAGCTCCTCTCTGTCCCTTCTCTGTTCCCCTGCTGCAGCCTCTCAGCCCTGTTGGTCTCTGCCATCTCTCAGTCTCATTCCTGCCATCCGTCTTCTTCCCACATCTTTCTGCAGCCCTTTCTGCCATTTCTAGCCTCCTGGCCCCATTTCTGTTGTCCACTGCCTCCTTCCCATGTTTTTCCTCAGCTCTTCCCACCACTTTTAGTCTCTCAGCCCCGTTCATTTCTGCCTTCTGCTATCTTACCCCATCTCTCTCTCTCTCTCTCCACCTTCTGTTCCCAACCTTTCCTACCCCTTTCCCCCTTTCCTCTGTGTTCTCCAGATTTCCCCCACACCCTCTCTAGCTGCCCCTTCTCCCTCACAGTCCTCTGGTCTGCCACCAACTTCTCCTCAGGTTCCCCAGCAGCTGAAACCCTTCTCTAGCTCCCAGCACCAGCAGCCCCTTCCCTGGTTCCTGGAGCCTGCCCCCAGTTTCTTCCGCACTCTTTCTAGCTCCCCTGCACCCACTGTCCCAGTTTTCCTCTCCCCACTTACCTTTTGGCTCCCTTGTAGCTCCGGCTTCGGTCCCAGCCTCTGTGTAAGCATTTCTCCAGCATCATTCCCCTGTTCTGCAGTCTTTTGGCATTGCCCTTTAATCAATTAAGGTCAATTAACCTAAAATAATCCTGAAGCCTCAGTTCTTCAGCCCAGCTCTCTCTAGTCTACTGGTTCTAATCCTACTCCCAGTAACTTTCACTCCCTGCACTTTCAACTTCTTACCTTAACTTTTCCCCAGGTATCCAAAGTATACCAAGCACATAAATACATACACATCACAACATCCAAGTTAGGAACTCACCTGTGTATATGAATTAGTGATCCATGTATGTGTATTGGGTGTGCAGGTATTGATAATTGATTCTGGTCTAATTTCTTTTGGTCTGTATAGTGTGTGTAAGTGCTTGAATTGGTGAAAAACATGCATTTGCCTAGGCTGGTAATTTTGGATGCGTATGTGCCGGGATGCAGCTGGAGTAGCTGGGGTGGCGATCATGCCTACCTCTCCCTCACAGGGCACTGGTGCGCTCAGTCAGGCCATTGGTGGACTCTACTGCAAGCCGAGGTGCTGTATGAGTTGCACACAGCAAGGGAGATCATGGGGGCAATGAACCGCATTGGTGTAGAGGTGCCTTGTTGGGCAGGCCGAACTCACTCATGTGTTCATGGTCACCAACAATGGGGCCAATATGGTGAAGGCTGTCTATGAAGCCAACTTTGTTGACATCCACTGTGTGGCACACAGGCTGCACCTAATAGTGAGGGATGCCTTGGTGGGGACTGGGCTGCTGGTGACGGCACCATTAGCAGTACTGCTACAAGCCACCTGATTACAAAATGCAGGAAGGTGGCAGGATACTTCCACCGCAGCATCAAGGGGGGCAGGAGAATCAGGATGCTGCAGGAGAAAGAGACAGAGCTGAGCATCCCACAGCACAGAATCATGCAGGATGTGGATACTCAGTGGAAGTCCACATACCTGATGCTCCAAAGGTAGGTGGAGTGACAGAAAGCCATCCACGAGATGGCCTTGTTTGGGGAGATTGGGATCAGTGCCTCCCTTTACAGAGCTGAGTGGGGTACCATTTCCCAGATCTTTGTGGTCCTCAAGTTCTTCCTCAAGGTCACTGAGACCCTTAGAGCTTGCAATGCCCTCCTCAGCCAGGTGATCCCCCTAGTGAGGGAACTGGAGAACCAAATGGAGAAGTTCCAGGGGATCAGTGTTCCTGGCTGGGGCAAGCCACTGTCACCAGACATGTAGGCACTGGTGAGGCAGCTAAAGGAGGGCATCAGGAGATGGCTGGTTCCCTTGCAGTCCATTACAGTCCACATGATGGTAGGCATGTGTGTGAAGGGGAGCATGTGCACTGGGAGCCCCCAAACCCTTGGTCACTGGACGCAGATGTTAGTGAACAGTCAGGGAGGCCAAAGTGCAGAGGCAAGGGGATGTGGAAGAGGGGGATCCACTTTCTCACGCCAGCACTCCCGGCACCAGCCCCAGCACCAGCCAGTCTTCTCCATACCTGCCACTGCCAATGTGGGCCATGGGCATAGCTTCAATGCTGGGGTCCAAATGCACCAGACCCCAGCCTCAGGCAGGTAGCACCAAGGCTTCGGTGGCTACCTATCTCACTGAGGATGTGAAGCCACTGGACTGTGACCCCTTGGCCTACTGGGCAAACTATAGCCAGATGTGGCAGGATCTGGCCATGGTTGCCTGGCAACACCTGTCCTGTCCATTCCAACCTGTGTTCCAAGTGAGAGGACATTCAGTATTGCTGGGGAAGTTGTGACACCCCACCACACCTGCTTGCATCCTACATTGGTGGAGCAGCTGGTGTTCCTAAAGGTAAACCTCCCAGTGCTGGAGTTCCCCAAGCTCCACCTGCAGATGGACTGATTGCCACCCTCCTCATTCCGTCTGCATCAATTTCCTTTTTTGAATTGTTTAAAAGCTGAGAAATGCCCCTTTCTCAGCTGAAGGAGGTACTAACTGCATCACCAGCCAGTAGGCGAAGAACATGTCCCTGCTGAGCTCATTCCCCTGCCAGGATGAACTTGGAGGTATGGGATTGGGGCTATGGGGAAGGAGGAGGCCCAAGGTCCTGGGCATGATCACTAAAATTGCACCCTGCCAGGGTAGGGAGGCCTGGTGGGACTGCTGGCAGTGCAGCAGCCCCATAAATGCCAAGACCAACAATCCCCTGGTGAAAGGTGGGTAGGAGGTGCCATAACCTCCAGCTAATGCACACATGCACAACGTCCTGGATGGGGAATGCCCAGGCCTGTCACGTCTTTGACAGGCCTGACACTTGCTGGTTGCAGTGCAGTTGTGAGACTCCCATTGAGCTCAGCTTAGTTGCCCAGGATGCCAGCTTTAGGATTGAAAACCCCTTTGTCAGGCTAAGGAAGTACCCGCAGTTGGTCCTGCATAGAAGGAATAGTAAAGAAGCCAGAGGCTGGCCTGGCCTGCAATGCAGGCAAGAAAGCCAATCAGTGAAAATGGAAATGGAGGTGTCAGGAGGGTAGGGACAGGCTGGGGTGGGGGCTAGTGGGGAAAGGGGAATATAGCAGTGCAGGTAAAATGCAGAGGTGCCTGGGGTGTCAGGTGTCTGGCAGGTAGCAATGTGTCAGTGTGCCAGAATTCTACTACGTATATTGAATTCCACTGCCTGCAGTTCCGGGAGCCCCACGTGCTGGCAACTCATCAGTCTGAGGTGAAGGTGCATGCCAGCAGCCCAGGCTGGGCTGGCTCCATGTCACTACATGCAGAGCCGCACACTGCTGGGGGGCTCTGCCTGCCATGGACCATGAGCACCCTGAAGGCCAACAGCTTGCTGCTGCAGGGGCCATGTGGGAGAGGCATATGCCAGTGGGGCCCACACCCATTCACAAACCCCACACCCATCCCCCCTACACCTGCCCAGCACCCCAACCGCCCTACACCACTTCAAACCCCCCCACCCCTCCACAAATTCTACACACACATACCACATGCCTGCATACACAATATACAAAAGTAAGACTTGTGGTGTGTGCCAGGGGACCAGGCTGAGCCAGCTCTATGCCACCATGTACAGATCCCAGGACTCAGCCAGAGCCGCACACCATCAGGCAGCTCTGCCTGCTATGGGCCATACGTGCCCTGAGGGCCTACCACCTGCTGCTGCTGCCAATGGCAGGAAGAGCTGGTACCATGGAGGCCAGATAGAGCAGCTTGATGGGTAAGTCTCATGCCATGGGCCGTATTTTTTCTGCCCCTTTTCTAGAATGAAGACATCATTGACATTGTTTGCAGTATGTAAGAGGTCAGCCATTGTTCCAAAAATATTCACCCTCTCCCATCCTTCACTGGGTGCATAGATGATAACTAGGAGGAGGCAGCTCTGCTCCAAAGTGGCTTGGATTAGTAGCAAGTGAATGGGGATGACTTTTGAGACAGCCACTGAAACTAGTCTCAGGTTTTGTGAGACAATGATTGTAATCCTCACAGCGTAGCTGGTGCTGTGGCTGAGGAAGGCTCTTCCCTTCCAGGTGCTGTGCCTGTGTGCCTCATTGGTCCTGACTGTGTGCATGTCTTGCAACCAGGTGAAGTCTAACCATTTCTGGTTTAAGAATTGAAAAAGAGTTGCTTGATTTCCTGAGTTCCTGCATGTATTTATATTGAATAAGCCAAGGGTAAAGGTCAGCATTTTGAAAGGTGTGAGAAGGTCACAGTATGCATAGTGTTTTGTTGCTTACTCCTGCTGGAAGTTTCATTGTTACACTATGAGCCAAGACTAGGAAACATTTACTGTCAGGAATCCTTCAGGTATTTGGTTCTCAATCTCCCATGATCCCTTGATCTCATCAAGGAACCTAACAATGCTTCCAAGGAAGTAACCTTTCCTAAAGGCATCCCTAAAGGAATGCATCCCTAAAGGAAGCTTTGAGGGGCTCCATCCCTCACTAAAGGATGATCATTTCTCTCTTTGAGCCAGGATGTTAGGCGCACCAAGGTCACCAGAGCCCATGGGTTCCCTTTCTTTCTCCTCCTGCTTGGATTCTGAGTCAGTGCCCAGTTCAGAGCAGGGTGGGCTTAGGGGCTCAGGAAGGGGTGGGTGCGGAGGCAAGATTATGCAAGGCACCAATTTATAGAATTGTATTAAGATTACAATGTAGAATATTCAAATGTAGGAAAACTCAGATTTAAATCTATCCTTGCAACATTCATTCTGTTTCCCTGTGTGCATAATTTATGCTGTCTTTGGTTTACATCTCCCTTTGGACAGGTTGCTGTGATCAGGTTTACAAGTGTCAACAGCCACCCAGGGATTAAGGAACAAATAACAGCCTTCCCTATGGGCCGTGTCAGACCTTACCCTGTAAGCCAAACAAATGTTAATCATTTTGGTGCTGTTTGGCTTAGTGGACCAGTCACACATGAAGGCAGAAAACCTGCTTTGATTGCTCCTCACTTACACAGCTGTGACTTGCCAGTAGAGACTTGGTGAGCAAGGAGAGGATGAGGAGCTAGGGGAAGGACAGGCTCCCTTCTCTCTTAGGGCTGAGTGAGTGCTGCAGCCCCAGCTCCTGGCTAGAAATTAATAAAACACAAGCAAAATTAGTTGGATTTGAGATAATCCTGCCCTGGAGTATGGTAATGTTAAACCAAATAACAAGTGCTTTAAACCACTTAAAAGGTGTTAGCATGCAACCAGTCTAGGGCTGAAGATCTCCAGAAGATGCCTAAAGTTACCCAGTTATAGGCCCTATGCTGTCCAGCTGTGACCAATTGTTGACCAGATGCAGTTAGGGATAAGAAGCTGCTGAAGCTTAGATGGAAGGCTGAGTTGTCAGAGAGGATCATTGTTAATAGGGAGTTTCCTAAGGAATGGGGTTACAAACCTTGGAAAGACTTTTGGTAGGAAGGCATGGGGGTTGCTGCTTGAGAAGAAAGTAAGCAGGAAGGTTTCCTTGAGGGGTTCTTTGTGGAGGTCTTGCTTAGCCTGCTGGTAGAAAGCGCCTGAGGATACAAGGCTGTGTTAAATGGGACGATGGGCTCTGTATAAGGAATTCTAAGGAGTTCTGAAAGCTGTGTCAATGCTCTGGTGTTCCTGGTCAAGAGATCTGGCCCCTTGAGAGATATATGTTACCATAATTGTTCTGGGTTTTGTATAAGGACCTAGAGGAAACTGTTATGTGCTTACAGTTCCCTGCTGTGCTTCAATAAAAAAAGATTCCCCCCCTATGGGCACCTCCAGTATGTCAAAGAATACTGCAAAAACAAAGGCC
Source organism: Caiman crocodilus (assembly GCA_030014935.1). NCBI lineage: Eukaryota > Metazoa > Chordata > Crocodylia > Alligatoridae > Caiman > Caiman crocodilus. The sequence goes on from JAGPOW010003316.1 coordinate 15,183,486, forward strand.
TTCTATCCTTTGTGATCTGAAGGCAGTATTGGTGTCTGGATGAAGAGAAAGTGTCTTCTCTTTTCCTAAGTTCTGATTTTCTAGTTGAAAAACATGCCAAAAGATTCTCTGTCCATGGAAAGGAGTAGCTAACACAAAACTGTTTTGCCTGAGAATCCCTGTCAACTACATCTGCCTTCTGGCAATGGTACTTGCTGTCATAGCTCAAGACAGAGTGAGGATCTTATCCTTAGCAGTATCTGGATCAAGGGGAAAAAGCAGTGGCATGAACTTTCAGTTCTTCTCATGTTCTGTCTGTGTATTTCTGCTTCTTAGTATTGAGGAGCTGCTTGTCAGTATCTTGCACCATGCAAAATAAATTGAGGTGGATGAAACTTGAAGAGAAGTTGGCCATGGAATCATAACCCTATCTAAGAGTGGAGTCACTTTTTATGGCTTCCTTCTCCTTCAGGCAAAAATAATGTTTGGCTGAGATAACAGCTTCCTTGGCCTCTGCAGTAAAAGCCACATCTGTTTTGGGTACCTGAAACAAGAAGTAATTCTCCTCCTTGCTGCTTCAATACTTTACAGTTTAGACCTTGGCCTTTGGAACACCTCTTTTGGAGCTGAAAACTTCCTGGAAAAAATATTTTTACTGCTAGAACAAAATACTTGCCAACCTCTGACACCTTATCTTGTCTCAGAGTCAGCCTGTTCAATTGTAGGCCCAGTGCTTGTGGTTGGATATTGAGTCAGAAGAACATGAGGATTTGGGGAGAAGTATTGACAGCCAGATGCTGACCTGGTTCTGGCTCAGAAGGACCCATTTCATTAACTGAAGAAAAGATAAAACAGACACTTAGTTACAGAGCTTTCTAAACTGGGAAAAGAAAGTTGGAAGTGTCAGAGAGAGAGAGGCAGGAGGATTAGGGTAAAAAATGACCAAAGGAAAAGTGTTGGGGGAGAATCAAGGTCCTAATAAAAGGGAATGTGTGGAGGTTTTTGCAGCCCTGCTTTGAAGCAGAACAGTCTGAGGCAGGTTCTTGGTAGGGGGATCTGTTTGGCCAGTTCTATCTCATTTGACAGCTCCATTGCAGCCAGGTCACAACCATAGAATCACTGGTAATAAATCAGTAACTAGTTAATATAAAGAGAAAATGCTTTTTTTCAGACTGTTATCAAACTGTAATAAGGATCTGATCCTCACTTCACTGAGGTTAAAGTGGACAGGACTGAGTTCTGTACTGCAGCCTTAAATTAGGCGACATTTTGAACAATGACATGCAAATGATTGAGGGAATCTGTTTCTTCACCTCTTGCCCACTACCACTGCAAATATGTGCAATTTCTGTCAATAGCCATGATTTCAAGATTTTTTTTCAATAAACTAGTACCTTAATGTATTGGTGCCGCATTTGATATTCCTTAGAGGGAGTCTTATTTTCAAAAAGTACCCACTGAAATTCAAACATTAAAAAAGGGGAAGCAACTAAAATGAATAGTCACCATTAATTATGTGATACACCTCTGATAATATAATGATCTCTTTCCTAAATAAAGAAATTAATAGAAAAAAAATTACTTTTTTTAGGGGTGGGATCATAACAGCGATTTAATGCCAGCACTGCATTAAATAGTGTGGCTTAACTAGGACAGTTTACTTAGGGGAAAAATCAATCAATTATCTAATGGGAAATGACAGCTTACATTTTTGTATAGTTAGCTGTGGTGATCCTTTTTCTGAGTCTAATGTTTTGCTCATGAAGCAGTGTCAGGTAATGTGATTGGACCTTTGAAACAACAGGTTAAAACAAAAGGTATTAATTTTATTTTAATGGGAGGTGCAGACTAGCATAGATATGGTAGAGATGGTAAAAATTTAAAAGGCCTAGGGGACTCCACATCTGTTTCTCTTAAAGGACTTAAGGCATAGAAGAGTAAACTCAAGATCTTCAATTCACTTTTCCTAGTCAAATTTAGAAATAATCTTAGACACTAGCTAAAAAAGTTCTGTAAAAAGAGGTCTTGAACCTAATGTGGAATATAGAAAGCTGCAAATTTAAAGGGATATATGCTTTTTAACATTAATGACAATTTTTTTTCACATATGGCAGTTTAACACAAACAAATCTACTTTTCTGATTTTTTTGGATTTTTAATAACATATTTACTCGAATGTAAGACAGTACCCCCTCCCCCCCAAGTAATTAGATTGTATATATGGAAAACTTATGAATTTGTTATAATATTCTAGGCATAGAATCTAATTATTGGAATTTGTCCCCTTCCCACTGCTTCAGGAAGAAAAATACATCTGAATTTGTCCTCCTCTCTCTGCACCCTCTCCTTACCATCAAATCCTGTACTCCCTGAGCATATGAAAGTGAGAAACAAATTTGAAAACACAGACCTTGAAATAAAAATGCCTGCAGCAATTTGTGGATGTGTCTACACAAGACATTTACTGTGGAGCTGCCTAATTAACTGCACATTAAAATGTCACCATCTATATATCCAGTGCTATTAGGATGAATTAAATGAATTCATGCTACCTTAGCATAATGCTTTTAAATACAAGTGCTATCTTACGGTGGAGTTTTTTACTCTACAGCAATGCATGTGTAGATGATGACAGAGCTAGCTGGGGCATGAGGGTACTTCCAGTATGAGGGTATCTGCCAGCTAGCTCTGTCTTGGAGCACTGCTGTGATCCAGCCAACCCCTCTGCAGCATGTTGAGCCAAGATGGAGCAGCCCAGGCTGGCAGATTGACCACTCTGGGTCCCTTGCCAGCCAGGCATACTCTGACCCCGCTCAACGTAGTAAAGTCCTGAGCACTCATGTCAATGTGACACCTAGGAGCAATAAACTCTAGTGCAATACACACTGGAGTTTATAGAGTCACCTTAATAGCATGTGTAGATGCTAGATGCTATGTAGTGGTGCCTTAACCTGGGCTTTCACCATCTGGTGGGTAAACATGACAGCTGTGAGAGTAGTGGGGCCAGGTATGATCATGTGTAGGTGCCTGAGCCTAGGGATGTGAGATCCTGAAGGCCCCAGAGCAGGTAGTTGGTAAACATGGTGTGAGGCCCTGCACAGAGTAGGGCCAAAATGGGGGTAAGCCTGAAGGCAAGCACAAGGGCCAGTGCTGTAAGTAGCTAGTTGTAAGTATGATGAGGAGACCCCAGGGTTGGGGGTGGTGTAGAGTTGCCCAGTGAGGAGCTTGGGGCAAATGCAAGCCAGCATTGATCTAAGGCTACACCATATAGAGTAGGGGCACTTATGGGAACTGAAGTTGCTGCGTGGTGGTACCAGGGGGAGAGTAGCTAATCCCAAAAGCCCATGACGAGTTGCTCCAGAGCAGTTAGGGTAGTGGAGTGTGGCCCAGGGTGGGTGGAGTTCAAGATGCCCGTGTGAGAGTGGGGCAGAGTGAGTGTGAGAGTGAATGGAGACCAATTATGGACTGAATCTGCCCTGGCCTCAGACCGGGAGAAGTAATCCTAATCTGGATGCCATCTGTGAGGCATGGGCCATGGTGTAGGGAAGGTTCAGAGCCCTGGATAGCACCCCTGGCATTGGGGCAAGCAATGGGCAGCCTCCACCTTAATAAATCAAGTTAATAACCAAGTCATAGCAGGAGTGACAGGGCAGAATGCCCTAGGCAGGTAGGCTGGCTGCTTTGGGATCTGGCCAGGAAGTTGTCCCCTGTCACAGAATAGAATCATGAGATTTACCTTGTTTTGTTTTTTGACTCTCCTTTGTCACTTATAACTGATAAGCTTCACCTTAAAATATAAATTACTTTTGTTTTTATTGGTCTCAAAATATATGACCTAGCACCTAGTACTATTATATTTAATCCTTGTTCTATTATCCCAGTCTTAAAGATCATCTGCGTTTGTCTTTTTTAGTAAGATAGCCACATCTTCCTCTAGCTTTGTCAGCAAATTTCATCAGATTTTTGACAGTAAGGTCATAAATAAAAATATTTAATAAAATTGTTTCTGAGACCAATCTTTGAGGAACTCCACTGGTAACCTTGATCCAGCACAATAATTCCCTTATAAGTAGAATTCACTGTCATCTCCTCTTCAGTTAGTTCCTCATCTACCTTTATTATTATTGTATCAGCCCATTCTCTTCAGTTTAATTTCTGATGAGGCATTGTATCAAGGGTAGCAGATGTATTCTGGATTTAATAACAAAATATTTCTTCTTTCTAGAAAATCAGTTATCAAAAGAATATCCTATGTTAATATAAACCAATCCAACTCTAGTAACCTCATGATGCATTTTATACCTGGAAATTCCAGTCTTTGGGCTCTTCAGGTCTTTCAATTTTATGATGTAATTCTTTATTATCCTTTTGAGAGAAATGTTTTTATTACACACTTATTTTTGAGTCAGTTTGGCCCAAGGTTATTTTGTATGACCAACTCTTCTATATAGTCTTCATTATTATCAAAACTTAGTAGAAAATATCATTACCTCTTTCTGGTTCACTGTTTGAGGAAATCCAGACAATCAAATTCAGAAATACCTAGGCCTTACTTCTATTAGTAGTAGTTCTTATCCATTCTGTCTGGGAATTATGTGTTCTATAAGAACATGATTCTAGTAATATTTCTTCCTAATGAAAAACCTCTATCCATGTCTAAGTGTGATGCAGAGGGTTTACAGCAAATGTGTATCCATAATGCTTCCTCAGTGTTTCCCCAAGTCTTCTTCAAACACCAATTTTTCCTCTGTTCAAGTATTGACTTTCAAGGTTTATCTACTTCCTAGATACCAGTACACCTAAGTACCTTTCTCCCACTACCTGAATAACCACAGCTACTAAAACCCTACTTCAAGATATGGCCCAGGGCACTCTTGGGTTCAATTCTGAAACAAGGAACAGATTGTTCTGCATGCAAGTTGTTGTATAAAATGGTACTGGACACCATGGCTGGGGCTTATAGGCACAATAATGTTACAAACAAAAATTAATTGGCTCAAGGAAAATAATTTAGTGGTAGCTACAGGAAGTGATGACAGAGAAGACAAGAGATTAACTCTGAGAACAGTCTAATTTCCCTGCTGTTCTTAAGTACTAAAACTACATGGCCAAAGGTAAAGAGTAGAGCAAAAACAATGCCTGTTACTGTTTCTTTATGATGTATACCAGCAACAATAAAGTTAACAGAAGTTCTCCTTTTTTAATTCTGCTAAACATCACAAATTTCCCTCACTTTATGCTGAAGGATCCAATGCAGGATCCTCAGGAGATCTGAACAGGGCATGAAATACAGATTTGAACTTCAGCTTTCTTCCTAGCCAAGGCTTCCCAGTAAAGATATGGAAGCAAGACCCTAAGGTCTAAAATCTGAAAGAAGAAAAGGTGACTATTTCCACTATTTTTGGGTTATATATTTTTTGAAAGATCAGTAAAGGGCAAATCCGTCTTTGTTTCTGTCCTGCCGATCAGCTTTAGTGTTTGTAATTTTAATGCTGAGTAACAGCACTCTCAGTAATAGGCATAATTAAGGTTTTAAATCTATGTGATTAGAGGCAAAGTGCTTAGTGATGAGGTGAAAAGGCTGGTGGCTTTAGAAGCACATTTGTGCTGAAAAAGAAAGAAAGAAAAAGTTTTTTTTATTGTATACTTGACCCCACTTTGACATAATCTATTCCCAATTCTGTCTTCAGAACCACTTAAACACTTATGCCTTTCTGCATTCAGCTGTCAAAAACATTCATTGAAAGGCTTGACCATGGGCCCTGCATTGTGTTCAGTCAGTTATATTACTGTAATATAAGTATAAAAAACGCTGTATTTATTCAAATATAGGATGATATTTTCTTAAAATTACATACAAAGAAGCCATATTAAACACATTGGGCACATCTATACATACAGTAATGCACCATAATTATGGTACATTACGTTTAGTACCTGTAATAACAGAAACTAACTTAATGCTCTATAATCATGCCAGCACATATCTTTTAAGCTACAGTAATGCGCAGCAGACTAATTCTACTTTGCAATAGTGCATTAGCATGGCTTTCGGCAGGACGTGCTAATGCACAGTAGAGTTAGTGTGCTTTTAGCATGTTGTGTAGATGTTCCCACTGTCTATGCCAAAAGCAGCATAGACTCAGAAATGGAGAACAGCTATGAAGTTGACTCAAATGCAGCCAGAACTGAGCAAGACTACAAGGATAGGTTAGTATAGCCTATCTGAATAAAATATATGTAGGCATCTACCTAAATTGTGCCAGAAGTGCTCTGTGCAGCAGCACCTTCAATCTTCATCTTTTTACCACATAACCCTCCCCTGCTGCTGATTGGCTGAGGGGCCCTGGCAAAAAAACCCCAGCATATTTAAAACCATGGTTTTTTGCCTCCCACCTGATTAAAAGCAAGCAGCAAGGCTGCAGGGGTCCCTCAGCCACTCAGCAATGTAGGAGGAGGGGGCAAAAAAATCAGGATTAAAGGAACTGCTACACAGCACACTTCAAATGTGATTTAGGTAGATCCCTAAATATACGTTAGTGCCCATTATGTGCAGTCCCCCTCAACATGGATTCTTTTTCCAAGTCATGGTAAGCCACTACTTTGCATACATTTAGATTCCCCCTTCCTTCCTACAATGAGCTGCGTCTTTCTTTCCTTTTTCCAATTATTCTTGTTTCTTCAGCAGCTATGCAGTACTTCACAAGTCTTTGGCTTTGAACTAATATTGTGCGTAGTAAGCACATCTACACGAGACATTTACTGTGCAGTTGACTAATTAGCTGCACAGAAAACATGATGCATCTATACATGCACTGTTCTTAGGCCAGAATAAGCTAATTTACTTTGCAGAAGGATAGTACTTGTAAATACAAGTGCTATCCTGCTACAGAGTAAAAAACTCCACAGCAGCACATGTGTAGATGTTGCCTTACCTGGCTGGGGCACAAGGGTGCTTCAGTGTGGGGAAAACCTGCCAGCTAGTCCCACAGTGAAGCCCCCTCATGCCCCAGCCAGCTCCTCCACTTCACATTGAGTTAGGGAGGCAGGGAGGGGGAGCAGTTCTGAGCTGACCTCCAAGACCTCCTGCTAGCTGGGGCTGCTCTGACTTGGCTCAATTTTCTGAGCATGAATAAATTCTGGAGCTTATGCTCCACAGTGTATTGCTTTCAGGCACATGTTCAAATGGCTCTGGAGTTTATTGTTGTGCATTAATGCATGTGTAGATGTGCCCAGTTTGTACTACATGTAAGGCAGTGCCAAAGTGCCAATCAAAGTGTGCTTAATACCTGTATTAAAACTTTCAGCAGTTTCAAAAAAGGATAATATGCAGTAATTCTAGATGAGGTCAGCAGAAGGATACTATATGCAAAACAGTACAGTCATTTTTAATTTCAAGGACCTTGTTTTCAAATTTGCTTTTCACTTCCATGTTCTGAGGAAAAGCAGGCCCTGACAATAAGGAGATGGGTAGGGGGAAAGGGAGCAAGGAGGCTACTTGTCTCCCCAGTTCTATTTACTCTGCTCCAGCAGTGGGGGGTTGACAAATTTATGGTAAATCTCCGGTAATTAGATTTTATAACTGGAAAACAACAATAATTTTATACATATTCTCTATGTATAATGTAATTATTGGGGGTCATCTTATGTTTGAGTAAATGCAGTACTTTGATTTGGTAGCATTTTCTACCTGTTGTGTAATGACAGAAATTACTATAGTAAAACAGAAAAAGAATCAGGCAGCTAAAGGAACCTGAGTGTTAGACAGAACCTGGAAAGCCTGGAAATAGTCAGACTGAGTCCTTCAAGCTCCAAATGAGCTTCAGTTGGAGCTCCTCCAGAGAATGTACTTTCAATTCTTAAGCATTAAGGAAAACAAGGGAGAAAGATCTGTCAGGAGATGAAGGCAATGTGAAGGCACCTGGCCCAATCCTCTATCACATCTGGCAGAGTTGCTTAACTTTCACACCAGGGTGCCAATTTTTATGCCACTAATTCTCAACTAGCATCCTTTTAAGGGTGCCACAGAGTTTCAAGTACAAACACCTACACATGCTTCACAAGATAAACTCTGAGATTTCAAAGAGGACTCCATAGTGTTGAAAATATTCTCACCTGTTGTAGTCTTTGGCTGCTTATACATGTGCTCACCTACTTAGCAGCCAGACTCTGCCACTCTTATATGGTGATAATTATTACACTGCTTTGGCATAAGTGGGGCTAACTGTAAAGCAAAGTCTTGCAGAAGTCTAGCCAAGTGCTTCCTTTTTTACATCAGGTAAGGAAAATAATGTGTCCTTTAATAGTCTCAGTCTGCCACCTAGTGGGCTTTATTAGAAAAGACTTCTGCTATTTGGGAAATTTCAAAGATGTGTTTCACTTCTCGCTCTTTCTAATGATTCTTGGTTTTGTCATAAGAGAAAAACTGATGCAGCAAAGCAGTAACATCATTGCCTAGATGGTTTCAAGGTTGTTCTAACTTCCCTTCATTGCTTACTAAGCCATTTTGAAGGTCTGTGTTTTTAAACTGGTTATACTGGGTCTCTCACATCAACATTTCTAAAGATTTTAAGAGAATTTTAGTGGGTGCATCTACATGACCAATTATGGCACTTGCATAAACTATGGAGCTTATTGCTCTGGAGTTAATTGCTTCTGGGCACACATTCAAACAGTGTGCCTGGGAGCAATTAACTCTGGAGCAATAAGCGCCGCAGTTTATTCAGGTGTAGCACGTTCAGCCAGGGCAAGCATCCCCACACCGAAGCTCCCTCATGCTCCAGCCAGCTAGGCAGTGTCTACTTGTATTTACAAGTACTATCCTGTGACATAGTGAATTAGTTCATTCTATTAGGGGCATGCATGTAGATGCTGAGATTTTTACTGTGCAGATAATTATGCACAGTAAACGTGTTATGTAGATGCTCCCAGACTTCTATAAATAATTTTGATTGATAGTATGAAAACAAGAGTCCTCTTTATACAAAGAAATCTGTACTTTATTAAATCTAGTTATCAAAATAAAAGCAAAAACCTTGGTTTTCACTTAGACTTCAATTTCAAGAGCAATCTTGTACTCTTGAAAGGAATACTTCTCAGATGTACTGCTATGTAGGTTTAAAGATTCACTTTAAATGTGCTCCCTTTGTGGGAACTTCTTGTCTTAACATCTTAAGCACAACACTTATGCATGAAAAACAATTCAATTGCCCTGATGCAAGTAGAGGCAGACTTTCCATAAAGTCCTGTAATGACAGTTCAGTGAGATAATGGCTATGATTACAGATTTATACCTTGCAGAATACATAACATTCAAATGCACTCACACTTCGGAAGCTCTGCTTTTAATTTGACCACAGTGCTTAAATTGTGATTCTTAAAGTGGGGTGAAAGGAAAACAAATCTTGTCCATGCTGGAAAGCTGCTCTGATCTAGTCCTTTTACACATGCTGAGTGCTTGAAAACACTTCTACTAGGCATGTTTTTTCTCTGACATTATCAGTGGTACTCTGCATGCTCAAATCAAAGCAGTGCATTTCCTACAATTAAGCAAGCATATTTTTTAATATGAATTGGAACACCCCTATTTGTTAATACTATAATAGGTTTCTGTCTATGGATTGCAATAAAATTGCTTTTAACAACCCTGTTTACTAAGTGGCAGCTGCAATACACATCCTGGATGAATTTATATGATGGTGTCTTTCAGGTGCAATGGAGTCAGCAAAACAATCTGCCAGGGAGTTCTGTTCTGTTCATACATTACAAAGCCTTTATAGTTTTTCAGATAGCTTTAGGAAACTTTCAGAAATCTTTCATATTCAACATTATAATTCTGTTGCTTACAGAGACGGTGATTTCTCAAACTGTGCTTGCCACTATTGTGTGAAATATGAATAGTTTAGTGACTCTCTACATCAAGGGTTCCCAAATGCTTTAATAGTATGGAATCTTTCACATCAAATCTCATTTTATATGACTTAAAACAACCATTATGACCATCTGGGCTGATGTGCTATAACCTGTTTTATATAGGAACTTGACCATTATTAGGCATCAAACTTATAACTTCTGAATCAGCTGTAGCCTGTCACTTAGAAAGACATCCAGCCCTTTATATGTAACAATTGAACTTAAACTATCATGTCCTTTGTTAATTGTTCCAGTGGTTAATTATCTTCACATAAAAGTGACTTAGACTAAACCTTGTGGTTAAAATAAAATTATTATTAGCAATTACAACTACAGGTGATTTTAAAAATTATGTTAAGATTAGGAATGGAACTGAGTGAAAATTTATTTTGTCTGAAAAATGTAGGGGTGATTCAAAAAAGCATAAGCATTTGATTTGATATTTTCAATATGAAACATTTTTACTTCATAATTTCTACCCCCAGCTTCTCACGCATCCCAGTTGACTATTCTTTTTTAGAGAGTGTTAGATACATTGAAAACAAAATGTTTGGGTTGACCTATAACTAATTTTTTAAATTTCTGTTTCAGCTATCAAAATGAGAACTGTACTATTAATACAGTTTTCAATAAAGCTCTAAATAGGAATGCAATATAAAATGTATTTAACATCTTGTAATTTGCTACTGCAGCTTGATTTGAGGTAATCTTAACCAATATCAGAAAGGCAGACCATACTTAGTGCACTGCCTCTTTGGTATGCATGCCTTCTTAGGTGGAGTTTTTTCATTGACTTATGCAACTACTCAATCAGGTGAACTAAAGTTGAAAGCAGCACCTAAAAAGAAAGAAACTAAGTTACCTTGGTAAACAAATCTCTCTATAGATAGTAAGGGGCTGTTTCTGTCCCAAAGTCCTTTTAGTTTAAAAATACACCGACCTGGAAAAGGGTTGAAAAAAAGGAAGGTAGCATGCTTATTATATAGAGGGCAAACAGGGGGAGAAAGAATCCCAGAATGGTTAGGTGACTTGCTGAAGGTCATACAATGCATCTATGACAGAGCTGGAGGAAGAAATTCATACTGTGCTTGCCACTATTGTGTGAAATATGAATAGTTTAGTGACTCTCTACATCAAGGGTTCCCAAATGCTTTAGTAGTATGGAATCTTTCACATCAAATCTCATTTTATATGACTTAAAACAACCATTATGAGCATCTGGGCTGATATGCTATAACCTGTTTTATATAGGAACTTGACCATTATTAGGCATCAAACTTATAACTTCTGAATCAGCTGTAGCCTGTCATTTCAAAAGAAAGTTTGTTGGAATCCCAGTCTAGTGTTTTAATAAAAAAACAAACAAACACTTTTCTCTCCATATAATAAAAACTATTTTTTATAGTAAATTCTTTGTTATGACAGATTAATAACTCTTAAATGGTTACATTCTCTTACATTATCTTACTTATCATTATTCTCTTACTTAACATTTTTGTGCACAAAATCTTCCTACTATCTGGACATAACCCTTTAAACTTCAGTTTAAAAAATATATTAAGAGCCCTTCAGAGGCATTACCCCAACATTTTGTGAATAAATATCATAAGGCAAAGAAATTCACCAGACAAAAGATACACTATGTGATTTAACAACAAACATAATGTGAGAAGCAAAACATTCCTTTTCAGCTTTGTGCAATAAAAGGGTAAGGGCTGTATAAAAATAGTTGCCTAAAAACACTGTATGATCTGGGCCATTAAAAAATGCTTAGACCTTTCTGGGCAACACAAATTGTGCTGTGGCAACCTGATTTGTACACAAACAGGATTATACAACATAATAGCTGCTTTCTTTTTATTTATTAGATTAGGTTTTAATATGGCAATAAATGGACCCAATGGAAATTTCAAAAGATGTAGCAGAGACTTGACAGAAATAAGCCAAAATATTCTTAACTGGAACAGTACTACTGGAGGAACTTCCCTTTCTTCTTATGACTTTGGTTGAGTGGCAAATTGCTCATATGGCGCATAATTGCCAGCCATAAAAGTGTTCTGACAAAGCATGGGTATGGGAGAAGCATGAAAAATAACTGTTGCTGGCTTAGTCTCTGAACCTCTGAGTTTTAATGTCAGCAAATTTCATACATAGTGGTTTAGTTAGTGGAGTTGCTAATAGACGTTAGTGGGAGTTGGGCACCAAATTCCTTAAGATCCTTTAGCAATTTTCACCCTGAAAGAAGGAATCCAGGAGTATATTAAATCTCCTGACTTCAGTAGGCTACTTACTCGCTTGCCATTAAATAGATGTGTTGGTAGATTGCAGCCTATGAATACACTCCTGAAAATAGCGTAGCAGTGATACTGTATGGCTTTAAAACCAGGGTTCTGCTATGGAATTTCTTCTGCTTTGTAAAGGGCTTGCTAGCAAATGAAGAAGAAAATAATAGGAAACATGTTATAAATACATTTTCTCTCAGGTTTTGAGACTATATATCAAGAAGGTTCAGCACTCTTGTGCTAGGTTCACTTTAACTAGGATGCTATTGAAATTAATGGAGTTATACCAGAGATGAGTTTGGCTCTTCCTCCTGCTGTTGAACACATAGTCATGAAAGTAGTAAACAAGGCTCAGAAATCTGGTAAGTACCTAAAAGGATATTTTACTTTTCAGAAGAATGGAGTACCTGGCACTTCAGATTTCAATGTTCATGTCTGTTGAAAATTGGCTTATTATATTTAGTTGTTTAAATATGGATTGTAGGAGCCTACCTCTAGATTCCCATAATTCTTTTAAATTTTGTCCAGTATTGTCTCTTTTTTTTCTCATACTGGGTAAATTTCTATAATAGGCAGTCATTGCACCACTGTTCTACTTTGTCCCTGGGTAAGAATTATATGGAGGCTACTTCACTACTCAAAGAAGCATTTGCCCAGCAAATAGTACTACTACCAGACACACGGTTCAGTATTCTATCCTTTAATTAATATCTTCCATATAAATGTCAGATCATCTCTCATTTTTAAAGAATAATTAAGGTTCCTCAGAACAAAAGTGAAGCTGTACATGTGGAGCATGCAATGATAATTACTGTGGTTTTTCAAATTTATCCTAATATATATTCAAATGTTATCTAAGTGCTCGCAAAGGAGCCAAGGACTCAGTCTACTCAAATGGTACTGACATAACTGTGTTAGAAAGGTATATCACATCTTACAAATATAGGAAAAACAATAATATGGAAACAGTTATACAATTATAGAGGTTCTGGGGCTGGGGAAAGGTCAAAGCCCAGGCGGCTTGTCCAGGGCCATGGGAGGGTTTCCACACTGCACGTACCCCAGTGGAGGCCCAGGGACTATGTGCCCTCCGCTGCATGCTGGGGTTTGTGTCCTGAGCCCCACATATATATCAGGGGTGCATTTCCGCCCGGGTCTCCACTGGGGTGCATGCAGTAGTGGGATACCCCCAGCACCTGGATGAGCCACCCAGGCTCCAAACCTCCCCCTGGCCCAGCTGAAGCCCCATTCACCTGGTGGCAAAAGGCACAGGGCCTTAGGCAGTGGAAAGGGGGGATAATGGGGCTTAGCTCCCACAAATGCAAAGCATTGGCTGCAGCAGTGGTGGGGAGGGGGGCGCGTGCACAGCAGTGAAGGGGAAGTGAGGCAGGGGCATGCACTGCACAGTCAGGGCAGGCGTAGGACAAAGCCACAAGCAGCTCATCTGGGGAGGTGCGGGGAGAGGAGGGCACACAGCCCAGGAGGGCACAGGGTGTGCATGCCCCCAGATCTGCACATGGGTGGGCTGGGGCTGAAGTGGCACCAGGCTCTTTCCGATACAGCTCTTTGGCCATGTGGTTTTTGGGCCAGGTGGCAGCAGCACTAGGAGCAGGGCTGCAGGCACCTGAAAATTTGCCGTAGTCCCGCAGCCCCCTCCCAGTGTTGCTGCCAATACTGCTTCCCAGACCAAGAGCCCCACAGTTTCCAGTCATGCCAGGAAAGGCCTGGTGCCATCCCAGCTCCACCCCACATTCCCTTCCAGGCTGGTGCCTCCTCTCCCCCATGCTCCCCGGACAAGCCACTCATGGCTCCATCCTGTACCCACCCTGCCCATGCAGGGCCTGCCCCTGCTCCACTCCCTCCCCCACTGCCATGGGGGGAAGATCGAGGCCCCAGCAGTGAGGGAGGGAGCAGGGCACAAGAAGGATCAGGGGCTGGCAAAAGTGGGGGATAAGTGGAGGCCTGGGGAATACATACCCCCCCGAGCCTCCACTTGTCCCACCATCTGGCCCAGCTAGGCCCACTGCCACCAGCCCCCGCTCCTGCTCGTGCCCCACCCCTTCCCTCACTGCAGGGGCCTCGATTTGCCCTCCCTCCACACCCCTTCCCTCACAGACTTACCTGCTGGGTGGGGGTGAGCCCCCAAATAATATTTTCTCCCTCCACCTCAATCTGCACCCCCCTTCCCTGCCCACAGACTGACCAATGGGGGGAGGAGGGTGGCAGCGCAGGGTAGATCTTGGGTTGCTTTTTAATTGAAAAAGTGATCTCCTACCCAAAAAGGTCAGAGACCACTGCTATAAGGCCTTGTTACATGTTACACTATGGATGCATCTACACATGATGCTATGCCGCCTTAGTGGCATGCTACAGCAAGAGAATGTCCATGGGTGTCTACACGATTGGTAGCAACTTTTGGAAGTACTAAATCATGTCACAGTAACAACATCACCATAGAGCAATGTGTAGTTTTTTCCTATGAGTCCCACAAATAAATGTCGATGGGAATTAGCGCTAGCTCAAGTTTGAAACAGTCACACTTTGGGCTGCACTGCAGCCTGTAGGACTGAAAGGTAAGAAGAATCCCTTGCTTCCCCCCATTACAGATGAGCCAGGATGCTGCTCTTCTGGGGATAGCCACCCAAAGAGCAGCAGCAGCAGCAGTGGTTGTGGCAGATGCTGGACAGGACATTTAACCCTTTCCTGCCTGCTTCCCCAGGACAGACAGTATGGGCAGTCATTAGTAAGTAGGAGTGAAGGACAGTGAATGGGGATCTGGGTTTCTGGGGAAAGCAGGAGTGATTGAGGGAAGCAGGGCCAGCAGGCGAGAAGAAGCAGGTGGGGTGTTTACACTAACATACAGCCTAGCGTGGCTATACCTTAGTGTAATACAGTCCAGATAAAGGTAATACAGATAAGAGATAATCTTGCCCTGGAGTTTCATAACTTTGAGCCACCTAATGAGTGCATAAAGCTAGTTTCAGGCATTAATATCTGGATAATCTAAGTTAAGAGCTCTAAATTTATCATGTAATAAGGCCCATAGATTTCTTTGTGGAAGAGGTATAGATAATATGAGCTAATAAACTTGCACTCTGCTATATGCTAACTGTTGAACTAAAGGGCAATCATATTTGGGGTTTAGGTACTCCATTTCAGTGTGTGTGTGGTAGCATATTTAAATCCTGAAGTTTTCTATCATTGACATGTAAGGAAGAGTCTGAAAATTAAAGATCCTCCGCTGGTTATATGCTTTCCTCCTTGCACTGAAAAACACTATATAGTATTAGTAGTCTAAATTAAACTAGCCTACTAAGTTAATACTGTAAGACTCAATTCAACAAAGCAGTTTGAATTTATTTCTAATTGTAAGACCATAAGTAATATCATTCACTTCACTGGGATTGCTCACATATTTTGTGTTAAGTATGGGTTTATGTACTTGCTGAATTAGGATTTGGGTACTGATACTGGTGCTCATTTCTGTACAACAATTTAGTGATGTGAGCACTCACCCAAGATATGGAAGACCCTTATGCATCCAAAGATTATTTATGAATTTTACATTTAAACAGTTATTAGAGAAATGATTCCTTCTTTATCCATCCATCTTTTGCCATGCAATGGCAACTGCTAGTGTTGATAACTGCCAGTGTTGGCATATCTTAAACATGATCTTTGAGTACATACTGGATCAGACACTTCAGGGGACTTAGGCAGAAGGAGACTTCTAGTTTCCAGATCCGAATTTGTCTTATGTATGAGAGTTTGCTTAGTGTTTGGTGAGTAGGCCAGTTCCATGTTAAATGCAACCTATTTACTTATCCCTTCACTGGTGGAGCCAGTATTGTAACCAGGAGTGGGTGAGAGAGGCACCTGCCTTGGATGCCAAGTTAGGAGCAGTGCTGGAATGACTTCCCACTCCCATTGAGTCTGTTGCAAACTTCTAAACACTTTTCTGGGCATGTGTAGCAGCAAACTTCTAAGAACGATGAGAGACTTAACTTTGTAAGGTGTGGCACCATGGAGTTCAGGCATTTGTGGGGTTGGGAACCGTTGGTCAGAGGTTTTTAGGATCATGAGTTTGGATTTACCTGCTTAACTCCAACTATGATTTACTTGAGTTCTGTGTTATTCTGGATCTTAGGAAGAGGCAGGGAGACACCTTCTTCTCATTAAGCCTTATTGTCACAACTTACCCCTGACCCAAAATAGGCAACCAACCACTTCCTGTGGCTGACACCATTCTGTAGTAAGGGAGTTAACCCTTACCACCACAAGTCCCAGAACAAAGAAAGGCCTTGGATGCTCATGTTACTACTCAGTTTAAGAAAAGCCTCCTTCCCCCCACCCACGTTGTTCTTGAGCTGTTGAGCGCTTTGCTTTGTAGGCCAGTTCCGTAGATGAAATGCAGGGCCATCCCATTCATTTATCCCTGCTCTGGTGAAGCCAGTAATGCAATCAGGGGTGGGTGAGAGGGGCACTTGCCTGGGGCACCAAATTAGGAAGGGTGCTGAAATTACCTCCCACCCCCACAGAGTCTGTGCCGCAGCAGCATACCCATGCCAGGAACTCCAAAACCATTTCTGGTGGAGATGGTGGAGGTTGCTGCTGCTTTTGCTTTAAGTGGAATAGCTGAGGCAACAGCAGCTCAGCCAGAAGATATTTAAGAGTTCCTAGAATAGGTAGAACTGCTGGCACTGCCCCCTGCCCCCTCCTTCCCCTTGTCCTCTTTTGAAAGCTATGCATTGCTCTTGGAACTGCATGCCCTCTTCCTCCATTCTGCTCTTGGAACCCGACTCCGCCCCCACTCCTACTTTCCTACAGCAGGGGTGTTCGACTTTTTTAAAGGAGTGTATCTCTTCTGGGTACACTTCTGGTGGAGCTGGGGGTGGGGGAGAGTTCCACCAGAAGTGCTCTCCAAGGTCTGTGCTCTCCAAGGTCTTCATCAGTGGCTTGAATGAAGGTGAGGAGAGTACTCTGTCCAAATTCACAGATGATACCAAATTATAGGATGAAGTTAACACACTAGAGGGTAGGGAATGAATCCAGTTGGTTCTGGAGAGGTTCTGGCTGGACACAGAGTTAGGGAGACTTGCACACAGTGGCGTGGGGTGGTGGATGGTGGTGGCAGTGGCCATGTGTAAGCTCTTCCCACCCAGCATCCAGCTGGCTGGGTGTGCAGCCTTCAGAGAAGAGCCACTGCCCTTGTCCCCCCTCCCTACTTCTGGGAGGTGGCAGCATGGGGTGGTAGGTTGTGGTGCTCCATCCCTGCCTGCTTGTGTGTACTCCCTAGTTCCTTTCAAAGTACCCCCGGGGGTACATGTACCCCCAGTTGACAACCCCTGTCCTACAGCATTTGCCTCAGGCACCAACTTAGATCATTATGCCACTAGGTAGTACTCAGTGTAGACTATACCTGATCCTCCTCTCATTGAGGGCCTTGTTGTGCTGGCTTTTTGCAAAATCATCTCTTGCCTGGCTCCTAAAATTGCTTCCCACTTCCTGCTAGTGCTCAAAACCTGTATATTGAGTTTTTAAGGACTCTTCTAGGCCACCCAATCTTTGATTTCCCATACCTCCCAAGAATAGAGCTCTAAATTTACCTGGGAAAGTTGGTCCCTTTGATCTTTATAGGTTAGACTAGCAAATTGCCTGTCAAGAATGATGGGAGACAAGGTTGGGAGATGAGCAGGGACAGAGTGGCACCACCCAGTGCCCCATGCTGCCATTGCTCTATATCTGTCCCTGTGCCCCTGCCTCCTTGCCCACCCCCTCCAGCCCCTCTGGCCCCTCTGACCCCACTGTTATGGGGCAAAAGGGGGATGGAGCCCTGTATCCAGCCCTGGCCCTGCTTCTTGTCCAGACCTGTTCCCCCCAGCTCCCACGTTGCCACCTGCTGCATCGGGTCTGGGCCCTTTTCTCTCCCCTCCCCCCTGCCACCGTCCCTCTCTGCCTCCAAAGATCAGGGCCAAGGATGGGGGTGAGGCCAGTGAATAAAGTGTCATGAACAGCATGTGAATAAAGTGTCACAAACAGACAGACAAACAGACTAAAGCTTTTATAATATTAGAATATACATAACGAAGTGTTTGGGCTTATAATTGAACTTAAATTATTGTGTGAAACTTTCAAAAGAAACAAACAGTAAAGTCTGAAAGAAAAGATGTAATTAATATGGATATGCAATAAGGCTAACAGTGTTCCTAACTGAACTGCAGACATAGAGGATAATTGGTGTTTCACTAAAACTCCATGCTCCAAACAGCTGTGAACAAAAAATATAGGGGAGAGGGTACAAACAATGATGTGCTTACAGAAACAGGCAAAGTAAAGGAATGCAAATATTCACAGTTCATAAGACAGATACGTGCTCCGGCAGATGAGGAAAGGATCAGATATGCAGGTCTAGATTATATTGTGGTAAACCTCTAAGTCTACACTAGAGGCATCAGCCTCCAGCATAATGGATCATAAACACTGAATATAAGCAACCTAGCTTATAGGTTGTTAACCTGTGTACAAGACCTTCTCCTAACACTGGAGGTATATGGTCCCACTAAGGGAAATACCTTACTGGACTTGGTTTTGGCTACAGGGAATGACCTGTTGTGGGGTCTACTAACACAAGGTAACCTAGGGAACAGTGACCATCACTTGACTGAATTCATTATCTGGTGTAGGATGGGAAAGATAACTAGTAGGGCAGAAGTGCTAGACTTCAGAAAGCCTAACTTCTGTGTGCTCAGGAGATTATTTAGTGAGGTACTGAAGAACATGAGCATTTGTGAGATGGGAGCCCAGGAAGGTTGGTCATTCCTAAAGGGAGCAATCCTACGGGTGCAGAGATGATCCCATTGTGCAGGAAAGGGGCCAAAGGTACCAAGAAACCTTTTTGGGTGAACAGGGAAATTCAGGAAAGCCTACAGGCAAAAAAGAAACATATAGACTGTGGAAGCAGGGGGTAGCTACCAAGGTAGAGTATACCTACTTGGCCTGTATTTGCAGGGAGGCAGTCAGATAGGTCAAAGTAGAAATGGAAGGTAACAAAAATGAAAGACAAACAAAAAGTCCGTCTTCAGGTATATAGGGAGTAAAAAGGAAGGTGCAAGGTAGCATAGAACCCCTACAGGACAAACTAGGGTAATTAGTAACAGATAGTGGGGACAAGGCTGAGCTCGTCAATAAAGTTTTTGATTCTGTATTCCAGAATACGGATCAGGACAAATCTCCCAATTGGATCATAGACAGGCAGAAAAGGGACACCAGCCCACCAACTGCTAGCGCCAACTTGGTGAAGAGGCACTTGGAAGGACTGGGTGTGTTTAGGTCAGCAGGCCTGGATGTTCTTCATCCAAAGGTGCTAAAGAAATTGGCCAGTGTCATAGCAGAGCCACTTGCATGGCTGTTTGAGTATCCATGGTGTTCAGGTCAGGTCCCAGAGGACTGGAAAAGGGCCAATGTGGGCCCGATTTTCAAGAAGGGGAGTAAAGAGGATCCGAGTAACTATACAACAGTTAGTCCCACCTTTATCCTTGGGAAAACCTTTGAAAAACTTATAAAAGATCACATTTGTGGGAGTTCAGTCGGAAAAACAATGCTGAAGGACAACCAGTGTGCATTCATTGCAGATAGATCTTGCCTGAATAATCTTGTTTCCTTTTATGACCAGGTGACAAATTGCTTAGATGCAGGAGTCAAGGTAGAGGTCATTAACTTGCATTTTGAGAAGACTTTCAATATGGTATCTCATCCTTTTCTCAAAAATAAATTGAGCGGCTGTGACATAGATGATTACATAGTCAGGTGGGTGGCATATTGGCTTAGGGGTCTCACCCAGAGAGTGGTGGTGACAGGTCAGTATTGACCTGGAAAGATGTAAACAATGGAGTTCCACAAGGGTTTGTCCTTGGACCTGTGCTCTCCAAGGTCTTCATCAGTGACTTGGATGAAGGTGTGGAGAGTACTCTGTCCAAATTCACAGATGATACCAAATTATAGGATAAAGTTAACACACTAGAGGGTAGGGAATGAATCCAGGTGGTTCTGGAGAGGTTGGAAAGATGGGAAGAATAGAATAGGACGCAGTTCAACAAAGCTAAATGAAAGTGCTGCACCTAGGGAGAAGGAATCACCAGCACACTTACAGGCTGGGGGAGAACCTTCTCAGCAGCACAGCTGTGGAAAGGGATCTCAGTCATTGTTGACACCAAGATGAACGTGAGTTGTCAATGTGACAAAGTGATCAACAAAGCTAATCACACTTTATCATGCATTAGCAGGTGCGTGATGAACAGGTCCAGGGAGGCGATACTTCCCTTCTATGCAGCTTTGGTCTGGTTTTAGTTGGAGTACTGGTTCAGTTTTGGGTGCCACACTTCAAAAAGGGATGTGGACAACCTTGAGAGGGTTCAGAGAAAGGCCACTTGTATGGTTAGGGGCCTGTAAGCAAAGCCCTACAAGGAGAGATTGAGGGACCTGGATCTCCTCAGCCTCCACAAGAGAAGGCTGAGAGGTGATCTTGTGGCCACCTACAAATTCATCAGGGGATGGCAGCAAGGAATTGGAGATACTCTCTTTACCAGGGCATCCCCTGGAGTAACTAGGAACAATGGCCACAAAGTGACAAAGAGTAGATTTAGGTTAGACATCAGTAAGAACTTCTTTATGGTAAGGGTTGCCAAAATCTGGAATGGACTTCCAAGGGAGATGGTACTCTCCCCTACCTTGGGGGTCTTTAAAAGAAGGCTAGACATGGACCTGGCTGAAATAATCTAACCCCAGTGTTCTTTCCTGTCCAGGGCAGGTGGTCTGACATGATGATCTACTGAGGTCCCTTCTGACCCAAATATCTATCAATCTATAAACTGGTAAAGCCCAGTTTGAAGCCTTCCTGATAGGTGGAATATATTCAAGCTCCTCAGTGTAGTCAAGAAAGCATAAGACTGAACACATTGAGCATTATAGTCCTGTATAAGCAAAGAGATAACAGTCCATGACCCAAAAGGCTTCCAATGTAAAAGTCAATACCTAGGAGCTGAATGAACATGAAGGATAACATGGGTAGGTATGTACAAATTCTTAGCAACATTGAATGACCTGTCCAGCTACTTAATGCATTTGTTTTTCATTTCAAGAAGTGACTGAAAGACAGACAAGATCGTTTCTTTAAAGACTTTTGCTGAGACATTTTCCATGAGTGCATTATGCATTTGACCTTCTAATATGTATAAACACAGGCCAGGCCTCAGAGGTGGCTGTGACGTGCCTGGTGGCCATGCAGCTCCTGATCTACTTTGTTTCTAGATTATCCTCCCTCTTCCCTGTCCTGCCACACCTTTGTTGGAATTATTAGAATGTGAAAAGGGAGGCTGCCCAAGGGTCCTAGAGCAAACCTTAGTCCATCTGACTGCCAGCAGATCCCTCTCGTTTCCTGCTGGTCTTAATCATGCATTCACTCTAGGTCAGCCCTCCTGGCCCATTTGTGCCTCCAAGGTACCTAGTGCCTTAAGGGGTATTTGTGTCCTCCAACACCCCTCCCCCCCCACCCATAGCCACACCATGGTTAGACACAGCCACAGGTATTGCTATTCAACCACTTTCCTTTGTTTGGGTTTTGGCCCTCTGCCCCTTTCCTCTTGCTGGGCCCTCTAACCCAGGCCCACTCTACTGGACCTGCCATCTAGGTTTCCAACCTTTGTTTTGCTTACTTTGGCTCTGGACTTCTGGCCCTGGTGTCTACCCCTCTTGGGCACTGGGCTTCTCTGCCCTGTCTCTTCCCTGCCCTTGTACTGAGCCCCCTGGCCCTGTCTAGTCCCAGCTCAGGCACTGCTGGGACCTTCTCCATCCCTGATATTCCCTACTCAGTCCACCAGTTTGAAACTATAACAAAGGCATTAGTCCTCTGGCATACAAACTCCATACTGGGTCTGAACATAAAGCCTCAGTTCCCTGGCTGTACCACAAACTCTACTGTACCCTGAGTGCTATTCCACTGCAAACCAACAGTAGCTTATTTTACCCGCAAACCCAGGTGTCAGCTAGGAATTCCTCTGCGGCCTTCCTGTACAGGACATCTTTCCTCTGCAGCCTGCAGGGGCACATTGCCTGCCCTGGCTCAGGACCTGGTCATAATGCTTCCTAAGTCCTGGTCAGGTGACTTCTCCAGCCATCCACAGGAGTTCTCATTCTGGGCTTGATAAGCAGCCTGCCTTTCCTCATGCAGCTAATCCCTGATCAGCTGACTGGGGATGTTTCTGCTGCAGTTCTTCCCTTAAAGTAACAGGAGCGCTAAGTTCCCTGTTACATATGGAAAGTTGTTAGAATTAGACAAGGCAAATTAAAATAAACCTATGTACATGCAAAAATATAATTTAAATAATGTGGAGGAATGAGCCATTCTGGATAAACCAAGAATCAATACAACTATTTCCTCTTGGCATCTGTATCCTCTGATAAAATATTTTTGGTTTTATTTAATATTATTTTAACAAGTCATTTTCTTCTGAGTTTGTACCCAAAAATGGAAATGGGAATAGATATGTCATGAGCTGAAAAATATCATTTTTTCCTAGCTTATATTTTTCATCATCTACTTAAAACTTTTACTTTCCTACTCTACTTACTGAAGATATAAAATTTAATATTCCTCAGATTCTTGTTTTACCTTAAAAAAGGCAAAAACTGTATCTCTATGTACAATAACAAGGTTTATAACAATATGAACTCTCTCATAGTTGCAGCACTCAGTCTTCAGCATCATTCATTCATTCAACCATCTACACCTGAGCTTGGACAATACTTTTCCCTGAAAAACATATATCCTGCCTTTTCAGTACAGTTTAATGAAAAATAATCTAAGATTATTACATGTAGAATTCAGAAATAAAGTTTAGAGAGGAACAAAGGAGGAAGGAAAGGATAAAAACAACTTGAGAAAGAAAGAGAGAGGGAGAAGTTAAAAGCACTCAGATATAAAACCATTTCTCACAGTTCCCTGTGGATTTCAAAGAAACAGCACAGCAACAGGAAATAAAGGAGGCAGGACCTCTGAATACTACTATTATTTAAATTCTTAACATATTCAATGTATGGAGAATGCAGTAAGCAATACATGTTTGCAACTTTTGGTGATGGGATTCTCTAAAGTAAATTATGGTAACACACTAAACCTTCTTGTTCATTGTGTAATCCACCGCTGTCATTTTGCTGACTGGTGGACTGGCCTATCTATGAGAAGAAAGATTCCAAAAGGCTTTTTCTTTCAAACACGAGGTATTACAAAGACATGGGTGATGAGTAGTGCACTGTATGTGCAATTTTAGTAGCCTTTGGTTTGGCAGGCTGATCACCATGTAAGTTCCCAAGACTCCTCGAGTACAATGTGACAGCAGCATGATGTAGACTCTGACCTCTTAGCTAAGCAGCAGCATTGAACTCCCATATTCCATGTACCTAGTTATAGCAACCCAGGACAGATGTGTACTGATGAAAAATAACACCCCATTATTTTCCCAGTAGTGTTCAGAGGTGAGTAAAAGCAGATCTGTGATGGTTTCAATAAAATAAATGATCCTCTGTTCCCTCCATTCACTGTGAAATTATCTAAAGCAGATTACAAACCTACTGACAATGGAAGCTCTTATTTTCCCTTGGGCATCTATCTTCAAAGGCTTAGGCTAGGTATAGACATTCAAAAAGCTACAGGTAGAATCAATCAAAACTATATAGGTTTCTATAAGCAGCATAGGTTAGATCAAGAGTGAACAGAACACATTCACCTTTTGGTGATGGGGGGCTTGCTCTAGGCAGTGGGGAATTGGAAGGGAGGAGGGGGCCACAGTCTCTTGGCCTCCTGCCTCCATCCACTGCTGGTACTGGATCTCTGAGAGGTTAGATCCCTCCCTCAGCAGACCCCCCCTTTTCTCCACTGCCCAGTGCAAGCTCCCAGGTCGCCAGGCATGTCCTGGCACCAGCTGTCACTCATGCTGGTGCTTCAAGGACATGATTCTTCCCCCAGCAGATCCCTCCTTTCCCTGTCATTCAGTGGGAGCATCCTGGGCTGCTGGGTGAATTGTGCCACTAACTGCTTCTCATGCTGGAGCTCTGAGTGGCCTGATCCTTTCTTCTGTGGAGCTTTCTCCCCATCCCGCCCCCCATTGGCACTGGCCAGACTGCTGGGGTCATACTGCAGCCTCCACAAACCATCCTTCCTCCCAGTAGTGACTATTTTTTTAAGGTATTCCACCAGTAAAATGTCCATGCAGTTTGTCCACAAATACTCAGATGAATACATATCAATTCATATCAATTCTTACTTTCTAACATTTCACCCAACATAGAAATGAATGTGTTAGAATAAATTCATTATGAATTTCACTGCATTACTGAACATCGTGTGCTATAGACAAAAAATTAGGCATTAACACAGGTAAATTAAAAGTAATATTTTAGTATTTTACACATATTTTGTGTATGATGCTATATCATAACCCCTGCTTAGCACTCTTAATTGGTTTCTGAAAAACTGAACGTTAAATGAAACAAGCATTAAGCAAAACCAAAAGTCTCTGATGACCCAAGATGGTGACCGCAAGTGTTTTTAATGACCCAAGATAGTGACTGTGAGCATTATAGTGAAACTTGCTGAGCGCTAAGTGAAATCAGGTATCAATTTAAAATGAGCATTATAGTGAAATACTACTAAGGAAAACAGAGTTAAGTGTGGGTTGGCTATATTTGTTCCATAATTTCTCAGGGCCATGGGGATCTTTGGTGGGTGTGCAGGAGCCAGGGTTCTGGTTTGTTGGGTTGAGCCCAAGCACAGAGGTTTTCCTTGGCTTTGTGTCAGGCCTGTGTGTCCATTGTGGGGTGCTTCATGATGGGGCCTGGCCAAGGAACTCAGTGACCAGGGTTCTTGCAGGGGAAAAAAATGCCTCCCTTCCCCACCCCCTCCTGCTCCCTGCCTGTGGCTTAATCTAAATTCATTAATTTGGGGTGTATATCAATCC
Source organism: Caiman crocodilus (assembly GCA_030014935.1). Taxonomy (NCBI): domain Eukaryota; kingdom Metazoa; phylum Chordata; order Crocodylia; family Alligatoridae; genus Caiman; species Caiman crocodilus. The sequence continues at coordinate 15,208,669 of JAGPOW010003316.1, forward strand.
AGGTATATCTTAGACCAGGTTCCACCATTTTAAAAGTAGGCTATGTGCACCAAACTTCTCTTCTCTTATGGGTATAGACCAGTTTCTGATCACTTGTACCAGTAAAAGTGCAATGTCTGTACCTGGCCCTAATTTAGCAAAATGCTACATCAGTCAATCTGGTTTGAGACATGAAGAAAATTGCCCAATACTCTTAATGGTGGGACCCTATTATAGATGTGAAAGGTTAAATGATTAATCATTTAACTGATAAGTCCAGTGATAACAGGTTAGCTTACCAGTTATTGTCTAGCATAGGGCTGATCACTATCCAGCAGGGGAGGGGGCAAAGGGAATCTGTGTGGTGGCCCTAGCAAGAACTAGGAGGTGGCAGGGCAGGGAGGAGCGGAGGAAGCAGGAATAAAGCTTAGAGCCTACGGGGTTAAAGAAGAAAGGAGTAGCAGCCTAATTACGCAACAGTTAAGCAATTAGCTGCTGGTTCACAGATGCTCCCTCCCTCCCAGCAGTGGGGCTTCACCTGAGCTATGTTGTCTGGCAGGGCTTGCCACAACCTCCTCTCCACTCCCCACCCCATGGGTGACTGGTGCCACCTTAGTTAGGGGGTGCACATTTCCCCACAGCAACCAGTCAATGAGCGGAGGGGAGGCAGTCTCCCTGTGGCCAATTATGCTGACTGGGAAGCAGCTGTGCTACTCCCAGAAGTGGCTGTGGTGTTTCATCCAGTGCTTGCACTCCCCAGCGGACGGTTGCAGAGGGAATATTAGAGCTTTTGCTTGCCCCCCAATCATTACTTAAGCAGGGAGTGTGGCCTGTCAGGGGGTGAACCAGCGCTCTCAGGGGGTGCACGTGCACCCCCTACATGTTGCCACTCTTCCACCCCTCCCCAAAGGCCCCAGGGACTGACTCCCAGCAGCAGTCATGTCTGAACTGCTGTTGTTGGTTAACTGTTTAACCAAAATAATTAGAGACGGTCAAATGGATACTTTTTAAAACAATTTTTACATCCCTAGATGCTATGTATTTCTGGTCATTGTGCTCAGTAAATAATCGTCAATGGCTCAATGCCTAGTTGAGAAGAGGTGTCAAATGGGGTTCCCTAGGGGTCTGTCTTGGGTCTCCTGTTGTTTAATATCTTCTTTAATGATTTGGATAACTGGATTGAGTGCATGCTTAGCAAAGTTTCAGACAACACCAAGTTGAGGGGAGTTGCAGACTCTCCTGAACAGGTTGGACAAAACTTGGCTTCGGTTGTTTAGGCAGGAATGATCCTGCCTTGATATGGGGCTGAATGAAATGACCTTGTGAGGTCCCTCACAGCTCTACTTTCCTACTTTTATTCATTGTCATGCCTTAAAACAAAATAGCATTTTAAAAAAGGAGTTTCTTTCTAATTAATAAAAACACTATACATTTATCTGTCACCAAAATGTTGGAGAAAATATTTTGTGGATACTGTGCAGTTTTTATAAAAAGACTAACATAACCTCAATTTTGATTAGTTTTCTTGGATGAGGGTAGCCTATTACAAATTTCCTGAAAGCAGCATAATTATATGGTTATAGTAAACTCCTTACTTTGCATAAAAAGTGAATGACTGAAAGGCATTTTAAAGAATCTGAGAACTCTTATCAGTAGCTGTGGGCGAGTATATTCAATCCTAACATGACAAAGATGCCTTGTATATGAAATCATGTGTAAATTATAGGGTCTTTTCTATAAAGCAAACTTTCTTCTAACTGCTAGCCTGAAGAGCCACTATATTTCATTATGGAGAGAAAATCCTAGAGGCAATGTAATTCCAGTAGCAGACAATGCATGACTTTTTGGTTAATATAATGAACCATTTACAAAAAGGCAAATCATCAACAGCCTGCTATTCTGCAGCAGAAAAAGGGATAACATAACCTTTTGGTACTGATTTGCTGTTCTGGATGCATCATGAAAGCCTACGAAGTGAAAATAATTCCTCCTAAAGCTGTTATAATTATTTTTTTTTCTTATTCTTAAAAAGTTGTCCTAGGAATACAGATTTACTGGAAATTGTCTAAGAGCTGAACAATATGCAAACCATTTATTTGCTGAGCAGTAGGATTATTAAGTAAAGAAAAATATTTGAAAAGAAAATCATCTGTTGGAAGAGTTAGAGATGAAAGAATAATTCACAGTGACTAGCTGGTAAATTATTTTTTTAATCTTGCTTGTGGAATGTCAAAAAACAGATCAGGATTTAATCTAATTTGTTTATTAGAAAGTATCTGGTAAATATTGTGACTTGTCAGGTGAGTTGGACCCTGGATGGTCTCTCCAAAACACACAGGAAATTTTCAGGTAAGATGATTCTTCATTTTTATGAAGAAAACCTACAGATCCAGTATATGGGACATCCGAATTGAAATGTCACCAGTAAAGGTGGGACAATGCAGAGCTATATGTTTCATGTCTGTTCCTCTACCCACCCTCTGTGTACATATGCCCTGGAGAAAAAGAAAGAGACAAAAGGACAGTCCTGTTTTTGCACAAGAGAGAACCTCCAAAGCTAAACAGCTCCATAAAACCTTTGATTCATTAAGTGCATTTTTTTTCTTCTTACTCAGAGCAGGAGAATTGGTAGCAGTGCAAGACAGATTTAGCTCCAGGCCTGAACTTTCAGGGATGTGGTCACACCCTATTTGTCACAACCTACAGGTCTGTTTTCTGCTTCAAAGATGCTATGAAGAAGTGTAAGATAATTGAAATTCCCTGGAGTGAGTGCAATTTAGGCTTGCCACCTCAGGTTGGGGATGAGGCCATGGGCTCAAAGCAAGCAATCCAGAGAGAAGATATTAAGCAACAGACCAGGCATAGCACTCCATTACATTGATCCATGAGTTTTCTGATCATAAATATGTTTAATAAATAAAAATGCATTTAATTTAGAAGTAATATTGGAGGAATAATTTTAAACATTGATCTCTCAGAATTCCTATCCTCATTTAGCCCACTATTTATTAGGACTCCCTGGACACATCTTCACATGTGCTTAACTGTAGAGTAGACTAGCTGTGGAGTAAAGGGTCACCATCTACATGTGCAAGGATTTTAAGCTGCAGTAAACTAATTAACTCTGCAGTAAGATTGTCCTATTGCAGACAGTACTATATTATGCCAGAGAAATTTACTGAAATTAAATGCATGTGTAGATGCTTACCCATGGGCATAAATTGTACAGACTCCTGCCTGCTGCCGAGCCATATAGCTCTGCATTTTCAGCATCCTTGTGCCCCAGCTAGCCTCTCCAACACCACCACCTGGATCACAAGGCTAAATGGCCCTGCCATAAACTGCTTCATCCTGGCTCAAATTGCAGCTGTCCTGGGCAGACATGTAAATACTGTGCCTGGAAGTATTTTACTCCAGCTTAAACTGCTCCAGGGTTTATTGCTTCAAATTAATTGCACATGTAGATGCACCCACTGAGAAGCCACTTGCTGCCATATCTGTACATGGCCAGTCAGTCTGTATTTTGAGCAAATAACTCTCTTATTTGGCAGAAACTTCAGGAAAAAAAAAAGAACAAAAAAAGAGAGAGAGAGGCAGAGAGAACTTGACAGCCTGTTCTGAAACAAGAAGATCCAGGATGGTAACACACAGAAATGTTGCTGCCATGTTATTTAACCATTAGACTTTCTTTCCATCAAAGGTCAGAAGCATTAACTGCATGTTGGCAACATTTATAAATAGACACTATGTGAAGCTTTTCCTGAAGTAGAATGCATAAAACACTTTGCCTCAGGAGGACAAATTAGAAGCAATAGAACCTTTTAGTTTAATGGTTGCATTAGGAAAAGACACATGAGCTTTGGTACAAATGCACAGGAAAAAAAACTAGACAGCTTCACTGTTTATAAGTACTAAAATAAAATACAATATTGAGATTTACTCATGGAGAAATGGTATAGATGACTAACAGGAGTGTGCAAGGCCCAAAGGCCTTTTCAGTGTTGCGTCTAAAACTTCTTTGCACATACTGAATCACTGAACTGATATGATGCGGCATTAAGTTAACATCAGTGAGAGTACCCAGTACCATTCAAGAACTGCCATTATCTCTGTTTTGGGGTTCAGCATGCTAGAAGATGCTGGGTACTCTTCAGGAAGGCACCCCTTGGGAGAGCAATGGGCTCAAGCTAATTGAGGAAAGATTTGGGCTGGACACAAGGAAAACTCCTTTTCCATAACGGCAACGAAAATCTGGAACATGCTCCCAGCAGAGGTGGTGCAGTTGTCATCCTTGGAGCTGTTCAACAGGAGGCTGGACAAACACCTCGTTGAGCTCATTTGAGCCCAGTAACCTCCTGCCCATGTCAGGGGATTGGACTCGATTTTACAGGTCCCTTCCAGTCCTTTGATTTTATGATTCTAAGATGTGCTGTATTTCTCTGTGGTGCTTCCTAGAGTAGTTCCTTGATGGTATAGACATGTCAAAAGAAATGTGGTTTTTTTCCTAATCCTCAGTAGGAACCAGTTCCCTTTTTTAGCATCCTGTAAAATACAATTTACCTTGTGAGAGGCCAGAAAGAAAAGAATAAAGTCCATGACTCTTTTGCAGTGTCTGGCACATACTGGTATCCACACTACACTCTCCTTGAGGGCTGAGGCCTAGGAAATCCAAAGCACCTCTACATGAGACGTTTACTGTGGAGATGCCTAAATGTCTCAGTGGGCACATCTACATGTGCCCCTATGGTGCCACTGTTACTGCGCCGTCATTTAGTACTTCTTTTTGGAGTAGTAACAGTCCATGCTGTGCTGTCTGCACAGCTCATGGTTATTTTAAACCACTGTGTTGCTGTAGCAATGCACTATACCAGGGAAGAACCTCACTACGGCAACGTAGCTGTGGTGTCATGGTTTTTGCCTGCCAACACTATATTGCTGTAGCAATATGTAGATGTGCCCAGTGTCTACATGTGCTGCCTTATTAGGCTGCAGCAAACTGATAAACTCTGCTGCAGGTTATTACTTGTAAATACAGGTACTAACTTCTGTAGGTACTAAATTCTCCTGCAGCAGAATTTTTTACTCTACAGCAGTGCATGTGTAGATGCTGGTGGGGTGGCTGTGGCATGAGGATGCTTCAGTACAGGGGCTGCCTGTTGGCTAGCTTTATACTGAAGGAGCCTTGTGCTCCAGCCAGCTCCTCTGCAGCACATTGAGTCAGGTCAGCGCAGTCCTGGGCAGGCATGCTGACACCCCATGCCCCCTGCCAGCTAGGGCTGCTCTGACTCAGTTCAATGTGCTGCAGTCCTGAGTGCACGTTTAAACATTGTACCCAGGAGCAACAACTCCAGCACAATACGCACCTAAGTTTATTACTGCGTGTTAAAAGCACGTGTAGAGGCACCCCACTAGGAAAAATCTGCTCCAGAGCATGAAACAGATTCTAATGTTGTTTTTTTTTAAGCTGTTGTATTTCCATCCCCTATATGGAACTGACGTCTCTCCCAACTGAGAGATTTCATATAAACAGTGTGTGTTTTCCTATATCTCATATGGCACATATAAAATGACACACAAACAAAACAATATGAAAGGAATATTTTAAGGTTGCACTCACTGAGACAGGGTCCTGTGGAAAAAATTACCATGTATAAAATGCCATAACATAATGCATATGCATAAGAATGTTGAATTAAGTTTGCACAGGCAACTTGAATTCTGGTATTTCCTAAACATTTGACTTTAGAACCTTAATACTCTTTTAATGTAATCCTTTGCGTGTGATTAAATATACATTAGGAAAGAATCAAAGAAGGCAACAATAATAGGTCCTTATATGTCTGATGGTAGAAAAGGAATAAATTGTAATATGTGTGTGTACTGGATGTAAAAACAAGGGCATTCATAGTCACTGCAGTTAAATATTTGGATTAGGGACTTGGGGGAGTCCCTGGGAACTGACTATTCTTCTGTGTGGGATAAGAATGTGTATGTACACATACCTTTGGCCTAGAACATGAAATCAGTAGGGCTGTGAAGGTACAAAAGAAGTAGGATTTATAGATCCCTAAGAGACTGGTTTAAAAGGACTTCTGTATGCTCTGCTGTGGAGCTGACTGAGTGCAATAGTGTTCTGCTGAGCCTACACATCTTGCTTTCACATATGGCAGTTTTTCTTTCCCTTTGACACTAGAAGTAAATTGGGGCAACTTCTAACCTGAAGATAACTGACTCAGGCCATGAAAAGCTATTGTCTGACATGTGGGGGAAATGTAATAGATATGCTCTAGCAAAGTGCAAGCTTACAGGAAGCATTTGGTCAGAAAACATCCACTGAAGTATCAATCAAGGAGAATTAAATTAATGTGAACTGAACAGAACGACAAAAAAAATCTTATTGGGTTTAGAAACTAATAGGCTACGTTAATAGATTTTCATATCCCAGGTTTTCACAATGCATGAGAGAGGAAAAATGAGGCTAGTAGGCCAAGACTGATTTCAGTGGGATACAACTCCTCATATTCCCTACGAGAGTTACAAGGGGAAGGGCTCTCCCTGGTATGGTTGTTGTTGAATCTAGACAAAGGAGTTCATCCTTTTACCAACTGAATAATCAGGATGAACAAGTGTCTGACAGGAGGAGAAGAGGATTATTCTGGATTATAAACAGCATTGCCCAGTCACTTAGGACAAGTGGAAGGGGATGTCTCTATTGCGTATTTCAAAACACCTAACCATTTCATAGTCAGATCACAGGGAGGGAACAAAAATGATTTCTTTGGCACAATACAGATAGTCAGAAAGCCTGAGGGGAATTGATCCAATCTTCACAAGCTTCTCTAAACTGTGTAGATTGGACCATTAATAAATGGAACTTACAATCATTCTTTAGTTAGGTAATACAGGCAGATGCCTGCACTGGCTGAGGCCAGAAGGTGAGGGGGGACTGTTGCATGTTTCCTAGCATGCTGGATATTACCGACGGTACCCAAGTGTGGCTAAGAGGGTCTGTCCCTCAGTGGCTGCCTGGCATGCACCCTCAACCCCCTGCTGTCCACCCACCTGCATCACAGGGTGGGGGAAAAACATAACCCACCTGCTCTAGTCCCAGCCCCCCTGAGTGGGGGTCTGCCCAGATAGAGAAGCTCTGTGCCATGGGGGGTTTCACTATCTCTCCCTGCTTGTCTAGCTGCACAGCCCTGTCCCCTGCAAGTCTCTGCCTCTGACCCTCAGGGGAAAGGATCTGCTCAGCTGGGGGTTTCTTCTGTTCCTGCCTAGCTGGGTAGCTCCATAGAAGGAAGGATCAAGCCCTACTTCCTGGCACAAGCCCCACAGGCTGTTTGGTGCATCTTGCCAGCTGCTTGTCTAGGTTGTGGTGGGATGCACTGAGCCAGGTGGTGCGGATATGAGCATTTTATAGGGGAAAGGATTGGGTCCCACTTAGGGTAGCCAACATAAAAAAGAGTCTGGTAGTCCTCTGTCCTCTGCTGGTATGAAACTGGGTGCCTTTATGTCCTCTATTTTTTGGGGGGGAGGGGATTGTATCAATAGAGGACAGAGTAGCAGAAAACTGGAATGTCCTCTATGATGGCCACCCTAGCCCCACTGTCTGTCACGGGCCTCCTAGGCTGCCTGGCACATCCCACCAGAGCCCAGTACCAGCAGCACCCAGCACAATGCACTGGGCGGTCTGTGGAGCTTGTGCCAGATGGCAGGGTGAAATCATTCTTTCTGTGACGTGCTCCTGTCCTTGCTGACCAGTGCAAGCCTCCTGGGCCACCAGGCACATCTTGTCAGCTGCTGCTGGTGCTGGGCTCTGGTGAGGCATTCTGGACAGTCTGGTAGGCCTGTACCAGGCAATAGGGCTTAATTCTTCTCTCTGTGAGCACTCCTATTCTGCCCAGTGCAAGCCTTCTCAGATGCCCAGAACATCCCACTTGAGGCTGACACCAATAGCAGCTGGCAAGATACTCCAGGAAGTCGCAGGGGCTTGTGCTTTGTGGTGGGGACCAATCCTTCCTTCTATGGAAGCATCTCAGCTGGGCAGGAAGAGGGGAAATCCCCAGCTAAGTAGACCCCAGCTTGTGGGGAGCCTGGGACTGCAGTGAGGGCTCCATTCCTCCACCTCCTCCCTGCTGCCCCACTGCACTAACAGGTGCAGGCAGGACACAGCGATGGGAGCAGAGGCTTTTCTGCCTCAGGTCTGTGACAGATTGGGACAGGGCCAGTCTGGTTCAGCCAGAGCAGAGGAGCACTGGTGGAAGCTAGTCTGCCCATGGTGCCTGGGGGGAGGGATGGTTTGCAGGAGTCTGCAAAGCATCTTGGCATGCCAGGGGGCTGTGACCTAATTTGGCAGAAGTTTTGATAGACCAGTTTAACCTAAACTGATTAAATCTGGTACTGCATCTATGAAGGTCTATCTTAAACTGGGGTCTGCCAGTCTATGTGCACTGAGCTTCTGTTCTGCTACAAGTTTAGATTGGTTTCTGTTCACTTATACTGGTTTATATGTAATTTCTATCCATAGCTTTTCTCTCTAGGGAGTTTTGACTCAATAAAGTAGGATGAAGCAGAAGTGCATGGATATATGGGAATCTGCAATTTCATAAACATTTCCACTACCCTACCCATACATTTTGTGGTGAAGGGACACAGATCACCCTGATTCTGCAAGTCATATCATCTCATTTTGGGAAGAAAGACATGTGTTATGTATGTGAAAACTCTGCAGTGTCTCACTTCAAGGTTCCAGAGGTCTGTCACAGTGCATGTGTGCATACAGTCAGGTCCAAATGCTCAAACAGCAAGGGTCCAGTTCCTCCCAAAGTCATGAGACTGGTTTAAAAATAAGTAATTAAGCCAACTAAAATAGCATGTCACATGGTTATTCTCTGAAGTCCCGGTTCTTTAGGAGACCAGAGGTTTCTGCCTTTGGCTTTCTTGGCAGGGCAAATGGCAAATTACAAAGCAGGCTATGTGCTGGCTGAGTTCCTAGGTGACTTGGAATCAAAAGTGTCTGAATCCTACTAATAGCATTTTGGAGTCCATGCTGAGCATCTGGTTAAACCTAACCAGGGTGAAGAAGGAAACGGTTTCTAGGTTCATAGTATCATAGTACCTAGGGTCAGAAGGGGCCTAGAGCAGGCCATCTAGTCTGACCCCCTGCCAATTGGCAGGAAATGAGTGCCAGGGTCACAGG